>OX637348.1:14203933-15403933 GCA_951799405.1 Agapetus fuscipes
TTTTCACTAGAAAAACGACTCGCCTGTACTCCGAGTATAAAGCAGTACGTAAATATAAAACACTCAACCATCGAGTAAAGAAAAATGTTAATGCGAGTACAACAGCGATGTAAGTGGATGTTTTAGTTAGCATATCGTCACCTTAAAGGTAAAACTGAATAAGTGCCGATTCACTGATTTGATAAATCGTGTATAAAACATTTTCCTGGGTGGCTCCTTGGTTGATAGGTTGGTATGAGGCTGACCACCCGTGCTGTAAAAATCGGTTCACTTTTGCTAATGCCACCCCGGTTCAGGGAACGGCGGCAGGCGTTGCAAGGTTTATGTTAATGTGAGGTTTTGTTTATTTGTATGCACACATGCAGAATGTGTAGGCGCGAACCTACATGTGCCTGTCTGTAGGCATGCATTTCATATGAGCCTTAAATGTTAACATATCTTTGCAGCTTAGATTATAGATTATTAATTATTATAGCTTCTCATAGTAAGTGAACTGTTATGAATTATGAACTGTTACACATGACAAACTTCACATGACAAACTACAGGTTTTTAACACTTTTGTAGTGTTTTCTCTTTAAAAAATAGAAAAAAACTACGTAATTGTAAGGAAATGCTCATAAAAAAGGTCAAAGGAAAAACAAGACGATTTGTACACTTTTTTATTTATTGGGGGAGAACTGTTTTTGTGTGAATCACACCTCAAGAGCCCTTTGCAATCTTGGTCGTCGCTATAAAAAGTGCCAATACTCGAGCAAGATCCAGTTGCTGTAAAGCTGGATAGTCCTTTGATGACCGGTCTTTGGTAAAGGTATGTGATCTTTTCAACCCAGCGAAGAGCATGTTAGCAGTAATGATAACATCTGTAACTGTAACTCTGTCACCGTTCCGCTAGGGGTGGCCAGAGCCTCTGCAGAGTTGCCTCAATTTCTTCCTATCCTTTCATACCTATTTCAATTCATTCGTATCCATCACCTTTTTCACACATTTTCTTCTTTTACATTCACTTTGTATATCCCATTCTTTCACAATCTCCTCAAATTAGATAAATATGTCACATATGAGTTGGATAACTGCAAACGCCGCGCCGTCATCTCCAAATTTTATGATTTTTGAGATAATTATTGAATTTGATTCTGCGTAGTGTAAGAAATCATTTGCTGTGTGCTATGTGATGAAAACCTCACGTAATCCTTCGTAATTTTAATTGAAAAAGTATGATTTCGTGCAAACGCCGTCATCTCCAATACACTAATAATTGCGTTCAAAACACAAGTTTATTTTTCTCAAAATCATCGCGTAAGGAGTTGACGGCGTTTGCATTTATACGACTCATATCTAGTTTTACCTTTAAAGTGTCAATGTATGATTATCCATTTACGCGATGGTGGAGTATTTACGAGTATTACGCGACGTTTTATACTCGATGCACTATTCTCAAAGCGCTGTGAGAGGTTCTGCCATTACCACACAATCTCCTTTCCTATTCTCACGGTCCATTTTGTTACTTTCCCATGATATTGAATAATCCTCGGCCAACAATAATATCGTCGGTTGAAAGGCAGTAGGGCATAAGCGAAATTTTGGTCAAAAATGAGTGATGAATGCTATCCTACTTACTTGAAATTTTCCGCTCTTTCTAATGCGCTAACTCCCATAGCTCTACGATGATTTTTGTGTTGTTTATGCCTAAGCAAATAACTGCGTTTTCGAAGTATGGTTTTGGTTTGACCGACAAGATTTTGGCCTTTTTTGTCCTAAAGGCGCTTGTGAAATAAAAAAAAAACATCGTGAAACCACATTAATAGGAATGCCAATGAATGCCTTTATTTGTTTTTATTTGGAGCTGTTTTGATTTTAACGATATGATAAAAAATAACAAAGTACCTACTTAATGCAATTTTTCTGCAATCTCAAACTTTAAACTGCTCTCCTGAACAATGTGGTTTATGTCGCTTATGCCCTACTGCCTTTTAACCGTCGATATTACGTCGGCAATTTATTCTAGACTTGATAATAGATACAGATCTACGGCAACTATAAAACAAAACGTTCAAACCATTATAATGTAATGAAAGTAAAACGCTCGTTAGAGGTACTCATTCATTTATTGGTAGAACACCTCGGTTAAGTTGGGACTTAGTTGTTATACTTGGCGTAATGGTTGCCTTTAAATAAAGCGATTTGTAGGGAAAATATAGTGAATTGAATGTGGCAGATTTATACGCAGTGCTGTCATATATTGTAATTTAAATAAAAGCATCACACGCTTTTATGCTTTTATTTAAAATCATATGTAAGCTGATTCTTTAAGTGTTTCGTTTTTTTTTAATTCGCACTTCGAGCCTAAGTCTCAAGGATTTTAAACTGTATAAAAAAAATTGATAATGCGAGGAACGCAGTATTTGTTAGGTTCTAATCTAAACTTATCTAAGTTGCAAAGATATGTTACATTAGAGATTCACATTAGGTTAAGGTTGGAATTACGGTCGTTTGACATATTTACAATAATTATAACTACACAGTAATTTTTTTTATCGGATATTACACAAAACGGTATTAGAGAGCTTACATTATTCTCGACATTTCGTTGGCGATGTAGCTAACGTCGTCAGGAGACACCCTCTCTGCACGACGACTGAGGATGAACGTTCATTCTAAAAAATATTTTCTTAACATAGATGCCAAAAAGATAAAAATCGTTTTTTTTTAATTTTTTTTTTTGTAGTGACACATTTTTTTTAAATAGATTTATGAAGAGGAATGCAATTCACCAACCTATTCTGCCTGGCCAGAGACAGGTATTAATATCATCAATTAATAATTCATTATTGTTAATTTTAATGAATTATTATCAATTCATAATTACTCAATGACATCTGCTGAACAAGACAAGAATGACCCAAGCGGGGATCGAACCAACGTTATTCTATTCCAACTACGCTAGACAGATCAGCCCACTCGGCCGTAACACCGACTTTTTAAATTATAAATTATCTTTTTTAAACCTTAATAATTTAGATAAACAATTAATAATCACGCTTGAATGTTTCGTTACTGTCACTCTTTTATTAAGACCATAAAGTTAAGAAACAAAAACGACAGGTTTAGGGTAAAAAACGCTCTTAAATGTTCACATTCTGTGACAACCCTGTCCATAAAAGCCTTGCCATGTAGTTTTCTCATTTTTTGTTTTTCTTTCTCCAGTAATTATAATAATTATGTCTGCAGCGAAGCGGCCATCTTTATTGCTCTTAAAACCAGAGTACGATTTATTTGTGTCGACGTTTTGTTTTTTTGATCCATCGCCATTTCAGCTGATTGATTCTTTAGCCGGAGAGGAGGCCGTCTTGGATCAAAGTTTTTGTGAGAACATTTACGTAACTGTTGCTGTGATACCTTTCCACTGGCCACAGTTGTGCCAGATTGTTTTGTAATTTGTGTTTTTATTTAAGTATTGTACACTAGCAGATATGAAATTTACATTCCATGAACTTAAATGCTAATATACTCGTGTAATATAAAGAAAAATGAACCAATTCTCCTACGAGAAGCTTATTTTTACGGGTTACCTTGGATGGGGAGAAATTGTGAAAAAGGTGGATGGAGTCCGGTCGATAGCTCAGTTGGTAGAGTGCTTGCATTCCATGCCGTGAGCTCGGGTTCGAATCCCAACGAGGGTGTCAGAAATGATTTCCCGTTTCGGTGTTTATTTCAAACCTCAAAATAAAATACCGGCAAGGTTTACTCAGCCTTCACAAGGCTCTTTAGGTTGTTTCAAACTTAGCTTAGTGACTTTAAGCTGAGTGAAAATGATGAACTTGTGAAAATCGTAGAGGTAAAGGTCCATCCAGCCTTTTAGCAACTGGGTCTTGCTTGAGAATTAGCGCTTTGTAGCGACGACGACCAAGCTCGTAAAAAAGATCGATAGCTCAATTGGTAGAATGCTTGCATTCCATGCTGAGAGCAAGGGTTCGATCTCAAGGTTTACTCAGCCTTCACTAGAAATGAGTACCAGCCTCCTCGGGAGCTGGGAAACCCCCATTTCAACTGAAGTCCCCTGAAGGCCCCCTTACCTGTAAAAATAAATAGGGTCAACTCGCCACATGCGGCCCTTCGGGGATAACGCAGCAAGAAGTTACACTATATATGTAGCTTGGTTGTTGATGGATGAAAACTGCTGCAAACCATTCCTAGGATTTATACAAAAGAAAAATAAACGGAGTTTTCCATGTTATGCAACGAAATCAGTGAGGAATTTATTATCGAAAATACGAAATACGTCATTTTTTATTTATTCTTATTTTTTGGTACCTTTTGCAGTCCGAACATTCTAAATTTCCCAATGGTAGAAAATCTGCGTAGTGACGTCTTTTAACGCCATTTATCTGTAAAAATACATATCTACTTATTTATCCGATTGATCCTGTAATCTGTAATCTGCAAATATTTCTCGGAATTAGGAATAATTGAATTTTCAGGAAAATAAGTATTTATGAAAGTTCGGGGGGTGTTTTTTCTTCAAAATACGACAAGGTATCAATGCCTGGGATTTCCATCAAAGATGTTTTTCCTTGCCGGGAATAAATTATTTTGACGCGGGCCGCAGAAAGTGCGAGCGGGTGAGGTGAAATGTCTACATAATGAAATGTGAGACAGGGACGCGGCTACGTGGATGGCTGTGTGTTGGAAAGGGACAGACGTAAACTCTGGTGGATTTAATAAAATTTGGGCAAGGTAAGAAATCGTCTGGAGATCGAACAAAGAACCGGGGCGGCGACAATCTACCGCAAATTATACCACGGTCACACACACACATATTTTACCTCTTTCATTTTTATGCTCTCCTGTTACACAGACGTTGTTATTTGATCATGTAAATACCTGTTTCTGTCCATGAAAAAATAGTAGGGTGAATTGCATTCCTCTTTACGAATTTGATTGAATCTTTATAGTTGTTCATACCCTAGAGATGTTCGTATGCAGGGATGAAAATCTAAACTATTTCTTCTATTTCTGACTATTTTCTTCCCATTTTTACCATGCTAATTTTTTTAAATTTTGAAAAGATTTTTGTGAAACACTGTGGAAATTAATTTTAAAAAATTGATTATTTTTCAATAAAAAAATAAAAAATAAAAGAAATTAAAAACTTTGTTTTATTCCACTTGGAAGTAATTCCGAAAATATTTGTAACATACTCAAAAACAATAAAAGTGGAATAAAACAAAGTTTTTAATTTCTTTTATTTTTTATTTTTTTATTGAATTTTTTTTTTTTTTTTTAATTTTTTACTTCTATTCTATCTATCTATAATCTAAGTTGCAAAGAGATATCAACATTTTAAATTCATATAAAATGCATGCCCTCCAACAGATATGTGTAAGTTCTCACTTACAAATGCTGCATGTGTACTTGCTACAAATTAAAATCCAAACCTCAAATGAACATAAACCCTACAAAGTTTCCCGACCTTCCCTGAAACAGGGGTGTCATTGTCATTGTGAACTATTTTTTTTACAGAATGGGTGATGATTCTCATACCAACCTATAAGTCAAGGAATACAAACAATTAATTACATTTAAGAAAGTATATAAAACAAACACACACTAAACAATCCCCCTATAATATAAAATGCAACGGCCTCCCCATACAAAATAACTGTGCGTTAATGGATGACAAACTGAAGAACTCCTGAACAGATGCACGTCATATTCACAACAAATATTGTTCAGGACTTGGGATGTGCTTCCTCATCATTATTAGATTTTAAATTGTTGTTTTTAAAATAAATAAACATGATCAATCACAACACCTTTTTATGTAAAACCTATGCGAGAAACAAAACTCATTTTGACATTCGAATTTCAAATAAATTGCCAACACTTCAACATACGCTTCAAAGTTGCCATACAAGTCAATTCTTTTTCGGTTGAATTCCGTTGAGTACCTACCTATATTCTTTATTTATTTCAAAATTATACTTCAACCAGTTATAACATGTATTTTTTAGAAATAATGACGATCGATTAGGTCAACTTTTTATATAAAACCATACTTATTGCGGCATTTAATTTTTTTAAAGTATTATTATAATATACAATCTAAGTTGCATAGACGCATTAACATTTATAATTCATATTCAATGCACTACTCCACGGAGACACGAGTGAGTTTGCGCTTACAAATGCTGCATGTGTATTTACAAATAAAAATTTCAGCCTCTCATGACCATAAGCCCTGCAACTTTTGCTGACCTTTTCAGAAACAGGGGACACATTTGTTAAGTGAACCCATTTATGCGATATGGGAGGTAAGCCTCATACTAACCCTTAAGTCAAGGAATTTGATTCAACAAGGTTAAATTTAATTTATAATCTAAAGTTGCAAAAAAAGTTATTTGATGATTCAAATTGAATGCACGCCCACAAACTGGCAAATGTCATTTCACGCTAACATATAGTTGTGGCGCTTGATTTTTTATAAATATTAGAATATAATAATCTAAGTTGCACAGATACAATAACTTTTATAATTCATATTCAATGCATGCCCCCCTGGAGACACGAGTGGGTTCGCACTTATAAATGCTGCATGTGAACTTACAAATTAAAATTAAGGCCTCTTATGAACATAAGCCCTGCAACTTTTGCCAACCTTTTCAAAAACAGGGGAAACATTTGTCAAGTGAACCATTTTTTGCGATCTGGGTATTCAAACTCATACTTCCCTATCCGTCAAGGATTTGAGTTTAAAAAATCCTTCAACAACGTTAAATTTAATTTATAATCTAAAGTTGCAAAAAAAGTTATTTGATGATTCAAATTGAATGCGCGCCCACAAACTGGCAAATGTCATTTCACGCTAACCTATAGTTGTGGCGCTTGATTTTTTTTAAATATTAGAATATATAATCTAAGTTGCACAGATACAATAACTTTTATGATTCATATTCAATGCATGTCCCCCTGGAGACACGAGTGGGTTCGCACTTATAAATGCTGTATGTGAACTTACAAATTCAAATTAAGGCCTGTAATGAACATGAGCCCTGCAACTTTTGCCACCCTTTTCAAAAACAGGGGAAACATTTTTCAAATGAACAATTTTTTGCAATATGGGTATTTAGGCTCATACTAACCTATAAGTCAAGGAATTTCTAATCTAATCTAAGCTGCAAGGATATATATCATTTAAGATTTATATTCAATGCATTCCCACAAGCAGACATGTATAATTTCGCGCTGGCACATGCCGCATGTGGACCTACATTATAAAAACCCAATCTCAAATGAACATAAGCCATGCAACTCTTGCCATCCTTCCCTGAAACAGGGGTGAAATTGGCAAAGTGAACCATTTTTCACAGTATGGGTGGTCAGCCGCATACCAACCTATAAGTCAAGGATTTGAGTTTGAAAAATCCTTAAACAACGTTAATCTTAATTTATAATCTAAAGTTGCAAAAAAACTTATTTGATGATTCAAATTAAATGCACACCCATAAGCTGGCAAATGTCATTTCACGTTAACATATAATTGTGGCACTTGATGTTTTTAATATTAGAATATAAATCTAAGTTGCATAGATACATTTTATAATTCATATTCAATGCATGCTTCCATGGAGACACGAGTGAGTTCCCGCTTAGAAATGCTGCATGTAAACTTACAAATTAAAATGAAGGCCTCTAATGCACATAAGCTCTGCAACTTTTGCCGACCTTTTCAGAAACAGGGGGAACATTAGTTAAGTGAACCCATTTATTCGATATGGGTGGTAAGCCTCATACTAACCCTTAAGTCAAGGAATTTGATTCAACAACGTTAAATTTAATTTATAATCTAAAGTTGCAAAAAAAGTTATTTGATGATTCAAATTGAATGCACACCCACAAGCTGGCAAATTTCTTTTCACGCTAACATATAATTGTGGCACTTGATGTTTTTAATTTTAGAATATAAATCTAAGTTGCATACATACATTTTGTAATTCATATTCAATGCACGCTCCCAAGCAGACATGAGTGAGTTTGCGCTTACAAATGCTGCATGTGTAACTACAAATAAAAATTTCAGCCTCTCATGACCATAAGCCATGCAACTTTTGCCGACCTATTCAGAAACAGGGGGAACATTAGTTAAGTGAACCCATTTATGCGATATGGGTGGTAAGCCTCATACTAACCCTTAGGTCAAGGAATTTGGGTTTGGAAAATCCTTAAACAACGGTTATCTTAATTTATAATCTTAAGTTGCAAAAAGAGTTTTGATGATTCAAATACAATGCACACCCACAAGCTGGCAAATGTCTTTTCACGCTAACATATAATTGTGGCACTTGATGTTTTTAATTTTAGAATATAAATCTAAGTTGCATACATACATTTTATAATTCATATTGAATGGATGCCCCCAAGCAGACATGAGTGAGTTTGCGGTTACAAACGCTGCATGTGTAATTATTACAAATAAAAATTTCAGCCTCTCTTGACCATAAGCCCTGCAATTTTGCCGAACTTTTCAGGAACAGAGAAACATTCGTTCAGTGAACATTTTTTTAGGTATGGGAGGTCAGCCTCATACCTCATGCTTCATACAAGAATCTCAGAACATGAAAGAACTAAATAACCCTTTTACCGCAATTTTTATTCAAATTACTTCTTAAACCATTTAATTACTATGAATGAGGTGTGAGGAAAAATTATTGCGAAGCCAGACTCACTCTGCCCGAAGGGCCTAGCAGACAACCGTGCACAGCACGGTCAGTCTGCTAGTTAAACAGTAAAAATTGAATCCTACAAAACATATTCTAATGTAAGTCAAGTAATATAGAAAATTTAAATAACATTAAGGCATATAAAAACAACAGAACCTTAAAAAGAAATCTAGGCAAAAAAAGTCTATAGGTATACAATAAATATAACATAAAATTATGAATGAATAAGCCGCCAACATTACAGATCAGCCGCTATTGATAAATTTAGCAAAACAACTTTCGAGCTGTATCTTCCCCAGCTCAAATTTCGTTTTATTTTTTCAACGTTTTTATTTTTATACTTGTTTACAATCTTTCAGATATTTCTTTTCCATAAACAACAACAAAAAAGACGAGGATTTCCCCTCAGAGCGCTCAACAAGACTTCAGAAGGCATCATCTGCCTACCTCAGGAGGGTGTTGCCACCCCTAGCCCTGAGCTGAAACCGTTATTTAAATAGACTCATCTGAACCCCAAGCACAAAGCGGCACGTTTACATTCAACCAAAGCGTCTTACCAAAAATGTATGGAAAGTAAAACACTCGCTAGGCGAACTGTTTTAATTTTTATTTATGTCGTAGAAAACATCATCAAGTAATTAATGACAACGCGGGAGTTTTTAGGGACATCGTTTTAGGGAATCTCCAATGTAACATGTCGTTACAACTTAGATTAGATTAGTCCCCTTAGTGCTTGTTTGTCCTATGGGGCCGTCCATAAATTACGTCATCGATTTTGGCCGATTTTCGACCCCCCCCCCCCTCCTCTTACAATCATCCTATAGATCTAATGACCCCACCCCCTCTTGCTGTAATAATGGATGAGCTTAATAATTAATAATGTTATATTACTTACATAATATTTTGTATATTTTGTAGAAATTGGTATTTACAAGAACGACGTATATATATTCCTACGTGTATATATTCCTTGACTTATAGGTTGGTATGAGGCTGACCACCCATACTGTAAAAAATGGTTCACTTTGCGAATGTCACCCCTGTTTCAGGGAATGTCGGCAAGAGTTGCAGGGCTTATGTTCATTTGAGGTTTGGATTTTATTTGTAAGTACACAATCAGCATTTGTAAGCGCGAACTACACGTGTTTGTTTCTGGGCATACATCTGAGAGCTTTGAATGAACCTTGCAACAAGATTATAGATTATTATAGACGTCACTTTTGGTACTCGTACATCATTTGCCATCATTCGCAGACCAGACCCCCCCCCCCCCACCCCCTTAATGCGAATGACGTAATATATGGACAGCCCCTGTGTCCATCAGAGGTTATTTCACATGATAAATGTTTGCATGTGTACTGGACCTATGTGTCTTATGAAAAATGGAAATTGATTTTTAAATTATTTAAAACAACTCTCGCATTATCGTGTTTTACGTTTTTTCTCAGCTCAGATTGTGTAGAATGCGAATCTTAAGACAATTTCATTGAAATGTCATCTTTGAATCATGTGGGTGATAGGCCAAACAAGCACTGAGAGACGATATAAAAAAAAAACACAACTAAGATACACATATGGTGTAACTTCTTGCCGCATTATCCCCGAGGGGTATCGCTTGTGGCGAGTGGAACCAATTTTTTTTACAGCTAAGGGACCACCAACCACTTCAATCAAAGTGGGAGGGTTCTGTTCAACAAATAACACATTTTTCACTGGTTCTTAATCAAACATGTATGTATTAAAATGACTTCAATTAAATTAAAATTTAAATTCGGAATTTGTATACCGGCTTTTCATGATACTAGATCATCCCACAGGCGCTTGGCTCCTCCGACATTTTTTTATGGCTGAGTGTACACGTAGACTTGTACACTGAGGGTAAGGACGCCAGGGGTGGGATTATCCGGGGATTACTCGTGAATGGCGATTAAAGCAGTCTCTGCGCCCAAGGGCAAATCACTGCTTACTTAACTAATTATACGGAAGGTATGATTTTTGTTGGGCATTTACTTAATCTGATATCCGAATGGGGTTTTACAATGTGTTAAATTCCATTTAAAAAACACGTTTTTCAATAATTAATTTTGCGTTTTATGAATGATTTCAGTTTTTGTGTTTTTTTTTTCTTTTTGCTTCAATGCCACGGTTAATAAAATTGTACTTTTAATGGTGTGTGTATTTACTCTGTGAAAATTAATTATTAATTTTACGAACGAATAAAAAAAAACAAGTTTTTTTTATAAAGAGAGCCAGTTTTATTTCAAGTTAAATCACAAATTACAAACGTAGACAGTCGTTAGATCATCATTTAGTGTCTCAAAACAAAGGTGACACAACTCACATTACAAATCTACGCAGCTAACAGCCCTGCTAACAAATGATCATGATATCTACCGCTACATCACTAAAACATCCACACCTTTGCGACACTCCAACAAGTGACATAGACCTTTTTTTCTGAAATCTGGGTAGTCCCACGCAAAGCATTCCTAATAAAAGAAAAATTAAACCTCATCTTTACACACCTTGTTGATTTTTTTGTAATTTCATACGACACAACTCACAACACAAAACTACGCAGCTAACCACCCTGCTAACAAAGGATCAGTACATCAACCGCCCACACCCACACCTCTGCGATACTCCAACAACTGCCATAGACCTCTAGATTCTCTGAACTCAAAGGAGTCTCCCGCACAATATTTTTAAAAAAAATGTGTCCTAGTCTTGTTTACACACGTTGTTTTTTGTAATTTTCTGGCTTTCCGGCTAGTTTCAAGGCGTAGATTGATACAGTCGTCTGCCATGCGTGCCCAGGGTGTGCGGGGCACAGCAACAGTCACAGTCACAGGGGCGTTGTGGTGAGCGCGGTCGACAATGGTCGGCTTGCTGGGGAATCGATAAGCCGCCTCCAACACAGCTACGCCCCTGTGTTTGTGTGCGGAGACTTCTGGAACAAAGACCGCGCGCTGAGTGTACCATTTAAATGTTAAATCTAAAAAGGCTGGTAATTTTTATATTCCATCCTTCCTTCCTCAGCCTTTCTCGGTCCACTCCTGACCTCATCCCATCCTCTTCACATTTTCTAATCTAATCTAAGTTGCAAAGATATGTTACATTGGAGATTCACATTACATGCATTCTCACAACCAGACACGTACAATTTCGCGCTTGCACATGCCTCATGTGAACCTACAACATAAAAACCAAATCTCTGAATCTCAAAATCTCAAAATTTGATGTAATTGGAGTGAGTCGGCAATAAGTTTGCCAGGCGAGTTGTTGACTACCTGTTGGACCGCGAGGACTATTTTATTTCATCCCTACCCTCCAGGCAAGCCTGGCGAGCATTCCTCTATCCGTCACACTGGGGACGCGTTGTTTATTGGTTACAGATTCCTGTGACAGCATTTTTACATTACAAAGTATAAATTTTAATTCAGTTATTTTAAATATTTCAATATATAATGTCATTAATCATGCGGCAAGATTTGCAAAGCTTATGTGCATTTGAGGTTTAGTTTTTTTTGTATGTACACATGCAGCATGTGTAAGCGCGAACTTACATGCAATAAAATGTCTTCAAATGTAGTTTTAACAAAAACTGTTTTTTTTTTGTTTTTTAAATAGATTTGTGAAGAGGAATGCAATTTACCAACCTATTCTGCCTGGCCAGAAACATGTATTAATATCATCAATTAATAATTCATTATTGAATTGTTGATATTTTGATATCGTTGCTTGTATACTATGAAGTTTGTATGGTGCGGAGCTCCAAGCTTTGGTACGGACTAGGGGAGCGACTTGTCTCCTCCCCCCACCCCCCTCCTGACCACCCACCCTCCTTCCACCCCACTATAACGCTTTACACTCTCACCCCTCTGCACCCCTCGTATAAGACTTTGCATTTGAACTGAACCATGAAAATGTACCGAAATTAAAACTGCGAGTTTTGAGAGCGTTTAAGTTGTCTTACTTCTATTTGCTAAAGTATTACTCTGTATCAAATCAAAACAATAAAAAAATTAACTCGACCACTTCCGAATTCAATGTGCAGATTGTCCTTACAGACATTAAGAAAAATTAAAATAGGAATTCTTCTAAATATTATTTTTACTATACATACACAGACACCAATTTCATTTCTCTTGCTCAAAAGATGAAAAATTCATGTTGATTTGAAAATATTGATATCTTGTAGGTACAACTGAATAAGTGACATATTATGGGTTTCTCAGATAAATGCACCTTTTTGCCTCTATTTTCCACGAGAGAAAACACTAAAAATGTGTGCAAATTCTGTAGTTTAGAAGTTTTTCATGAGCACTGCTTTATAATTATGGCGCTTTCTATAGCGACCACCAAGCTCGCAGAAGGCTCTTGGGGTGTGATTCAAACAAAAACAGTGCTGTAACTGTACTGTAACTCTGTCGCTATTCCGCTAGGGGTGGCCAGAGCCTCTGCAGAGTTGCCTCCATTTTTTCATATCCTTACATACCTCTTTCAATTCATTTATATCCATCACCTTTTTCATGCATTTTCTTCTTTTACGCTCACTTTGTATATCCCATTCTTTCACAATCTCCTCAATCTGATCACTCCATACTTTTCTCGGTCGTCCCTTCCCTCTTTTTCCTATCACACTTTCTTTGTATACATACTTTGTCAGTCTATCATCATTCATTCTTTCCACATGCCCAAACCATCTCATCACATCACTTTTGTACCTTAACTTTCACATCTAAATCTAAATCTAAGCTGCAAAGATATGTATCATTTGACATACGCAACGCAAAAACGCAACTAAGCTACACATATAGTGTAACTTCTTGCCGCGTTATCCCCGAAGGGGTCGCATGTGGCGAGTTGAACCTATTTATTTTTACAGCTAAGGGGGCCGGCCTTACGCCAACCACTTCAGTTGAAGTGGGGGTTTCCCAGCTCCCGAGGGGACTGGTACTCATTTCTTGTGAAGGCTGAGTAAACCTTGCCGGTATTTTTATTATGGGGTTTGAAATAAACACCGAAATAGGAAATCTTTTCTGACACCCTCCTCGGTGGGATTCGAACCCGAGCTCACGGGGTAGAATGCAAGCACTCTACCAACTGAGCTATCGACCGGACATCCTCTTTCAAATTACATTCTTTTGCTCATACTAATATTATTATTGTTTACCTGGATATGGATTACAGGCCAAATAATGTAGAAGCTTTCATACTACATCTCCATACACTTCCGATCCGGCGCCTGGCAGAAAAAAGCGGGTAGAATGTTGTCAGTTTGCGTCTAGTGTGAAATGGCTGTAAAACGCTATATTTGAGTTTGTGTTTAACGTGTTGTTTTTATACTTGAGGTAGCTCCTCATTGTTCTGTGAGCCTGATACACGTCACTGAATTCTGTACGGCTTCCCGCCCATTCAGCACCAACTATCGACACATTTTTCTTCAGTTATCTTTTTAAATAACTTCGTTATGGATTTACTTCCAATTAATTTAAAAAAATAAACACATTTTCAGGGATGTTAATTTCGAAGTATACATTATGTATCATTCTGTTCAAATAAATAATCCCCATCTATTAACTCTCAGTGTTCTTCATTACGCATTTGATTCATAGCTTATTCATGGGTCATCGTTTTCTTGTATTAAAAATTCACGTTAGGTGGTGGTTGGGCCATAGATTTTCTATGTGTGACTAACACTGTATGACTCTTAACATTCATTTGTGTCGCTCTCTATCACTCATATTTGTTTTTTAATGATCTGAAATGACTTTTAATATCAAAAGATAATTACACAGAAAAAATAAATTGCACAGAATCTGTACTCGACTTTCTTGCAAAAATTAACCCACTGTATGACGTATGTAAAGCTAGAATCATCTACCAGCTTATGCAGTTTCAATGAAAATATAATATATCGATAATAAATCAATTTTATTCCACCGCGGTGTGTACCTGCATGCTCGTACAATATGGATAAAGCCATTAAAATTATTAAGTGAATAAAAAATATTTGGATGATTTATTTGGTGAGCGCCGTTTTGTGTGAATCACAACTCAAGAGCCCTCTGCAAGGTTGGTCTTCTCTGGAAAAAGCGCCAATTACACAAGAAAGATCCTTGACTTATAGGTTGGTATGAAGCTGACCTCTGTACTGTACTGTACTGTATCCTGCCGCCGTTCCACTAGGGGTGACCGGTACCTCTGCAGATGCGCCTCCACTTTTTTCTGCCCTAACAAACCACTTTTATTTCCTCAATATTCATCACCTTTTTCATACACACTCTTCTCTTATTCTCACTCTGCAGAATCCATTCTTTCGCAATCTCACCTATTTGGTCTAACCATTCTTTCCTCAGCCTTCCCCTTCCGCGCTTTCCTCTGACATTTCCTTTGTACACTTTCTTCGTTAGTTGTTCATCATCCTTTCTTTCAAGATGTCTGAACCATCTCATCGTACTTTTTTGTACTTTCATTCTCATATTCTCTTTTATACCACACTCGTTCATCACTCAAGCATTACGTACTCTATCACTCAGTGTCTTTCCAGCCATTGCTCTCAGGTAAGCCATTTCAACCGTACTTTACTCAGCTCACATTCATTAAGCCTCACTTCCACCAACCAATATGCCATTGTGGACCGCCGATCTCTTATTCTTCGTAAGTTTCCTATTTCTTGCAATTCTTCCAATCGTTTCCATCACACTTCTTCCTCTACTAGCGCGCTTTTCCAATTATTTCGTCAATTTCGCATTCGACTCAAACTTGCTTCCCAGATAATCAAATTCTTTCACGACCTCCACTCTTTTTTCATTCAGTCTTATCTCAATTTTCTCGCATTTCTCAGTCCTCCCAAAGTGTAAAAAATAATTCACTTTGTAAATGTCACCCCTGTTTCAAGGAAGGTCGGCAAGAGTTGCAGGTTTTATGTTCATTTGAGATTTGGTTTTAATTTGTAAGTACAAATTCAGCATTCGTAAGCGCGAACTTACACGTACCTGTTTGTGGGCATGCATTTCATATTAGTTTTGAATGTTTATATTTCATTGCAACTTATATTCTAGATTATTATAGATGGTCATTAAACCCTTCTGTATGCAAACTAGGACTTTGTATGGTGGGTACACTTTTTAGTTATATTTTGAAAAAGTAACGACTGATTATTATTGGTATTTATAAAATTTCAAGAATCGCAGCCTTTTATCTATTTTTAACCCTTTGACTACCAAGAAAATTGCTAATACATTTTGTATGGAAAATTTTCACTTTGTATGGCGGCTATACTTTTGATTCACTTTTTGGAAAAAATAATGATGGCAATATATAGGTTATTATTATTGTTTTACATTTGTGCTACATTATTTTTTTATCAACCCTCTAACTGCCGAGAATTTTTCCATTATTTTTTTCTTTTATATGGCAACTCCCTAAACCGAGATTATGATGAAGAAATGATTATAATTATTAGATAGCACTATTATAAAAATGGATTCACAAAAAATTTAAGAAAAATCGTCGGAGCCGTTTTTGAGAAAATCGCATTTTAAATTTTCAGCTCTTCGGAAGCCATCTTGAATTCTCAAAAAAGTAAAAAAAAAATGATTACGAATTAAATTAATAAGCTTGTTCTTTCTATCAAATCTAAAACAAATTTAAATATCTTGCATTTTAATAGGTTTTTGTAATATTTTCGATTTAAAATTTCAGGTCGTGTAAACGGTGCTTTATATTTATTTTTTCAAAAATTTTTTTTTGTAAATTTGTGCAAATTTATGTTGTCCATAATATTGTAGAACATTATATTTTTGTTGACCCCTTAACTTTCGAGAAAATCACAATCGTTTGTTTTTTTCATATGGCAGCCCATAGACACAGATTAGTAAGAGTGTTGTCATAACTAATTTATTAAGTTAAAAATTAATTAGTGGCAACTCTGAAAATTTAAGAAAAATTCTTGGAGTCGTTTATGAGAAAAGTGCAATTTTATGTTTTTTTTGTATGGCAGCCATCTTGAATTTTCAAGTTGGTGTAATGCCATGTTATTCATACTTAATACATGTCCAAAAAAGTTGATGTAGCCAAAATTTGGTATCTCTAGGTCTTATACTTTGGAAAGTGACACACACACATACATACATACATACATACATACATACATACATACATACAGACGGACGTTTTTAAAAGATAGTGTTTTTTGGCATGTCCTGCACCAGGACAACTCATTTCCGTGAAAACCTCGAAATTTTTTTTTCACACCAAATCATAACTTTCTTTATAGCCTTCGGCTATAGCAAGAAAGTAAATATACATTGCTTGCACAATTATTATTATGATAAAGTTTATATCAGATCCATAATTTCCATACTGTTGCCTACCTGCGCTTGAAATGCTATGCACGCCCCTGGAATGTAACACAATAAATTATGTGATGCGGTGAGAGACTGCATCACCACCCTTATTTCACGCAGGAAGCAGTTTCCAAGCCGTTTGTTGTCCCACTAGAATGTTCGCGCTCACATGCTCTTTGTTGTTGTTGTTTTTTAACACGGATCCTTTTTCGGTTCGTCATTGCCGCGAATGTGACGTATATGAGGGTGGAAAATTACCCTGGAATGCGTTGAGGGGTCGCAATGGTGTTGTAAGGAATGCTGACTTTGTCAAAAGTATGTAAAAAGTTGATAATTCATTAATTTAGTCCATCATTTCGATAAAACTGACATATAAAGCTTTTTTTTAAGAAATCCTATACGGGAGACTACCTAGATTCTAGAGACTCTAGGGGTCTATGACACTTGTTGTTGTGCCGCAGAGGTGTACGAGTTTGGTCGTCGATACAAAGCGCCAATACTCAAGCAAGACCCAGTTGCTGTAAGGCTGGATGGACCTTTGGTGACCGGTCATTGGTAAAGGTTTATGAATTTTTCAACCCAGCGAAGAGCAAATTTTAAAATATAAATGGTATATTTTTTCGGATTCAAACCCACAACCTTCCCATTCAGAGTCCGTAGTGTTACCACTGAGCTACAGACCGGTCAAATGAGTTTAGAGCTTACATGAGTTTCTCAGATAAATGCACATTTTTCCTATGTTCTGCGAGAGAAAACACTATAAAAGTGTGAAAGTAGGTTGTGTTGAAGTTTGTCATGAGCATTTCTATATAACTAGTTCACTTATTATGAGAAGTTACTCCCAATAATGTGTTTAATCCACGATTTCTCAAATCAGTGAATCAGCCCTTATTCAGTTTTAGGATTAAGGGGGCGATTTATGCAACTACCTGAGCCCGTACCTGTCAACTGGAATTTAAAATCGGAGCGTATCTATGTACATATTAGAAGATAGCAGTCGATAGAAAATGTCGGCACGTAAACAGCTGATCACTGTACCCTATGATATTTTGTATGGAATGCATACATACCTCTGGGTACAATCCTATTGATTATTTTAGCGAATGTGACTGAAGTCATTATTTTTATTCTGATTTTTATTGACCATCATTGAATATCGTGGTTTTTATCATATGATTCGGATGTCTCATGGCGTTCTTTATTACGCCCGAATGCACGTTTTAAATAAAAGGATAAATAAAGTCTGTTTTTTTCGATTACTTAAAGAAATGAATGAAATGTGAGCGTGTATACCAACGTAAGAATCAATCTATGTAGTATGTAGTATTTATTTAGATTTGCAAAAGCATTTGAATATTAATTTGACATTTGATATTTTAATAAATACAAAATATGACATTCATTGTTAGATATAATTATTGTCCATGGTCATTGAGAGCATTATACTTATATTATTTAGATTATACATTTATTTATTATACTAGCTGACCCGATAGACGTTGTTCTGTACAATTTGCAATCAATTTGATAGTGATCGTTTTGTGAAATTGTTGCAAGAAAAAACTGACTAAGATTAATTTAAATACAAAAAATAAACAAGTAAGTGAATTAAAACTATGTTTTACCCACTTAAATCTTTAAATAATTAAATATGGACTTTCACTGTGTTAATTGATCAACACTAAAAAATATAATCTTATTAAGATTTTTTAAATTTCCAAATCGCTTTCGCCATTCTCTAGCGATGCGGTTACCAACAAACCGCATGCCCTTTTTATTATAAAGCTATTATACTTATTTGTATGAAAAAATAATTATTTGTATGAAATAAAAATTATTTGTATGAAATAATAATTATTCTCAATTCCGCTCGCTCTCCTTATCTCGTTCGCCTGTTCTGCTTTAATAAAATTAATCGTCGGCCGATTAACATTTTTATTTTCTCGATTATTTATTTTATTATCGGCGCGACCTCAATGCTCGAAATGGCGTGCCGAGATTTTCCTAGTCATGAATTGCACAATTATCATATTTCAAATATGGCGACAAACCTCTTTGTGGAAGTATGTACAGTGATTGATTTGTTCATTGTGTTTTTTTTTGCTTTGCCCGATGACATATTAGTGATTCGTTATTGAATGCAATTTAATACCTTGTATTAACTTTTATGATTAAAATTTACAATGAAGTCATAAATAAGTACAGATACTGGATAAGAAATGCAAGGCAACTAAGCTACACATATAGCGTAATTTTTTGCCGCGTTATCCCCGAAGGGTTTCGCATGTGGCGAGTGGAACATATTTATTTGTACAGGTAAGAGCCCGTTCCCACTTGTGTCGGGTGTCGGATCCGTATATTCATCGGATGTTCCAGTTGCAGGACATTTCGGACATAATCGGTTTCCGACAAGTGTAAATAGCTCCATACCAAATGTTCTGCCACTGGAACCTCCGATTCATATACGGATCCGACACCCGACAAGTGGAAACAGGCTCTTAGGGCCTATGCCAACCACTTCAGTTGAAGTGGAGATTTCCCAGCTCCCGAGGGGGCTGGTACTGTTTTTATTTTAGATCTGTGAAGAATGCATTTTACCAACCTATTCTGCCTGGCCAGAAACATGCTTTTAATATCATCAATTAGTAATTCATTATTGTATGAAATCTGTTGAACCAAGATCAAAGTTATGGTCAAATGACCCAAGCTGGGATCGAACCAACTTTATTATATTCCAAATACGCTAGAAAGATCAGCCACTTGACTCCCTCGGCCATAACACCATTTTTTTTTGTGAAGTCTGAGTAAGCCTTGCCAGTATTTTATTTTGGCGATTGAAATAAACACCGAAACGGGAGCTCATTTCCGACACTAATCTAATCTAAGTTGCCAAGATATGTAACATTGGGTATTCACATTATGTGCACTCTCCCAAGCAAACACGTACAAGCTCGCGCTTGCACATGCCGCACGTGAACCTACAACATAAAAACCTTGCCGTCCTTCCCTGAAACAGGGGTGACAATGCCAAAGTGAACCATTTTCTACAGCATGGGTGGTCAGCTCCATACCAACCTAAAAGTCAAGAAACACCCTCGGTGGGATTCGAACCCGGGCTCACGGCATGGGCTCACGGCAAAGTACCTACGAGTATCAGGAGTCGATAAAGATGTGAGCGGTTAGGAGAGCGCCGAGGTCGTGACCTCAGGCTTGCAATCCAGCGGAATCATTTAGTGCGCGGTGATTAACAGTGAATTATTGTCTTGGGAATTGTACGCTCGCCGATTTGTAGTGTTATCAATTAATGCACAGCAAATTTACGATACTTGTTCGTAAAATAAACATTTTTTTTTTGGTTTTGACAAGTTTTTGATGTTTTGATTTTTTTTTCTAAAATTCTAGTATTTTTACGTTTTCTGCTGGATTCCCTTTTTAATTAAAATGCCATAATTTCTTTTTGCAGAATTTATTTTTCACTATTTATTTCACAACTTGACAATCACTGTTTATTAGTGTTACTCAGAAAATTGCTCTCTGCTGTCCGTACGATTTTGATCTCTTTTATAAGGAACCAGAGGGTCTTTCTCGCATTTACTAGATCATTCCACCACCAGAATGCTATGTACTACACACACACACTAATACAATTCACAATCACTTCTAGATGGTTCCGTTTTACGTTGTATGCGTGTATAAGCGCGCGTATTTTAAGTTCGCGACAGAATTAATAATTTCAAAGTTAATTAAAAAAATATATAAACATTAGACGGACCGTTATGGGGGGATTTACATAAGTTTTGACGTTTCGTTAGCGATGTAGCCAACGTGTTTAGGAGGCACCCTTCCCACACGGCGACTGAAAATGAACTGATTCTTAATAACACAAATTATTACAAAAAACGTGTCAGAAGGTTGTGTATGGAGATGTATGAAGGCTTTCACGCAATCCAGATACAACGCGGAATCAAGTTAATCCATCGCAAATCCGGGCAGAATGCGTTTTGTCTGAAAAGGCCTTAAGACTTGGTGTAACCGCGCATTATTAGTTTTGCTACAATTTCTTGTTGGAATGGCAAACACAAGAAATTCCCTGCAACTCCTCAGACTGTTATTAATGCAGTTGTGTCACAATTAATTACTGCATAAGCTCTATTCACGAAATGACTTAGTGCGCCGTATTGCGAGTAGGTGGTGTGCAAATATGTACCTACAAGTTAACCAACGCCTGGTTTCTCTTGCGGATAATAACTCCGATGTCGCATATCTCGCTATAATTTGGCAAGAATTCGATACCCCAAGTATAATATTACACACTTTAACTCAACCAAAGAGTTTCACCAAGAATATCTATTTATAATATTCTTTTTTTTAAATAGATTTGTAGATAGATTTTAAACGACAGAGACTCCTGGAGGATTGTGAGTTCGGGAGGCCCTGAGCCCTCAAGGCTTATAAGCCGAAGAAAGTAAAAAGTAAAAAGTAAATAGATTTGTGGAAAGGAATGCAATCCACCAACCTATTTTGCCTGACAAGTTGTCTTCGTGCGAAAGCAGAAGCTTGTGTGCATGCAATGGCATCTGTTGAACCAGGGTCGAAGTTATGGTCAAGTGGGCCAGGCGTATGATTTGAACCAACGTTATCCGGTTCCAAATACGCTAGTCGAACATGCGCCTCTACCCCTCGGCCATAACACCGAAGTTGTAAAGATATATTACATTTATGATTCATATTAAATGCATTCCCATAAGCAGGTACGTATAAGTGCGTAACGCGCTTACACATGCCGCATGTAGACCTGCAGTATGAAAACCCAAATCTCAAATGAACATAAGCACTGCAACGCTTTCCGACCTCCCCTGAAACGGGTGACATTATCAGACACATTGGTCCAGTACACATACAGATATTGCTTATGTGAGATTACCTCCGCAGCAGTGGCGAAGCATGCCATAAAAGCCGGTTCCCATCGGCTTCCCTTTTAAAATGGTGTAACAAAATAGTTAAAAAAAATATAGGCACAAAGTAAAAAAAATAGATTTAAAACCAAAGAAACAATACGTATTTTTCCCCCCATTGAAACCATGCAGTCTACTTTATTATCATTTCTGCCTCATTTTAAACGGGAAACCGATGGAAACCGGCTTGTATGGCACCCTTCGCCACTGCTCTGCTGGACATAAGACAAACAAGCACTGAGGGGACGAATACTTTGATAATCACCAATCTTCATTGAAGAGAAACATCTCTAAGGGCCGTTAGTTTTATCTTTAGCATAGCGACTTTATATTGAATGAAAAGGACGCACTTACGTCAATCGTGTGAGTTGCTTATTTTTATCAGTTTAAAGTCACATAAGCTAACTTTGAAAATAACGGGCCGTGTCTGAGTTTGAACGCGTAGCTTAGACTGGCTTCACGCTTATTGCATTCAGCACAGCTCTGAAATTATACTTCACCAGTTCTGCTCCAGAATGCCGAGCGTTCGCTAAATATACTGAATAGCCTGCTGTCTATTCAGATATTCGTATACATAATATTAGACGTACGCGATGCAGTTGGAAATATGGGCGCCCGTGTTTTAGTTGTGGGATCATAAATTATAATATAGCTCTTCTTTGAATATAAAATATACTTTGTAGCTTGTACTGTAACTCACGTTCAACATTGCAAACTTTACGTAATCAGTATTAACTCATTAGTAAGCGTTTTAGTTTCCAAACATTCTTATGGGTAAAACGCTGTGGTGAGTCTAAAATTAAGCACACACTAAAAACAACCTTGTTTTTTTTTTCTGTTTGTGACGTTGTCGGAAAATTGACTACTTTTATTTGTCAACAAAAACAAAAAAAAAGCAGAGACATAATCCAACATGTTTATAGCGTGCAATCAAATGTCTTTTTTACTCGTGACAGGGTTTTATGACTTGTTTTCTGCGCATCAATGAAATAAATTATTTGGTTTTGAACCCGAAAGGATTCATAAATCACAGTAAAATATTATAATCTATCGGAATATTGTATTGTTACGAATGCGTGATTGTGTGTTTTTTTTTACTTGTGTGAGTGTCTCTAGATGTAGATGTTTACTAGTGTTTGCTCGAATATTCTGGAAAAATCTCATATCTTCCAGTTCACAATGTTTCGAGAACCGTCTTTATGTCATACTATACAAAAGGCCAAAGCTGCCTGTAGCGCAGACAAGTACAGAGCCGTTGACCTGAACAGTAGTGTAACCACTCTGCAATCGAACCAAATCGCTGCCTTAATTCTTGTTTGCCGTATAGACTATTAAACTAATTTTACATGAGCAATGCTTGCATGTGTATCTACTGTACCGATGTGTCGTATGAAAACAGGACATTGATTTAAAAAATGTTTAAAACAACTCTTACATTATCGAGTTGTACGTTTTTTCTTAGCTCAGATTGAGTAGAATTTGATTTGTCTTGTTTTAAAGCATCTCGTGATAGTTGATATTGTTTTCTTAAACCTTTGCGTTACGGTTCACCGTCTGTAGTTTTGCAAGTTACATCAACTTTGTGCATTTCTACGGTTTTTATTGCACTAGCGAACAGTAACGATGCTTTTGGTCGGTTACAACCCTGTGAGTGTGACCCTGGTGAGTGCGTTTGTGATGTCTCGGATTGACTATTGCTCGACGCTTTATAGTGGTCAGCCGAAGAAACAGTTTAATCGCTTTCAATCTGTGTTGAATTCGGCAGCAAGACTCATATTCGGGATTCCCAAATTCGCTCACATCACCCCGCTGTTAAAAAAACTTCATTGGCTTCGTTTCCCGGAGAGGGTGGTCTTCCGTGTTTGTTTAATGGTATATAAAGCCATCAATGGCTTGGCCCCACCTTATCTGGCTGATATGATTTCACCTGTTGAAATGGGTGTTAGGAGGCAGACACTCAGATCTGCGGGTGATGGAGTAGTCAATTTGGTTCAGCCGCGCCGTCAGATTCGTACAAACTTCGGAGACCGCGCTTTCCGTGTTGCGGGGCCGGTGGAGTGGAACAGACTGCCACCCGGAGTGAAGAACTCCAAATCTGTGGGTGTATTTCGAGGAGCACTCAAGGCACACTTGTTTAGAAAGTCTTATCCATGATCGGAGAGGGCCCTTGAGGTGTGACACACACAAAAACGGCGCTCTCTTATCATGTGTAATTTAAAATAAATCAGCCTGTTATTATTATTATTATTACAAAAGATGCTTCGTTAGTCGTTAAAAATCTAAATGCAAAATCTTTTTTATGGTGTGTTAGCTAACATAACAAAAAAATCCATTTTTTAAATGAATATCACAAGTCTAAAAGGTTTAAAATTAACATAGATAAACAACTCCGTTCATTCATAATAATTCAATTAGTTTTTTTTTCAACTGGCCACTCAGGCGGAACAAGTTTTAGCTTTTAAAAACAAATTAACACCAACAAAACTTTCTGTGTATTATACCGCCTTCACACGCTGCGCTCCTAATACACGCGTTTTGTTTACTGTGTGTGTTTTTTTTTTATAGATTTCGGATGCTCTCCTAGTATTTTGATATTTGTATCAGGGCAGCAAGCATAATGCAGTTGTATCGATTTGTTTGAACATGCGTGCTGGGTCCTAACAGCTTACATTCAGTTCACATTTTCGTTCATCGAATAATACGAGTACGTGAACGTGTCTTTTATGTCGCCCTAATCCGTGAGAATTTCTATGCGGCACCGTGTAGGAGCGAGCGAGCGAGTATTATATGTGTGTATGGAAGTGTGAGTGAGATGGCGGCCGATAAATCACGGCATAAACCACTTTACCCGTGACGGCACATGTTCTCCTGTTCTCAGCCGCAACCAATATAAAATCACGCCCTCCTCCGCTCCGCACACAAAAGCCGAGCATTATACAAAGTTGCTCCAAGTCGGCAAACGTCAACACATTAAAACAAACTTTTATGCTCAGAGCGCGCCGTCAAGTAAATATGGCTAATGAACCACAGAACTATCTACCCGCTGTAATATTATGGTATCCTGAATAAATGTTTACAATTTGAGTATTCATTGCATGTTTCCCCTTCGCTGCCACAATCGCTCACGGTAAGTCCATTAGGAAATGATTATGTTGCGTTAATGGTAAATCAATATTACCTCTTTCCTTATCTGCAAACCTGATACTCTTTATATTCAAATGCTCATCAAACTCGTTTGTTATCGAACGGAATGCCGATAACAAATTACTTCGACGCTCATAAATGTTCGACAATAAATAATAATACGCCATTTAATGCATGGCTGGTTTTATATTGAATTTTAATTATTTTTACATACTCACGATTTTACATTGTGCAAATTAAACGTAGAAAGATCATTGAGGAAATTATGGATGTACGGTGGTGTACATGTATTTTGATGTATGCAATTGCTTTTTGCTTTCTTCTTTCCTAAGGCTGATAGATCGTAATTCGTAGTCCATTGGTAAACATCGGTGTTACTAAAAGCTTTCGTTTCGAACCCTGGTTGAGAGCAAGCTTTCAAGTGCCCTTTATATCTCTAACCACTAAAAGCAATTTACAGAGCTTGACAAAAGACACGCTAACCGGCCAATAAACATAATTCGTAAATTTACATTCATATGCTACATTTTTATCATGACTTCTCTATAATCCACGATAATAACATGTTTATTTATAAACACACGCCATTTACATAATTCGTTTTCTACTTTGGTATCGTTCAAAATTAATTTTACCTCCTCAATGACGTCAACGGGCCGAAGTTGTGAATTACCACACGTAGCAGTTCCAATATCTTACTTATGCCATAAATACCAAACATCCTACTCATCTCTCATGCTAGCCTAATACCAAAACAAAATGGACACGCGAAATATTCAATTAAATTTAAAATTTATTGACGTTTTATGAAACTGATAGCACGTAGGCATTTGTTTAAATTTATTGATTTTAATTTAAAAGCATCTTGAGATATTGTGTTAAAAAAAAACTAGCCATAACCGATACAGAAATGAAACATGGTAACAAAATTATTTGACTATTTTTTAGGTGTTCCATAGTGGTGTTCCTTGGAGGATTGCTCATCCCCAGTGGGGTATCGTCACCGTCACAGTCTTGGAGACTCGTTGTTTCTCCCCGCCGCATTTTCTCTGCGGTAAATTTGAGCCCCTCCGTTCTGCTGTTAAAATATTTGTTTTCCATACAAGACGCGATTCCAGCATGTTGAACATGGCTTCCCTGGCATTTAGCGCTCTCACTATATCCGTCTCCTTTTATCTCCCCCGAGTGGCGCATCTTGCGTCCCGCTCGGCCACCTTGTGAAGATGAATTTGTAATATTTTAAGTCTGTAGAATGTAGATGGGACTCGTGAACAGAGGAACAGAGACAACCAGTCTTCTGAACGGAACAATTTATTTACCGTGTCGACGCTCGTTCGTTTAATTAAACCAATTTAACTTCAGACGTCGTTCATTTCATTTCTCGTTCGTATTTTCATTTTTTCCCGCCGCGCTTCCCCCATTCATATTGGACTGTCACATCTCCCGGCTTTATCTGATGCCCTGGTGGTCTGAGCATGAATTCAACGCGAACAAAAACTTCCACTCAAATGTGTATCATTAAAAAATACGACTCGACTCACACTTCATGTATTTGCATTCATAATTGCTGCTAGCCTGATACACAAGATCGGGTATGAGGCGAGCTTTAACATCATAATTGAACAATAATTTATTTACGACTCGCATTTCATATTATACTCATAAGCAAGCAGGTTTTCGGTGTAATTGGTAGATGAAACACTATACGTTCTCTTTATATTTTGTTAAAGTGTTTTCTTTTGTATGGCCACAAAACAATTATCTTCCCCGGCCGTAATTAACTTAATTAAATGTGATAATATAACGATAAATATGAAGGCATCGTTATCATTAATTGAATCCTCGGCAAGACTCGCCGTAATGATTATTACTCCACGCTCTCGTACAAAAAAGTAACATGGAGTCCGCAGGCGCTTTGAATAACCAGTTCTCCGTCCAGCTCTGCGCGCCCGATCGCCCGAAAGTCTTCCCTGGAATTTGTGGCATCAATCATCCAGACAATGGACGCCTGACGACTGTCGGGCATGTACGGAGCGTGTAGCTGTTCCTTCTGCGATAGCTGCCCCCCTGGTCCTCCTTGAGCGGATATATCGAGCGGAAATGCTAGTTCTGTTCTGCTGTTGGCAGCGTTTTGTCGAGGCGTTGAACCCAATTTACTTTCAGCTTTACGCACATGTTATCCGCGTCCCCCCATCGCTCCTGGAAACCTGATAAATTACCGGCTATGACAATGTAAACGCCCGTGTACAAAGCTGCTTCCAATTAGATTTATGTGCCAGAGAGAATTACCTCCCATTCTGCCAACTAAACCAATATTAGCAGGAGATACATCAACATCTACAATTTATGATTTCCTACAAATAACGCCATAAAAATATCGATAAAAATCTTAAAAGCCTCGGGTAGGTATACTCTAGAACTGTTATGTTTTTTTTTTTTTATCTTATCGCCGTTGTCAGCGTACCGTTTATATTTTTTCAATCCCACGATTTACGGATGTCGGTATTTTGTTGTGATTGGCACGATTATACCGTTTATTCCACGTTCACGAGTCTTTAATGCTTTATGCTATCAATTAATGTAAGAGCTGTAAACGAATAACGACATAAATAGATATATTACGGTATTAGACATTTTGTTGCGGCTGCAAGATTTGAATAAAACGTCATAAATTACATTGAAATTGAATGTAAAACGTTTGTTGTGTCGCAGCCTGTGATAATAAGCGTTCTGTCATTGCTGTTGTATTGTATGGGAGCCATGAAGCGAGTACCGAAACAAAAAACGGCCGCAAGGTAATCGATACGCCATTAAGGCTGCCAGAGTGCCAGCGTGCCAATGCCAAAGCAATAAAACATTTTTTTAAGAATCAACTTTTTCTCTCGGCTCTTTAAACACGGGTTCCCTTTGTCTCGAGACCTCTTGGCATTTCGTTGGGCTACAATTTATTTCAGCTCGAGAATCAATTTCTCTCGGAGATTTGTCGATGCATGTATTTGTACCCCGCGAAACGGCATTTTGCTATTTGAATAAAATTAATATTTATGATGATGGAGCCAAGATTAATGTATTTACGTTTGTTATTTGATATTCAAAGGCTTATGTAAATGCGGCTGTTCATTTCGCGCTTCTCTCACTTAAAACACAACTTCTCACGAATTATGTTCGGTGTCTCGTACCTGCCTATCTAATATTCGTGCGATGTTCCTGATGTTTCACAATAATGTAATGTTATTATCTATATTGTTGCAAATTAGCTGTTATTATCAATCTCATGTATCAAAAGTCCTTCATTAATTGATTTAATAATTACAATAAATCAATGATTATCTGGCGTAGAGAAACATTGTAACAAAATAAAAATAAAATCAAGGGAATATGACGATTGTCGCATTCGTAAAGCAGTTTCGAAACATTTTTGTAATGAACTCGCATTCGCTCCAGACTAGAAAAACAATTACGAACGCTTACATCTAGAATGTCATTCATCTTCAATTCATCAATCATTGTTGATCCAACAACATCTCTCACGATTTATTTCCAAAACGTGCATCGTGATAGTAATATGGCTGCCAGCATTCGGAAATTCTCTCTCGGATTCTTTGTTACAATTGATTTCTCTGTTGCATGAATGCTGGTACAGTTTTCAACGCATACCGACAATATTGAATCTGTTAGTTTTCATGTATGTATACAATTGAAAGCATTGTCCTCGTTCTATCGATTTATATTAAAAAAAAAAACGGGATATCAGTACCCAGTCTGTGTTGAAGATCTAATAAATAAGCAATTCACAAATGCTGGTTGAACCCTTTTACCCATATCAGGGGTGAGCTATTATTTATTAAGATGTGATATGGGACAAGGGTTGATTTAAGCCAGGATTCTGTCAATATGATTAATCTGCGGGGAAAGATATGATATCGGCAGAGTTTATGAATTTATTCAGAGAATCGACAAATACGAATAAATTAATCAAGGCGTCAACTTTTTTTTTATTTTATCACTGATCTGATAATTATAAATAATTCATTGCAAATAAAATACATTCATATCTTAAAAACGATTTGTAAATAGCGAGTTATACAAATACAAATGAGTAGGTATCCATGTGGAATGGAATGCCAGAAGTTAGACATTAACATCTAAATTGCTTTGGATGTGTAATGATTTCGCTTTGATACATGACGTTTGGCTGTTATTGATTCCGAGAGCATTACGCTATCAGGGTATCATAAATCGCAAGAGGAGGAGGAGGAGGTAGACTAGAAGTGTACTGGCTAGATGCGATGTGATTATGATTGATTTCACGGCGCGGCGATCACAATAATGTAGCGAGCGGCGTGTCGTGGTATCAGGCGCGCATCACGAGTCGGCGGTCGCGGCCCGGTGTGTTCACAGTTAATTATCGTTTACCGCGATCCCCGCGGCCGATAGCGCCTCGTCCTGCCCCCCCATGCCCCACCTCCTCCCCCACGTGATTCACGGCTGCTCGTGACCGCACACCCACACGCCCTTCTCACCCCCTGGTACTTGCTCGCCTCTGACACCAGCCCGAAATATCACTGAAATCTTGGTAGGTAGGCGTGTTTACTATGATCCAATTTTATCAATGAATCTACGTATCTGCTGTGGCATGAAGAGAACGTTTATAAATTTCGAGAAAAAGATTAGTTAGTTGTTTAGTGAAGTAATTCAGTTGGCGATGAGGTCATGAATTGACATAACCAATATTTTGTCGTCACACGGCTGGGTTGGTAGGGAAAAGGCACACAACTATTTTGTTACTGGTTGCTTAGGATGGCAGTCCCCGTTTGCTCGCCGAGAAAAAAGTTCCAAATTAAAATTGATCGAATCTCATTGGGAGTAATTGATGTTATTTTTATTTGTTTCTTTAACATGTACTTTTGTTACAATATTTAATTATTATCTGTCTTTCTTTTTAGGTAAGCTACCCTCTGTGTTGCACTTTCGGATTCAAGCCCAAGCAAGTCGTCCAACTGTAAGTTATTACCTATTTACTGTATATTTTACTGCTCAAATTTGGACCCCGATGTCGTAAAATTATTCCAAACATTTACTGTATTAATTTCACGTCGTTATGATTTATTAGTGTGTTGAATATTTTATTGCTGTGACTAAAAACGTCAATGTTGTCGGAGCATAAAAAATAAGTCGAAAAAATGTGTCACTGAGATAAAACGTCACATGTAAAAAAACATGTTGATTTCAAATAAAATGTCTCGTAAACATGTTTGTACAAAAAAAAACGAATACAAAGAAGTCTATTTTCTTTAAAAGGTCATAAAAATATGTCAGCGTATTATTTTACGGACGTAAAACAACAGTAATTGAATGAGATTGCTGTTATTGAATTCCACGCTGTGTGTTGGGGTTTTATTGTTACAAACAAGCAAAAACAATTTAATTGGCCAATTCGCGCGGCAAAGGCGGGAAACTAGAAACTGTAGATGGCGGCGCGTTGTGCTTTACTCAGTATCGGGAGATCTCAATCAGGCGGCAATGAAACAAATTGTCAGCGCTCCCCGACTGGCGAGTTGTCAGGCTGCCAAACAATGCAAAACTTACACATTAAGGGTGATCGAGAGGTCAGCGCGCCCAACTTTGATGACCAAAATGACCCATTTTGTAAGTGGTAACTGTAACTGTAACTGTAACTCTGTCGCCATTCCGCTAGGGGTGGCCAGAGCCTCTGCAGAGTTGCCTCCATTTTTTCCTATCCTTACATACCTCTTTCAATTCATTCATATCCATCACCTTTTTCATGCATTTTCTTCTTTTACGCTCACTTTGTATATCCCATTCTTTCACAATCTCCTCAATCTGATCACTCCATACTTTTCTCGGTCGTCCCTTCCCTCTTTTTCCTTTCACACTTTCTTTGTATACATACTTTGTCAGTCTATCATCGTTCATTCTTTCCACATGCCCAAACCATCTCATCACATTCTTTTGTACTTTAACTTTCACATCCTCTTTCAAATTACATTCTTTTTTTACCCATTCATTCCTAACTCTATCCCTCAGAGTTTTTCCTGTCATGCTTCTCAAATGCTTCATTTCCACCGTACATACTTTACTCATTTCGTTATCATTCACTGTCCATGCTTCACTTCCATACATCAAAGTCGGTAACAATATGCCATTGTGTACCGCCATTCTCAGATCCATCGTCAATCGCTTGTTCTTTGCTATTCTTCCTATTGCACCGACCACTTGCTTGCCCTTACACATCCTATTCTCAAGTTCTCTTGTCATCTTTCCATTCTTCTCAAACATACTTCCCAAGTAAGGTAGTATTTTTTCTCCAGATTAAATTAACACATAAAATTAGGTATTTTTTCCCATAAAATACAAATTCAAAATAATTTTATTTACGGAGATACCTTAAATGGAGATTTCCAGTGTTCTTATGAATAAATCCTAATTTTTTTTTATTTCAAAACATTAACTTTGATTAGTTGTATTTTTTCTAGATGAAAATTATTTTTTTAAACTTTTCATTGGTTCTTTATAATTATTTAAAAAGTACCCAAATTTTGCATATCTTCGTGTAGCTAAAATTGCATTTTAATTGTATATTTTCTTTTTAGGATTTAAAGTGATATTTTTTATGTATTTAATGTAATTCTTATTTTATTTTTCCTCTTCCAATTTATATTTAATAATGGAAAAAGAATGATTTTCATACTAAACGCGATCCACCCTAGTGCGCCATTGTGTCGGTTTTTTGAACTATTCAAACAATTATATTTCCGAGAGACAAAAATTCTGACACATTTTCGGTGTTCATATTTCCCCAGAAGCAAATATTTTTTTACGTTGTAACTCGGAGTTATCGTTTTGTAAAAATGCATCAAAATTAAGACGGCCACACGGCGCTGTTTAAAATCGTTTTATATTTTTTGTTTTCTCCGTGTTTGTTTTTAAACGTCCAATGTTATACTCGAGGCATGTACGTATTTTAGCGTGCGTAAGAATTAACGTACAAAATAATTTTTTATACTCAACCACAGAGTTTTATTATAATATATAGAAATTGAGACGCTCGTGAGAGGTGCTGCTTTACATCCTGATACATTATTTGTATGCGCCGCGGCTCAGTTATAACGTTGACTTTCATACTTGGAGTTTAAATTCGCCTGCCCGCTTTCAATGCGGGTGTTAAGTCCAAAGTCTTCCAGAAGTTAAAAACATTTTTTGTAAATTGTAAATATTAAGATTTTTTTTATCAAGATCGTTTATTTCGGAAATGTAATTTGTTGTGTACATTTCTTGACTTATAGGTTGGTATGCGGCTGACCACCCATGCTGTATAAATTGGTTCTGCGTGTAAAACGTGTCTGCTTGTGAAAATGCATGTAATGTGAAACCCCAATGTGGCATATCTTTGCGACTTAGATTAGATTAGAACGTTATTTATTACATGCAAACCTTGACTTATAGGTTGGTATGCGGCAGACCACACATACTGTAAAAAATGGTTCACTTTGCCAATGTGACCCCTGTTCCAGAGAAGGTCGGCAAGTATTGCAAGGTTGATGTTCATTTGAGGTTTGGATTTTTAATTGTTAGTAAGCACTCAGCATTTGTATGTGCGAACTTTACAAGTGTTTGTTTGTGGGCATGCATTTGATATGAGTTTTTAATGTTTATATATCTTTGCACTATAGATTACAGATTATTTTAGAACTTGCATACGTTTTTTACTGTATTTGAAGAAATTTGAAAGGCTCTATGGAAATTTGTATGTTCGGCTGTTAATATATAATATTTTTTTATATATTGTTTTTTTAACAACTTTGACAAGGCCGTACTGATTTGTATCTGTATGATAATCTCATATTCGTGTTTAGATGTTGTTTATGTCTTGCTTGAATTATGTCTTCATACTTTTAAAGTTTTTTTTGTAATAATTCCCATGAAGATTTTGAAAAATGGAGTAATAAATGGGCATCCGTATCCATCACTGAAACTATCGGATACTCGTTAATAAAAAAATCGTATCCGTATCTATCCAAAATAGATTAAAAAATATAATAAAAATGACATCTGTTACATCGTTTCATTATGATTTTCATTTTTCAGTGAATACAAAGCTTTAGTAATAATCACGTATACTTGTGTGACTGATAAAAAACTAAATGATAGCCTTGAAATATTGCCATCCAATCAATGTTCTTATTTTATTTTAAAATTTTCTTAAAAATCTAATATCCGTGAGGAAACCCTTCAAAACTAGCGGATATCCGAAATAATACCGTTTCCATTCCCGACAAATTTGGAGACTGTGCAGAAATGTGAAACATTTTATAAAACGTTTATTATTAAGATACATTTTTTATTTTGTTCTTCGTTTGTCCTGCCTTCATAAGTATAACTAGATATGTTGTGGATATTATTTTACCCGTAATTGAAACTTTCAAGTATCCGAAATAAAAATTTAAACGTGTTCGCAACCGAAACAAAAGTTTCGGATAATGTCGGATAGGGGTGTAGACGGAGTTTAAATAAAACATGTTATTATACTGTGTAACAAATAAACAAAACCTCACATGAACATAAACCTTGCAACTCCTGTCGCCTGTCCCTGAAACCAGGGTGGCATTGGCAAAAGTGAACCGATTTTTACAGCACGGAGGGTCAGCCTCATACCAATCTATCAGTCAAGGAGATATCCTTTTGCCGAAATCGAAATAATATTATTGCAATATCCGTATCTGTATCCTTTATTTTACATCGATAGCATCTCTGTCATTCCACGTTTGTGTTTTTATTCATTCGTAGACAAATCAATAAATAAAATTTACACCACACAATCGTATTAAAATGAATCATTTTGTGCGTGATAACCACAATCTACAATCTAAGTCGAAGAGTTATGTATATCTACTCATTTCTTGTGAAAGCTGAGAAAGCCGTGCCTTGGGTGGTCAGCCTCATATCAACCTATAAGTCAAGATAAAAAATGAAATATAAAAAGAAAAAATATTTTTTTGGCATAATTTGTTTTAATACAATCGTTTGCTACCACTGAGACTTCCACATAGATAATTTTATAAAAAATACACGCCGCGTGTGATACAGCGGGACAGACGAAACAGAATGTTTTTGTTATATTTAAAAAAAAGATCTGCACACACAACGTGTTTGTCTGTAAAACGCAAAAAAATGTTTAAGTTATTTTACAAATGTAAGATACTTGTGCAGAATATTCTCTTTCGTAATTGTACGTAATTGTCTTTCTGTGTCAGATTCGCAGCCGTTAATACTCAAACATAGCGTTTAAGCAAAAGTTTAAAAAACTTAAACGCTCGCTAAGAGCGTCAAGATAATTTACATTATTTTTTTGTGAAACGTAATGCTTGAGTTAAAACATAAAGTTATGTACTTCAGTAACGACATCTGGCCAGGGACAATCAAAGTTTTTTCGCTGTAAAATTAGGAAAATCACAAAAATACTTCCATAGAGGTTCTTTAGTCCCGATATTAATAATCTTCTTAAGCTCTCGTATACCCTTAATCACATTCTTATAAAATGTTTTCCTAGCGCTATCTGATATCGTTAGTTTAATTGGCTATTGGCACGACTTCAGAGGAATATAATGGCGCTTTATCAGTTTTTAATCGCTCATCATTCACGGTAATTTATGGATTCACTTTTGGCTTCTGATTAAAACGCAATGCAGCACGATACGCTGACCTCGTCAACATTATATTTTGGGGCTTACGTATTTTTTTTTTTGGTAAAAACGTATCATCGTCCTTGGCACGAGAGCTTCATTTCTAATGAAGTTTACAGATAGTAAATTGCTTTCCCTTTGCAGTTCTTCACTCCCACAGTCCGTCACTACTCCATCTAGCCCCCAACTTCTGAGTCTTCTCTCCCCCTTCGTCCTTGAGGGTCTGTCATCTGTCAATTTGATACACTGTTTTCGTCTTAGCCAATAAACAAATCGACTGGAACATAAAATAGGTAATTCATTTCGACATGGGGAAGTTCATAAAAAAATGTTTTTTTTGTAGAAAAAAATGTCTGTTAAAATAAACACTATTTCAAAAGAGTTTTAATGCTCCTGAGCATAAAGCTTTTTCAAAAAAAAATCTGATACGTTTTTTGATATCAAAATTTAAGCTTTCCCTTTGAGTGAACATTTTTTCGTATTAGGGTGTCAGCTGGGTGGAGAAGGGAGGTACTCAAGCTGCGCTCGGTATCTGCGATCTCCGTGTACTTTGTATGTGAGTGTGCATGGGGCTGAGAGGTTACACAATGCCCGCATACATACTGCAGCGGCTAATTCACATTATGCAAGGTCATTCTGCGATCCTGATCATTATTAAATGATATCCACTTTAGCATTTCACTTTTGCCAAATGTTTACCTTATGTACATACAAAATACATAAATATAAACTTTGCAACTCCTGCCGCCTTTGCCTGAAACCAGGGTGGCAGCACAAACCTATTAGTCAAGGAACTCACTTATAGATTGGTATGTATTTTTAATTTCTAAACGTTCCATCATGTTAAAAGGTGATTTGAGAATGTTCGTAAAATCGTTTAGTATTTTAGTCTCTAAAAGGGATAGCATTGACATATATAACTTTAACTGTAACTCTATTGCCATTCTGCTAGGGGTGGCCAGAGCCTCTGCAAAGTTGCCTCCATTTCATCCTATCCATGCATACCTCTTTTGAATTCTTTCATATGGTTCATTTTTTTTTATTTGCTCTGTACCTTGACGTACTTGAGTTCCTTGACTTATATGTTGTTATGCGGCTGATCACCCATACTGTAAAAAATGGTTCACTTTGCCAATGTCACCCCTGTTTCAGGGAAGGACGGCAAGAGTTGCAAGGCTTATGTTCATTTGAGATTGGGTTTTTATATTGTAGGTCCACATGCGGTGTTCGCGCGAAATTATACATATCTGCTTGTGGGAATTCATTTAATATAAATCTTAAATGATATATATCTTTGCAGCTTAGATTAGATTAGATTAGTACAAGTTCTTTCACTATTTCTTCAATCTGATCAAGCCATACTTTTCTCCGTATTGCCTTTCAGTATTACCTACAATCTACATTGATATCAAAGTTGTTTGTCTGTCACCATATAATACAGTCTGTAAATAGAATTAGATAAGTGTAGTACACCTATTACAGTTTTATGTCCTCCTGGGAGTTGGCGACGCCGCCGTCTTGGATGGGGTGGGCTGGGGAGGTAGGGGGAGGCAGACGCGCCCCCTGGGGGTGGTGGGTGGTTGGGGGGTGGAGACTAATTATCCACACCCTTTAGGATTCATTAAGCTAATAGGATTCACTGAATGGCGGCGGAAATCTCACTTAGAATGAGTGCACATAGTCACATACCAGGAGAACATACTAACTTTAGAGATATTCTAATCATTCCTTACTAAATATCTTTCTGGATTGTAAAGAAGTAAACATACAGGTACATATCTACCTGGATACGAATTTCTGATTAAGTTATCTGTTCTAATCTAATCTAAGCTGCAAAGATATATATCATTTAAGATTTATATTAAATGCATTCTCACAAGCAGACATGTATAATTTCGCGATAACACATGCGCATGTGGACCTACAATATAAAAACCCAATCTCAAATGAACATAAGCCCTGCAACTCTTGCCGTCCTTCCCTGAAACAGGGGTCACATTGGCAAAGTGAACCATTTTTTACAGTATGGGTGGTCAGCCGCATACCAACCTATAAGACTTGATAATTAAATGGGAATTACGATTGAGTTATAATATAAGTGGAGACGGAACTGGCTTACGGCATTGAAACATGCTTTGAGACAAAGCTGTCAGCCGGACCTGTCAAAAACAACGGAATACTTATTCTATGTATAGTAATAATCATGTGAAATCCTATGCTTTCTTCTTCTTGTGTTTGGAAATCCAATAATAATGCATATGTTTTTCAGAATATTTACAAATTTACTGAACAAATAATTGATCGTGTGTGCGCAATATTCGCGCAGAGATGCTATTCAGAAATGCCAACTTTGCGGAGATATTTCTTATCTTGGGAAAAGTCAAACTTCTCTGTTTAGAATATAGTGCCACTGACAGCATCTTCGTTCTCTTTCTAACTAAGGACGATTTGTGTTAATAAGGTTGAAAGTTGAAACGGATGTAAACACGTAAGCGTCTATGTGCGTTAACGTAGTTTCGGGACCACTTATATTAAACATCAATGGCGGGTTCATTTCTTCCACAAATCCTGATGTCTTCCAGTAAATAAATTAACATACATACGTGAATACTATTTCTGATTACATTGAATACGGATTGCAGTTAAAACGGATTGCAGTGAATACGGATTGCAGTGAATACGAATTTCTGATTACATTATCTGTTACATCTGTGCTTGATATTCAAATGGTAATTAATTACATTGTAAGAGTTACAGCGTATTTGTATGTAATTTTCCCAGTGAGCGCGCTGACATTCTGCTCTCCTAGTCACACATATTTCAATTAAAGAGCCAAACTTACATGTCACAATAATTTATATGCTGTTATCCTGGTATGTATGCAGTATGCGCTACGTCACGTTTATACTCAACCACAGCGGTTACTAAAAAAACTAAAACGCTCACTAGAGGCGCTGTATTTTTTTTGCTAAAACGCTGTGAATGAGCTTGTACGTCAAGTTTGATACTTGGGATCACTCGATACGTTGGCGCTCTCCTAATAGACTTGCTAAAATTTGTTGGCCCGGAGCAATGCGCGCTTGTACGAGTACGGTACCTCTCCCTCGCTTCTGCTACCCGCATACCTCCTGGCGTGTTGCATACAAAAGTGCGGGCTAACCGTGGAATGTTCTGCACTCCTGGTAGGACGGACAGTGGTTCCATACCCCACGCGTAAAACTTCACGTAAATTCCCCTCGATCTTGTAAACAAAAACAAATGTATTAAATTTAAAACACACATTTATTAAGAGTGCTGTTGTATACATTTTTCTGAAAACTGGATCGAAAAGTATCTATGTATTTTAGATTTTGTAGGGTTTGTCTATGTATTTTGTTTATGCTGTGGGTAAAAAGTCAGACCTATTCTGCGAGAGGGGCATGCAGCATGCATTGACCGGTCTGTAGTCTAGTGGTTAATACTTTGAACTCATGATCGGAAGGTAGTGGGTTCGAATCCCGGCGGAGCACGAAAAAAGATTCAACTTTTTGGTGGGTTGAAAAATTAATCTGCCTTCGCCATAGGTCCATCCAGCCTTACTCCAACTGAGTCTTGGTTGAGAATTGACGCTTTCTATAGCGACCATCAAGCTCGCAGAGGGCTCTTGAGGTGTGTTGCACACAAAAACAGCGCTCGCCAAATATATCATCCTAATATTATTTTATTAGGAGAGAGTTGCCAATGAATATAAATTTTGAAAGCAATTTGAACGATGGAATGAAAACATTATGGAATCTGAAATGAACTGAATTGAATCTCTTAAATGATGCAAATATGATACTTTTAATGTAAATGAATTTCCAAAATATGCTAACTTGGGTTCATATCTATAACTTACTTATCGTAGTGTGTGTTTTATTCATTGCTACTAATTAAAAACCAGTCCAGAAATGAATTGAATCACTTATGCGTGTAGCTTTGAACAATTATACTCGCATTAGCCTCAGGAGTCAGGATAACCCTGTTTTCCCCTCTTCTATTAAAATTTTTAGTTGTGTTTTCAATAACTTTATGTTTATATCAAAATAAACCTTATGTTCGGTAATGACAACAAAACCAAGTTGGATAAAAGGTTAAGAGCCACTGTGGCAGAGGGATCAATAGAGCGAGCGGCCGCAGGAAATGACCATTTTATTACACCGCGGCTTTTCAACATCCTCCACCTCTTCCCTTCTCTCTTGCTCATTTCTGCGCGCCTGATACCCACGGCATCTTCAAATCGACCTCTCCAAACTTTCCAATATCCATCCGAGCGGCGTAATCGAAAAATTCATACGAGATGAAATTGTGCTGTGAAAATCCACAGATGGATTTCAGTGCCGCGTAGTGTAAAAAGATTCAGATGTTTTCCGAGGGTATTTGGCAATGCTTGAACAGCGTCACTTTTTGGAAAGAGGTCAGAACATTTTTGAATTTGGAAAATTGAAAAATGTTAAAATTTAGCAACCAATTACAAAATTTATGTATGCCTATTCCCGAGTAACCCGGCCGGGTGATGACACACTATTGTGTGTGCCAATTCACGTGTGAACCTTATTAGATTCACACTTATATTGTGTTTTGTGACATAATTCGAGAGAAGTTCACAATAATTAATTGAAAATAATTTTATAGCGTTTTTCGATTGCTGACATTGGCCCTTGCAAAAAATGAATTTAATTAAATATAGATTTCACAGCAAAAAAAGAATACACCTTCTTCATACATCGCGAAATTTATATACATAAAAAAAAAAAAAAAATTTTAATCGTAAATCTGAAACACACATCCGCACTAAGTACTTGTATTATTTCTAATAATTTAATTTAGTTAATTCGTTTTCATTATCTGTTTTGATTTGTATTCCAAAATGAAATTATATGTGTGAATGTACCTATTCTTAAAATTGTCCTTTAAAGTGTCTTTAACTGAAGTGACCCCCTTGCATGTAAAAATAAATAGGTTCCACTTGCCTTGACCTCTTTCGGGGATAACGCTGCAAGAAATTACATTGCACGTAAAACATCTTTAGGATGGACGTTTCACCTGTATTTGTATTTAGCATCCTCTGAACTATTGATGAAAATTATTCATTTAATAAGACATTAGTTAATTAACTATATACTTTTCTAACTACCAGTAGAAATACCAATCTACAAACATACATTCAACTCTAATCAAATTATTCTCTCCATTACGATAGGCAATCTAATATGATTTTTTTCACTTCGCGGTCGAGGCTAAAGCAATGCCCGATAATTACTCGGCCACATTTTGTCATTGAACAAGCCCGAGAGTAATTTATGCATTGGTTAAACGCCATATTTTATTGGTCCGCACTTTGATTAAGATCTCTCCCCATTCAATTAAGCCGATCTCCAATCTAGAGTTTCTAGTTTGCAATAATAATGATTTAACTGTTGTAATGGTTCCGCTGGCTGCAGTCGACAATAATATTCAATGTGATCGGTGTAAAACAATTAACCTTTACGGTATTTAATAAATAATCACAGATTGTCTGCTTCGTTTGAAATAATGGCTGTTGAAATGAATAACTATTAACTTTAGATGTAATTTCAACAAGACGTTACTTGTAATAAAATAAGAATGTTGTACTAATTATTGTGTGATTATTTTTTTATGAGATTTTCCGGTTGATATTCTGACGTTTTTAATTACATAGTTGGTCGAAAAAAAAAACATTGCGGATATTTTGAGCATTTATTACTATGTCCGTTTTTGTAAGAAGGTGAATATTGAGGAAATGAAAGTGGTTTGTAAGGACAGAAAAAAGTGGAGGCGCATCTGCGGAGGTACCGGCCACCCCTAGTGGAACGGAGGCAGGATACAATCTACAATCGAAATCCGTTTTTGTCAACAAATCTAATTTGTGAATTAGATAAATGTTATACCTATGCGTCTGCTTATGGAAATGCATATAATATGAATCTTAAATTTAATATATCTCTGAAACTTAGATTATAGACTGAGTTTTAGTTTGTACTGAATAGATTTTTCCATTATCCAATACATAATGAAACGCAAACAAGCAAAAACGAAATTAATGCGACTAAGCTAAACATTCACAACAGTGTTACTTCTTGCCTGCGCTATCTCTGAAGGGGTTGTATGTGGCGATTCGGTACCTATTTATTTTTACGAGTAAAGGGGTCGATCGCACGCCAACCACTTCAGTTGAAGGGGGGGAAGCAATTAAGCAATAATGATTCATTCTACTTATTTGCTTTATCAATTTGTGTAAGTGACAGATGGAGCTTGCAGTTAAGAATAATTCAAATTGGTAGATCATGAATAAAGGATTCGTAATAGTGCATAAAATCCGATGGTCTATTCTACAGCTCTATAAATCATTTTATGTAGACATTCATTTTGCTTTCAAAGCGTGTTGAAGAACAGTAAAGACACTAAAAACAGAAAAGCAGCCAATTTCAAGTCATCAACAAGAGTTAAAACAACAGACAACGGGTACAAAAACAAACAATCAAAGTCAAATAACCAGCCGGAGATAAAGTGGTCGAACCGCGAGATATTTTATTCAGCATGTCAGTTTTAATTCCATCACAGAAGATAAAATAAAAACGGCGCGAATTCAATTAAGTCTGCGAAGTGGGCTCCGATAAAACAAAAGGCCGTTTCCTAACGTTCTCGCCAGGAATCCATTTCCAGCGAACAGCAATTCCTTAGGCCGCTCCGCACAATCGGCCACTTTATTCTGGTTTAGCGTTTTCCGATACTCGCCCGTCGAAAGCACTACGCCACAACTTAATGGCTCAAATTATGCTCCCCTGGTATCCAGCAACCAATAACCAGTAACCAGTAACCAGTAAACAGTAAAAACAGTAACCGCTCTCGGCTCGGAAGCGCAAGGGGCCGCCGCGGTCAAGCTACTTCAAATGCTTGATGGGGTGCGATCGCCACCCCTCCATTTAAAATTATGTTTGCTTACATTCAATACTTCAGATATAATGTAGATAACCTTCAACTGCCTATTCAGAAAAGGTTAGCAACTTCAAAATAAAGAAAAAAGATAAGAAATTTCGGTTGGACTATTAGCTATTCGATTGATACCTTTATCTATGCTTTTGACACCCAATCTGCCAAGGTTTAGTTTTTCTAGGAAAACGATGAGGCATGCTTCATCTGCTTTATAAAACATCAAATTAACTAGCGAGGGTTACATCAAAGGACCAGTGAGACTCGAGTCTTTCTGGTCGAAAGCTCAGCTGGTAAAGTGCTTGCGTTGCATGACAGAGTACTAGGGTTCTAAATCTAAGCTGCAAAGATATGTATCATTTGAGATTCATATTAAATGCATTCCCACAAGCAGACACGCATAATTTCGCGCTTACACATGCCACATGTGGACCTACAATATAAAAAAAACCAATCTCAAATGAACATAAGCCCTGCAACTCTTGCCGACCTTCCCTGAAGCAGGGGTGACATTGGCAAAGTGAATCATTTTATACAGTATGGGTGGTCACTGGTCAGCCGCATACCAACCTATCAGTCAAGGATAAAGAAAAAAAAACAAGGGTTCAATCCTCATAAAGGGTGTCAGAAATGATTTCCGTTTTGATTTTTATTTCAAATCCAAAATAAAAACACCATCAAGGTTTATTCAGCATTTACTGGGCCATAGCACATAAAGTAAAAAACGTTATTTTGCAATTGCTTCGTTTAGCAGCACAATTGATATTTTAAAAGTAGGTTTATTATACCGCAAAGCAAATAAATAATTGCTATAAATAAACATGTGGACGTTAGATAACCTATAATCCATATGTTAAACATAATTATATAAACGTCGGAATATAATAAATTAATTACGTGAACTCTCCACATAATGTGTGTGCCGTGGTATCTATAATTAAATGGCGGACAAGCATACAAATGGGCGGCCATTTGCATAATATGCATTATTTATGTTTCAAAATGGACGCTCAATGCTTCACAATTTCATAAGCGCACTTTTTACGGCCAATATTCGTGATTGAAATGCATGTTCGGCCGGTTAATTGTGAGCATTAGTGTGCTTTATAAACATATCATTGATTTAGTAACAACGCTTTGTACTTTCGTAATATTTCGAGTAATAATAATTTATTGTAATAACATGTTAATTTTGTTTTTGAATAAATTATTAATAACAACTAGTCATTGCGAATCAAACAAACAGCATGTAGGTAGTTTCTTAACCAACTCCAAATTTTCAGGAATTTAGTTGTAAGAGAAATGAGTAAAAAAAAATCAGGCTGATGTATTTGGTGAGTGCAGGTTTTGCGTGAATCATACCTCAAGTGCCTTCACTAAATGCTCCTTCGGTTCTAATCAGTGCCAATTTTTCAAGCAAGACCCAGTTGCTGATTCTTTGTTACCTGTCTTTGAACAAGGTAAACGAATTTTCATTTTTGCTGGGAATTGATACGAATCGAACAATATGTCAAACCTATTGCAGGGAAGGGCAGCAAAAATTGCTGAGACTAGGTTCATTTGAGAGATAGTTTTTTTTTGTTTTGATTATACCTACACACGCAGCATGTGTAAGCTTTAACTTAGACGTGTCTGCTTGTGGGCATGCTCTTAATGCGAATATTAAATGTTTATACATTTTTGCAACTTAGATTATAGAGGTTCGATTTATAGAAAGACTTCCATTTTACGATTGTATGTCAAATGTTTATTTTAGTTTTGACTCTCAGTCGTGAGTGAGGTACATATTTTATTTGCATGACACGAGAAACGTCTTAGCGGAATGCAATTTCGTTGAGTACGACCTGTATTCTTAGTTAGTACATACCAGGAAGTTATGAACCTGCAAGAGGTGTATGGCATTGTTTGCGATAGCAGTACGTCCCGCATAATATGATAGGTTATTTACAAGAGTGTGGAGTGCGGTGCGCCGAGCTTATTGCCGAGTCTCTCCACGCCTCGTGCGCTCCTAATACTTCAAACAATACACCTACAGCGCTGGCTGGCAAGAGAGGAGAAGATTTGCGACTTGCGCCGGTGCAGATAACAACTTTGTTGAATTTCATAACTCGCTTCTTGTGTGGAATATGGATATGATACCTCCTCGATTGTCTTGCCTCCTGGTATAAAATCTAGCCACTGTCGATGCCCTCGTAACTAACTTTGTAAATACGAATGGATGCTCGTAAACTCGGTGTTATTTACTCTCCTATGAAAATATGTTTCATTGTGAGTTTTTCTCCTTCAAACTCATCGTCTCTTGGTTTTAGAGTCACCCTCCTTTCATACATTTTTTTAAGTAATCCTGTGCTGGAGACTCCCAAGATTTCAGATGCCCTAGGGGTCTATGATATTTGTTGTAGCGCCGCAGAGGTGTTGGTGATGTGGCAGTTGATGTTCTGATCTTTTGTTGCGTGGTCTTAGTTTTGTCTCATATCTAAGAGATGAATCTGTTTCAACTTTGATTGTCCTAAGCTATATTGTAAGGAACAGATATGCTGACATTTAAGATTCGTATTAAATGCATCTCCTCAAGAAAATAATCTAATTTCGCGCTTACACATTCTGTATGTGTACCAAATCTCAAATGAACATAAACCATGCGAACATAAATCGTGCTGACCTTCCCTGAAACAGAGGTGACATCGGCAAAGTCAACCAATGCTCACAGTATGGGTGTTCAGTTTTTTTTCAAAACCTTTAAATTAAGGTAGGTACATTGAATATTTACAATCCTCAAATTTTGGACAAACTTCAAGAGTCATAATCAAGTTCAAATTTCCTATTTGGAGTTGTGAATTAATTACGACGCGATATCCTTTAGTCTTAAGTGTTTTAATTGATATCGAAATTCGATAAGGGGTACTAAATATGGGAGTTAAAAAATATAGTTTTTTTTACTCGATGAATGCGATCACTTTTTTCAAGCATTGCAATGGAAAAACAAACACAATAAAACGTTTATCAAACAGATATACAGAATATTTGTAATTGTAGGTACCTACATGTTAAAATATGTAGGCTGTCACACGCTTAGTATTCATGTGCTCGACATGATTGCCGTGCACGAGGTGTGATCTAAAACCTACGATTATTATAATTCAAAAATGTGTGTTAACAAAAACGCTCACTGAAGGCGCTGTTTCAACACCAATACATTTTTTTGGAAACGGTATAGTTGAGTTAAAACGTCAAATTTTAAACCTCGGATTCTGTACCCACCCAAGGTGCTGTGGTATTTTCCAATTATTATTCTGTTTGTGTTTTGTACCTTTGAGAGCTCCGCCTTTAGACGCTATTATCAGAACCCTTATATTGGGAATATTACCTTTTAATTAATTACATAGAAACCTTAACTAAGTGCATCAAAGAAAGTGACTAATCGGATTAGGTTACGATTTGAAATTTTAAAACGTAGATAATTTATCTTTTTTGTTTCAAATGTGTATTTAAGTTAGTAGTAAGACTCTTGGACTTGGGACAAGTCGCCTTTAACTAGGATTCGATCGTCTACACTCTACAGTGATTAATTTAAACGATTTGTTATCAGTTTTCTGACCACATGAAAAAGATTCATCCCTTTGATTGAAATGCCTCCAAATGTATTTTGTGATTGTTGTACGATCCAAATTCATCATTATTTTCAATATCAGATAATAGAATTGCTCGTTTCTATCAAGATAATCCTCAAGCAGTAATTGTAAAACAACATTCCTGCGCTGCATCACTCTGAAGAAGTTTCCCAGCTCTCCGCTGCGCTCCTGGCTGACGGAAAATGACGGAACAGCAAAATCCTTTTCCACACGTGTTGGATTTTCAATTATGTTCGCTCACACACGTGTTTGTAGGTACCTACAAACCTGTAGGTACCTACAAATAGGTAAGTAGAGGCATGCGACACCCACGCTTCTCGGCGCTCGCTTATATATACATGCGAAACGTAATGTGGATAAAGCCGCAAAAAAGAACGAACAAAAGGCATGCTACACTTGAAATTTATCGCCAGTTTTTTGTCGATGCTAAAGAGTCATTCAATGTTTATTCTACAAATAAATGTGTGCCAGAATAATGTTGTATTCGTGGAATTATGGGTATATTCTAAGTCGTTTGACTTGAGAAATGTCTAATCTTGCTATTGCGCAGCCCATTCCTTTTTTCATCCATCTGTCTCTGCCTGCCTCTCCATTTCTAGGGATGCCTCTTCCAATTTTCTTCAAACTTCCTTGTTTTGCCTTGCGCAGCCAGCTCCCTGCATTCCCCTGTACATCATCCATCCATCTTAGTTGTGGTCGTCTAATTCACTGGAATTTCTACGTGTTATATTATCTGGAAGCAATTCATACAAAATTGGTATTTGTTTGTTACAAAAACGTAAAAAGAGAGACTCGGAGGCTACATTCTGTACTTAAATTTAATGCCATTCGTTGGTAAATAAATTGTATTACATTTTGTGTAGGCAATCCGAGCGTTAGCGGCACATTGTAAGCGCCCCTCTCCGCTGCCGGTACCAGGCTGGCAGAAGGCGGTCGTAGGTTTTTATTTGTATTGTTTTTATATAGCCGCCGCTTCACTTACCGATACCGCCTTCGTGTCATGTTCTCCCGAGATTCGTTCACATACATTGTTTCACTGGTTACGTCTTCTGCTATCCTGATACATTATCGAGTAAATATATAAATTGCGTCGAATGATTTAATCGATTTTTGTTCTAAAATGAGATTAATATGTGAGAACATAATAGATTGTTATTTTCTGTGTCACCTTATTTTTTATTTTCGAAAAAATCCTAGATTTCCGCATTTGTTTGTACACGAAGAAATTTTCCAAAGATATTTATTTAAGTACTTAGTGTTGACTATAGGGGAGATTGTGAAAGAATGGGATATACAAAGTGGGTGTTAAAGAAGAAAATGGATAAAAAAGGTGATGGATATTAATGAATTGAAAGAGGTATGTAAGGATAGGAAGAAATGGAGGCAGCTCTGCGGACGCTCTGGCCACCCCTAGCGAAATGGCGACAGAGTTATAGTTACAGTTAGTTTGAAATTACTTATTAGATTATGTTAGAACTTCTATACAATATTTCAACAAAGTAAATTGAATTACCATCGGAACTTTGTTAATTTAGTTGATATTTGCATCTTGGTTGTTCCAAATATTGGTAGTGCTTTAAATTCAATCAAGCAAAACCATCAAAATTTCTATAATTAGAAGCATGTTGAAACTGAGAACCATTTTGTGAAACTGAGAACATATTTTCGACTTGAAAATCGAAGTGAACAGTGTAAAATTGATATCTCACAATTTGTAGATAATTTCTGCTGGATTCTTGGTTGAGACGTAATTTTCCCATGTTCTGTTTATGCCTGAACTTTGATCTTTCCGATAAAAATCTTAAACACAAACATCGGATGTGTAATTTAAGGTAATCAATCTCTTTAATCGGTTGTCAAGTCGTTTAATTAAAAATACATCGTTTACGTCAATGCCGTTTTAAAAATTAATAAATTTACACAATTTATGTTTTCTTCTTAGAGTGAAAATGCATTCAGTTCTTTTACTTGGTACATAGTTTGGCAATGCTTCCAAAGGCCGTTGCGAAACATGTTCAAATTCCGCTTCTCGCATTTATATTTCATATTTTGGCACAGGCGAGTGTGTTTTGTGAAGTATAATTGTGTATCTTGTAAAACTTACAACAAGCCATGTATTTACTTACTGTACTTACTGGTTAAGAGCATAATTTGGTGTGATGTGAGTTTTTTTAAAGCAGAAAATTATTTCGTGGAGAGAACCGTTCACTTCTTTGTTCACGATTTACCAGATTTTATGTTAAGATATTTTATAGGAGGTTTTATTATTATCTAGGCATTGTACTTTGTTATCTTCTTGAAAATTATCTAATATCATTGTGTCTAAATTGACAGACTTTAAAACATATATTGCTAGCAATCAATATAAATACATGATTTACCATTTTTTCAACAATCTTATCTAAACAACTAACATCTAAAGACTTTTCTCCGATATCACTTATAAATTTTACCTTTGTTTACGTACAAAAGAGCTTTGTAAAATTTCAATGACCATTTAATACTTTTGAGGACGAAAATACACATATTATGATTTCAGAGCTTCACAAAGACTACAATATAATATTGCATTGTTTTTTGGCTCCTGTAACCATGGAGTTCTATAAATCTTTATAAATCCATGCCTGTAACACGACCTGTGTTCAAAATACAATTTCATATTCACTTTGCAACTAACAATATAACAAGAACAAACACTAACAATGGTACCAAAATTATATAGACGAAAAGAAAAAATCATGTACAAATATTACTCTTATATTTTAGTGGATACAGATGATGCAATATTTGTCTTTATCTAATGAGTCTCTTGACGTGTTTCAAAATAATCCATTGTGCCTGTAATTGTGTGCACAAGATATTGGTTGATTTCTTTTATTAGTCAAATATGGGTATCGTTTATTTAGAGCCGTCACTTTGTACGATTCGTGTGATGAATTCACGAATTAGAAAGTCACGTAGCGGCGCCCATTAATTGACAGGAAATCTAATGTGGCATTATACTCGTACTCTCTCGTATGTACACATGAGAGTCTGTACATGCTCGGTGTGGTGTATCTGCTATCTGCCCACACTCGGCCCATTGATCACTAGCTCGTATTACGGAATACCAACCAAATTGAATCGTCACGTTCTCACACCTTACTTTGATCAGAGATTTCTAGTTTCCACCAATTTAACACTCTCGAAATAATTTCCAATTTGATATCGAGTCGATTATACAACTTGAATTAGCTTAATTCATTTACTGTCATGCTTAATAACTCGCCTGTATTTTCTTTTACCTTTTGAAATGTGTCTACGTGACCTACATTTGTTCATTGGAGTAAAGAAAGAATGCCAGTTCGCCCCAAGGGGTAAAAGTAGATAGACATCAGACAGCTATTGATTGCTGATTGGAATTGAGATCTGGAAGGTACCTACACATTTGACATCAGACAAAATAAAAACAGTGAAGAAACTGTCACAGGTACAGAAGCTTAATCTCATGTGATACTTGGCGTCTAGTTGGACTATGTGAAAAGAAACACGTAAGACAAAAAGAGAGCAAACATAATTTTACAGTTTTAGTTTTAAAGCACGTTCATTAAAGATGAATTAAGACGCGGCTATAATTTACCTTTTTCGAGGAGAATATTACCGGAAGTTGGCTTTAAAAGTCCGTCTTCTCTCCTCCCTACCCCCTCCGGTGTTCCCTCTAGCATCCCTTCTCAAACTCGATTATTCTCTTTCTTCCTGTCTCGCGCTGCTATCCCTTCCCCGGGTCGCAGGAGAGACGGGGAGGTGACGGTAGATAAATAGAAGCCGCAGCCTCGTACAATGTACGTACACAGTCTCACACGCTGTGTGTATGGACTACGGAGGAGCGAGCGGCCTCCACCTCCACCTCCTGCGGTAGCTGTGCTCCCGGTACATTATACGTTTGCGGCTTTGCTTGTTTTCTCACTAAATGACGCCTTCCTGGCAATCCCCGTCTCTTGAATAATCGATTGCGCTTTGTTCCAAGATGTGAGATATTACCTAGAGAAGTTGTTCCCTTTGATATTGTCTTTCAGAGAAACCATCGCATCAACCTGGCAAACCGTAAAATAGGATTGATTTTGAAAATTCTATTTTCATAAAATAAATTGGAGAATTCTCAACTTCTGTTCATACCTCATATAATACGGTAGTCGGCAATTTCAACTTGCAACATTGGGTACTATGATTGATATCGGAAAATTTAATAAAAAAAACTGGGAAAATGATTAACCAGAAGGATAAAGTCAATTAATGGGGGAAATAAATTACAATATAAGCAAATGCCCGCATATTTTAAAACCCATTTAACATTTTTATTATGCCTTCACAAAAAACACAGCAATTATCTGATAAAGTGGAATGGTCCGCCTGCCACCTGACCATTATTTTCTCCCTTTTGTTACAACACGAGTGAAATTATTGTCATTAGCTGAATGTCAGCGGGGCGCAGAAGTAAACAGGGAAATCTAATTACCGGCGCACAAGGGCAGATGCATTAAAAATAAATTATTTTACATCTCTTCCATTTTGCTGCTCCCCTTGGCACCTTCGCTCCGGGAGATTGCGTTTTCTTTTGAAGCGAAAAGTACCGAAACTCGACTGCTGCCAAGTCCGACTCCCGCTGTCAGCCATTCTCTACTTAGTGCTCCTAGCTCCTAGTTCCCCTCTTCCCTGATTAAATAATGCAGCGGGAACGATCTCCTGTTCATCGCTGGTGCCTGGATTCTCTCAATCTCTAGATAAAATAAAACAATATTGCAAAATTATTTACTGAGCTTGAGATTTTATTTATTGTTTATTATTCTTTTATCTTATCTGTAAACGTTTTATTTGGTTTTTTTTCACAATTGAGGTAAACAAGTTTGTACAATAATATAAAATAAGAAGACATGTTTATAGTGTTGGCGTAGGTCTAAGCAAGGTCGTAACCGAAGATTCCAGAGTTTTTAATGTTGAAAAATCGTAAAATCCGATCCGACAAATTTCCATATTGGTTAATCTCCATCCTCCACCTCGCGTTTAGTATTCCCCTCCATGTTTATCCCCGAAGATATTACATTTAATTTATCTCCACGACTAATAACTTCAATAAGTAGAATTCCACCAGCAGCGTCACGTTGTGGCAGTACCAGAGCGTGCTCGGCATCATGATTATTAAAATATTATAACAGACCGGTTGTTCAGTGTTCAGTGCTCAGTGAAGACCGAGGAGATCTCACTCGATATCCCCGTATCTGCTTCCCCGCGGAGCCGATCCCAGCCGAGATAGACCCGCTCGTTTCGCTTCACCTTTTTTACACGCCTTTTTATTATTACACGCTTCGAAAATAATTCCGAGACTTAACGTTTTAATACGCTTATAAGTCCGGGCCATTGATAATCCTTTATTATATTGCCCTTCGTCGTCGTCATTCGTCGTCGAGTTTCGATTTTCAAAATCAATGCCATCACAGCAGATGAAACACATTCATGCTCTATAGCAAATTAATTTTTGTATATATGCTGCAATGCGGCGAGCTTACGCGTGTGTGTTTACAAATGTATGAAATCTTTTAGGAATTAATCTGTTTGTTCATACTAAAAATGTATGGAACAATATTGACATCTAGCGGCAAAACTTAAAAGTTTTTTTTACATTTTCTTTTATTTCATGCAAATTAAAAATAAAAAAAAAGCCATATAAAAATGGATTTCAATCTGTAATCTAAGTTGCAAACATATATAACATTTGAGATTCATATTACATGCATTCTTACGAGCAGACATGTATAAGTTCTTATCTAATCTAATCTAAGCTGCAAAGATATATATCATTTAAGATTTATATTAAATGCATTCCCACAAGCAGATATGTATAAGTTCCCGCTTACATATGCTGCATGTGTACTTACAACATAACAGCCCATTCCAAATGAACATAAGCCCTGCAACTCTTGCCAACCTTCCCTGAAACAAAGGTGAATTTGCAAAGTAAACCATTTTTTAAAGTATGGGTGGTCAGCCTCATACCAACCTATAAGTCAAGAAAATTATTTTGTGTATTTCTTTACATAATCTAAGTTGCAAAGATACATACCATTTAAGATTCATATTAAATGCATTCCCACACGCAGACAGGTACAAGTTCACGCTTACAAATGCCCAATGTGGACTTGCAAAATAAAAAAACTAATCTCAAATGAACATAAGCCCTGCAACTTTTGCCGACTTTTCCTCAAACAGAGATAAAATTTGCATGGTAAACCATTGCTTACAGTATGGGTGGTCAGCCACATACTAACCTTTTAGTCAAGGAAATTATTTTGTTTAGTTCATTAATCTAAGTTGCAAAGATACATACCATTTGAGATTCATATTAAATGCATTCCCACAAGCAGACAGGTACAAGTTCACGCTTACAAATGCCCAATGTGGACTTGCAAAATAAAAAAAAACTAATCTCAAATGAACATAAGCCCTGCAACTATTGCCGACTTTTCCTCAAACAGAGATAAAATTTGCATTGTGAACCATTGCTTACAGTATGGGTGGTCAGCCACATACTAACCTTTTAGTCAAGGAAATTATTTTGTTTAGTTCATTAATCTAAGTTGCAAAGATACATACCATTTGAGATTCATATTAAATGCATTCCCACAAGCAGACAGGTATAAGTTCGCGCTTACAAATGCCCCATGTGGACTTATAAAATAAAAAACTAATCTCAAATGAACATAAGCCCTGCAACTCTTGCCGACTTTTCCTCAAACAGAGATAAAATTTTCATTGTAAACCATTCTTACAGTATGGGTGGTCAGCCACATACTAACCTATAAGTCAAGAAAATTATTTTATTAAGTTCTATAATCTAAGTTGCAAAGATACATACCATTTGAGATTCATATTAAATGCATTCCCACACGCAGACAGGTACAAGTTCACGCTTACAAATGCCCAATGTGGACTTGCAAAATAAAAAAACTAATCTCAAATGAACATAAGCCCTGCAACTTTTGCCGACTTTTCCTCAAACAGAGATAAAATTTGCATGGTAAACCATTGCTTACAGTATGGGTGGTCAGCCACATACTAACCTTTTATTCAAGGAAATTATTTTGTTTAGTTCATTAATCTAAGTTGCAAAGATACATACCATTTGAGATTCATATTAAATGCATTCCCACAAGCAGACAGGTACAAGTTCACGCTTACAAATGCCCAATGTGGACTTGCAAAATAAAAAAAACTAATCTCAAATGAACATAAGCCCTGCAACTCTTGCCGACTTTTCCTCAAACAGAGATAAAATTTGCATTGTGAACCATTGCTTACAGTATGGGTGGTCAGCCACATACTAACCTTTTAGTCAAGGAAATTATTTTGTTTAGTTCATTAATCTAAGTTGCAAAGATACATACCATTTGAGATTCATATTAAATGCATTCCCACAAGCAGACAGGTACAAGTTCACGCTTACAAATGCCCAATGTGGACTTGCAAAATAAAAAAAACTAATCTCAAATGAACATAAGCCCTGCAACTCTTGCCGACTTTTCCTCAAACAGAGATACAATTTGCATTGAGAACCATTGCTTACAGTATGGGTGGTCAGCCACATACTAACCTTTTAGTCAAGGAAATTATTTTGTTTAGTTCTTTAATCTAAGTTGCAAAGATACATACCATTTGAGATTCATATTAAATGCATTCCCACAAGCAGACAGGTATAAGTTCACGCTTACAAATGCCCAATGTGGACTTGCAAAATAAAAAAACTAATCTCAAATGAACATAAGCCCTGCAACTTTTGCCGACTTTTCCTCAAACAGAGATAAAATTTGCATGGTAAACCATTGCTTACAGTATGGGTGGTCAGCCACATACTAACCTTTTAGTCAAGGAAATTATTTTGTTTAGTTCATTAATCTAAGTTGCAAAGATACATACCATTTGAGATTCATATTAAATGCATTCCCACAAGCAGACAGGTACAAGTTCACGCTTACAAATGCCCAATGTGGACTTGCAAAATAAAAAAAACTAATCTCAAATGAACATAAGCCCTGCAACTCTTGCCGACTTTTCCTCAAACAGAGATACAATTTGCATTGTGAACCATTGCTTACAGTATGGGTGGTCAGCCACATACTAACCTTTTAGTCAAGGAAATTATTTTGTTTAGTTCATTAATCTAAGTTGCAAAGATACATACCATTTGAGATTCATATTAAATGCATTCCCACAAGCAGACAGGTATAAGTTCGCGCTTACAAATGCCCCATGTGGACTTATAAAATAAAAAACTAATCTCAAATGAACATAAGCCCTGCAACTCTTGCCGACTTTTCCTCAAACAGAGATAAAATTTTCATTGTAAACCATTCTTACAGTATGGGTGGTCAGCCACATACTAACCTATAAGTCAAGGAAATTATTTTATTAAGTTCTATAATCTAAGTTGCAAAGATACATACCATTTGAGATTCATATTAAATGCATTCCCACAAGCAGACAGGTATAAGTTCGCGCTTACAAATGCCCCATGTGGACTTATAAAATAAAAAACTAATCTCAAATGAACATAAGCCCTACAACTCTTGCCGACTTTTCCTCAAACAGAGATAAAATTTTCATTGTAAACCATTCTTACAGTATGGGTGGTCAGCCACATACTAACCTTTTAGTCAAGGAAATTATTTTATTAAGTTCTATAATCTAAGTTGCAAAGATACATACCATTTGAGATTCATATTAAATGCATTCCCACACGCAGACAGGTACAAGTTCACGCTTACAAATGCCCAATGTGGACTTGCAAAATAAAAAAAAACTAATCTCAAATGAACATAAGCCCTGCAACTTTTGCCGACTTTTCCTCAAACAGAGATAAAATTTGCATGGTAAACCATTGCTTACAGTATGGGTGGTCAGCCACATACTAACCTTTTAGTCAAGGAAATTATTTTGTTTAGTTCATTAATCTAAGTTGCAAAGATACATACCATTTGAGATTCATATTAAATGCATTCCCACAAGCAGACAGGTACAAGTTCACGCTTACAAATGCCCAATGTGGACTTGCAAAATAAAAAAAACTAATCTCAAATGAACATAAGCCCTGCAACTCTTGCCGACTTTTCCTCAAACAGAGATACAATTTGCATTGAGAACCATTGCTTACAGTATGGGTGGTCAGCCACATACTAACCTTTTAGTCAAGGAAATTATTTTGTTTAGTTCTTTAATCTAAGTTGCAAAGATACATACCATTTGAGATTCATATTAAATGCATTCCCACAAGCAGACAGGTATAAGTTCGCGCTTACAAATGCCCCATGTGGACTTGCAAAATAAAAAAACTAATCTCAAATGAACATAAGCCCTGCAACTCTTGCCGACTTTTCCTCAAACAGAGATAAAATTTTCATTGTAAACCATTCTTACAGTATGGGTGGTCAGCCACATACTAACCTATAAGTCAAGGAAATTATTTTATTAAGTTCTATAATCTAAGTTGCAAAGATACATACCATTTGAGATTCATATTAAATGCATTCCCACAAGCAGACAGGTATAAGTTCGCGCTTACAAATGCCCCATGTGGACTTATAAAATAAAAAACTAATCTCAAATGAACATAAGCCCTGCAACTCTTGCCGACTTTTCCTCAAACAGAGATAAAATTTTCATGGTAAACCATTCTTACAGTATGGGTGGTCAGCCACATACTAACCTATAAGTCAAGGAAATTATTTTATTAAGTTCTATAATCTAAGTTGCAAAGATACATACCAATCGAGATTCATATTAAATGCATTCCCACAAGCAGACATTTATAAGTTCGCGCTTACACATAATGCATGTTGACTTACAACATAAAAACCCAATCTCAAATTAATATAAGCCCTGCAACTCTTGCCAATCTTCCCTGAAACACAGCTGAAATCTTCAAAGTGAACCATTTTTTAAACTATGGGTGGTCGATTTTCTTTTACAAAGGCTGCATGTTTTTATTTTACATGTTTTCCGAATTTTAACGCGAGGAAACTATGCGCAATATACACATTCACCAAATGTTAAGGGGTTGGGCTGCGTAGCAGCCAGGGGCAACGCCCCTAGTTAAATTTATTATCATAATTATGAGCATTACGACTGTTTCCTCGCATATTTTTGATGCCTTGTCGTTGCTTGCCTAAGTGATGGTTGTCTTACACGTAATTTATCGAAATTATTTACTCGTTTTACGAGAAAATCGTTAAGTTTTTTTTTTTTCAAAATGTTATTAACGTCAATTTTAAGTCTGCGTTTTACGGGAAATACTGTAATTCCATGAAACCAACCGTACTTTGTAAGTTGTAAATTTTATGTAAGTATAAATCTGAGATATAAAGCTCTTTATTTTATTGAAATATATATAATCAAATTTTACTGCGGGTATTTAAGGAATTTTATCCGACAGTTGATTTGCACATAAAACGTTACTTAGAAGCAAAGTTGGTGTAATAATTAATAGCATTTACGTGAAATAGAGAACGTCGTCTTACTTGCGGTAAAGTCTCCCAACCGTTATTTCAATTAAAATAACGACGCATGAACCCTCGTAGATAAATTGTCCAATTAATAAGCGATTAAATTGAGCATCAAATAATGAAATTTGTGACAGCTGCTACTTTTAAAATTCAACACAGAAATAAATTGAGTGTCCAAACATCATGAGCGACACCCTCAGGAAAGCTCTGGCAATAATAATACATAGAGCGCCGACGCGACGTGGAATTAAGGTTTTTTATGTCGCATGGGATATTATACGAGCTCCCCTAGCCTCCTGCGCTCCTGGTACTTGAATTCAGTTTTACGGTGGGTCGGCTTGAAAAGGACTGGCTTTGTGTGCTAGGACATATATTTTTATGTGTATCTAGTCCCCCTTTGGATTCACTCGCAATCTTTTTATCCTACTCTGATTCCGAATAATAAAACATACTTACTGATTATTTGGCTTTGTGAGGTTCCACGTAATTATTCACAACTCTCTCCGCATCCACACATAACCTCATTGTACATAAGCTTCATGTTTATTCCTTTGTTATGAATACCTCGATTCTATTTCTCTTCACCAAGCATTTATTAGTAGCAGATCTTTCCTTGCATGTTTTTTGTGAAAACAAACCACAAAGAAAGCATAATTTCAGCACGCTCTTTTGAACACAATCACACATTTAAGAATAACCGAAAACAACTTTTCTTTGTGGCGTATTTATTTTCGTAAATATTATTCGCGCTTTGGTTGTGTTAGCAACATTTCAGCACAGGGTACTCGCTTCCACACTAGCGCACGGGTAAGCGGTTTAAATTCGCTTTATCCCTCTCTATCCCACTCATAGCAGGGTAGGATTCCCAGACTTGAAAAAGCGAGATGGAGTTGTTAGTATTCATCCTGCTTGTTTGGTACCAAGAGGGGCTTCTTCAAGTATAAAAGTTAACGTTGAAACTCAATCTAAGCGTTTTATCAAAAAATATCCTGTAACTAAAACGCACTTTCAATACGCTGTTTCACTTTCCATACTTTTTTGATAAACGCTGTGTTTGAGTATAATTGGGGGTATATGAGGCGGTAGGAGGTAGCGGTCCCCCATAACGTGTCGCTGGATATTGTACCCCATGTATAAAATGTTTCGTTTCAGTCCAACCATCGCGTTTCCAAAAATATATATCGAAACAGAAACAGCGTCTCTCGTGAGCGTTTAAGTTGCCATTCTTTCTTTGGTACCACGCTATGATTGAGGGTAAACGTAATGCTTTATACTTTGATACTCAATGCTTACAAAAACATTTTACCAGCTGCCTCGCGATTCTGCTACCCGCGCGTCAACGTTTTATCATTTCACCTCTTTTTTCCCTTCTCCTTTCATGCTGCCCCAATACAATTTATTTTTTCTCATCGAATGTGAGCCCCGTGATAATTTCTGTCTCTAATAGGGGTTGATACTATTGTGCCTTTCTTTCAATTTACTTCGGATAATATTTCTCGAATCCACACCCTTATTTTGTAAAAGCAAAAGCCATAAATTATCTTGTAAGTTCACACAAAAACTGTTGTGTTTTTTTATACAAGTGTGAGAAAACCGCATTAGCTTCAGTAGTAACACAAAGGTGCGCGTTCATATTTTCAGTATATCTAAAGTTTTGTATAAATTTATTTATCTTTTTGTGTTTAAATGCATAACTTTATCATCTTAATAATAAAAATATTTATCATGGCGTCAATTGGAAATTTTACATTTGTCAGAGTTTATTGCCTTAGTTAAAAAAAGCTATTAAAGTACTAAAACGCATTTTATTCGCTTGTAAAAACACCAGCGTGTCGTGGAAATTATTTAAAGTGTGGAATAAGCTTCCGTTATTTATAATTCGCTTGTATAAATATTGTTTTTATCTCACCTAAAATTTTCATTATGATTTATTCTTCATTTTTACGGTACATTCCCAGAAATCATGTTTACTCATTGTGTGAACGTGTTGTTATTAAATTAATCTCGATTTGGACAGAACGTCTGTCGGGTGAGTTAGTTTAAAAATGCAATGCCTAGTGAAATTTTAATTTCAAAGTTTTCCTTATGATGATGATGATGATGAGTTGATGATTTCTTTATAGCGCCGTTTCGTGATGTAGTCACTCCAAGGGCGCTGGATATGCGTGAAATAATTACTTGATTTACATATTATCTCGATCGGTGACTAACAAGTCACAACAAAAATCTTCATATCGACTTATCCTGTTGATCCTGAAATGAGGACGTCCAGCTATCTTTCCACCTTTATGGAGGTCTTCCACCTGGGCGTTAGGCATATTGGCAACTCAGCTATTCGATGTGAGCGAGTCTCTCATGACTCATTCTAAAGACACTATAATCTATAATCTAAGGGGCCGTCCATAAATTACGTCATCGATTTTGGCCGATTTTCGACCCCCCCCCCCCCCCCTACAATCATCCTATAGTCATTATCTAATGACCCACCCTCCTCCACTTGCTGTAATAATGGATGAGCTTAATAATTAATAATGTTATATTACTTACATAATATTTTGTATATTCTGTAGAAATTGGTATTTACAAGAACGACGTCACTTTTGGTACTCGTACATCATTTGCCATCATCCGCAGACGAGACTCCCCCCCCCTTAATGCGAATGACGTAATATATGGACAGCCCCTAAGTTGCAAGGATATATTCATTCAAAGCTCTCAGATGTATGCCAACAAACAAACACGTGTAGTTCGCGCTTACAAATGCTGATTATGTACTTACAAATAAAATCCAAACCTCAAATGAACATAAGCCCTGCAACTCTTGCCGACATTCCCTGAAACAGGGGTGACATTGGCAAAGTGAACCATTTTTTACAGTATGGGTGGTCAGCCTCATACCAACCTATAAGTCAACGAACACGATCAGTGTAAAATCGCTTCATGGATCTGCTCCAACCTCACTTTGTCCTCTATTTCACAGGCCTTTCGTAATTTGAGCCCTGTTTCGAGCCGCAGCATCCAAGGTCGCCATGATGATCGCCGATATTCGATAGAAGTGGCACCAATAGAAGAAGAATAAGCATTCTGATTTATCAGGAGTGCTTATAATAAATACAACATTTGGTATTAATTATTTACAAACACGGAGAGAAATATTGTCCGTGAATGTATTAGGCAATCATGCGTTGAAGCGGGTCGACTGTTATCTGTAGGTACGCCAAGAATACCACGTACAAACTCAACCACAGCGTTAATGTGAAAAAAAACAGCGCTTTCAGTGAGCGTTTAAGTTTCAATACATTTTTGGTTGAATTTAAACGTAATGCTTTTGGTACTTGGAGTGTTGGCATCGGCTCAATACCAATCATTATACACACCTATCAATCATAATATTCCATTCGAAATTCAATTCACAATATGATTTTATTCATGAGTTGTTCTCCTCGGCTGTTCTGCTCGCCTGGTAATCATTATTCCACCTGTTAATGTCGTATTCACAAACAACACTGTCAGATGCGTTTTACACGTTACATTGTTAGGATGACTTGCCTTTCAGATAGCATCTTTATTGCCAAAGATAAAACATTGTAAGTGTATGCATAAAATAATATTACCGTTGAAAGGTTGTAAATTTACTTGTTAATAGAGTCCGCACAAATTCCATAGATAAAAAAACGTGACGTCCTACGATTGGGTTGCTAATAACTAATATTTTTTTCATGGTTACTAAGGTTACATAGACATTTATCTCCTGAAAAATAAAACATGCGTTTCTGTGACATTCCATATGGCTCTAAATTTTTTGGTGCAGTCGATATTTTTATAATAATAATAATATTAGGATGATTTATTTGGTGAGCGCTGTTTTTGTGTGTATCACACCTCAAGAGCCCTCTGCGAGCTTGGTCGTCGTTGTAGAAAGCGCCAATTCTCAAGCAAGACCCAGTTGTTGTAAGGTTGGATGGACCTTTCAGTGACCGGTCTTTGGTAAAGGTTTATGAATTTTTCAACTCAGCGAAGAGCACATTCGAAATATAAATGGTATATTTTGTGCTCCGCCGGGATCCGAATCCACAACCTTCCATTTACGAGTCCGAAGTGTTGCCACTGGACTACGGACCGGTCCAATGTTAATTTGATTCAGTCCATGTCCATAGTTAATTTGAATATAGGATTCTCATTGTTCGGATTCTACAAAAAAAAGACTAGACCAGTGAGATAAAGAAATTGGAGTCCAATTTTTCATTCTAATATCGAATATAACCGTAACAAGGTTAAATAAAATAACCCTAAAAATGAGCTCTTTTTCATCGTATTTTACTCCTTATTATCAAGAACTTCTATAACCAAAACAAACCTACCTGAAGGATCGCTATTAAATACCCTACAGCCTTTAGTGGTAAGGTGAGTCGTGACTCTGCTTCAAAAATGTAATATTCCTCTTTTAATTTAACTTTTATAATGTTGTAAATTGTAATCCCAACATCAAAATGTACAGTTAAGATTAGATTAAAATTTCTCTTATCGCGAATAACGTTTACAAGTCGCGGATTATAATATTTTTAATCTGGGCGCAGAATTTCAATCTGCAACATTTCAAAGCGGTATCTAAAATAGTCCCCGGGGGGGCAAAGAGCCAAAGGCCGTCCCCGAAACCACCCCCCACCCTAAGCCTCACGTGCAAACCTTCAACGTTTAAACTCGAACAAAAAACGGCTGGAAAGCAAAGCAGCGTGTCTAGTGATCGTTTAATTTTTTTGGTGAAACGCTGTGGCTGCGTTTGAATGTGTTGTTTTGTACTCGCGGACCCGAACCCGAGTTACCAATGCAAATTACTTCATGGGGACATATTTGGGACGATGTAAATTACCATCAAATTGGACCTCGGATTATTATTCCGCCCGACAGATATGATGTAGTCGGCGCGGCACCATTTTTGATGCGATTGTCCCGCTAATTGAGTGTCCGGGACTTGATTGTTTTAGTTTTACAAGTGATGAATATTTCTATTCAATTTCTAGTCTCCTCTGCGATACGGGTGTTTGATGTGGTGCCGTCTATAAAAGTCAGCAGTCTGCATTGCCTGGGTCACATCCAGTGAATGGACCGTCATCTGGACAGTTTCTTTTCGGGATTTATTGAGAAAGAAGCTCCAGTTTCAATGACCACGGCAACATAGACCGGAAAGCAACTCTCCAGTGTTAACCGCCAGCCGAGTAAGCCTAAAACTCCGATTGGACCACTATCATCATCATTTGGGCTACAACCCGGTGTGCATCTTAGCTTCCTGGAGTAGTTGTCTCCACCTTTCCATCTCCATCACCTTTCATTGCCAATTGGCCACGCTCAGAGCTCGCAATTCCCATTCCAACCTATCACTTTATCTCAATTTTGCACTCCCGACACTTCTTTTGCTACTGGGTTTTGTGGAGTAGATTTTTTTTATTGTCAACGTATCTACATTATTTTGACGTCTTTCAAAGTCCCAACCATCGGAGTCGGCAAATTTTTTCAATAGATCATCAGAGCCTGAAAAATATACTTGAATATCAGACCTAGAGTGCGCAGGGCAATGGAAAGATGCAAATAATAATGGCTGGACGGATTGGAGGCAGACTGTCGGCGGGTAGAAGTATATGACTAGATGAGGAAGCCGTTGGAAACGCAAACGGTTGATCAAAGAGGCCAAGACCCATCCCGGGTTACAGTGCCAGTGTTGATGTCAAACAATTTTCTCGGCTTTCTGTCGACTCTCGACCGACCAATTATTTGATATAACACACACGCTTTATAATTGATCACAAATCTACATTATAGCAAAAACTTGAAGGTATCGAAAACAAGCCCTTATCAATCAGTTCCAAAATGCCATTTAGTTTAAAGCCTGACGGGTTGACATCGCAATTTTTCCTCCCCCCACTGCTCTTTGCCTCAAATCTGCTGACAAATTATTCTTCGTGTAAAAAACATGCTTTACTTTTAATCACAAATTTATATCATGGCAAAATATTGAAGACGCCGGAAACAAGCCCTTATCAAGTAATAAAAAATGCTATTTGGTTAACAACCCGGTTTGATGACGTCACATTTTTCCTGGCGTTTTGTCACGGCCTTTATCGACAGATTATTTATTCGCCGTGTCAAAGCACAGCCTTTATTTTTAACCGCAAATTGATATCGCGGCGAAAAATGTAAGGTGTCGCAAACAAACGCGTCACGCGATCTTGTTCTGGGAATTGCGGATTCTCGGAAGGTCCACATTAATTGTATCGAAATAATAATGTGTTAATGTTGTATGAGCAAATCGCTTAATTAATTATGTAGACGTCTAAATTAAATACAAAGCAACAAAAAATATTATTTAGAAGCTGTTTTTATAGGGAATATACTAATAGATTATTTTTTATACTAATCTAATCTAAGTTATGATATGTTACATTGGAGATTCACATTACATGCATTCTCACAACCCGACACGTACAAGTTCGCGTTTGCATATACCTCATGTGAACCTACAACATAAAAACCAAATCTCAAATGGACATACACCCTGTAACTCTTGCCGTCCTTCCCTGAGACAGGGGTGACATTGGTAAAGTGAACCATTTTTACAGCATGGATGGTCAGCCGCATACCAACCTATAAGTCAAGGAACTGGTCATCCGCATACCAACCTATAGGCTATAAGTCAAGGAACCACCATACCATAGATACCATAGCCGGTATTCAAAGAATTTTTAGATACAAAGCTACTCTTTATTCTGATTACCAATATGCAACATTTTTTTAAATGCCTTCCTGTTTTAGGGAAAGGCGTAAAGATTTGCAAGATTTATGGACTGGAATCTGCAGAGTGAAAAAAAGAGAAGGGCGTGCATGAAGAAAGTGATGAATGTCGAGGAGATGAAAGGAGTGTGTAAGGATATAATGTTTTTGAGATGCATGTGCGGAGGTAATGGCCAACCCTAGAGGAATGGCAAATTGATACAGTCACAGTTACTGTATAGTTTAGGTTTTATTTTGTTACGCCCGGTATTTTCAACGTCATGATATGTGGCTTTAAACTGATACAACAAACCACCTACACGATTGGCATAAGTGCGTCCTTTTCACTCAGTATAAAGTCGCTGTGCTAACGTTGGAAATACCGGACCTTAGTGCACGTACAGCAATGTTAGAATTATTTCTGTATACTTACTGTGGCAAGTGGAACCTATTTTAACAGGTAAAGAAGGCAGTGTTACGCAAACCACCTAACTTGAAGTGAAGGTTTCCCTACTTATGAGGAGGCAGATTGTCATTTCTTGTAAAGGCTGAGCAAAACTTGTCGCTATTAAGATTCTGCATTTTAAATACGTTAATTGTGTGTCTGTGATGTGATTTGTGACTGGAATCGAACCCTGGTCATTTCGTTTTAAAACTCAAACGTTATACGATGTGTGCTATTGACCCGCGAATAGTTACATTTTTTTTTTTTAAGAAATCCTGTGTGGGAGACTCCGTAGATTCTAGAGTCTCTAGGGGTCTATGACACTTGTTGTAGTGCCGCAGAGGTGTACGAGCTTGGTCATAGCTGCAAAGCGCCAATACTCAAGCAAGACCCAGTTGCTGTGAGGCTGGATGGACCTTTGGTGACCGGTCATTGGTAAAGGTTTATGTATTTTTCAACCAAGCGAAGAGCAAATTTGAAAATATAAATGGTATACTTTTTGTGCTCAGCCGGGATTCGAACCCACAACCTTTTCCACTGAGCTACGGACCGGTCAGTATAACAATAACAAAAATGAAAAAAAAAACACATTACAAAAAGAAAAATCAAAAGTAATTTTCTTTGAATCCACCACGCTGTCCAAAAGGGATTCGAGAAAAGCACAAAATCATTTCGAAGAATAAAATAACTTTTCAAATCTCGATTCTCGACAATACATCCGATTTATAGAAATATAATCCGGAGCGCAGAAGTAAAAGTAATATTGTTTTTATCTCCCGCCCCCTGCTCCACCCCCTCATCCACCCACCACCCCCTCATCCTCCCACCACCCCCTCATCCTCCCACCACCCCCTTCTTGCGGCTTTCCGTCCTACCAGGGTGCCATTTGTTCGCAAGAGGTTTTTTTACGAGCCCCTTCGGCGTTATCGACCAACCTCCGTATATTACGTTTTAACTCAGCCAAAGCGTTTTACTTAAAAAAATGTATGCAAACTGAAACGCTCAATGCGTGCGCTTTAGAACAGTATTTTGATAAACACTGTAGTCAAGTTTAATCGAAAAGTTTCTTACTTGTCTGGTCTCCTACAGTCTTTCCATACACTCGCCCAGTTATTGAGATATAATAATATGTTGTGGGAGTTGTAAATAAATGAAAAAACGCGTGTTGACTATGGACACAATACATTTAATGACAAATTAGTTAAATACTTTAGCTATAATTCAATAAACGCTACTAAGGTACATATTTACTGTAACTTCTTGCCGAAGGGGTCGCATGTGGCGAGTGGAACCGTTTATTTTTACAGGTACTTTATTCAAAGAGGGTGTCCTAGCTCCCGAGAGGGCTGGTACTTATTTCTTATAAAGGCTGAGGAAACTATTGACGGTATTTTAATTTGGGCTCGAAATAAACACCTAAACGTGCTATCATTTCTTATACCCTCGGCGGGATTCGAGCCTTTCCTAGCTCTTGAGGGGCTGCTACTCATTTCTTGTGAAGGCTGGGGAAACCTTGCCGGCATTTTATGTTGGTATGAAATAAACATCGAAACGTGGTGTTATTTCCGACACCCTCGGTGGGATTCGAACCTGAGTTTTTGGCATGGAATGCAAGCACTCTACCGACTGAGCTATCAACCTGACGAATAACATACAACAATTCAATGGAGTAAGGAATTTTGAAATCTTTATTTCTCTACAAGTAGATTCATGAATGTCAAAAAAACCTATGTTTCTTTCAAATGTCCGAAAAAGACTGTCCTTGAACAGCTGCTGTCAGCAATCGGTTTGAATAAAATAGCGCTCCACTTCTTGTGGCGCTATACGCGAATTGGTCGCATTTGGCGAGTTCATTTATTTTTACAATAAGTTGGGTAGCCTTACGCTCAAAACCTTATCGATTGAAATAGGTATTTTCCTGGCTTCTTATTACTTACGGAGGCTTGTACTTCAAGACCAGGAGCGAGCTTACCATAAGGTGATAGGTAGGCACATATGGCCAAAAAAGCATTCTACTTCCTATTCTTTTCTTCTTCTTGTGCCACTTCTAACGAAGATCGGCGATCATCATAGCTATTTTGATTTTTGATGCTGCGGCTCGAAACAGGGACTTGGTGCTTCTGCCGAACCACTGTCGCAGGTTCTTCAGCCACGATATCCTTCGGCGTCCCTGAGATCTTCTCCCCTCAATCTTACCCTGAATGATAAGATGAAGGAGACGGTACTTCTCATTTCTCATAATGTGACCGAAGTACATTAGCTTTCTCTGCTTAATGGTAGGCAGGAGCCCCTTTATAGTGCGCATTCTTCGTATATTAACGTTTAAATTTTAGGCATCGTTTTAATTTTCATTCTAAAATGTATTTGCCTCTAATTAAAGCACGCGCCTGTCAAGTACTTGATAGTTGATAGTAACCACACCCGCCACTTGGAATAACTCAAATTTTGCGTTGCTTTCAAATGAATGAAGAATTATCACGACAGGTGTTTCAGAAATCTGCCGTATTTATTACATTTCTGCACGACACCGAAGTCTTCCGTTATCTCGAACTACAAATTGACAGTAACTGTAAATTATTAACATTTTTATTTAAATGAAGACACAGGTATTTTAATATCATCGATTTCTGTATTGATACGCACGACTTAACATTCTTGCTACATTGTAAACAGCAATCGATTGTTTATCGCAATTTTGCCGACGGAAAATTGATTTTCACTTTTTGAAATAAATTCTGACTCCCTAGATTTAAGAGACTCTAGGGGTCTATGTCCCTTGTTGTGTGCCGCAGAGGTGTTGATGATATGATGGTTGATGTATTGATCCTTTGTAGAGAGGCTGTCAGCTGCGTAGTGTCGTGTGTTCCTTTGGCTTTGTTTTTAGACACATTTTATAATGATGTCAAAATTGTCCGAAGGTTTCATTCCACAACTTATTTTCAAATATGCTCTTCGCTGGGTTGAAAAAATCATAAAACTTTACCAAAGACCGCTCACCAAAGGTCAAACCAGCCTTACGGCAAATGGGTCCAGCATGAGAATTGGCGCTTTTTAGCGGCAAACAAGCTCGCAGAGGTCTATTGGGGTGTGATTCACACGAAAATAACGCTCACCAAATAAATCATCCATGTATTATGTTACCACTTCTTGGAAATCGTTTTTGTTTTTAAATATTCCAGTCATTTTCTTGTAAACCATGATTTTACGTGAGTCCTAATTTCAAACAAAAATTAAAAATATGAAGCAATAATTGTTTAGTAAATTCCAAGCAACATTAATGAGTAATTAAGTCATTCTGGTGCTTATTTTAATTAATCTTAATATGCTGGAATTACAGGCGTTTATACAGAAGTCATGTACAATTTTGTTAGAAAGTTTCACAGCTGGCTGTTGAATAATAATAATGATAATAATAATATGACGAGTCTGTAGTGGATACATTATTCATCCAAATCTTAATTAAACGCTTCAAGTTTTTGCATTAAATTACTATAAATTAGACAAACAACGAGCCCGCCGGGCTACTGTGGGAATTCCACGTGCAGGTACAAACGTAACAAACGCTGGAAAACTCGGCTTCCCTTCTCCCAACTTCTGAAAGCCTGGTACATATCTATCTATAATCTAAGTCGGAGAGATATATTGTAACTGTAACACTGTCGCCGTTCCGCTAGGGGTGGCCAGAGCCTCTGCAGCGCTGCCTCCATTTCTTCCTATCCTTACATACCTCTTTCAATTCATTCATATCATTTTCTTCTTTTACACTCACTTTCTGTATACCATTCTTTCACAATCTCCTCAATCTGATCACTGCACATTTTTCTCGGCCGTCCTTTACCTCTTTTTCCTTTCACACTTCCTCTGTATATGCACTTTGTCAGTCTATCATCATTAATTATTTCCACATGCCCAAACCATCTCATCACATTCTTTTGTACCTTAACTTTCACACCCAACTTCTTTACCCATTCATTCCCAACTCATTAACATTTAAAATCCGACAAATCCATCTAGGCGCATATTAGAACGAGTCCGTAGCCTTGACCACTAGACTACAGACTGGTCAAAGACCAATAAAAACCATTTTAAGGTTACAAATGACTTACAAGTACCTTCGTGATTTGCATGTTTTAACTGTTTTTCTTTACTAACAGAAAATTCTTACATCACATAGATGTAGCTCTGAGATGTACAATGGCGCAGTGTTTTGTATAGACTTAAATACAGTTAAGCAATCCTTGAACTCCACCCTCGCTTTAACTTTTAGCCAATAAATCTGACTCCACAGAAAAAAGATGTGATGTGTTCATTGCATTATATAATATCCTTACTTTGTTTTTAATTTAGATATCTTATATAGAGGAAATGTGCAAGGGAAAAGAGGAAAGGGAAGACAATGAAAAGTATGGCTGGATCGCATGTAAACGAAAGAAATGTATGAAAAATGTGATAGGTTTGAATGAATTGAAGGAGGTAGGCAAGGAAAGGAAAAAATGGATGTAAATTGCAGGGCCTCTTGCCACCCCTAGCGGAATGGCGACAGTAACAGTATCCGGTATTGAAAGAAAGTAAATGATTCGTATTTTCTTGTACTTATTTGATTTCATCGGTGTTTTATTACTTTTGTATCCGCATCACCAAAACAAGTACAATTTATCCACTCTACCAGATTCTGGAATGTCATAAATACAAAACGGGGCACAGAAACAAATTAAAACGACTCTAAAATTGTACAACAAAAGAGAGAGAGAACGGGAAAGTCTTTTGAGGCAAACGCTGAAATTTATTATTCCCTTTTACATTTCTGCCGCCCGGATACGCGCGCGCTGTTCGCCTTCCATTCGCAGAAAGAAGAAAAAAGAAACCTTTTCGTGCATTACAATATATTTTCTCCCGTTGCGAAAAATCCTTTATTCAAACCATATTCACTTGAAGGAATTACGCATGCGTGGAGTAAAGGTACGCTACTTGCTGTGACAAGCTAACAATTATTATTGCACCTCTTGTTCACCTCTGCGACCCTGGTACTCGTTGGTTTTTGTCTTGTACATTTTTCTACCTCCTCGTTTTTCTGTGATCCTAGCACGCGATATTTTGTTTTCTTTTTCTTTGCTGACCACTTATACTGTAAAAAATGGTTCACTTTGCCAATGTTACCCATGTTTCAGGGAAGGTCGGCAAGAGTTGCAGGGCAGTCCGCTAGGGGCGGCCAGACGCTCTGCATATTTGCCTCAATATTTTTTTTGCATTTTGTCCTTGCATACCTCTTTTAATTCATTTGTCGGTGTTATGGCCGCGGGTATCGAGTCAGGTTATTTGGAACCGGATAACGTTGGTTCGAATCCCGCGACGATAACTTCGACCCTGGTTCAGCAGATACCGTTGCATGCACACAAGCTTCTGATTTCGCATGAAGACAACTGGCCAGGCAAAATAGGTTGGTGGATTGCATTCCTTTCCACAAATCTATTTAAAAAAAAAAAAATTACATTCGCTTTGTATATCCCATTATTTCACAATTTCACCAATCTGAGCCAGCTATACTTCTCTCGGTCTTCCCTTCCCTATTTTCCCTTCCACATTTCCACTTTGTAAGTCTTTCATCATCCATTCTTTCTACATGTCTAAACCATCTCAACATATTATTTTATACCTTTACTTTCACATCCCCTTTCAACTTGCATTTGCCTTTAACTCATTCTTAACTCTATCTCTAGAGTTTTTCCCGTCATACTCTTCAAGTGTTTCATTTCCATCGAAAATGAGAAAAAATAATGGAAACATGGCTATCATATCACTTTTGGAAAAAACATCCAGATTTTCGCCATTGATCGTTTCCGACGCATACATCCATTATTCCATCGTACAATTACGTACAAATTATACTTGCTAAAAATCGTAACAAAATCCATTTTGACGAAAAAACAAATTGTATTAGGTAACTCGTAAAAATGTGCAATTATAATTTTTGTTAGTCAAACAAACAGCATTAAGTAGTTGTGCAAAATTAATAACGAATTAATTTTCCGGCTAAGCTAATTTGTGCGAATCTCTCTCGTTGTGCCATGCCTTCCCGTCCCCCCAAAACTCGAAACTAGACTTGCGGAGCTGGGGGGGGCTTTCCCCACTTTGGGGGGTGAGCTTCCCCCTTTTTTGGTGGGACTTACATTTATTTACGCCCCCCCCCCCCCTCAGCTCTGACTGAAGCCCGTTTGCGAATATATCCACAGTTAATTAGAGTGATAGCGCGAGGGGGGGGGGACGCCATTGTGGAATAAAAGTCGACAGATTAGGAGGCTTACTGTGCGTTACGCGCTTTTTTATATTCTTTATACGCTGCGGCTTTGTTATATTAAAAACGTGTTTTTTTTTATGTTTCATATTTACTGAAAAAACATGTGTTTTTGTGTAAGAGGAAAAAATATTTTCCCATGTTTTTCTAAGCACTAGACTACGGAACGGTCAAATAAAAGTAGGTGCTCATACAAGTTTTCTCACACATGCTGCATCTAAATCTAATCTAAATCTAAGCTGCAAAGATATGTATCATTTGAGATTCATATTAAATGCATTCCCATAAGCAGACATGCATAATTTCGCGCTTACACATGCCGCATGTGAACCTACAATATAAAAAACCCAATCTCAAATGAACATAAGCCCTGCAAGTCTTGCCGTCCTTCCCTGAAACAGGGGTGACATCGGAAAAGTGAACCATTTTTTACAGCATGGGTGGTCAGCCGCATACCAACCTATAAGTCAAGGAACATACAAAACAAATTACATTTTTGAAATAAACAAATAATACCATGCTTGAACATTAAAAACAAGTACAAAATATAAAATTCTAATTGTAAATTTTAATGAGTTACAAAACCCTAGCCCTAGCCGCCAACATTACAGATCAACCGCCATTTATTTCTGCCCTTACATACTTTCATCCAGTTTCATTATTCTCATGCGCAAAATATAGCAGCTGAAACGTCTTATAAACAATAGTTCTGCAACTCTTACCAAATATTTCACTGTTACAAGTTTTAAGCAGTGTTAGCAGGTTTTTCAGTTTGTAATTCATATAAAATTCTGCTCGATACATGTTGACAAATTTATTTAAAAAAATAAAAACAGAAATTCTATCCGGCCTTTCTTTGTCAAATGTTAGCGTAAAGGGAAAAATTGAGTACGCCATTATAATTTATTTATTTATTTATTTATTTATTTATTTATAAATTCACGACACTTAGTGCCTTTTACAAACCATACTAAAAATAGTGTTATAAATACAAGAGTAAGTAAAAAGTATAAAATGAAACAACAAATATATCAGAACTACAATTGAAAACTATCCGGGATAAAAAGTAACATAAAACAAAATAATGATTACATAAGTAGGTATTAATACTTTAAAAAAAAAAAAATAGAGAGATGAGATAAAAAAACAAGAGAAAAGACAGTTTATGAATGTATAAATAGTAAGCAGAAATTAGAAGTAAGTAGCTGAATATAAAACCACAATTAAAAATAGATTGAAAAAAATTATAAATACCTATATATGAAAGTAAAATGAAACAAATAAACACAATAAAAAAAACTATATAAAAATAAGAATAACAATCAAAGTTACTATTTAGAGAAAAAATATAAATCAAAAATCAAAAGAAATATACAAGCAACAGAAATAAAAACATTATTCATCCAAAAAGTACCTCAACAGACCAGCTCTATACCTATCAAAGTTATTGTTGGGTGGGTCAAAGTCTAGTGTACAGGTATTACCACTACGTTGAAGGCGATTTATGCAACTGTTATATTGTGCATTTGTATTGGAAGCTACAGGGCGATAAGGAATAATGTGTCGTGATCCTTGACGAGGGATTAAAAAATTTAACTCGCCCAGCAACGACGGACAGTCTATAAGTCCATTTTTTATTTTATAAAGGGTCAACAAGTCAATGATTTTGCGTCTTTCCAGTAAATTATTTAATTTAAGAAAAGAGTTCAAAAGGATGGGATCAAAATTAGAAATAGGAATTTTAAGCTTATAATTTATAATTTTCAAGAATTTAATGTGAACTCTTTCAATACTATCTATATGAACCGTATAATGAGGAGACCAGACGGGTGAACAGTATTCCAGACAACTACGGACTAGTGACGTGTATAACAATTTTATTGTATTGGTATCACGAAAATCCTTAGCAATGCGGAACACAAAACCAAGCATTTTCAAACCTTTAGCACATACATTGGTTATATGTGGAACAAATGATAGTTTTTGGTCAAATAAACGGTATAATGAGAAAATAATGAGAAAAGTATCATTTTATTCTTATTATCTATTAAAGGAGCGCGCCGGGAAGAATGAGGAATAAAAAGGAAATCTCAAGAGAGGAAATAAATCAAAGGAGAGCATATTCAGAAGGAGGTAGATACAGCCCCGGGAAGCGCTCAAACATCACCTCCCCTTTACATGCATTTAACCAGTAACATAAACATAGCGTTTGCCAAAAAATGTACGGAAATTAAAATAGCACACTTTTTAGTTTCGATACATTTTTTGTTTATTTAGTTATTAAAAAATCTTGTTTTATTTTCACTTTTTTTATTATTTATATAAAGGACACAAACGTTTTCGACTACTTCGTAGTCATCATCATTTGTTTAGTTTTTAAACGTAACCTATTATACTTTGGGTACAGAGAGATGTAATATTCTATCATTACCGTTTACTTTCATAGCATTTCTGAGCTCCTGATACAATTTACCTTACTTATGATCCAAATTTGATAATCATATATAAGGATCAAGACGGTGATTTTAACTAGCGTGTTTGAAATACGAAATCACACTGGTTCGAGCCCCGTGGGCCCCTTGACGATAGCTTCGACCCTGAGTTAACAAATACCATAGGGTTATAAGTTATGTATAATAAATGATTGATTCTTTGCCTTCTCATTCTGCCTGTGAACATTCTAAGAACTTTTTAATAGTCAAAGTACGGAACAGTGCTATCTGGTTTGACAATGAATGCCGTATGCTGAAACGCAATATGCGAAAACTAGAGCGAAATTTTAAGAACGGTAAGCCAGGTAGCACTAGGCAATTATGGATTGACGCTCAGGGTATGTACAGGTCTGCTATTCTCCAGAAGAAATCCGATTTTTATTGTACAAAGATTGCTGAGGCAAAATCTCCTCAGCAGGTGTGGAAACTTCTGGAGAGCTTGTCTGGGAGCACTCGGGCTGGTGTAGGTTCGACGTCGGCTGCTTGTGATTTTGCCACGTATTTCGAAAATAAAATACCTCAGTTGCGCTCTTCTCGGGTCGAGGGTACTTCTGTCTCAAGGGTTAGAAGTGCTTCGCGACTCGAGGTGCTTGATACAACTAACATCGATGAGGTGTGTCAGATCGTGGTAGGATCGCCGAACAAGCAGTGTGACCTTGACCCTGTACCGGTCTGGGTGCTCAAAGAATGCATTTCACAGCTGGCTCCATTTATTGTTAAGGTTATCAATGGATGCCTGATGGATGCCACTGTTCCTCCGTCTTTGAAGGTAGCCCACATCACGCCAATCCTAAAAAAGCCACAATTGGATCCTGGTGAACCCTCAAATTTTAGACCTGTGTCGAATTTGCCATTCTTGTCAAAGGTGCTGGAGCGGATTGTCTCGCGGCGGTTGGTATTCTATTTGGATGCAAATAGCTTAATGCCGAGGAGGCAATCTGCATACCGAAAGTTTCATTCAACAGAAACCGGTATGCTCAAGCTTGTATCGGATATGGTATCTGCTGTAGAGTGTGGTGATATGGCTCTACTGGCGCTTCTTGACATGAGTGCGGCATTCGACACAGTAAATCACTCGATCCTTATTGAGAGGTTGGAGGTGTCTTACGGTTTGACCAACGGGGCTTTGGCGTGGTTCTCCTCCTATCTGGTGGAACGCAGGCAGGCGGTGCGTGTTTGTGACGGTGTCTCACCTACCTACTCGCTGTCTTCTGGGGTCCCACAGGGCTCTGTGTTGGGTCCGATCCTTTTCATTTTGTATTCTGCTGACATTGAGAGTATTGTTGAAAAATGGGGCCTCATCTCACACTCATATGCAGATGACTGGCAAATATACTCTCACTGTCGGCCAGACATGGCTGAGGACCTCAGTTGCAGGGTCTCTGGGTGTATCGCGGAGGTCGGTGGGTGGATGGTGAACAATGGCCTAATCTTGAACATGGATAAGACGGAGATAATGTGGGCAGTCACATCTAGGCGTGATCACCTATTAGTGAACGGAGTACCACTCTCCATAGGAGGTAAGCTAATCCAGCCTTCTGATTCAGTGAGACTTCTAGGAGTCTTACTGGATCGGAATCTGACACTGGAGAGGCAGTTAGATGCCACAATAGCTTCTTCTTTTTTTTCACTACGCCAAATTAAGGCTATTAGAAAGTGTTTACCGTCAGATGCAGTCAAGACCCTAGTGAGCGCGTTTGTGGTGTCTCGGATTGACTATTGTTCGACGCTTTATAGTGGTCAGCCGAAGAAGCAGTTCAATCGCTTTCAATCTGTGTTGAATTCGGCAGCAAGACTCATATTCGGGATACCCAAATTCGCTCACATCACTCCGCTGTTAAAAACACTACATTGGCTTCGTTTCCCGGAGAGGGTGGTCTACCGTGTTTGTGTGATGGTATATAAAGCCATCAATGGCTTGGCTCCACCTTATTTGACCGACATGATGTTGCCTGTTGAGATGGGTGTAAGGAGGCAGACACTCAGATCCGCGGGCGATGAAGTAGTCAATTTGGTTCAGCCACGCCGTCAGATTCGTACAAATTTCGGAGACCGCGCTTTCCGTGTTGCGGGTCCGGTGGAGTGGAACAGACTGCCACCCGGAGTGAAGAACTCCAAATCTATGGATGTATTTCGCGGAGCACTCAAGACACACCTATTTAGAAAGTCTTATCCATGATCGGAGAGGGCCCTTGAGGTGTGACACACACAAAAACGGCGCTCTCTTATCATTTGTAATTTAAAATAAATTAGCCTGATATTATTATTATTATTTAATTTCTGATATCCCGATTAGTCCTTTGGTTCTACTCGTGTCCGCTCTAGCTTCTACACCGTAGATCATAAAATGTCTTACGCATGATTTTTTTATTCGTATCGTATAGTCGAATCTATTATCTAAGTTGTTAAGATATTTATTTACATTTTAGATTCATTTAAAGGACACATTCAGCATGTGTTCTTACAAAATAAAACCCTCCCATGTGGTAAAAATCTATACTTATTGTGGTTAAATTATATTGGATTGGAGGTACAAATCTTCTTTTGGTGCCATTTCTATCGAAGATCGCCGATCATCATGGCTTTTATGACCTTGGATGCTGTGGCTGAAAACAGGGACTTTGTGTTTTTGCAGCCACGATGTCCTTCGGCGTCGCTGAGTTCTTCTCCCCTTAATTTTACCCTGTACGATAATGATGAGTTGGTGTCTTGTGAAAATGATGCCAGAAATTTGCTTGTATTCAGTGCATGAGCTCTCTCACATGATGAGGCAGGTGGTTCCAGGCCAGACGACCAGAAACTTCAAATGCACGCTCTCCAAACACTGTAATAAGATGGAGAAGGCAGTTTTTCTAATTTCTCATAACGTGACCTAAATAAACGATCAACGAAGTTGGGTGTACATTATTTGATTGAATTACAAATGAATTGAATTTATTAGCAACTGTCGTAATAATTATTTTTGTATTGCCATTAAATTGGTACAGTAATGTTTCTTGAAATTTGTCGCTCGCCGAGGTGAAATTTAGAAAAAGGAGAAAGCCATTGTTATCGGTAAACAAAGGCGCTATTATCGTGTCCACAAAGGAAATCTCCGGGGAGTGGAGAGGCGCTCGGATACTCCACCTACATTTCTACTTGTTCCTCCTGCATTATTCTGTTTCAGAGTTCTGACTACGAAAGCATTAAATTAAATGAATAGCTAGCTTACCTAATTATTATTTTTTTGTGTCATCAGCAATAAACATCTATTTTCATTTTATTCACTGTAGAAATAAACGCAACTAAGCTAAGCACTAAAATTTGTTACTTCTTGCCGCGTTATCCCCGAAGGGTTTCGCATGTGGCGAGTGGAACCTATTTATTTTTACAAGGAAGGGGGCCGGCCTTACTATTATTTTGTTACTAGTATTTTTATTTCTCTATGAAATTTAGAATATGAACTTTTATCTTACTTTATCCCTTAATTTTTTGTAACCGTGATAATTAGTCAACGAAGAATATGCAACGAAAGTGAAAACGAAGATTTCCCTCGTATTTACAACGTTGGTTTTCATGTTTTCATTAGTGAGTTATCAGGCTCACAGAGAGTGGAGAATGTGTATAATCCAATAAGGAGGTTATTAGAATACCGTGACTAATGAATGGTTGTCGAGGTTAAGCACGCCTCTACCCAGTGTGTGTACTGTATAGCTATCACACGGCGAAGCTCCCACAGGGGAGCGAACCAAATAAAAAGCATCTCCCTCCAGCTCCGGCCCACGCTCACTCACTTACGTCCTTCTATACTCGCGCGAGAGCTACGATAAAATACAGCGCTTCTTTTGAAGCGAGCTCCGAATAATAATAATAACCCCAGCTTTGTATTCCGTGGGAGTCTGGCGTACAAAACGATCCAAGCGCCTTCGCGTTGCGCGGACACCAGAAGGTCTCAAGAGGCCGGCGTGCTGCAGGTGTTTAGGTCGTCCTGCTACCGAGCGCCGTCCACCTCCTCGCAGCTCTGCGCTCCTGATACAGCGGAGGGATTATTCCGTTGCCGACGGCGCTTGCGACCTTTCCCAACCCGTCTGGGTAATCAGTTTGACATGATTTGACCGGACGACATGGTGTTTTTACTTTTTTCCAAGCACGAAATTGTATAAATAAACACAAAAAATAATCCACTCGAAACGGACATAATATGTCGTTTTTACTTTTTGAATTATGTCCGCGCCGTTGAGCTCTTGCGCTTGCACGCTATCTGCCAGGTTTTTGTAATGGCCGACCGACGGAAAAAGGTTCGCTCGTTTATTTTCATCACCCAACAATTTGGTACAAGATGACTCTGTCGATCTCAATAACTGCCCGGCCCGCCATTGCGCATCAATGAAGAAACAGCTTATGTTTATTGTTACGGTCGTACGAGCATCTGATACCTAAAGGCAGATCGTCTATCAATATCGATTTCATGGCTATGCTATAAAAAAGATCACATTACAAATAAATGCATGGACAGATAAGCATACTTACTTTATCTTCTCATCACCTAATCGTACTTTAACGTTCGCAGATAGATAGAAGTGAAAACACCTATCAGAGAATAACTCGATTCTTCACCGAACACGAGTAGATCTTTTTTAACTGATTTCAGTGGTTAGATTTGAAACTAAGATCTTTAGTAGGGACCATACAACAAATCACCAAGTGCAACCCAGCCAAGTGACCTCACATTTCTCCCAATTCAAATCTACATACCCCATTTAACTTATTTTTAACATCACTTACGAATAAAAAAAGAAGATCCTTGTGTTTTTTCAAACCATTCTAATAATTGTTACAGTAATTTTGTTTCGTCTGTTTAAACCAGCCAAGTTTAGAACTGCGTGGGAGACGACAGATGGTCGTTAATACAAGCCATCTTTAATCTGTCTTGTAAACGATAAACGAGATTTGGTATTAATAAATTTAAATAAGCAATTAAAATGTCTTATACATGGAACTTTAGGTAATCACCGTCATTAAAATGTGTTGATTCACTATAAATATGTGAAACGAAGGTGTATTTAAAATACTTAATTAAAACAATACTTTTAAAATGATAAAACTTTATTCAAGAACGTTTCGCCATTCCTTTCATTTAAAGATATTCGTGGAATATTGAAATAGCAATCTGGACGGGTTACTTTAACTTATAATTATTTTTTTCATTAGTATAATATCAATTGCATATGGTTGGTATAAATAAGGCACAAAGTACTAAAATATTCAATTTCAAAATACATAAGTATACAGTTTGGTTCTAAATGAAAATTATCTCTATTTACTTTCGACATGTTTAACAGTAAATATCTGGTTTTAACACTACGAGTAATATTCTGTAAATTTAAACCTTTAGACTTAACAAATTGTTAATGACGTTCTAGTGATGATGTGGAAATTGTTTGAGTAAATTTAATTTAAGCTGAAAAAGAATATGAAAGTAAATGTGAAAAAAAATATTGAAGATGATTTGAATGTATGGAAAAAATGGAAGATGACATGTTTAGGAATTGTATTTAAAGGGAAAATCTGGAATGTAAAAAGGAAACAAGAAGAAAGATAAATCATTTTCTAAGAGAATCGGATGTACAAAGTTAATATTTACAAGATAATATGCCACCATATTATGACGACCACCCATCCTGTAAAAATGGTTCACTTTGCCAATGTCACCCCTGTCTCAGGGAAGGACGGCAAGAGGACAGCAGGGTATGTCCATTTGAGATTTGGTTTTTATGTTGTAGGTCCACATGAGGCATTTGCAAACTTGTACGTGTCTGGTTGTGAGAATGCATGTAATGTGAATCTCCAATGTAACATATCTTTGCAACTTAGATTACATTAGATTAAATAATATGAAAATATATAAGGTGAATAGTGGAAACAACGCTGCAGAGGCTTAGACCAACCCTAACATAAAAGCGACAGAATAACAGTTACAGTTACTAAAAGTCGTTATTTTTTTAGTGTTTAAAATAAAACCATGTTTTTTATCGGCATTGATTTTTAAAAGAGGGGGGAGACAGGAATCCATTTATAAAGTGAAGCGTTGAAAAGGAAAAAAGCAAGGACCGCTTAAAATGTTTTTCACAGAAATGCTCTTCAGTATTTTATTCCTAGAATCTCAATGCGAGCTAGTGAGAATGTAGCGACGGTAAATTCACATGTACTTTGTATGAAATAACAAAATCAATTCAATTTATTTTTCATGTACTTGTTCTTATAGGTCGGTATGCGGCTGACCACCCATACTGTAAAAAAATGGTTCACTTTGCCAATGTCACCCCTGTTTCAGGGAAGGACGGCAAGAGTTGCAGGGCTTATGTTCATTTGAGATTGGGTTTTTATATTGTAGGTCCACATGCGGCATGTGTTAGCGCGAAATTATACATGTCTGCTTGTGGGAATGCATTTAATATAAATCTTAAATGATATATATCTTTGCAGCTTAGATTAGATTAGATTAGATTAGATGTAAAAGCGTGACAGAATGAGGTTTGAATATTTTTGAATTTGGAACTATTTTTCTCGGCGAGCAAACGTTAGTCTTGTATGGGACCGCCGTCCTTAGCAACCAATGACAAAACATTTATTTGCCTTTTCCCTAGCAACCCGGCTGGATGACGACACAATATTGTCTATGTCCAATTCACGTGCGAACCTCGTTAAAATCTTGTTTCACCGTTCATATGCCATATTCCCTATTTTATTTCATGTGCATGTTTTTCTATTAAAATTTCATCGCCATTCTGTTCAAGGTAGCCAGAGTCTCTGCAGTAGTACCTATACTTCTTTTTAACCATGCATACCACTCTCAACTCACTCAACTCACCTCCTTTTTCATATTTTTTTATTCTCTAATCTAATCTAATCTAATCTAAGTTGCAAGGATATGTTACATTGAAGATTCACATTACATGCATTCTCACAACCAGACACGTACAAGTTCGCGCTTGCACATGCCTCATGTGAACCTACAACATAAAAATCAAATCTCAAATGGACATACACCCTGCAACTCTTGCCGTCCTTCCCTGAGACAGGGGTGACATTGGCAAAGTGAACCATTTTTACAGCATGGGTGGTCATACTTTGTATTTTATTAATTAAATCTTTCTATCAGTAAATAGTATAACACAATGTTAAATTTCTTTAATTTTGCCAGTGCCACTCCTTTTTTAAAATATATCTGCAATTTCAATTTTAGCTTTATTTAGTTTTGTATCTTTTCCACGAGGGGTGACCAGTACCTCCACAAATGTATTACCATTTGTTGCACACTTTTTTCATGTCCGTTTTTTCTCATTCGGCAGATTCCAATCCTATATAATCTGACTTCTTGAATCTATCCACCCCTTTCTCGGTCACATATAAATATCAGAAAAAAAAACATAAAATATCAATGTATATTTTTTTTGCAAATAATAATAACAGAATTTTATTTAAAAAAAATCAACTGGAAATCAATTTGCTGTGATCAGGGTGGCATAACATCGTGAATGGTAGGTGGGGAGGTATTTGTACGTCCCCTCCCACCGCGCCCGTCCACCCGAATAATTCCCCGCCGACCGTTCGCCCTCATTGAGAATGAAATAGGAGGCGTAAAAGGCAAGTTCCTAATTAAAATCTCCTCGCCGGTAATGGCGCCCTGATACCTTCATAAATAATTCAACGGCCCTTTTGTACAAAGTGCTCTGAAATAAAAAATACGAAAATATATATCTCAAAACAAATTAAATCATTAGCCCTGTAAAATGTACACTTTATGTTTGGCATCCAATTTTAAATTCATTTAACAACCCTTTTGTACGAAACAAACACTTATAAATTTTAATGTTTTCTCATATGTAAATATATCAGGCACGTGTTCTCAATAAAAGCAGATGAATGTCGGGGAAAAACTTCTGGAAAATAAATGTGAGTTAAATTATAGAACCTACTGCTCCAAACTTCGTTTCCAATCTTAGTTTGTAACTTGTGAAATACGTTTTTATCCGTTCTAGGGATGGGCAAATGAGAAAAAAATATCGATGTAATATATCGAATCGATATTTTCATAAAACTATCGAATTATACCGAAGAAAATCTTATAGGTTAACCACCCATACTGTTAAAAAATGTTCACTTTGCCAATGTCACTCCTTTTCCTGGGAGGGTCGGCAAGGGTTGCAGGTCTTATGTTAATTTTATAATAATAATAATATTAGGATGATTTATTTGGTGAGCGCTATTTTTGTGTGTATCACACCTCAAGAGCCCTCTGCGAGCTTGGTCGTCGCTGTAGAAAGCGCCAATTTTCAAGCAAGACCCAGTTGTTGTAAGGTTGGATGGACCTTTCAGTGACCGGTCTTTGGTAAAGGTGTATGAATTTTTCAACTCAGCGAAGAGCACATTCGAAATATATGTAGGTAATTGGTATATTGTTGTGCTCCGCCGGGATCCGATTCCACAACCTTCCATTTACGAGTCCGAAGTGCTGCCACTGGACTACAGACCGGTCCAAGATGCCAACGACACGCGATTTAAGGTTTGTATTTTTGATTTTTAAGTGCACATGCGCGAATTTGCACTTGTCTTGACACCAAGGAATGTTAAAAAATATTTGGAATGCTCGTATGTTTTACAAAAGCAAACACAAGTTCAATAAGATCGTGGTTAAATGTAATTACATACTTGTAAGGGTGTTTATTTAGAAAACATTTAGCCAAGTGGTCAGAAACGTCTAATGGCTACCCCCACAGCGTGCGGGGGGGGGCTGTTTGCCCGCCAACCTTCACACAATACATGTACTTAGCTAGCTGTGTGTGCCTTTGATAACTCACTTTGTTAAATACAAGTTTTTTCTTAAAAAAAAACTACCCATCAAAATGGAGTCGGAACATTCGTTATTCTCCTTATTGGGACGTGGTGATGTCACATGTTTAGTTGTCCTAAGCAACCAATAAAAAAATATTGGTTTTCTGGCAAAGTTGGGTAGAAGCAAAAACATTTGCCAAATGAAGATTTTTTGCGTTTTAAATTAATCCGAGCCAAAACCATGACACAATTCGAATCATAAATATGAATTTTAAATCTTAAATTCAAGGTATGGAATGTTCACCTCATGAATTTTGGATGGATATTACGTTAGCAACCCGGCTTCAAATGTTATAAAAATGAATTAAATTAATTGAAACCATGTTTGTTTTTAATTCAAGGGTGCGAGTTAGGGGTCGTATAGTCTTTATTCAGTGGTTTTAAACTTTAAACTCGTTATCTAATAATACTGGGAGTACATGAAGAGCTCGCCGGTCGCTGATATAAATTTCTCTTTCAAAAACCCGCCTCGGTAATAACAGCCACATAGCGCTACGTGAATTTTGTTTGCCCGGATCATAGTACAATCACAATATTATAGCGGCGCGGCATGAAGAGCAGGAGGTATAATATCTGCCAGTACCCCGAGTACCTTTAAACTCATCCAGAAAGTTGTCACTAAAAATGTATAGTAACTGAAACGCCAAAGTCGGCGCTGTTTTAGTTTACATACTTTTTTGCTTAAGTTTAATCGTAGCGTTTTGGAATGGTACACGGAGTACACGCTCTCTCGCAAAAGCTGTTCCGCCACACAACACGGCCGTCTGGCGTATTGATCCGCGGCGGGTCGTGTCGCACTCGCGGCGGCCGCAGCGCTCCGTCTCTGTCTGTCGCGCAGTGATGGCTCCCGTCGTCTCCCTGTTACCTCCTCGCGCCTTCTGCCCCCCTGCTACCTCCGCCACTAAAAACGGGTCGGGATCACAGGTTTATTAATCACCCTGGAAATGAATCAGTACCCAACGTATTAAACTTCGCGTTTAAACGCAACCCGCACCGCTTCACCGAAAATGTATTGACACTAAATTGCGCTCTTTTTGAATTTCATACTTCTTTTTGGTGAAACTTTTGAGTTGAGTTTAAACGTAAGTATTGTACTTGGAGTTTCACACTGGGTTTTTGTGTTCGCTCCTTCCTTCACTGGTATTGGAATAGTTTTTTGGTTATTTGTTTTGCAATGAAGACTTTTATTATATTTTTCATTCTTCATCCATGCCATCAACTTTCACCACCAAAATGACGTAAAATGAAAACTTTAAAGTGAGAAATAATAAGTTTTGAAAACTTGTAAGGGGCCGTCCATAAATGACGTCATCGATTTTGGCCGAGTTTAGACCCCCCCCCCCCTTACAATCATCCTATAGTCATTATCTAATGATCCCCTCTCCCCCTCTTGCTGTAATAATGGATGAGCTTAATAATTAATAATGTTATATTACTCACATAATATTTTGTATATTTTGTAGAAATTGGTATTTACAAGAACGACGTCACTTTTGGTACTCGTACATCATTTGCCATCATCCGCAGACCAGACTCCCCCCCTCTAAATGCGAATGACGTAATATATGGACAGCCCCTAAGTAGATTTAGCATTTTCTACTTTTATTTATATTGAAGGTATGATTTCACAAGGGCTTTGACATACAATATGAGGTCTGCACATTTGGCATAGATAAAAAATTGAGACGTCACACTGCGGGGTTGCTAGGGCGAAGGATAAATTTTATTTACCGTAGATAACACAGACATGTGACATTTCACCTCTGAATTTAAAACATACGTGCTAAAAACGACGAGGCTCAATTAATTTGTGATTAACTTGATTTATACTCGTTATCCTGCAAAGACCAGCGGCTTGAGGGTATCCTGAGAGTGCTTGAGGGGCTTCAGAGTAGGATGACTATCCTAGAGGAGGGGCTCAAGGAGCTGGAGGTCAAAAAAAAGGCCTGTAAGTGCAGTGAAAAGCTCGGCATCTTTGAGGAGCAGGTGAGGAGCCTCTCTTCGGTTACAACGTCCTTATCTACTGCACTGTCTCTCACGGAGCAGGATAAGAGAAGGGACAATGTAGAAATTGTGGGGATGCCGGATGCCGGCTCTGATCCGATAAAGGATGTCATACTAATTGGAGAGGCACTCGGTGTGACTCTTAACAAGGAGAACATAGTGTTTGCGTCACGAAGCGCACACAGGGAAAAAAGCGCCAGACCGAGAGCGATTATTGCAAAATTTTCCAATCCCAGCACACGTGATCAACTAATTGCCGCTATCCGAAAGAGGAAAGGCTTAAAAACATCGGAATTCATGAAGAAACAGAATGGTGTTGAAAACAGAATTTATATCAACGAGCACTTAACGTCGGCAAGTAAACATATTCTTAGAGCTACTAAAGAAGCAGCTAAGGCCCATAATTTTTTGTACGTATGGACGAGGAATTGTTCAATATATGTAAGAAGGAGCGATGTCTCCCCAGCTATAAGGATACGTTCATTGGAAGACGTAAGCAAGATCAAGTAGTACACCATGTTACCCTCAGATACACATTAGATGAACTCCTGCTGCTGAATCTGGTCTTTGCTCGATTTCTCCCTATTGATCCTACTGCAGTTTTATTTTTCTTTAGTTTTTCCATTTATCTGTTTTTATCTTTGTTCTTATTTTTATTTTTTCTTTATCTGTTCTTATTTTTATTTATCAGAGCTTTCCCTTTCCTCTCCTCCTATGGTTATTTCACATTTCCCCCTCTCCTTATTAATTCCAATGCCATGCATTTCAAGATTATGTTTTTACCTACGTTGGATGTTGCCCCTATCTTTTATTATATTTATTATTTTCTTTGTGCGCCTCAGTGTCGCAAGGTGAGTTCTCATATAATATTTTATAATTTTATGACATATCATTTCTATTATTTTTACATTTTAATTATGCATAATAGAAACACATCATGACTTTCAGGTTATATTATCAAAATGTACGTGGGTTACGTACTAAAACAAATATTTTTTCACAGAATGTTTTATTGAACAATTATGACATTTTACTGATTTCTGAAAGTTGGTTAAATGACGGAATTCTGGATGGTGAGTTGTTTGATGGTCGTTATGACGTCTTCAGAAATGATAGAGACCCTCTTGACACAGGATTGTCTCGAGGAGGGGGAGTAATGATTGCAACTCGCAGAGTGTTAAATGCTCGCCAGCGACCGGAGTGGCAGTCGGGGCTAGAATGCGTCTGGTTGACCATTCCTGGAAAATCGTTCAGGAACTCTATTGATTTACATATAGCTTGCATCTATATGATGGGAGGATCTTCTCACCAAGAAATGATGCTCAATTTTGCATCGACACTTACAAATTTACTTAATTTTTACCCTAAAGATATTTTTATTGTGGTTGGAGATTTTAATTTGCCCAATATAAAGTGGACTGAGGAAAACAACAATGATCACCTCACCCCAATTTTCTTTGAACGCCACACTGCTGAGATTTTCCTTAACTATTCTGCTACTGGTTTGGAACAGTATAATAATATTCTTAATGCTAATGGGAGAATATTGGATCTTATTCTTTCAAATACTGCTATAAAAACTATACATGCTGCTTTTCCTTTGGTTCCTGAGGACCTCCATCATCCGTCACTTGAACTGACTGCCGACCTTGTTCCCAAGAAATACTTGGTTAGTGCCCCACGCTTTACACGTCTTTTTAGGAAGGGTGATTATACTAAACTTAAAAATTTCTTGTCTAATATTGATTGGGAGCTGATTCTCAATCAGTGCGATGTGAATGACTGTGTTGATGTATTTTATAGAATAATAAATGAAAGCATTGACTCTTTTATACCCGGTAAAATGATTAATTGTAATAAGTATCCAACTTGGTTTTCAGCAGCATTGATAAAGATAATTAAAGAAAAACATAAAGCTCACAGACGATGGAGGTTAACAGGAAATCCAAGGGATTATCAAACATTCTCCCTCTTACGTTCTCGTCAGAAACGCATACAGGGTGAGTGTCATGCCAGGTTTATCAGATACTCAGAGCTATCCATGTCTAAAGAGCCAAAGAGATTTTGGTCATATCTCAAGGGTGTGCGAAATTCCAGTTCACTACCAAGAGAATTATTATTTGAGGGGCAAGTGGCCTCTGATGCTTGTAGTATGGCAAATCTGTTTTCAAAATATTTTAGATCTGTTTACACTGATTTTTCTGATATCACTGATTCATCTACTGTCGCTTGTCCTCCGTCCCTTGGTGAATTGTCTACAAATCAAAACATTGCTTGTGGACTGGCGGTTACTCCCATTATGGTTTGCAAATATTTAAACACACTTGATGCTAGCAAAGGAGCGGGTAGTGATGGCATTCCTTCGTTTTTTGCTATTAGTTGCGCTAATGAACTATCACTCCCTCTGGCAATGATTTTCAATAAGTCCCTTATTACAGGTATATTTCCTGATGCCTGGAAGAGGGCGCACATAGTTCCAATACACAAATCTGGTCCTAAAACTTCTGCAGAAAACTATCGACCTATATCCATCTTACCCGTATTTGGTAAATTGTTTGAGAAGTTGATCTATGATCAAATATATCATTTACTCGTTTCTCAGCTACCCAAATCCCAACATGGTTTCCTCAAAAAAAGATCAGTCGTCTCCAACTTAGCAGTCTTCACAGATTACGTGTTTGATGAGATGGAAAAGGGTGGCCAAATTGACGTAATCTACACGGACTACTCAAAGGCCTTTGACAGGGTAAGCCATAGCATATTATTGGATAAACTACAAACACTTGGCGTGCATGGGAATCTGCTGCGGTGGTTTGCATCATACCTGATAAAAAGATCTCAAGCGGTTGTTCTTGGTGGCTGCAAGTCGGACTTCTTTAGTATTCCGTCTGGTGTCCCCCAGGGCTCTCACCTCGGACCGCTTCTTTACAATGTATATGTCTATGACATTGAACAGTGTTTTAATTTTACAAAATGTTTATTATATGCTGATGATACTAAAATTTACTTAGGAATTAATAGCATTCAGGACTGCATGAAGCTGCAGGATAATTTGGACAACCTTACACATTATTGTATTAAAAACAAATTAGATCTTAATGTATCTAAGTGCCATAAGATATCTCTTACCCGCAAGACAAACCCCTTAAAGTTTAATTATCAACTCAAGGGTGAATACCTTGACACTGTGACTGGGGTGAGGGACCTTGGTGTTTTTATGGATGCTAAATTAATTTTTGATGCCCATATTTCCTCTACCACCGTTAAATCTTACAAAATGCTGGGATTTATTTTAAGGACCTGTGAGCCCTTCAGGGGTTCTAATGCCGTTAAGATGGCCTATTGCGCGTATGTTCGCAGTAGGCTTGAATTCGCTTCACCTATTTGGAATCCACAGTACAGTGTTTATAAGGAACAAATAGAAGCTATACAAAAGAAATTCCTAAAGCATCTAAATTACAGGGAACATTTAACTTTTAATAATTATCATGATGCTTGCCGTCATCACGGTTTTATGTCCCTAGAAGCCCGTCGAACGCTATTAGATATGGCTTTTCTGTACGATATAGTACACGGCCATATTGACTCCACCGTTCTTTGTGAGGGGCTCACTTTGCGTGTACCTACAAGGCGCACTAGGTTAAATTCACTTTTTTATACGGGAGCGCACACTACAAATTATGCCAGGAACTCGACTTTAACGAGAGCTATGTTTTGTTATAACTCAAATTTTAATCACCTGGACATTTTTTGTTTGTCCAAAAACGCATTTCTTCAAGGGGTGCGGATGTACTACTTGAGAAAATGCAAAACTGATTGAATGGCATCCTCTTCCCCTTCCATTGTCCTTTCTATCCTATTTTCCCAAATCTTCTCTGATAAAAACCTCCGCATTCATATTATTTTTCTTTTGTTCTTTTCGTTTGCTGTTACATTTGCTGTAGACAAGCTTTTATTGTAATTATTTTTATTTAAGAAAACTATTATTGGCCTTATATGTATTTATTATAAATCTTTACTTGTTTCATGTGTATGTGCTGTTGTTTTCTGTAATAAATAAAAAAAAAAAAAAAAAAAAAAAAAAAAAAAACCTTGATGTATGGAAGTGAAGCCTGGACGGTGAATGAAAGGGAAATTAGTAAAGTCCATACAGTAGAAATGGACTATCTAAGAAGTATGATTGGGAAAAAACGAAGTGACAGAGTGAGGAATGATTTTGTAAGAGAAGAATGTGGTGTAAGGGAAAGTGTGAAAGTGAAGATTAAAAGAAGTATGTTAAGATGGTTCGGGCATATGGAGAGAATGAGTGATGAAAGATTGACGAAGAAAGTACATGTTGCTAAAATAGATGGATGTCGTGGTAGAGGAAGACCGAGAAAAGTATGGATGGATCAAATTTCTGAAATAGCGAATGAATGGGATATCCAGAGTCATAATAAAAGGAGGACTTGCATGAAAAAGGTTATGACTCTGGATGAAATGAAAGAAGTGTGCAAGGACAGGAAGAAGTGGCGGCTAATCTGCAATGGTGATTTCTAATGTTGGTGTATTAATTTGCTACATTTTTTGCATAGGAAATTTCTGACTTTTTTTGTATAGATTTCTTTGTAAGGTTTTGTTCTTTTATATATTTAAATGTAATTTTTTATTCATATTCCTTGACTTATAGGTTGGTATGAGGCTGACCACCCATACTGTAAAAAATGGTTCACTTTGCCAATGTTACCCCTGTTTCAGGGAAGGTCGGCAAAAGTTGTGGGGTTTATGTTCATTTGAGGTTTGGATTTTATTTGTAAGTACACATTCAGCATTTGTAAGCGCGAACTACACTTGTTGGTTTGTGGGCTTACATCTGAGAGCTTTAAATGAATATATCCTTGCAACTTAGATTATAGATTATAGATAGATCCTGATATGAGGCTGACCACCCATGCTGTAAAAAAATCACTTTGCCAATGTCACCCGGGCTGTTTCAGGAAAGGTCGGCAAAAGTTGCAGGGCTGGTGTTCATTTGAGGTTTGGTTTTTAATCTGTAAGGACAAATTGCAACATTTGTAATTGCTAACCTACACGTGTTTGTAGGCATGCATTAAATATTATGAATTTTAAATGTGAATATATTTTTGCAACATAGGTAATTATAGAGTATATAATCTATAATCTAAGTTGCAAGGATATATTCATTTAAAGCTCTCAGATGTAAGCCCACAAACCAACAAGTGTAGTTCGCGCTTACAAATGCTGAATGTGTACTTACAAATAAAATCCAAACCTCAAATGAACATAAGCCCCACAACTTTTGCCGACCTTCCCTGAAACAGGGGTAACATAGGCAAAGTGAACCATTTTTTACAGTATGGGTGGTCAGCCTCATACCAACCTATAAGTCAAGGAATTATATTTACCTATAGATCCTTAAATTTACAATTCATTTCCTATGTACGTTATATCATTTACATTAAAAACATGTTTTAATTAATCTTTAATTGATAAAAACACGATATAATATTACTTTATTTATTTATTTCAGTAGAAAATCTCCACACAAATATGTACGAGTATGTTTACCTGATCTCTTCCATAAACATGTTCCCCTTTGAATCCCACCGTGTTTATTCTTTGAGTGTATTTTTGTTTTATTACCATTTTGTATGTAATACGTTATTGAACGAGACTCGTATAATATGATGTTTCCCGAGTAAAAAACTACCCTCGATTGCGTAAATCTAAAATGTATTGCACATACGACGGCACACCTATTGAGTAATTTATTTTCATAAATTTATTCGATTCACGTAATAGAGACGATTTTACGTCATGTTCCATACTCGGTGTAAAGGTGGGCCTATGAACAAACAGCACTCCGAGTATAAAATTTTACATATTGTGCGTTTTTTATCAAAAATGTATTGAAACTCGCACGCTCATTAGAGGCGTTGCTCTACTTTCTATGTTTTTTTTTTATAAACGCTATGTTTGAGTTTAAAAGAGAATACATATCTATAGCAGATAAGTAGCTGTCGGACAAAGAATCAACATGGCGATCAATTGTAAACAATTCTTAGAGATTTCCACGTAGACTTATTGCTTTGAAAAGTGTGAATTTAAATAAATACGAATACCCTATCCCTTGACTTATAGGTATGCATCTATCTATAATCTAAGCCGCAAGGATATATTCATTTAAAGTTCTCAAATACATGCCCACAAACAAACACGTGTAGTTCGCTCTTACAAATGCTGATTGTGTACCTACTTACAAATAAAATTCAAACCTCAAATGAACATAAGCCCTACCACGAGAGAGAGAGAGGCGCGAAAAAAAGGGGTTTTAGGGAGGCGCGGTAGCATAAAGTTTGGAAACCGCTGGTGTAGACGTAATGCCCGCTTTCCACTGCGAGCGGGAAATAGCTGAGCGGGAGCGGGAAATAGCTGAGCGGAGCGTAGTGAAATAGTTTTGGCCTTCCATTGCGAAAGAGTTTTAAAAAATAATGGTATTTGCCTTACACAGCCAACGAGCTCGGCGGAGTGAGCTAGGCGGGAAATGAGATGAGTCAGATGAAAGAGTTGTTTGCCTTCCATCTACAGCGGGCTTAGCGGAGCCAACTAGTGTGTGACAGCTCGTTACAGCCTACGCCCAGATCAAACGTTTTAATTATTAATAAAAAGAAGTTTTTTTTTTGTTTCGAAAAATAAAAAGTGATGTATTATTTTGCTTTAATACATAAAAAGTAGATGTTTGAAATAAAACATACATTTTAATATTTTCAAATTTAAAAAATAATGTATGATGTGCAGTGTGTGACAGCTCGTTGCAGCCTACGCCCAGATCAAACGTTTTAATTATTAATAAAAGAGTTTTTTTTGTTTCGAAACATAAAAAGTAATGTATTATTTTGCTTTAAACATAAAAAGTAGATGTTTGAAATAAAACATACATTTTATTATTTTCAAATTAATAAAATAATGTATGATGTGTTTTTGTAAATCATGTATGATGTGTTTTATCGCTGTCACGCAACTGCGCGGGTTGGCGCGGGGGGCACGGGGGAGCTGAGTCAGTTGAAAACTAGCGGCCGAGACCATGACACAGCGGAGTCATTTTTACTCGCTCAGCCTGCTCCGCTCACTCCGCTGTCGGTGGAAGCACTTCTATGAAATTTACTGTTGCTAGTCGAGCGGAGTCCGTACGGAGTCCGCTGGAAACTCGCTCAACTCTGCGACCACTTTCGTAACTCTTTGTACTCGCTCAGTCCGCTCCGCTGACTCGCTGTCGGTGGAAGCACTTCTATGAAATTTACTGTTGCTAGTCGAGCGGAGTCCGTACGGAGTCCGCTCCGCTCGCAGTGGAAAGCGGGCATAAGAGTTTGATACTTTGTACGGTTGGTACTTCTCATACTCTCTCGGAGCATCCATTCGAGAGGCGTCTCGTATGCTCCGGAACATGCAAGACTAGGCCTTGGTCATATATAAATACGAACTACGGTGTTATGAAGCAGGCAGTAACCCTTTGATACACGATCCGCGAAGCCACCAGTGCAGAAGTTAACGTGTGAACCATAATTATATTAAATCAATTTGTTAAAAAAAAAATGTAACACTACATTCTACATCGCTCGTAACGTAGTACAAATACTTTTCGCCTCGACTCATTTGCGTCTGTACAAAGTATAAATATAATTCGTCAGTTAGCATTCCTTGGCAGCGCAGTGTACATAACGTGAGTGAAGCATATTATTAACTTGTGCGTGTTTCCCGTTGCTTACAGGTGAGGGAAACTGCATTACTACCTGGGGAAGAGAGACAGCCGTGTCGGCCAACTACCTCGGTGAGATGCATTATTTAACATTTATTTTATTTTAAGTTTCCCTTGTAAAAATTGGTTCACTTTGCCAGGGTCACCCGTGTTTCAGAAAAGGTCTGGGAGAGTTCAGGGCTGATGTTCATTTGAGATTTGTTTTTTATGTTGTAGGTCCGCATGCGGCATGTCAACACGCGAACTTATCCAAGTCTGTTTTTGGGAATGCATGTAATATGAATCTTAAATGTAATATATCTTTGCAACATTTGGGTTTTTATATTGTAAGTCCACGTGCGGCATGTTTAAGCACGAACTTATACGTGTCTGCTTGTGGTAATGCATATATTGTGAATCCCCAATGTTACACATCTCTGCAACTTAGATTAGATTAGATTCGAACTAAGATTATGGATTTTTGTGTTATCTAAATTCTAAAGTACCTACTAACACGAGTGTGTCGCACTCAAAAATGATACAAAATAAATACAGGTATGTGTTTCTTTGTATTTTTTTATTATTAATACAGAGGTATGAAACATATTATGCTAAAACTTCCATTAAACCAAGGTGTAAAAGCGCCTTAGTAACAGTTACACTCTATATTTTGCTCAATCATGTGGTATATTCTCAGGATCGGATCCCTAAATTGTTTAATAAGATCCCTTCCTTCTCCTACACAATCCTGTTATTCAGGTAAAATGTAAAACGGCGTATTCCACGAATATGTGCCTTCCAGAAACTACCCTCAACTTATTACACAAATACTAAGAAATTACACAAAAAATGTTACGTTGTTTTTTGCTGCAGAACTTTCTGTCAATTTTAGGCCGTTTGATAGTTCATTTTGTAGATTGCATGCATTCCATGGCAGTGGGTTAAGGTTCCATCTACACCAAGTGTTTAAGAAATGATGTTTTGTTTAAACGGTGTTTGTTTCAAACCTAAAATCAATATATCGACAAGGTTAACTCAGCCTTCACAAGAAATAAGAAAGCTAAGGCCTGCCACGTTACCTGTGAAAATAAATAGGTTTCACACAGCATATGCGACTTCTTTGGAGACATCGCGGCATTTTTTTTATTGTATCTCATTTCGAAGCATGTAAATTAAAATATTTCTTTTACATCAGATCAGAGACACGTGTAAGTTCGCGCTTACACATGCGGCGTGTATAGGTACAGTGTTGCAAAATAAAACACAAACCTCATATCGACATAAATACTGAAACTCTTGCCGCATTTTCTTGAAAACAAGGGAAAAATCGGCAAGAGTGAACCAATTTTTATAGCATGGATGACCAGCCTTTTACTGAATTTATTTTTGAAAAATCCGTAAGTTAGAAATATCTTGTAAATAAAAGATTTATATAGTCTATTCTGTGGATCTATCAATCTACTATCTAAGTTTTTTTTTTTTTTTTAAATAGATTTGTGGAAAGGAATGCAATCCACCAACCTATTTTACCTGGCCAGTTGTCTTCATGCGAAAGCAGAAGCTTGTGTGCATCCAACGACATCTGTTGAACCAGGGTCGAAGTTATCGTCGCGGGATTCGAACCAGCGTTACCCGGTTCCAAATAACCTGTCTTGATCCCCGCGGCTATAACACCGACTTAAAGATATTAATAACCTAATAAGTTACAAAGATATTATACATATAAGATTCATATTAAATGCATTCCCATAAGCAGACACGCGTAAGTTCGCGCTTACACATGCCGCATGTGGACCTACAATATAAAAACCCACATCTCAATTGAACATAAGCCCTGCAACTCTTGCCGATCTTCCCTGAAACAGGGGTGAAATTTTCAAAGGGAACCATTTTTTTACAGTATGGGTCGTCAGCCTTACACCAATCTGTAAGTTAAGGAACAATATAGATGGAAATAAAGCCTTGTTGCAGTGCGGTGTATACCGATACAATTGTTATATATCAACCAGCTCGACTCACAAATTACTGAGGAATTTTCCATTTCCTGGCATCGATCGCGAGCCACGACTTCTAAAAGCACAGACAGCCACTCACTTCACCGCCATTATATCAAGCGAAGAGTACAGCTAGGTGGAATGCAATTCACGTTTTAATTGAGTGATCTGCAGAGTGCCGTTTTTGTGTGAATTACTCATCATGGACTCTCTACGAGTATGGTCACTGATTAAAATCTATGCACAAATCAACCAAGATCCTTTTAAGGCTCTTTTTCCCCTAAATCTGCCGTTTTTGTTTCTTACATTTTATGGTCTTAGTAAAAGAGTGACAGTGATGAAAAAAAATCAAGCATGTTTATTCTTTTTTTATCTTAATTATAAAGTTTGAACAAATATATAACTTAAGAATTGCCACCACAAAAAAATATTATAAAAACTTTTTTTTCACTTTCGTAGCTACTTTCTCGTGTGTGCTATGTTTTAGATTTTTTTTCCTTGTTATTTATAGAACTAAACATTGTATAGTGTAGCATCGGAACATTTTTTTATAATGTCAATAGATTTTTTTTCATTACTGTCACTTATTTGCTAAGATCAGAAAGTGTAAGAAACAAAAACGGCAGATTTAGGGGGAAAAGAGCCTAAGGCCCGGTATATTGAAATGCCATTCAAAAGCTTTAAAACAAACAACTATTCATAAAAAATCATATGCCTAACCTTCATTAAGCTAGAAAACGAGACAAAAAATGTTCAGTTTGCAACAATTTTGATGTATCCTTACATTAAAAAAGAACTGCTGCTGTCAGTGAAGCGCCGCCATCTTGAAAATCGAAAGTTAAAGTTACTAAATATTTACTGCCGAAATTCGGTGAGTGAAATATTATGATGATTTAACTAAAATTGCATTTGAGTTAACTTTACGATACTTCAAAATACCGGGCCTTAATGAGTTAATTATACCTCGACTAATAGGTTTGTATGAGGCTCACCCTACACGCTGTAACTTTGTTCACCTTTGCCAATGCCACCACGGTTTCAGGGAAGTTCAGCAAGAGTTGAAGGGTTAATGTTCAGTTGAGATTTGAGTTTTATTTTTATTTTGAAAGTACCCATTCCTTGACTTATAGGTTGGTATGAGGCTGACCACCCATACTGTAAAAAAATGTTCACTTTGCCAATGTCACCCCTGTGTCAGGGAAGGTCGGCAAAAGTTGTAGGGTTTATGTTCATTTGAGGTTTGGATTTTATTTGTAAGTACACATTCAGCATTTGTAAGCGCGAACTACGCGTGTTTGTTTGTGGGCATGCATTTGATATGAGCTTTAAATGTTAATATATCTTTACATCTTAGATTATAGATTGTATATTATAGACATAAGGCACATATAAGCGATTTTTTAGTGACATATTAAGCTTACATGCATTTCTCAGATACATGCATGTTTTTTTCTATTTTCTGCGAGAGAAAACACCAAAAAAGTGCGAAAATTCAGTTGTTTATAAGTTTGTCATGAGCACTGTCTTATAATTAGTTAACTTTCCATGGAAGTTACACGCAATGATATGTTTTATCTACGGTTTCTCAAATCAGTGAATCAGTACTTATTCAGTTTCGTCCTTTAGGGTAGCGATATCTTTGCAAATCACATTATAGAATTTAGTATATTCCATTCTTTCACAATTTCGTATATTATCATATCGAGCCATACTTCTCCAATGTCTATAATGAATTTTGGAATCCGAATAATGCATTTTTCAACAAAAACACTCAGGAATATTTCATCGTTACAAAGTTGAAAGAATGCCAGGCATGCTTTAAAAATCAGTTTCCCGGCTACTGACGTATACATACATGGGTTATGCAGTTAGTGGGGGGGGAGGGGAATAGTTGGGGGGTTTTGGAGGTTAGGGGTGGCGAGCGGCGACTTTGGCTACAAATTGTTAGCCATGAGCTGATGCGGCCATTTAACACCCCAAGTATGAAGCTCTACGTTTAAACTTAACCGTGGCGTTTTTTTACGATTAGACATAGCACCTTTCTTAGCAACATCTTTGAAGGAAAAATCTTGGGAAGACAAACAAGAGGTAGCCAAAGAACTTCATACTTCCAGAAGCGTACTTCATCTAATCTAATCTAAGTTCCAAAGATATGTTACATTGGAGATTCACATTATATGTATTCTCACAAGCAGACACGTACTAGTTCGCGCTTGCAGATGCCGCATGTGAACCTACACCATAAAAAAAACAAATCTCAAATGGGCATAAACCCTACAACTCTTGCCGTCATTCCATGAAACAGGGGTGACATTGGCAACGAACCATTTTTAAAGCATTACCATTATTCTGCTAAATTCCTTACACTTCGGATATCATTCCAAGTCGGAGCTTGCTAGCGCTTGCGAAAGAACTCGGTATAAAAAAATCACAGCCCACCTTATTTGTGGACACGAACCTCTATCTCGTCGCCTTTAGGTCGTAAGGAATTAAGTAGAATAGCGCTTCAGGATTTGAAGCGGCTCATGAATGGATCGTCCTATTCGCAGCTCAAGAGGACGGCAGTCAACTCAACAGATGGCTGGCACAGCAAGGCACTGCCTCGAAAATACTTGATAAAACTGAGCGTCTTACCAAAACTATAGCCAAGTTATTTGTACAAAATGTACATAGGAGAGCTTATGTGAAAAAAGTTAGGACTCTAGATATGGACGAAATAAAATAAGTCCACTTCAACTGAATGCTTAACATTTGTGTAGAGATGTTAATATGTTACCCGTAAAATAAATAGGTCCCGAATCGCCACATTCGACCCCTTCCGGGATAACGCAGGCAAGAAAATAGCGCGGCCATTCTTTTTTAATTCGAAATGTTCGTTTTTCATTGTTTTTTTTGTATTTCCGAGATTTGTTTTATTTCTCGTCTGTTTTTTTTTATATACTTAGTAATGTGTTTAAAGATTTTTATTTCTTAGCATGTAAGTTGGATGAGGCTGACCATCCATTCTGTAAGACTTGGTTCACTTTGCCAATCAATACATTTTGATTAATACGCCATGGTTAAGTTTAAATGCATAGTTGAATACTTGCTGTACCTGCAGGCGGGGGGAGGGCCTCCCACACCACCCCCACCCCCAACCCTACAGAGGGTTGAATACCACACATAAATGTGGCAACTCACTCAATGGGTGTTCCAACTCATTATGCATTCAATTTGAAAACTACATTTTGCTAAGTTATGTAATTTTTGTGTTTATTTTGGTAAATAAATTTTAATGAGGCAATGCATGTGTGTAACTGTCGCTATTCCGCTAGGATAAGCCGAAGACTCTGCAGAGTGGGCTTCCTTCGCTTCTTTGTTTCCTTGCATTTCTATCAACCTTTTCATATCACCACTTTGAAGGTAAAACTGAATAAGTGCTGATTAACTGATTTGAGAAATTGTAGATAAAACATTTTATTGGGTGTTACTTCTCATAAAAGGAAGTGTATGAAAAACTCTTTAACTACAGTGATTTCATACTGTTTTTTCTCTCACAAAAACAGAAAAATAGTGCATTTATCTTAGAAACCCATGTTAGCTTAATGTAAGTTATTCATTTTTAATTTTAAGGAATCGATATAATTCTTCGTTTTATTGACACTCTGTGAGAAACACGATAATTTGGGAGTTGTTTTAAAGATTCATGAAATCGGGTTTCCTGTTTTCATAAGAAACATTGGTCCAGTACACATATAAACATTGCTCATGTGAAATTACTTCTGATGGACATAAGACAACCAGGCACTAAGGGGACGAGAAGTAAAAACAGGTACAGAACGATTTCCGCTCGAGCTCGAGTTATATGTGTGAACATCTTTCGTGCCGCAATTCCTTGGATCGCGTAAATGAAGATCGTAAAGGAAAGAGTCGAAAACAATTTGACAAATGCGAGGGCATTACAGCTCGCCGAGTACCAGGCGGGCAGGAGGTGGCAGGAGATAGGGGGAGCATCTCAAGGGGTGAGAACTAGAGGGGAGGGAGTGGTGGCAAAACTTGCGAAGAGCTGAGAAAGGGTGCGGGAGGGGGGTTAAGTACTTACAAGCGACGCGACGCTTATTCCCAAACAAAAGAATATAATAATATTAATGCTTCAAGAATAAAGTAACAGGAGCGTAGAATATTAGAGGAGAGACATTTTCTTTGTACTACAGCTAGCACAGCCAATATCAAAGTTAGTTTTTCTCTTGAGAGAAACGTTATAGAATGGATTTTTTGTAGCGTGAATCCTATTAAAAGTTGTTGATTATAAAAGCCATTATTAATGTTTTGAAAAGCCATTATGGGAGCAGATTTATTGTGGCGTTGGCATTATGTGTTTTATGCTTGCCTAATAAATTAGCCTGAGTGTTATTTTTTTTCTTTTGTAAACAATCCTATTGTGTGTTTATCAGTATTTGGGTTTGAAAATTCGCAATATAACAATTTTACTAGTTAAACTATTAGCTGTTTTCTTTTTGCAATTAATCAAAACGGATTATTTATTATAATGCACGTCATTCTGTGGAGTCTAGTCGATGAAGAACATGATTATATTTTTATATTTGCAATTCTTACGCCCTTTACTTGAATTAGGGGTGACATTTCCAAAGTCTTTTGTTTGTTTTTATATAGATTAAAACTTTTTGAATCAATACCTTTTGAAATCAACTTTTTACTTGATTTCATTGATTATTTATTCTATAATCTATACGTATTTTTTAAATTGTAAAGATGACGAAAGAATTAGAGAAGCGTGCCAGCAAAGGAAGATGCGTGATAGGAGCGTTTGGTAGAATAGCGAAGAATAAAAGGATACCAAAGAAAATGAAAATGGCGGTACACAATTGTATTTTGTTGCCGACCCTGATGTATGGAAGCGAGTCATGGACGTTGAATGAAAGAGAAGTAAATAAGGTATGCACCGTAGAAATGGCCCATCTGAGAAGTATGACAGGAAAAACACTGAAAGATAGAGTGAGAAACGAATGGGTTCTAAATGAATGCGGAGTAAAAGAAAGCGTGAAAGTGAAAGTTCAAAGAAGTGTGATGCGATGGTTTGGACATATTGAAAGGATGAATGAAGACCGACTGACAAAAAGAGTGTATAAAGGGAATGTAACAGGTAAGCGTGGAAGGGGAAGACCTAGGAAACAATGGATTGATCAGATAAATGAGATTGCGAATGAATGGAATCTACAGAGTGGAAACAAGAGAAGAGCATGCATGAAAAGAGTGATGAAATTAGATGAGATGAAAGAAGTATGCAAGGACAGAGTCAAGTGGAGGCACTTGTGTGGAGGTACTGGCCACCCCTAGAGGAAAGGCGGCAGGATACAAGACAAGACAAGAATCAATACCTTTTGAAATCAACTTTTTACTTGATTTCATTGATTATTTATTCTATAATCTATACGTATTTTTTAAATTGTAAAGATAAACAGACATATAAAATTCGTGTTCGAAACACGCCTACAAAGAAAATCGTGTAGGTTTGCGCTTTCACATGCTGCATGTAAACCCCTAAAATAATACCAGTTTCATTGTTACACAAAAATTTAGTCCATAGTCACTGTTTTTTTTTTGTAATAAAAATACGCTTTCGATAGAGAATCTGTAATCTAAATTGCAAAGATATTATATTGACATTAAAAGCATGTTCACAAGCAGGCACATGTAAGTTCACGCCCACACATGCTTCAGGTGTTCATGCAAAAGAAACCAAACCTCACATGAACAGCTTTGCAACCTCATCCACCTTTACCTGAAACCGGGATGGCATTGGCAAAAAGGAATCTAGTTTTTACAGCATGAGGGGTCAGCTTCATGCTAACCTTTTAGTCAAGGAATGATGAGCCACGGCTTGTGTGAATAACACCGTTCACAGTCTTATATTTAATGTTTTTTTTCCTGCTTAAAATAAATCAATTCTTTTTATTAAATTTTATTCTTATCTTTTCATTTCATACAAACTCGAACCTCAATTCACTTTCAGTTTAAACATTATCCTTCTCCCACGGTATCACATTTCTTGCGTGAACATCCGTTCTCCATTCTTTATCATGTATTCATTCATTCATTCATCCACCAATAACCCGACATCATTATGCAACGAATTGAAAGCATCATGCATATAGAAACTTCATCCTTATTATTTTTAACCATCATTTACTGTAAAAAATGGTTCACTTTGCCAATGTCACCCCTGTTTCAGGAAAGGTCGGCAAGAGTTGCAGGGCTTATGTCCATTTGAGAATTGGGTTTTTATATTGTAGGTCCACATGCGGCATGTGTGAGCGCGAAATTATGCGTGTCTGCTTGTGGGAATGCATTTAATATGAATCTCAAATGATACATACCCTTGCAGCTTAGATTAAGATTTAGATTCACCGTTTATGGAATGCATTAATAAAAAAACAAACCTACACTTTAAGAACGCTTTATACTTGTGTCTGTCATATTTAGGATTTTTCTTTTAATTACAGAACAATTAATTATTTAGTAAAATATTTCCAAAATTTAGCACCTAAAAAAACGATAAAAAATACGTGTTTCTGTATTTCTTATTTTTTGTTGGTGATATTTTTCAAGTTATATATTTTGTTTGCATTTGTAATTCAACTAAATAATCAATAAACACGCTTGATTTTTTAGACACGAGTGCTTGCATCCCTTTCCAAGATCTCGGGTTCGAATCCCTCTGACGGTATCAGAAAAGATTTTCCATTTTGGTGTTTTGTTCAAAACCAAAATAAAATACCCACAAGTTTTACCCAGCCTTCACAATAAATGAGTACCAGATAAACCACCACGTCAACTGAAGTTGTTGCCGTGAGGCAAGCCGCCTTACCTGTAAAAATAAATAGGTTTACTCGCCACATGCGACCCCTTCGGAAAGAACGCGGCAATATATTACACTATATGTGTAGCTTAGTTGCGTTGAGAAATATCGGGATCAGAATTATTTTTTATTGAAACACTCAAGCCATTGATCTTTGTATTGTATAATATGACGTCATAGCCTATGCATGTCATGTAATTCAGTTTTAATGGCGTGTTCCATTACGCAACGCGACTACAATTATAATTATCACACTGTCCTCATAGAAATGTGACAGGTGTGCCGTGCCTGCTTATATTTAGTGACACTTTTTGTGCCTTATTATTACTCAAATATATCGTCATTGAACCTACATATTTAAGTGGGTTATAATGGGTGTCAGAATAAAACGTCGCGAAAAAAATGTGACGTTACCCCGCTGGGTTGCTGGGTTGCTGGGTGACCGGTCTGTAGTCTAGTAGTAACGCTTCAGACTTATAAATGGATGGTTTTATGAATCCCGGCAGAGCACAAAAAATATACAATTTATATTTTGAAAAATTCTTTACCAAAAACCGGTCACTGAAGGTCATCCAGCCTTACAGCAACTGGGTCTTGCTTGAGAATTGGCGTTTTGTAGCAACGACCAAGCTCGTAAAAAAGTCCAGTCGATAGCTCAGTTGGTAGAATGCTTGCATTCCATGCCGAGAGTAAGGGTTCGATCCCCACCTAGGTTGTCAGAAATGATTTCCTGTTTTGCTGTTTATTTCAAACCCAAATAAATACCGGCAAGGTTTTACTGAGCCTTCACAAGAAAGGAGAACCAGCCTCCTCGGGAGCTGGGAAACCACCACTTCAACTGAATTGGTTGGCGTGAGGCCGGCCCCCTTTCTCGTAAAAATAAATAGCTTCCGAAACGCTACATGCGACCCCTTCGGGGATAACGTAAACAAAATGTTACACTATATGCGTAGCTTAGTTGCGGATGTGTGCATTAGTAAATTGCATTTAAAAGGTTTGATGAGATAAAAACCATGACTATCATTTTTAGTGTCCTCGTCTCGATGGTTCTGAGTTTTTGTTCGGTCTAACCATATCTGTGTGTCTAACCGTGTCCGCCATTGCCGCAACGCCGCGCCGTACCCATGAATTGCAAATTCTCATTTGTGTCGTGAATATCTTAATTTGCGAAAATGTTGTTCGTTTTCTTTTGCTTGTATAATGATGATTCAATTGCCAAGAACTCCCGTCATTTTTAGCGATTGAATCAACACATCATTCCAAGTATTTTAAGTGCCAGAAATTTCATCCTACGCTAACCCCCGTATTCACGATCAAAACTGATTTAAGTGCCTTACTCAAGCGCTAAACTTACTCAAGGGTCGACATTCTGGAGCGTTTTGTTTCACAAAGAACACTCAAGCAGTAATCAACGTAGTGCCCAACCCCCAGGAGACGCACGGGTTTGTCATTGGCTCTCGAAAAAACCCAGCTCTGTAATTGGTCAGTACCTTCCGACCGATATTCGGCGTACTTCACTCTTATCATTGCCGCCTCTTTCAAATTTCAATGTCATATCAGCTTTGCATAAAACTTGACAACAAATAAGTACGTATAACGCAATTACTAATTTAAGTAAACCGTACGTACAAATTTGTTTGTGTACAATTTCTATTAGTTTTTAAAAATACATTTATGTAATATCCAATGTAAAGTGTTTTGATCGATTTCAGCGCCAAAAAGATGTTGTTTTCTCCAGCGGAAAAGGAGCTGCTGGTGGCTCTGATTAAAGAAAAACCTGTAATAGAAGATAAAATAACAGATCGAAGAAATCGTTGGCTTTGCAACCCTCAATGAGCAACGGCAAAACTGTATACAGAACGACGCATTTTTTCAATCAAAAACGTCTTCTAAATTCTTCCTCTTCGTAATACGTAAATGGGTCTTTACAGTCTCTGATATATTTTCTTGGGACACTATTTTTGAACAAAACAATGTTATTATTCTCGTTGAAGTCAACTGTATCGAAAGAATTCATTATTTTATGTAAATAATTCACAACCAAACAAAAAATGTGCTGATGAAATGCGGCGGAATATTTTGACAGTTCATCTGTCATTGCAGTATGGTCCTAGACCATACCGGAGAACAAACCCAATTCTGATGGTCAAGCAATGTAAATGAACTCGTCAAAACAATGTTAATACACTCGTAAAAATCATGTTTATAGAAAGAATTCATTTTTTCATGTAAATTCACAATCAAACAAAAAATGTGATAACAATGAAATATGACGGAATATTTTGACAGCGCTTAAGCGTTGGTTAATATACGTGTCGACCTTACTTACCTGAGTGCTAGTTTTTGGAGCGCTTAAGCGCTAATTTTACCTGAAGTATTGTTCTTGAAATGAATTTCCCCAATCTAAGCGCTAGCTTGCCCTTAAGGAAGTGCCAGTTTTGATCGTGAATACGGGGGTAAGTCTTCAATATTTCAATTTGAAAACTATTATTTGTTTCAAGTAGTGAATCTTTCATATCCCATTACTTTCTGACTGGTTTTTGAAAGGTTTCTTCCATTCTTATTTTCCAAATGATTTGTACCTTTATACCTACCTATGTACATTTGCAGATGCGTCTAAGCTTTGTTCTGTCCTCGCATGCTCTTTTTTCTCACTGTAGACTCCAGCCATTGGACTGTACTGTATCCTGCCGCCGTTCCACTAGGGGTGGCCGGTACCTACTTCCGTAGATGCATCTCCATTTTTTCTGTCCTCTCTTTCATCTCTTCAACATTCATATGACTTACCTCATACGTACTCTTCTCCTTTTCTCACTCTGCGGGCTCCATTCTGGCTTCCTCTAGTGGAATGGTGACAGAGTAACAGTTATCGCTTCCATTCCTGGCGACATTTTCCCAGTTGCTGAGCGTTGAGATATCAGGAGCGCAGAATGACGTTGGAGCACGCCTCGCGTAAATCAATTACGTTTGTATGGGACTGGCTGCTCGCTTTTTACCCCAAGTATGAAACGTGACGCTTACACTCAACCGTATTGCTGAACCTAACATATTGAGAGTTTTAGTTTCCACACAGATTTGGTGAAACGCTATGGCTGAGTTTGAACGTATAGTCTGGCGCAGTGCGCAGGTAAGTAGACATGCCTCCTAGCTCGCTTGTTTACCCTCCGCGTGCTTCTGCTCTCCTGGTGTCCGCTCAAAGGAATAAGCCGGTCGTAATGAGGCTTCTATCTATTTATGTATCAACCCGGCGTATTTAATAACAAGATGGGTAATTATTTATTAATCACCCTTCCCACAATGATTGGATAGTTTATTTTGTTGACATCACAGATTGTAGTTAGGAAGGAGCATTGTTCAACTCAACCAATGAATTGTATTTTTTTTTTATCTCAGTAGGCATATGCAAGCGCAAACTTGTACATGTCTGGTTGTGAGAATGCATGTAATGTGAATCTCCAATGTAACATATCTTTGCAACTTAGATTAGATTAGATTAGGTATATTAATTTCAAGATTAAGGGTGATTGAGAGGTCAGCGCGCCCAACTTTGATGACCGAAATAACCCATATTTTCAATGGTAAGGTAGCATTTTTTCTCCAGATTAAATTAACACATAAAATCAGGTATTTTTTCCCATAAAATACCAATTCAAAATAAATTTATTTACGGAGATACCTTAAATGGAGATTTCTACTGTTGTTATGAATGAATCCTAACTTTTTTTTATTTCACAACATTTATTTTGATTAGCTTTATTTTATCTAAATGAACATTATTTTTTTAAACTTTTCATTGGTTTTTTATAATTATTTAAAAAGTACCCAAATTTTGCATACGATCGTGTAGCTAAAATTGCATTTTAATGGTATATTTTCTTTTTAGGATTTGAAGTGATATTTTTTATGTGTTTAATGTAATTCATATTTTATTTTTCCTCTTCCAATTTATATTTAATAATGGAAAGAGAATGATTTTCATACTAAACGCAATCCACCCTAGTGCGCCTATGTGTCGGTTTTTTGAACTATTCAAACAATTATATTTCCGAGAGACAAAAATTATGAGACATTTTCGTTGTTCATATTTCCGTCGAGGCAAATATTTTTTTACGTTGTAACTCGGAGTTATCGTTTTGTAAAAATGCATCAAAATTAAGACGGCCACACGGCGCTGTTTAAAATCGTTTTTTATTTTTTGTTTTCTCCGTGTTTGAGTTTAAACGTCCAATGTTATACTCGAGGCATGTACGTATTTTTGCGGTGAGGAAGAATGAACGTAAAAAAAACAAGTTTTATACTCAACCACAGAGTTTTATTATAATATATGGAAATAGAGACGCTCGTAGGAGGTGCTGCTTTACATCCTGATACATTATTTGTATGCGCCGCGGCATAGTTAAAGCGTTGACAGTTATACTTGGAGAAGGGATTCGTTTTTTTCGGCACACGCAAGATGTACGCACGCTTTACAATAAAGAGCCATAACTCAAAAATTGGGAAAATTGAGATTTTGATGAAGAACCAATGTGAAGAACGCAATAAAAATGCGAAAAGAAGGTAGGAGTTTTTGATTAAAGTTTTTGAAGTTGATTTTGTTGTAAGCTCCAGATCTCAACTGTTATAAATTGCCTAAGCAAGACCTCCTTGACTTGTAGGTTGGTATGAGGCTGACCACCCGTGCTGTAAAAATCGGTTCACTTTTGCCAATGCCACCCCGGTTCAGGGAACGGCGGCAGAGTAGCAAGGTTTATGTTCATGTGAGGTTTTGTTTATTTGTATGCACACATGCAGAATGTGTAGGCGCGAACCTACATGTGCCTGTCTGTAGGCATGCATTTCATATGAGCCATAACATATCTTTGCAGTTTAGATTATAGATAGATTATACAAGACGTAAGTTGAAGAGTCCTTACTTCATTATGACTCATTTAATTTGAACTATTTAATTATTGTATTTGATATTGATAAGTATTAAGATTTGAATTGCGCGCGAAGATTGAAATTGCGTGCCTACCCCCCATACCCCCCCCCCCCCCCCCCCCCCCCCGGTCAACAGAATTATTATGGACAATATGAACTTTTAAAATTGCGTGTCTACCCTCCCCTCCCCCCCCTCCCCCGTCAACAGAATTATTATGGACAAAAGTACAACAAAAAAATTGTAACCCGCCACGATTACAAAAGTGCTAAATCCGGCTTGCCACGATTTTGAGTTGGACACCCCTGTGCTAGAAGTTTCTATGTTATTTTCATATTTTTTGTTACCTTACTAGTTTCTGTCTTTATGTCCCAAACTTTAAGACTGAAAGTGTATTTTGAATAAAATAGTATCCAAGCCAAGTCCTTGTTTTACTTTTCACTGTTTTTATCATCACTTAACTAAAATAATTACTTACGTGAAATATTATTTTTCAGTTTCCAATTATGTTTTCAAAAAAAGTGCAATAAAAAATAATGGATAATGTTATGACATAATTTTCTGTATTTTACGGATAAAAGAGAAATAATTCAAATTTATACCAATGATATTTTTTTACAATTTATACAAAAGAATGTGATGAGATGGTTTGGGCATGTGGAAAGAATGAATGATGATGGACTGACAAAGTATGTTTACAAAGAAAGTGTGAAAGGAAAAAGAGGGAAGGGACGACCGAGAAAAGTATGGAGTGATCAGATTGTGGAGATTGTGAAAGAATGGGATATACAAAGTGAGCGTAAAAGAAGAAAATGCATGAAAAAGGTGATGGATATGAAGGAATTGAAAGAGGTATGTCAGGATAGGAAAAAATGGAGGCAACTCTGCAGAGGCTCTGGCCACCCCTAGCGGAATGGCGACAGAGTTACAGCTTACAGCTTACAGCTATTTAAGTTTTATTTTAAAAGAAAAGAGAACTATTAACTTGTGTCATGGCTGATGTGGGCTTTAGTGCGACAAATTAAACATGCAAAACTTCGAACGCAACTTCCCAACCTTCTTAATATTTGAGTTATTGCTTTTTTTTATTAGGTGTGCGATTTATAAAAAAAAATACCCACGTTCATAATATACAGTGTGAGACAGACGGAATAGTACTTTTGCACGCCTTTGTTATAACAAAAGATATGCTCTGCTCACAACAAACGTTTGAATTCAAGATGCCAAAAAATGTTTAATTATTTCAACATAGAATAATACTTGTGTCAAATCATTTCTTTTTGCAATTTTTGATGCATAACTTACGAAATGAGCCATGCGGTCGTAAATACTCAACAATAGCGTTTAAACACAAGTTTATAAAAACTAAAACGCTCGCTAAGAGTGTCAAGATAATTTACATTATTTTTTTATGAAACGTAATGCTTGAGTAAGAACATTAAGTTATATACTTCAGCAACGACATCTGGCCATGATCAGTCAAAGTTATTTGACGTAAAATTACGATTTTAGTTTCATAAAACAATTAAAGAGGTTCTTTAGTCCCGATATTAATAACCTTCTTAAGCTCTCGTATACCCTTAAGAGCGCTTTATATCCTTCATCTGTCGTTTTTTTTCTAAAATTTTGTAAAAAAAAATCTAATTTTTAAAACAGCTTAAAGTCAATTTTCTCACACTAAAAACAGGTTCAACTTTAGTATTATGTTCAACCTACGAGTATATAATGAATAATGCCCGCTTTCCACTGCGAGCGGGAAATAGCTGAGCGGGAGCGGGAAATAGCTGAGCGGAGCGTAGTGAAATAGTTTTGGCCTTCCATTGCGAAAGAGTTTTAAAAAATAATGGTATTTGCCTTCCACAGCCAACGAGCTCGGCGGAGTGAGCTAGGCGGGAAATGAGATGAGTCAGATGAAAGAGTTGTTTGCCTTCCATCTACAGCTGGCTTAGCGGAGCCAACTAGTGTGTGACAGCTCGTTGCAGCCTACGCCCAGATCAAACGTTTTAATTATTAATAAAAAAAGTTTTTTTTTTTGTTTCGAAAAATAAAAATTAATTATTATTTTGCTTTAATACATTAAAAGTAGATGTTGGAAATAAAACATACATTTTAATATTTTCAAATTTATAAAATAATGTATGATGTGCAGTGTGTGACAGCTCGTTGCAGCCTACGCCCAGATCAAACGTTTTAATTATTAATAAAAGAGTTTTTTTTTGTTTCGAAACATAAAAAGTAATGTATTATTTTGCTTTAAACATAAAAAGTAGATGTTGGAAATAAAACATACATTTTAATATTTTCAAATTAATAAAATAATGTATGATGTGTTTTTGTAAATCATGTATGATGTGTTTTATCGCTGTCACGCAACTGCGCGGGTTGGCGCGGGGGGCACGGGGGAGCGGAGTCAGTTGAAAACTAGCGGCCGAGACCATGACACAGCGGACCCATTTTTACTCGCTCAGTCAGCTCCGCTCACTCCGCTGTCGGTGGAAGCACTTCTATGAAATTTACTGTTGCTAGTCGAGCGGAGTCCGTACGGAGTCCGCTGGAAACTCGCTCAACTCTGCGACCACTTTTGTAACTCTTTGTACTCGCTCAGTCCGCTCCGCTGACTCGCTGTCGGTGGAAGCACTTCTATGAAATTTACTGTTGCTAGTCGAGCGGAGTCCGTACGGAGTCAGCTCCGCTCGCAGTGGAAAGCGGGCATAAGGCCGTATAGCTTTAGTAAAAAAAGCGACAGTAATGAAAAAAATCAGGCGTGTTTATTGATTATTTAGATAAATTATGAAGTTTGAAAGTAATATATAACTTTAAAAATATCACCACAATAAACTATTTAAAGGCACGCGTAGTTTTTCACATTTTTTATCGTTTTTTTTAATATTTTGGAAATATTTTGTTTCTTTATAATTACAGAATTACATATAGTACATAATTCAGTCTCACAAAAAGCCGATTTTTGATACATAATGTGAAAAGTTGTTGGGAAAATATGAAAAACGCTGAAACTACTTGGTTAATTAATTTACTTAAAAACAGTTTTTCCATACTTTCTCAAAAACTATTGAGCTGAACTAAAACTAAAAAGATGGCTTAGAGTTTTTCCATATTTTCAATACCAATCGTAAAAATGGCTTCTTAGTCTAATCTAATCTAAGTTGCAAAGATATGTTACATCTGAGATTCACATTACATGCATTCCCACCACCAGACACGTACAAGTTCACGCTTGCACATGCCTCATGTGAACCTACAACATAAAAAACAAATCTCAAATGGACATACACCCTGCAACTCTTGCCGTCCTGATGGTAAGCTTTGATGATTGATTTCAGTGTTTTTATGTCTCGTCTTCAGATCATTTCATATTCACTTCACTGCTTTTAAAAATGTGTTTTATGATTTTAAATATTTAAATACATATTTTTGAACGGGAGCATGTACCAGGGTAGCAGAACAAAGGCAGAGAGAGGGGTGTGTGTGCGCCATGCCAAATTAATTCCGCCGGCTCCACACACAAATGCGGTCGGCCCGCCAATCCCCTCACAGCCCCTAATACCCTTACATTAATAACGCCGAGTGTGTACAGAGAATTACTAATAGCTGTGACTGTCCAGAGGAAAAGTGCAATAGTGACATGTAAATTATTTACTGGAATTAGAAGGTGAACATTTTTGAATTTGGTTTTTTTTTCTCGGCGAGCAAACGTCGCTGTTAAATGGAACTGCCATCCTTAGTTACCAATTACAAAATGTTTTTATGTCTTTTCCCTAGCAACCCGTCCGGGTCAATTCAAGTACGGACCTCATTTATATGTGATAGAAATAAGAGAAGTCTCAAGATGGGATGGTTTGCTTCTCCCGTAATTTGTTGTGTTGTACAAAATAAACTCAAAAGAATTCATGCAAAAATTATAAAATTAAACTCATAGGTTAATTCTAACAACATTCGGGGCTATTCTTAGACATTTTAGTCGTCGGTTGAGCCCACGCTTTGACAAACTTATTGTGCCTGAGCTGGAAGTTTCATCAGCACGGTCATTTTTATCTACCGAATTTTGTAATATTTGTATGAAGACACACAAGTTCACTTGCGGCCATCTTGGCAGGTCTTCATACAAATGCATCATTACTTTGTCAAAGCGTAGGATTGTCAACCGACGAATAGAATGTCTTAAGAATAGCACCGATTGAATTTTATAAGAATGAACTTTCACAAAGTTACAGCCGAAAATCTAGATAATATATCTATAATCACCACTAAGGCAATGCGACGTCACAGTAACAGTTACTGTTGGTGAAATGAAAGAGAAATGTTTATTATAATAATAAGTTCATGTTTGTACATTTACAAGCAACGTGAACTATTCATTAGTATTGTTTAAAGTTTAAACTGATTATTGTCACTATTCAGTGGCTAATTGTTTATTTATAGTTTTAATGTTTCGAGTATATTAATGTAAATATTTAAAAATAATTATTATATTGCAATAAAAGCAATGACAGCTCAGTTGGTAGAGTGCTTGCATTCCATGCCGAGAGCTCGGGTTCGTATCCTACGGGGGTGTAAGAAATGTCTTCCCGTTTCGGTGTTTATTTCAAACCCAAAATAAAAATAGCGCCGAGGCTTACTCAGCCTTCACAAGAAATGAGTACCAGCACTCTTAGGAGCTGGGAAACCTCCACTTCAATAAAAGTGGTTGGCGTGAGGCCGGCCCTCTTACCTGTAAAAATAAATTGGTTCACGTGCCATATGCGACCCCTTCGGGGATAACGCGACAAGAAGTTACACTATATGTGTACCTTAGTAGGGTTTTATGTTTTGTTGCAATGAGGACGGAATTTTTTTGTATTTGGAACTTTTTATATCGGCGAGCTAACGTCTGTCTTGTATGGGACTGCCGTCCTTTACAACCTATAATCTATATTTTAAAGATATATTGGCATTTAAGGCTCATATTTAATTCATGCCCACAAGCGGGCACATGTAAGTTCGCGCTTACACATGCCGCATATGTAGTATGTACATACAGAATAGACCAAACCTCTCATGAACATAAACTTTGCGAATCCTGCCGCTTATCCTTAAAACCGGGGTGGCAGTGGCAAAAGTGAACCAAGTTTTACAGCATCGAGGGTCAGCCTCATACCAACCTATTAGTCAAGGATAAGCAATAACAAAATATTTGTATGCCTTTTCCCTAACAACCTGGCCGGGTGACAACCCGAGCTAATTCACGTGCGGACTTAGGTTCAACTCGCCACATGCGACCCCTTTGGGGATAACGCGGCAAGAAGTTACACTATATGTGTAGCTTAGTTGCGTTTTTTTTTTTTGCGTTACTTCGTTTTTCCTTGAATAATAACAAGCCTTTTCATAAGAATGCTATGCTAACAAAAAAACCAAATAAAAACGTAGTATCTCACTTCGGAGTCCAAATAAGTCCACGGTTTATATTTCATACACCCAAGGTATATTTTATTTTATTTATTTTATTGTACAAAAATTTGCACCTCATTAATATTTATTTGTTTCCAAAACAAATGGATTGTATTTCTTGGAATTTCACATTGTCAATGGGTTCTCAGTGTAATTATATTTTAATCACCTAACCTACCATGCCATCGTCTCCTGCCGCCCAATATTTCCAACTAAAACTAACTATTATTACTGGGATATTTTAGAAAGCTTATGAAATTTAGATTTTTGTTTAGTTGCATTTTAACCCACATCGGGTAAAGGTCTTGTACTTGCTTACATTTTGTGTCCGTGCGTGCATCTTACAAAATTTACCAACTGTTACAATAAAACTTAAACATAATAAAAACTTGATTAGTTTTTGTGCATTTGTTTAATCAGTTGTTATCAGTGCTAAGTTATTTAAAACTCTGGTGTATCTGTGTGCTTTTACACTGTTATATTTGTGAAAACGTTTTTGAAAATGAAGAAAGCTTGTTCGATTCCCGTATCGAAAAAGATGGCGCTGATCCAAGCGTCAGACACAAAAGAAAAGAAATACAGTATTTCAAAACGTTTCGGCGTATCAAAGGCTACTCTTTTCAACTATATCAAAGATCGTGCAAGGATCACAGATGATTACGTTTGTGAGATCATCCAGGCAGAACGGGAAAACTGCAAGCCAAAGACGATCAAAATGCTGGAAGAGGCCTTGATCGAGGGGATAAAGAAGAGTAATGGTTTAGGAGTTGATGTGACCCAGGACATTGTAGGTGAAATGGTTGGTAAATTGGCGGAGTCCATGCACATCGATATGAAGGAGCATCCCAACTGGTTGCAGCAGTTTAAAAGAGATAATCGCGGCATTCTGAAGATTGCTAGAGGTCGACCGCGGAGGACGACAGTAAAAACTGAGCCATTTGAGAGCAAACTTGTAAGTTTTTTTTGTTATTTCTGAATCGAATCAACACAAATTCCATGTACAAAAAAGGCTTTTCTCTGACATACTAGGGTTGTCATTGGTGGCTTAGGGCCCTAGATACATAGACCTGTGATATTTGCCTGCCGAGAATGGAGCCGAGTTGATTGATTTCGATTTTAATGCAGTTGACTTTTTTTTCCTTCAAATGTTTGAATTTATATAAAAATGGATCATAATAATGCATTAACTTTCATTGAGCAATACGAGTATGTGCTAGTATATAATTTAGTAGTTTCATTATTGCTTAACAATCTTTGATAGTCGTATCTAGACATGATGTCTTTGTTCTGTGTTATTATTTATATTCAAGTATCTACGCCTTTTAAAAGCGTTAATTCGTCTACGTCTCATTGCATCTTTTATCTTCTCTCCCGCTCCGTATATTATTTTTCTAGCATTCTTATATTAGTGAATTCTCCATAGATTCGAAAAGTCTTTCCGGTCGATAGCTCAGTTGGTAGAGTTATTGCATTCCGTGCCGAGTGCTCGGGCTCGAATCCCACCGAGGCGAGGGCGTCAGAAATAGTTTCCCGTTTGGGCGTTTGTTTCAAACTCAAAATAAAATACCGGCTAGGCTTACTCAGTCTACACAAGAAATGAGAACCACCCCCCTCGGGAGTTGGGAAACCCCCACTTTTACTGAAGTGGTTGGCGTAAGGCCGCCTGCTTACCTGTAAAATAAATTGGTTCCACTCGCCACATGCGACTACTTCGGGGAGACAGTCGCAAGGAGTTACACTATATGTGTAACTTAGTAGCGTCTTCCAATATATGCCTTAAATATACCAACAATAATAATATTGATAAATAAATTAAAGAACCAGTGATGTGTAAGAAACAAAAATGGCAGATTTTGGGAGAAATCCCTCTTTAATATTTTCCGTAAACTTTACTTTTCTCAAGTTTTGCAACTCGTACTAAGGATACTGGGATCAGTGTTTAATTGTTTAAAGTCTATTTTTGACTGACAAAACTAGTTATTTGTAAAGATATATTACATTTAAGATTCATAAAACATGCATTCTCACATGCAGAGACGTGTAAGTTCGCGCTTATACAATACACATGCCGTATGTGGACTTACCCAATCTCAAATAAACACTAGCCCTGTAACTCTTGCCGACCTTCCCTGAATCCCTGAAACAGGGCTACATTGGCAAAGTGAACCATTTTTACAGTATAAGTGGTCATCCTCATACCAACAATAAGTATGATGGTAAATAATAAAATAATACTCACTTGAATAAAACAACTAACTTTTGTATTGAAAAAACAATGGGAATGAGGATATCAGAAGTAACAAAGAGGTGATTAAAAACGACAGAATAAAGCAATCAAACCTTACTCGCTCCTTCAGCGGGAATATTTACTAGAGACAACGCATCTGACTAAACTTTATAATTGGAAAATGCTTTTTAACGTTGTGTATTGTGTTTAAAACAGTGAATTATCCTTCGGCGAGGGCTGCGCCGGCAAATGAAGCCATTTGTATTCTGTATGGCGGGCGGCGCATTAGACACGGCCAGAAGACTGCGACTTACATACAATTACGCTACGAGTACCTCCTCGCAGCGCGGCCAGTTACCGCCTTGCACTCCATGCGCTCCTGATACTCTGCGGACTAACAGTCGCGCTTAAACCGCTTTTAAAACGAGATTATTGTTTATCTGTGGATATGGGTTTAGTCCAAATATGGATTATCGCTTTTGCAGCAACTTCTTGATTGTAATAAATCAATAAAGTGTAAGCCTATCTTGTTTAGTAATGAACGCCTTATTATGGTGGCCGTAATTTTATGCAAAGCCATTTATTTTCATTGTGTTGATTGAATAAATAATAATCGCCTTTATTCCTTATTTAATTACACGATCTAAATAAATTAACGTTTCCTGGTTTGGAATTACGCAAAAAAACTTTTATTATATGCCTGCTAATAGCAAGCATGTTGTTTCAGTACACTAAAAACCCTTTAAGCCTCTAATCTAATCTAATTTAATCTAAGTTACAAAGATATGTTACATTGGAGATTCACATTACATACATTTTCACAAGCAGACACGTACAAGTTCGCGCTTGCACATGCCGCATGTCAACCTACAACATAAAAAACCAAATCTCAAATGGACATACACCCTGCAACTCTTGCCGTCTAAAATCTAAATCTAAGCTGCAAAGATATGTATCATTTGAGATTCATATTAAATGCATTCCCACAAGCAGACACGCATAATTTCGCGCTTACACATGCCGCATGTGGACCTACAACATCAAATCTCAAATGGACATACACCCTAAAACTCTTGTTGACATTCCCTGAAACAGGGGTGACATTGGCAAAGTGAACCATTTTTACAGCATGGGTGGGCAGCCGCATACCAACATATAAGTCAAGGAACTCAGATCTCTTTAATTTGATTTTAAGTTTATTATTTGACTTTCCGATTTTGTTTTGTTCTTTGAATAATGGGTTGGTATGAGGCTGACCCCCACCTGACCCCCATGCTGTAAAAACTTTGTACACTTTGGGCATTTCCCCGTTTCAGGGAAAGGTGACAGGAGAAGCAATGTTTATGTTCGTGTGAGGTTTGTTTATTTTGTGCGTACACATGCTGCAAGTGTAAGCGCACGTGTAATGCAGCACATTCGATTGTTATTCCATATAAACATACTTATTGTTATTGTTGATATGAGGCTGACCAAACATACTGTAAAATTGGTTCATATTGCCAATGTCACACTTGTTTCAGGGAATGTCGGCAAGAGTTGCAGGGGTTGTGTGTCTATTTGAGATAGGGTTTTTATGTTGTAAGTCCACATACGGCATGTGTATGCGCAAGTTTACATGTGCCTGCTTGTGGACATGCATTAAATAGGAGCCTTTAACGCCAATATATCTTCGCAAGTTAGATTATAGATCTGCATATTTTTTATGTATATTTTTTTAGTACTTTTTAAAAAATGTATTTTTTTTAGTAATTAAAAAAAATGTAAGTTGTCGTGTATGTTCCTTGACTTATAGGTTGGTATGCGGCTGACGACCCATGCTGTAAAAATGGTTCACTTTGCCAATGTCACCCCTGTTTCAGGGAAGGACGGCAAGAGATGCAGGGTGTATGTCCATTTGAGATTTGGTTTTTATGTTGTAGGTTCACATGCGGCATGTGCAAACGCGAACTTGTACGTGTCTGCTTGTAATGCATATATTTTGAATCTCCAATGTAACATATCTTTGCAACTTAGATTAGATTAGTTATCTAGGTTTTTAGCAGTAACTTCGTGAAAGTTCATCTTTAAAATAAATAAAACTTTGTTTTAATTCACTTGTGTGTGTTCAAAAGTGAATTAAAACAAAGTTTTTTTTTTAATTGTATAGATTAGATTAGACTTGGATAGAGAGCTAATATGAAGATATATTAATTCATGGTTCGGATATCTACCATCAAATTGATCTAAGAGATAATCACTTGGTTTGGTAATGTAATGACTCTAAATGAAAGAGATAAGTAGCCTTTGTATATTATCAGATTATCTTAAAAACAATCATGCACTTAAGAACTTGTGCGTTGTAGGACTTAGAATGTAAATTTAATAGTACTGTTATTAACATTTTTAAGCTAAGTTGTGAACGAAGATTAGTTTTTTTTATCTGCCAAAGAGAACAGGAAAGCATAAGATGTAATGATCCGAGTTGAAAAGACTAAAAAGGCGCTCGCTGGCATACCTTTCGAGATGTTTATCCGATACCTACCAGTTACCACTGGCACGAGAAGCAGAATAAACAAAAAAAAAGTACCAGGGAGCCATATAGAGATACAGATGGTGTAGTCGTATACAAGGGCAATAAATCGTGGAGTGAAAATCCTTCCAGCCGGCAATTAGCCGAGACCCGCGGAGATGTTCTGCGCTCTTGGTGGAGTGGGCGGGGTCTAAACGTGTTTTATTTCAATTTTCGGCGGACTGCAGGACATTATGACTGCCGGCGCCATTAATCTGTCTTAACGTCATGCGTATCCTGTGATGACAACGGGGAGACAGAAAAACACAGAGATAAAAAACGGCTGTCAGGAATAGGGGTGGATGGAGAACATTTAGCTAGATGGGAAGTCGGGGAGAGATAAAGGAAGTCTCGAGTAGGGTAGTAAAACATTTTATACCCACATACTTGTATAATGTAGTATGTGAGAAGGTTGCGTGCTTGGTTTTTGGTTTAAGATGTGCAGTAAATTCACCAGAAATTCAGTGTTTAAATGTGCGTGAAATTTTTACTCATTTCTCTCAGTGGTTTTGAGTTTCATAAATACCTTATTAAAACTGAACGCATCTCCGCACGGCTAAAATATAAAGTCAGATGATATGATGGTTCACTTTGTCAATGTCAACTCTTTTTCGGGGAAGGTAAGGGTTGCAGATTTATGTTCGTTTTGGAGTAGGTTTTTATTCTGTAATTACACATATGCGGCATGTGTAAGCGCGAACTTATATACGTGTCAGCATGTTGGTATAAATTTTATACCAGTAATCATCCTAAATGTTATGTGAACGTTGCACCTTAGGTTATCGATATATATAATTAAATAGATAGATAAATGCTGTTGTCGATAAAACGTCTATTTAAAATCTTCTGTGAAATTATTACGAGACAAATAAGGATACATACATGGTTCCTTGACTTATAGGTTGTTATGCGGCTGACCACCCATAATGTAAAAATTGGTTCACTTTGCCAATGTCACCTCTGTTTCAGGGAAGGACGGCAAGAGTTGCAAGGCTTATGTTCATTTGAGATTGGGTTTTTATATTGTAGGTCCACATGCGGCATGTGTTAGCGCGAAATTATACATATCTGCTTGTGGGAATGCATTTAATATAAAACTTAAATGATATATATCTTTGCAGCTTAGATTAGATTAGATTAGATACATGTGTGAGAGTCGTTTTACGTAGATGTCTAATAGATTTCTGTAAAGTTTATATGAGTCGTATAACTGCAAACGCCGTCATCTCCAAAATTTACGATTTTTTAGATAATGATTGAATTTGATTCTGCGCAGTGTAACAAATCATTTGCTGTGTGTGCAATATAATGTAAACCTCACTTAATCTTTCGTAATTTTAATTGAAAAAGTATGATTTCGGACAAACGCCGTCATCTCCAACTGGTGTTGTCGTTTTACAAGTTTATATTTTCTCAAAATCATCGCGTAAGGAGTTGACGGCGTTCGCATTTATACGACTCATATTAAGTCTGCTTCTATTATCAATTTAAAACAATCAATATTCATTTCAAACAGACTATTGTAACGTCAAATTATCGGTAACAACTCAAATCCATTTAGCGGCAGCTAGAAAACGCTTGATTAATTTCATTCTCTCTCCCGCAGTATAATCGTGCGGTATATATTTAGCATTAAACAGGAATACACAAAATGTGTACAAGCAGTGGCATTGTAATTACGGTATTGCGTGCCCGCGTGTACGTTAACCCGAGTACCAAGTATAAACTCCACGTCAGCGTTTCACCAATGATTTATCAAAACTATAACACTCCCTAGAAGCGCTGTTTTAGTATTGATACATTTATGATATGTTTGAGTTTGAACGCAGTGCTTGGTACTCTCCTGGGACTCGAACCAACTGCTGGGGCCCACTTAAAATCGATATCAGCACCGCACCGGTATTAATGTGCCCGGCTTTTGTTCGTTTTACGGTGAAATGAGGTTAAATTCGAGCATTGATGTATTCCGGCGCTAGACGCGTTGATCAACCACAACATTTTGGAAAAATGATTTTATAGTATATAATCTAAAAAATAAGCTGCAAAGATACGAGTATATCTAATCTAAGTTGCAAAGATATATAACATTGGGGATTCACATTATATTCATTCTCACAAGCAGACACGTAAAAGTTCGCGCTTGCACATGCCGCATGTGAACCTACTAATAAAAACCCAAATCTTAAATGAACATACACCCTGCAACTTTGGCAAAGTAAACCGTTCTCTACAGCATGGGTGGTCAGCCGCATACCAAGTATATCACGTGTAATTTCGCGTTAACAAATTCTGCATGTGTTTTGGGAATACCTGTCTGTTTGTGGGCATGCCTTTTATATTTATAATCTTAGATGTCTTTGAATCTTTGCAACTAAGATTATAGAATAAATACGAAAATTTTCAATGTCTAAATGTGATCATATTCCCTTTTACAGTGGCATTTTATGCGGCTTCCTCACATCATTTTAAAAATAGACATCAAAACTATGCCCTCTACAAACATGATTGATCTCTCACTTTGTGTCACTCGGAGTAGCGCTTTCGCCCATCTTGAGTAATAATATATCGCATTTTCCCTAACTAAAACGCGTGTGGCTTTTGATAGTAATTTCAACCGACAGTTTTCTCACGCACATTCACATTTGCATGGAATTAATCTATTCAATCTTTCCTTAATAATTAACGTAACACTACGACTAATTACTTTGTTAGTTTGATATTTAAAATACTTCGCTTTTATAATTATTCAACTTCATATTATGAGTATGTAATTTCATACGCATATGCACGAATAAAACATGATAAATAACTTTGTTTAAAATGTGTAGATAATAATTTTTAAGTCAATAATTATTCAATAATTTCGAATAAACATTTTTTTATTGATCACTCACTGAAAATGATAATGTCTGCACATTTAAAATGCCAAAAAAGTGACGTCACACGGCTGAGTTGCTAGGACAGAGGCTTACTAATATTTTTTATTGGTTGCTCAGGCCCTAGTTACATAGACGCGTGACGTTTGCACGCAGAGGAAAATTCAAATTCCCTACAAAGACGTGCCGAATTTTCATTATTTATTTGGTGAGCGCTAATCTTGTCGGCAATAGGGTAATTGCAGTGGTGGGGAAAACGGTTTAAAATACTATAGTTGTGTAGAGTACATTTTAAGGATCACAACAATATATTTTTTATATAGTAAAAATAAAGATATCATTGATAATTTTCAAAAATAAAATGTCGAGAATTTGAATACCGCCAAAACGCAGTGGAGCCGAAGAAACACGCTGTGACGTCAAAATTACGTAGATGGATCCATCGGTCTTGGAAAACCTAACGGTACACTCCATAGATTGTAAGATCCATTGACGTCGAATCCGCCTAAACAAAAAAATGAGCTGTTTTAGCGGAAATCGAAAATGGGCGAATTTTACCTTACTAGTTTAAAAACTAAGCCAGATATAAATTTTTTTAAAACGCAGATGCATTTTTTAAAAGGTAGTCTATCATTTCATGAAATAAAAAAAATACGTGAAATTACCCTATTACAAATCAAGAGACCTCCGCGAGCTCGAGCGTCAATTCAAAACATAACCCATTTGCTGTAAGGTAGTTTGTGTAGACGAACTTTTGTGATCTATAATCTATAATCTAAGTTGCAAGGATATATTCATTTAAAGCTCTCAGATGTATGCCCACAAACCAACAAGTGTAGTTCGCGCTTACAAATGCTGAATGTGTACTTACAAATAAAATCCAAACCTCAAATGAACATAAGCCCCACAACTTTTGCCGACCTTCCCTGAAACAGGGGTGACATTGGCAAAGTGAACCATTTTTTACAGTATGGGTGGTCAGCCTCATACCAACCTATAAGTCAAGGAATATGAATAATAAATTACATTTAAATATAAAAAAGAACAAAACCTTACAAAGAAATCTATACAAAAAAAGTCAAAAATTTCCTATGCAAAAAATGTAGCAAATGAATACACCAAACATTAGAAATCAACATTGCAGATTAGCCGCCACTTCTTCCTGTCCTTGCATACTTCTTTTATTTCATCCAGAGTCATAACCTTTTTCATACAAGTCCTCCTTTTATTATGACTCTGGATATCCCATAAATTTTTGATAATGCCAATTGCCAGATATGTACTATGGTGCTCTTCTCGGAAATGAACTTATTGCTTTCCGTTTGAAGCGTTAAACACTGTCAAAAAAAAGAATTGCAACTCTTGATTAAATTAGTAAAACATTTGACAGCTGATAACCTTTCATTATACCAGGGTTACACAAGTGGTACTAAATGGATATCTCGCCTATTCTAATGACATACCTTTTCGGCCTCCTGCCTCCCTAATCCATGAATACAATCACCGGGCAAACATCCCGCTTGAGGGGAGAGATGGCGGTCAGGCTGATAATGGTCGCAGCCACCCCATCTCCTTTGGTGCTCTGCCACCCTGATACTCACATCTGCCAATTAATTATGCACTCCCACCCCTTCCCCCCACTTGTGATTTGCCATCCAGATAATTGCGATGTTCAAAATTAATCCAGCCATAAATAATCATCGATTTCATTAATAATAATTAACTTGTTAATTATTAATAGAAGACGTTTTCGCTCAATCCGTAATGGAGTCAGAACACAAAAGCCAGAGAAAAATGTAACGCAAACCGGCGAGTTACTAAGAAAATCTTTAATCTTAGTTGCAACGATATTATAACGATATATTAACATTCAAAGCAACACGTGTAAGTTCGCGCTTACAAATGCTGGCTGAGTACTTACAAAGTAAAATCAATCCAAACCTCAAATGAACATAGGAACTCAAAAGAAAATAAGTAATTAAATTATTGTTTTCATTTGCTAACGACCCTCGTCACATTGGCCTGTGACTTTTGCCTGCCGATAATAATCCAAATTTGGAACTCCGTTGAGAAATACCCAATTGGGTCGGAACAAATTTCAAATATCCCTTGGCATGGTGGCGCAGAAGATCTAGGTGGCTAAAGTTCTAAGCAATCAATAACAAAATATCGGTTGTTTATTTATCTAGTTACCCCGCAGCATTACGTCACATTTTTCCCTGGTTTATTTGTGCCGAGTCGATAACGCAATGAGATTTTCTTTTGTGATATCTTTTCTTACTGTATGCGCTCCTATTACCGAATCTCAAAATTCAATTTTGATGGGCTCCTGTTACTTTAACCATAACTTTTCTGCCAAGCTTATATGGTAAAATTTATCTCTCGTTTAATTATGTTACCCTGATACTTCATGCAACACCCTACTCCGATCAATATGGCATCTCCTCCAAGTCATGCTAACCAAGTCATGCTACCTTGTTCCAGGATTGCAATGACGTGTGCGTGGGCACGAGCGTGGGCACGATCACCGAGCCAGACTGCCTGGGTCCCTGCGAGCCCGGCACCTCCGTCACCCTCGAGGGAATCGTCTGGCACGAGACTGAAGGTGGTAAGTGAAGTCTTATACGCAACACCTCCTCACAACTCCTGCTGCCCTACCTCCTGTTCAAACCGTAATGATTACCAAAGATTTTTATGGAAACAAAAACGGCGCTGTTTTTAAGATTGTTTTTAAGACTAATAGGTTGGTATGCGGCTGACCACCCATACTGTAAAAAATGGTTCACTTTGCCAATGTCACCCCTGTTTCAGGGAAGGACGGCAAGAGTTGCAGGGCTTATGTTCATTTGAGATTGGGTTTTTATATTGTAGGTCCACATGCGGCATGTGTTAGCGCGAAATTATACATGTCTGCTTGTGGGAATGCATTTAATATAAATCTTAAATGATATATATCTTTGCAGCTTAGGTTAGATTAGATTCTATGACGAAACAAAAACGACGTGTTTTTTTGATTTCATAATTATTTTGGTGAACCTATGGTTGAGTTTACTTGGTACTGATCACACACTCACTCTACCTCTCCTTTAATTCTGTCTCCCTAATCTTTACTCCCCAAAACCGTCTTTTTCCCCTGCATTTCCCTGCTTGCTTGATTTTTTTTTCGCATTTTAAATTAGTACTAAGATAGGTAGTTACCTATCTGAATGGAGTCCGCACAAATTGTATAGACAACTAACAATTTGCAATCGGTTGCTGAGGATCCTAGTCTAAACCTTTGACGATTACCCGAGGGGGTAAAAATGTGACGTTATAACGCTGGGTTTCTAACGGAACAGCTCATCAAATTAAGTAAATGTAGACCTGTAACGTCACCTAGGGAATTTTAAAAGATACGGAGTCCATTTTATTTCTCACTTTCTTATGCTAAGTTGAAAATCGTGAATCTTTTTAAGTCATGGCAGCACTGCATTTTATTTCCTTTGTAAACGTTGTGCTCACTCGCGGCTTATCGAAGCAAAAAACAATATATTTCTTGCAAGAACATCGTCAAGAATTAAACATCATTTTACCTGCTTCAATCTGACGCAGATATAAGTGGAATTGTTCAGAGTTGATGTGTAATATACAGTGAGAAAATCACGTCAAAGTCCATTATGTGTGATTGTACGAAAAGAATGATAATTGAAGGTGATTATATAAGTGAGTTTCTTATTCTCTCGGCATTGTGTGTTAACCGCATTGTAAACTCACCAAGTATAGAATTTAACTCGTAATTTGTATGATAACTAAAATCCTCACCAGAGACTCTGCTTTAGTTTTCATACATTCTTCGGTTGAGTTTAAACGTAATTTTGTATACTCTGGGCGTTGAGGTATTAAGTAGAAGCATGTAACGCCACGTATTGCATGGAAGCCTTAGTAATTGAGTGGACTATTATCTCTCCAGAACATCAGAGTTCAACAAAATCATAATAATTCATTCTGCAGTACACTGTACACGTCTTCCCTCACACATATTAATATTAATTTCAGTACGAAGGATTATAAACTACAGCAAAAGTGCTTTATCCATGTTGGCGAATTTTCATTTTTCTCCTTAGAATTTTCTCAAAACTATTTTGTGTCCAATCTCTTTGACGACATGTCGGGAAGTGTGAAAACATAAACACTTATTTTTCGAATGTTTATAACGCACATTATAACGTCTAAGGTGCATTGTTTAAAAAATATTAGTATAACATTTTAGTATACCTGACGATGGTCTGAGGACCGAAGACGTTTGCATTTTTTGTACGATAAAAACTGAAAAGAAATAGTGTTACAAATTAAGGAAAATTTGATTTCCTTTATAGTTCTTTGAAAAAATAAATATTTTTTCTCAGCTTGTTATAAACATATTAGGGTAACGCCGTTTAAATTTGTACCATAACTGTCGACCGGCAAGATTCAAGAAAACGAAAACATCGTGAGTTAAATTAAGGTCTATTCAAAATGACGCGCAGGTTCGAAAAATTAGGTTTTTTACATTTCGATATCTCATTTCTTTTTTCGGCGACGAATACAAGATTTTATAGCAGTTCGTAAACACTGTTCAGTAAAAATATAAGAGCACCATTTTGAATGTCTATAAATATGAATGTTGTTTGTCTATGAATGTTTAATAAAAATATGAATACGCACATTTAATAACTACCTAAAATCGTTCGTTTATTGTATTTTAATAAGTTTCCTTGACTTATAGGTTAGTATGAAGCTGACCACTCATACTGTAAAAAATGGTTCACTTTACCAATGTTATCATTGTGTCAGGTAAGGTCGGCAAGAGTTGCAGGGTTTATGTTCATTTGAGATTGGGTTTTATATTGTAGGTTCACATGCAGCATGTTTAAGTACGAACTTAAAGTCTTAAATGCAATATATTTTTGTAACTTAGATTATAGATTATCATAGATTTAGATAGAAAGGCAATGTTTTTTTTGCGTACATTTTTCACAGTATCCAGCACCGATATAAAAATTAGGTACCTCTGTGGTCCAAATTTCATTTAATCGTTTAGCCCACAGATCACGGAATAAACCTTTTTGCTATTTTGAATAACAAACATCAAACGGTGCATTTAAAATATTAATAGCATGTAGTAAGGTTGATTAGATAGTTTTATGTTTCAATTAGGTACGTAAATGTTATTTGTTAGTCAACCATAAATTAACGGTAAGTAGGTGTATGTTTTTAAACCTACGTGAATACACCTTAAGACTGGTAACATACGGTAAAGATTGTAAATAAAAAACCGCCCGACATTACCTTAAACTTGTGCCATTTGAAAAATAATACTGTCAGCAATGATAAAAACATACAATCATTAGAAGAATTAATGGATCTAAGTAAAAAATATACAACTGACAACATATTCGAATACATACCTTAATAATGCCAAGCTAACTTCCACTCAAAACATTCACGACAAATTCCCGAGTCTGATGTAAACGTTCTCAGAAGAAAATGAAGGTATCGAATGAGTTTTTTTGTGTTGTCCACACTGCATCAAAGAGTTACCATACGTGAAGAAATACTTAAGATTGCAAGATTTTTGTCAGTTCCAATGGAATTGGTAACATACTAAAAGAAAAATTTCGGAGCCAAAAATGGAGACAACCCTTAGCAATCAATATTTCGTGTTTAAATAAGTAAATATTATTGTGGCTAGTACAGAAAATGAAAGATACGTTACTAAGGTATATGCAAAAATACTTAACTTTAAAAACGTTTGACTATTTTGATCGTATCATGCCATCAAAGGGTCAAAAATGGGTTGCGGACATGTAAAATTTGTATGAGAATGGAAAAAAGGCGTTTTTGTTTTATTTTTTAATTACATCGCCACTTAATGCTTTTTGCAGTTTTTTTTTGTATTTCAATACGCTTTTTATTTACTTTACTCTGATAATTTTAGAATTCAGTAGAGATCACCAGTTTTTATGAAAAAGCTGAAAATCATTAGGGGACACATGCACAAGACAAAAGGTACAAATTTCGACGGCGATACCCATTAGTGGACTGCCTTTACCATATTTACTAAATAATACAAACTGAAAATGTTATGCTATAGACAATATTGTTTAAGCTTTAATAACATACCTGGCAACTAAATGGTTGTCATACTTATATTTAATGCAGCCATTAAAGCTGATAAAAACACAATTTACGATCGTGGCCCAAATACGAGTGCGTCAAAGACAACCACATAGATAAGATTTCTCAAAGTGTACTCGTTCTTCTTGGCAATCCAACAAATTCTGTTTACGATACATGTTATGGGCGACCATTCGCACTGCGTATAAAACAAGGTGTAAATATTTGAAATACTCGTATCATATTTCATACTTATTTCGAATCAGTTGTAATCAAACATACCACTGTCCGTAGTCTACTGTTTAATGCTTCAGACTCGTAATCAAAAGGTTATGGATATCCCCTTCAAGGATAACGCGGTGAGAAGCTGCACTATATGTTTTTGCTGCTTAGTTGCGTTTGTGATAGGTATAATTTCGATGTAGGAATGTATTTTTTTACGTTGTGCTATTAAAAATAAATTTGTTAAACTGAAAAATGTTCCGTAACAATCTCCACTTATTTACCTCTATTCATTAAGTAGCATGTCATATGAGACGTAAATAGAAATAACTCAAACACAAGATTACGGCGCTGATACATCTCCTGCCTCATGTGTAATCTGAGAGACTTAATTGCTCACCACGACAAGGTCCCAACACCCAGTGCCTTGTCGCCAGGCGAATCTGACACTAATAGCGCTCACCCCAAGCATCACAGTCCTTTGTGGGATCAATTACAGCGAGTGCATCTGCGTACACATTTGCAATTTGCCCTGCGGACGGGAGTCAGGCAGGGACGGCATCTAGGCCCCGCGCTGTTCGACATCTACACAAACCCCCCTCGTCTTTTGTGTAAGGGAATTCCATTACACACGAAATGCTAGCGGGAGTACATGTCTGGTTAGCTCGGTAGACTGAATAGTACAAGAGAGATAGATACAGGGGCAGGTATAAAGATACAGATATACATAGCACAGGGCGGCGTCTTTGAGAGTCTACGTCACAAGTGTAATTTACTTCCTCGGCTACTTTCATGCTGTAATCAAGACATTATAATCGGCTGCTTTGAAACCGATATTAATTGAAAAGCTTTATCGACTTACAATTAATTTTCAAAGCAGGAAAGGTATTCATGATGATCGTATGTTTCCTTCGTGAATACACCTAAAAATAATATAATTCTCAAGTACCTTACTTACAATGAAAAATTAAAATTAGTCTGTAAATCATGAACCTTTGTTCCGTACGTGAGAAAGCGACAAAAATATGTGATCAAAGATTGTCAGTGAACATTTTATAGATCAGTTGACGCAATGCGAAAAAATGTGCATTAACTGTGAATGCTTTTTGTACAAAGGAAATCAGTAGACACTGGATTCCCAGAGCGACACCTCCTCCACATTCTTCTCCCCCAATCCAGGATAATTGCTGATAAGTTGATGTGGACGATGGCAGCACGCCTTGCCATGGACGAGGGTGGGTGGAGCACCAAACTTGCGACTACCCACCCTCCAAGTCGACCCTTCATCCCCTATTTAGGAATCTCCTATTCACGATCCCCTATCCCGCCACCCGGAGCGCATAAAGTTACAGGGGTGATCGCTGTATAACCAACTATACCCTCCTAGGATAGTTGCACACATCTCGTCTAATATATGAGCTCCTGGTAGCGTTCACTATTACGACGCTTGCATTCAATCAAACTCAATTATTATGTGAGAAATAATAACAAGGGTTCCGTGTTGTAATGCTTTATTGTTTACCATACGTTCTCCTACCCCCTGAACCCTTCTGTAACACTGTTACGTTATATTATCATTTCCAAGCTAATATTAATGCAATCATTTTAAATGGCTTCGTTACTCATTTATCGCTTTTACTTTTTAATATTTTTTAAATAAAGATCATCCATCAAAATTACAATGAGGAGCTTAATAAAATATTTTTTTCTTTAACATATTCATCGATGTGTTCAGTGTTGATATGTTATTTAGTATTATTGATCTACAAAAAACACAAAGACAAGTTTTTTCTCTGCATTCCTGCACGCAAACAAAACGTATCTCGGAATGGATCGCATCAACAATAACTGCTTACAGGCTATTTTACATTCAGTTCTGAATAGAATCACTAGCTGGCGAGGCAAATCGCTCAGCCCATCAGAAAAGACGTATTAGGAACTCAGAAAGCATTATGCAAGTCGCGTTTCCTTCGCTATTGCCTGGCATTTACTATGTTTGTATTTTTGTGTTTATTCAATGCTTTAGAACGGTTTCCTGTCGGGTGTCGAGTTACTCCCGGAGGTTCCATGTTAGAACGACACAGTGACAAAACGACATATGACATTACGACACATAACAAAACATCACAATGACAGTATGTGAGGTAACGTCAACGACGTTATCATGTTGAAAGCACCGGTTCCCATAGATCACCGAAGTAAAGCAACATTGGGCGCGGACAGTATTTGGATGGGTAACCGCTCAGGTACACCGCGTGTCGTTGGCATCTTGGACCGGTCCGTAAGTCCGTAGTGGCAACACTTCGGACTCGTAAATGGAAGATTGTGGATTCGGATCCCGGCGGAGCACAAAATATACCATTTATATTTCGAATGTGCTCTTCGTTGGGTTGAAAAATTCATAAACCTTTACCAATGACCGGTCACTGAAAGGTCCATCCAATCTTACAACAACTGGGTCTTGCTTGAGAATTGGCGCTTTCTACAGCGACGACCAAGCTCGCAGAGGGCTCTTGAGGTGTGATACACACAAAAACAGCGCTCACCAAATAAATAATCCTAATATTATTATTTATTATTATTAGGTACATCACATACCATAAACGGCACATAAAAAAACATCGCAAAATTGAAAACGGCATGGAAAAAAGTGAGGCATAAGAAACATGAGAAAATGGAACTCATGCATATATTTTATGTATGATCCAGCTTATAAAAATTATAAACGGCGTGTGGAAGTAAAATAAATGTTTGTGTTGTGTGTGACGTTTTATCATGTGCCGTTTATGGCATATGATGTTTTGTCATGTGATGTTATGTATTTGTGTTTTTTAGTCATGTGATGTACTGTCATTGTGATGTTATGTCATGTGTCGTTCTGTCACTGTGCCGTTCTAACCTTTCACCACCCCCGGACGGCTTATCAAGTGAGGAATTTGAGCCCCATAAAAATAACATCCAAACCCCATTTCATGGCGCTCTCTCGTATATCTCTATCCCACATTTCTCACTTATTAATGTGAGGATATTTTTTACGCTAAGAGCTTATGCTGGTCTATGGATTTATAGGATTAGGCGCGGAATGCATCTGGAATTTTTATCGCCTTCTTAATGACGCCAATAAAATAGTTTGATATTTAAATGTGCAGGTATCTGTAAGTGATTGAATAAAGTTTAAATTTTAATGTGTAGTTTTATGCTGAACCCATTAGAGTGTTTTATTTTAAAATAAAAATTAAAATTTTACGAGACTGGATGATAAATGTCAATATTGTACACACGTCTCATCCATCTAACTATAACACAGGTCTACAAAAAAAAAAAAATTGTGAGCTGTTTTACATTTGAAATGTGATTCTAAATATTTCAGTACCACTGATTTCAAAAATGACCTTCGTTTTTCTCTATCACATTAGGTTTTTTGGCAAATCCAGAATGAAATATCCACTTATTTTCTTCTTAAACAAATACAAAATCAAAATTTATATAATAGTTACAAATGCATTTGCGAGTTTTTGTTGCCAAAAATTTCATTTCCATTCAGTTTATAAACATACATCAGTAGAATCTTGTTAGCTTAGTTTCAAATGTTTGTCTCTTAGATTTTCTCTTGTGTTTATCCGTAGATTCCCTACACAGCATCCAGCCCCATATATCTACCCATATATCTGCCATCATTGAAGTATTCCATCGTCCTTGGTATCTCATCTCATTTCTCGAATATCCTGGTGAAATTTCTCTCCTTGTTCTTCACTTAATGCCCCCAGGTTGTCAAGAAATACATCCAAATGTGAAAACAGAAAGTGTAATTTGAGACTCATGTTGCATCCCAAAGTTCTCAACTCCCGTAGCATGTTGTTCACTATTTTGACATAATCAGGATGTTTATTTTTTCCTAGAAAATTGTCCATAGCCTCTCTATATACATTCCAAGCATTTTTCTCTGTAGAAGTCATATTAGCTTCAAATTCCTTGTCTGTAAGTTAAAGCTCTGATTTGAGGACCCACAACGATTCCTTCTTTAATTTTTGCTTCAGACAGAGCAGGAAATTTGTGGCTAAGATATTTAAAACAACACCATCTTGGTCAAGAGCTTTCATAAACTGGTTCTATACCTAGTTTTATATGAAGAGGTGGCAAAAATATTTTCTTAGGATTTACTAGGCTATCCCTTATTATGTTCGTACATCCTGGTGCTAAACTTTCTCTTTTGGGCCATTGTTTTTGTTTCCAATGTTTTTCTCTTACCCTGTACATCCAAAACAGTCAACTAGTTCATTTAAGTAGATTTATTCCAATAGATGTCATTGTTTGACTGGTTCAATGGGTTATGATCACAAAAAATAGCCAAATAAATAGAAAAAGAAGATTTTCTAAGAAAACGGTATGTGATGGGGATAAATAGACGTCATTTTTGGAATCAGAACATGGAATTTACTATAAAAAGACATCAAAACCTAAAACAGCAAAATCACTGTACACCTGTGTAATCTATAACCAAAGCTGAAAATATTTGTTATTTACATTTAAAATTCATATTTAATGCACGCAGATATGTTTACTCACTTAAAATAAAACTCAACCTTCAAATGAACATAAAACCTACAACACCTCTGCGGCACTACAACAAGTGTCATAGACCCCTAGAGTCTCTAGAATCTAGGGAGTCTCCCGCACAGGATTTCTTAAAAAAAACTCTTCCCGCTTTAACTTGAAATAAGGGTGACATTGCTAAAAAATAACCGATCTCTACAATATCGCAAGCCAAGCAAAAGTTTTAGTTGCAATGCATTTTCTAGCGTAAACATGCTGCATGTGTACTTATAAAATAACATATTTTTACAATGCACAGATTTGTAATGATATTTGAATAATATTTCTTACAAATGGCTTTCAATAAATGCTTGTATTTAATTTAATCATAATTAGAAACAAACTTTTAAATCAAAAAGTTGTGTTTTGATGTTATTTCTTTTTTAAGCTATAGATGGGATGGAAGCTCATGAAGATGGGATCGAGCCATGACTCATGGCGGTGACAAACCGTTCCATGTTAATTATCTATTCTGTATTTATTCAACTTGAAAACTTGTAATCAATTCACACAGTGAAAGCAATGGCTCGACAAAACAATGTTTATCTTGCATTTCAATAAACGAGAATTACTCATTTTAATTCCTTCACCATTTTCCAATTCATTTCGTCCGACTGACAAAACTTTATTTACTATTTAAAGATATTTTCGATTATAGTTATAGTTTAGTTGTGAAAACAGTATTAAATTAACCATATTGTGTGGATCCGACTGGTCCGTAGTTCAGTGGTAACACTTCGGACTCTGAATGGAAGGTTGTGGGTTCGAATCCCGGCGGAGCACAAAACATATACCATTTATATTTTCAAATTTGCCCTTCGCTGGATTGAAAAATTCATAAACCTTTACCAATGACCGGTCACCAAAGGTCCATCCAGCCTTACAGCAACTGCTTGAGAATTGGCGCTTTGTAGCGACGACGACCAAGCTCGTAAAAAGGTCGATAGCTCAATTGGTAGAATGCTTGCACTCCATGCCGAGAGCAAGGGTTCGATCTCAAGGTTTACTCAGCCTTCACAAGAAATGAGAACCAGCCCCCCCTGGAGTTGATAAACCCCCACTTCAACTGAAAGTGGTTGGTGTGAGGCTGGCCCCCTTACCCGTTACAATAGGTCTCGAATTGCGTTGCGTGTAGAAATAAATTGAAACTTTCATTGAGTTTTTATTCCAAAAAGAGACCCAAACACATAACAATAAATTAACAAAATTCTTCGTTTTTCATCGAAAGGGGGTGTGTAAGGGAAGGGGGTCGTCTCTGGTCCAGAGCCCCTCGGTCCTAATTAATACTAGACTCGTAAAAACTTATTCAATTTAGCGCGCGATTATGAATGCGCCCCCTCAAACTTCCAACTCCGGCCTTCTCAAGCCAGTCAGAGCAGCCTTCCTGCCTTCCACACAACAGACGGCAACAACCTTTGCGATAAAATAACGATAACTGCTCTCTCAATTCACTTCCCCAAATAGGGTATTTGCGATAGTGAGGAATTTGGTAAAAAGTGTGTAATTTTGGAGTGTCTATTGGTGGCGTAAAGCTGTCCAATTTAAGATATGCGGATGACACAACACTTTTGGCCAAAAACCCGAGAGAGATGGCAGATCTCCTTAAACGAGTAGAGACCGAGAGCAAGGCACTGGGACTCGAGATCAACCAGAGTAAAACCAAAATCATGATCATAGATCGATCAAAAAAGTTTGGTGATCTGGGAAACTCATTTCAAGGTTTGGAGATCACAAACGAGTTCCAGTTCCTTGGATCTCAAATTAGTAACGAAGGATCTTGCGAAGGAGAAATTAGACGCCGTATCGCCATTGCCAAAAGTGCCATGTCTAAGCTGGACAAAATATGGAAAGACCGGGGTGTGAGTAACAGCACCAAGATTAAGCTTGTCAGGAGTCTGGTCCACTCTATTTTTCTCTATGCTGCTGAAACATGGACCATAAAAGCAGCAGAAAGAAGAAAAATTGACGCTTTTGAAATGTTGTGCTGGAGGCGCATGCTTCGAATCCCATGGACGGCTAGACGCACCAATGAGTCCATTCGTCGGGAGCTGCGTTTGGATGGCTCGACTCTGGCCAACATGTGTACACGCCGTATTCTTCAGTTCTTCGGACACGTTGTCCGTGGCAATGAGGATAGCCTGGAACGACTGGTTGTGATCGGTAACTTGGAGGGGAAGAGAGGAAGAGGTAGATCCCCCACACGATGGACCGATCAAGTGAAGACAGCAGCAGGCACCTCGGTAGTTGGAGCGTTGCGAGCAGCGCAGTCGAGGGAGAGCTGGAGAAGATTGGTTGCTTCCACAAGGGTCACAACCCTCAGTAATGAGGAATAAGATTAAGAAGAAGTGTAATTTTGATAGATTACGATAAACATAAATAACAAGGTCCTGATTTCCAAAGACATAAAAAATATATCGCCAATGTCAAGTGCATTATTGCATATTAAAATTATTTATTGTGCTCTATTTTATCTCCATGTCAGTTCTAAACGAGTACTCGACCCTTATCTGACTTCAAATACTTGTTTATCAGTAAGTGGGATCACATTATACCTATACCCGCTCACATTTTTCGTTAAAAAAATTCAATATGAAAACAAAACACCGTTTTATTTTATTGATTTCAGTTTGCGTTTCCCCTGACATCAATAGAATAAAACAGAGTTTTGTTCATGTTTTTATTTTTTTAATGGAATTTTACAGCCTCCGCTGAACTTTTTATTTTTCGATATTTTAGTGTTATTTTTTAATGTCGGATTTGATATCCACGGCCACTGGTTTTCCGCGCCATCAACATATTAAATTTTCAAGCTTTGTTTTACGATAAAGCCTTAAACTATGGAAGCAGCAAGTTCCCCCTATTAGTCTTCCAATATAAATTACAGATTCTGTAGACAAGGGAAAGTCTTTATATTCAGTGATCTGTGGGAAAGTCTTTTCTAACTTGATGGCCCGAGATTTTACAGTTTTGGTTCTTTTAACTGTTTAGGGGGTTGAAATTTGTTTTTTTTTACATTTTGTTAATTACAAGAAATTCATATTGAAGTTTATGAAATATCGCCTCTTATGCTTTCGCTTCAATTGACATAAATTAATCATTTACGAAGCCCTCTTTAGGTTTCATATTACACATCTCGAATCATGTGATACATATCGGACGTATTTTTTTTTTTAAATGAATTCTAAAAAAATCCCTTTAACAAAACAAAAATTAAAACGGATTTCCATTAAATTTATAATAAGAATAAAATAAGGATGTTTTATTTGGTGAGAGCTGTTTTTGCGTGAATCAAGAGCTCTCTGCGAGCTTGTCATCACTATAGAAGGCGTCAATTTTCAAGCAAGACCCAGTTGCTCTAAGGCTAATAATAAACCTTTGGTGAGCAGTCTTTGGTAAATTCATATGAATTTTTCAACTCAGCGAAGAGCATGTTTGAAAATAGAAATGGTATACATACATTATGTGCTCCGCCGGGAATCGAGCCTAAAGCGTAAGCCACTAGACTACAGACCGATCACAACTTTATAGAGATGTTATTTGTTACTAGAACATTGATTGATAATGCATGATTTTTGTCACATTAATATTCTGTAAAACCTCGGAATTTCTTTAAAAACGCCGATTATAAAAATTCCACCCCTTTCTGATGGAATTTCTCGTCGTGGGGCGTGTCTAGAGTGCGATATTTCGTCGTCGGGGTATCAGGCGAACAGGAAAGCATAAAAGGTGAACGGTTAGCCGCGCCTTCCTCCCTATCTCCCCAGCGCACGAGGGTGTCCTCCATCCCTCTCACACCCTCGGCAGAGCCTGCGCCTCTACATATAACAGTGCGCTCCGCTACACACATGCTCTCCTGGTACTAGCAGACATTTAATCGCATTCATATGCTAATTTTCGTTTCGGGATTGTTTGTATGCGGTGCGGCCATGGTGTTATTCTTTTCCGAGAATGATTTTCACTTATGGAGATTAGAATTTACTATTCAAGGAGGGGAATACCCTTTCTTTAAATGAGACACCATACATCATTGACTGAACAAATAAATCTCTAAATAAATATGTCTCCATTGTACATCTTGAATACATTATCACGCTTGAACCAGATTGGTTTTGATCAGTATCTTTATTTGATTCCATTTTATGGCCATTAAATATACATCCAGAAAACAGATAGACTGCCTTATAGAACACTATCGTCTTTCCGCTACAAATGGCCCCTTCATCGTCCTGATGATATTTTAATATCGGTTCACTTAATTCATACAATGTCTTGTACGTTTCCTTGTATTACTATATCGCTGCAGTATATGCTTTTGGTACATTTGTTTTCAGTGGTTTATCATTAATTTTCTTTGAAATGACCAAACCATATAATACACTAAACCATATAAACATATGATGTTCTTTAAGACTCTTCATGGGCTGGCTCCTGACTACCTGGTTGAACTCACGAGGAGAGCTTCTTTAAATGAAAGGGGAGCTACTCTGAGGTCGGCTGGGTCATGTGCCAGTCTGTTGGAGCTGCCGAAAAGACAATCATGCATAGTCTTCGGGAACTGCTCTTTCCGTGTTGCCGGGCCAGCGGCATGGAATGCTCTCCCAGAGAGGCTGAGAGTCCAGGAAGATGAGAGAGCCTTCAGGAAGATGCTCAAAGCATTCCTGTTTTCCCGCTAGAGCCCACATGCGCCTTTGTAGTGATATAAATCACAAAAAGGCGCATATAAATCTAGTTTATTATTATTATTATATAAAAACATTTGTTCAATTTGCTCTCTTATCTTGGCTTCGTTCTTAGTTTTCATGACCTATTTGCAACCGTTTTATTAATCTCTCGTTTTAATATCCCCGTTTCCCTTCAGTAAATAAATGATGTTCATATAAATATTATACACCACAAAGGGTTAACAAAAACACAACTGAGATCACATTTGCTTTGTTGGTTAAATAAAAAGGAAATGCACCATCACGATGTTAATGTAAAACTCTGCATTGTATCATGGCGTCGAACTAAATAGCTTTTAAACAGTGGCTTTCCCATCGTTGGCACGCGATCCACATCCTGACACCTGGTCAGCGAGGAACAGGAGCTACCAGGATAGCAGGAGGTGGAAGGAGCTACCAGGATAGGAAGGAGTAGGCGGTTGGAGGAGGAATAATGGCTGACAGAGACAAATGGCCTGCGTGCGGTGGGAGGGAAGGGACGGTCGTGATGAACGCTGATTTTATGCACACTTCAAAAAATTACTAATGTTTAAATTAATTCGGGAAATGTTATAATTTCAGTGTACTATACTAAACTGCTAGTTTGCTTTTCCCGTTTTGGGGATCACTACAAAAAAATGCATTACCTATATTCAGTAGCAAAATACCACCATTCAGTTTAACTTCCTTTGTTTCAGATATAGTACATATTACGTTTTGATCCTTAAATGCGTATTTCTGTTATTTCAAAAATTTAACAGAAAATACATTGATTAAAATAAAAAACTTATTTGTTACAATTCACATGAGCTTTTATTATTTTTTAAACACTACCGGTTTCGGGAGAAGCAATACCTCCCATCTTCAGGTGTAAATATAATATGTTTATATTTACACCTGAAGATGGGAGGTATTGCTTCTCCCGAAACCGGTAGTGTTTAAAAAATAATAAAAGCTCATGTGAATTGTAACAAATAAGTTTTTTATTTTAATCTATTAAAATGAACTTTCACGAAGTAACTGCCAAAAACCTAGATAAGAAAATACATTATTATATGCGTGAGCCAAAAGCTAAAACCGTAGAAACAAAAAGTAGAATTTGAAAGTTCTGTACTTTCTTGTCCGATAAAAAAAAACACGATACATACAATCCGTGTACATTTCAAAATCCTGAATAATTAATTGTCATGAACTGCCATTTTTTATATTATTTATCACACAAAATACAATATCAACTGCGCAATAGTTTCACTGTAAATCGAATCCATAAAAAACTGCGATATGACAAAAAAAAAAACAACGTGAATATATCGTTGACAGTTAGTTGCATGTACTCCACCCCAAAACAACTTTACGTCAAAAATAAACCGTAGAGTTAACCAAAAAATGTGTGGAAAGTAAAACTGCACTTTTAGTGGACGTTTAACTTTGTACACTTTTTCTTGCAACGTTTTTGTTGAGTTTTAACGTAATGTTTTATACTCGGGTGATGATATACATTTGACATCTGCTCTTGATCGATTATTATCACCCAACTTTCATCCATGACAAAACGCGAGTAGGTACGTCAGCTAAAGTAGGGGATGCATTGCTTCAATCCAAATAGGGGAGAGCTTCGAGTTGAAATTGGGGTGAAACCGCACCGCACCGCATCGGATAATTAATAATTTAAAATGTCCGACGGGACGCATTGTTTTTTTCGTTGAAGTTGCCCGGCTTGTCCGTTAACCTAAATATTACACAATAATTACTTTTTAATAATATACACGCCATCCGTGTCTATCGATTTTGTTTGTAGAAAACTTTTAAATGAGTTCGTGAATTATGAAATAGGTTTTTGTTTTTGTCATTTGTCGGTGCTATGGCCATGGCGGTCAAGACGCTTGTTCAGCTAGCGTATTTGGTTCATATAACGTTGGTTCGAGCCACGGCTGGCCCCTTTGACCATATCATTGACCCTGGTTCAGATGTCGTTGCATGCACACAAGCTTCTGCTTTCGCATGAAGACAACTGGTCAGGCAAAATAGGTTGGTGAATTGCATTCCTCTTCATAATTAAAAAAAAAAATGTTTTTATTACACTCATTCTATTACTCACTCGGTGTTATTCTCAAACAGCAAAACCATGGCTCACCCGCAGCCATAAATGAATTTGCTATACAAAATAACGATGATCCATAGACCAGACATGGATCAAATGTTTTGTGAATAGCAAAGATAGACACGTATGCGAGTGGTGGATATGCGATCATAGAATTTGGCTCATGCATATGTACTTCATAACTTGGGTCCAGTACAATACAGTCATACACTCTTCTGTCATTTGTCCATTGCCATGGTATGTAGAAGCTTCAAGATATCAAGGAGATGCTCCAACAGATCCTGGAAAGCAACCCTCCAATATCAACAGTTCTTCGTGTAATGCCTAACATTACATACTAAACACATTCTGTCACTATTCTGCTTCTGTCACTATTCTACACGAGGAAGAAGACTATTCTGCTCAATTTGCCTATGATTTTTTTCTATCCAGCACCGGTCAGTAGTGTATGGAGATGAATGAAAGCTTTCACAGTTTGTCCGGTAATCCATAGACAATCTGGGCAGAATGCAGCGTGCCTGAAAAGGTCAAAGGCTCGGTATTTTCAACGTTAGCTCATGTGACTTTAAACTGTTAAAAAAAATACCCACACGATTGACATAAGTGCGTCATTTTCATTCAGTACAAAGTCACTATGTTAAACGTTGAAAATATCGGGTCTTAGTGTCATCAATCACTACACTCACCGATGATTTCGTCTATGGCCGGAACGTGTGTTCCAGCCGCTGTTTTATTTCTTTTATATTATAAATTATAATTTTCGGCACATACTCTCCCCTCCTCCTCCCTGGTCTCACTCACACTCTGGAAGTTCCATAGCCTGTGACTCGTGATCAGAATCTCAATATAGCGAAACTCTCACACCAAAGTAACACAACTGTTATTACTTACTCCATTCATGCGAAATCTGCGATACTCTTTCGATCTGTGAGTCACAAAAAACTTAATCGGCTGACGGATCCTGAGATGAGGACGTCCAGCTAGCTTTCCACCTTTTAGGAGGTCTTCCAGCTGGGCGTTATTACCTACTTGCATCTCATTAGCTACGACGTGTGCGAGTCTTTCATTACGCATTCTGAATACATCGTCCATCTAAAATCACCTCCTGGATCTGCTCCATCTCACTGTGTCCTGTATTTCACAGACTTTTTTGTGTCGGATTTAGTATGGTCATTGCGAATGCACCTTTGTTTTCTTTTGGTAAAAGCAGGTGAGAGTTTTCAACCCAACGATGGGCATATTTGTAAAATGAAATGCCAATTTTTTGTGCTCCGCCGGGAACTCACGACCTTTAATTTACGAGTCCGCAGCGGAACTTCAGGACTACATACCGTTGGACCACTGATTAAGTTTGTAATACTTGCCATGGGCGAAGCTTTGGAAGGTCAGAGAGCCAAAGGAAGATTACTTAGTCTATGGAACCACTAAAGGAAAATGGAACTTTAAGTGCATCCATGTCTAAGGACCTATAGTGAAATATCATCTGAGGAGAAACCAGCAGGGTGTCACTGTCAGCTTCTCAAAAATTATCACTAATTATTTTAATTTTATTTTTAGATAGAAAACAATGTAACAGACATGCTCACTCACTTATCGGTACTAGTGAAATTCACACCTCAGCGTGACTGGATTTTTCTATAGACATTTTCTCTTAGTCATCTGAACTTCTATAATTATCATGTTCAAACATCCAACTCCTAAAACAGCTGTCACAGTCATACTTGCAAGTACACACAATCTATATTTTACCAGAACTTTATTAATTTGGTCACGTCTCAATGAATTCATATCTACGTACGATCGCTGTATAAAAATAACAAAAATTCGGGGTTCATTTTAAAGGGGGGGCTTGCCATTTTTTATCGGTGAAAGTTTACACGGTCGCCGTTAAAACTTTGTCACGCATGCTCGCCTCTCAAATAATACGAAATCCTGATTACATCCAAGACTCACGTCTATGTTATAAAATATAAACCTTCCTAACCTTCATAATTGCGTGCCGTTCTTGAGTGATCATATTTGACTGATGGCCCTTTAAACCGTATAGTGTTGAGATCAATTTGAACTGATGTCAATTGAGACTTCAAACCTTAACTTTTGCATTACAGTTTTGAATGAGCATTTATACAGATATTTACATCAATTTATAATTACCCAATGACATCTGTTATCCCAGGGTCAAAGTTTTCGTCAAGAGGCATGACGGGATTAGAAAAGGCGCGGTCGTATTACAACCATACGCCAGTCAAACAATTTGTACGCTCGGCCACGACATTTTTAAGAATTAGAAGCGTTTGATGAAATTGTATATCATTTCTGTCTCCTTCACTATTTCTCAACTGCATGACATTCGTATCTATTTTTATTACCATATTATACTCCCCCCCCAAGAAGAACGAGCTTAAAGTTTCTTGCTGATATTTAATTTACACAAAATAGGATGCCACCTGCCACGTTTACCTACCTCTCACATTATTTTCAAAAGTTCTTTGAGCTATGGCAGTTTATCAACACGTAGCACGGTGTATTATCGAAGAGCATATTTAACTCAAAAAATATATTGTTAACTTGTGACACCGTATGTCTTGCAATGCGATATAAAATCATTTTGAACGGTCAGTCTGATTTTTAAAATGTAATTTGTTGTGTATGTTCCTTGACTTATAGGTTAGTATGCGGCTGACCGGGGCATGCTGTAGAAAATGGTTCACTTTGCCACTGTCACCCCTGTTTCAGGGATGGTCGGCAGGAGTTGCAGGGTATATGTTCATTTGAGATTCGGGTTTTTATATTGTGTTTTTAGATTGCGAACTCATACGTGTCTGCTTGTGAAAATGCATATAATGTGAATCTTTAATGTTACAGATATTTGTAACTTAGATTAGATTAGATTAGTGGAAAGAATGAGATGTTGGGATTGTTGGATTAGTTGGGCTTAGTTGGGCATGTGGAAAGAATGAATGATGATAGACTGACAAAGTTTATGTACAAAGAAAGTGTGAAAGGAAAAAGAGGGAAGGGACGACCGAGAAAAGTATGGACTGACCAGATTGAGGAGATTTTGAAAGAATGGGATGTACAAAGTTAGCGTAAAATAACAAAATGCATTAAAAAGGTGATGAATATGAATGAATTGAAAGAGGTATGTATGTCAGGATAGGAAAAAATTTAGGCAACTCTGCAGAGGCTCTGGCCACCTCTAGCGAAATGGCGACAGAGTTACAGTTACAGTTAGTCAAAAGTGACCAACACAAATTATTCTGTGTGGCGTAAATTATTATCAAAGCAAGGCTAACACTCGCGCGGCTCCCATGAAGCAAATAAAACATTTAACGATACGCCAGAGCTTTTTGTGCGAGCCGAGCGTGTTGCCGGTAATATTTATTGAAATATCCGTATGCGATGCGAGAGCCAGATTGCGGGGAACTGTTTAAAATACTCATGAATAATTACTGCTTCCTACTTCAGCCGCTTTGCTCGCACGATATGCCGGAACAAAAAACTAAACCATCAAAGGCTACACAAAAGGCACGATCCGAACACCTCCGGAGAACTCTCATTTCACTCACATTACACAGTTATGTTTATGAGTAGCGAAGTCCCTGTTTCGAGCCGCAGCACATAAGGTCAATATATCCATGATGAGCGCCGAACTTAGATAGAAGTGGCACCAAATGAATAGTAACGAAGTAAGAATGACAGAAATTTCTAGATTTCGATTTCGACAAATTACTTCTAAAAGTGGTTCAATTTTAAATCCACTTAAGTGTTAATTTACGTATAGAAAAGTACTTAATTTATGGCTAGTTTTGAACTCAAACCATCTAACGAATAAGACTGATAGGGTCCATTTTTCGATTCACAAAGTGGCGTGAAATATATTTATTTTCTCATGCAAGGGAGACAGGATTACGCCAACCACTAGTGACTAGGTGGTTCCCTATTTCCAAAATAACAGTTTCTTATTTCTTGTGAAACTTTCGTTAATGTGAAATCATGTCTGACACTCATGGTGGTATTTGAACCCTAGCCCTATGATTTTGAACCCAAGTGTACCACCAACTGAGCTCTCAACCGGACATGCATTCCATTAATTTAAATACAGTCTGAAACAGTTTTCCAAACGTATTTCTGGTGCCTTGCTAGCCATCTTACTTCTCCATACTAATCCTCCCTCTTTATACAATACCATCAACATATTTCCAGGGATTTCTCTGTGTACATTTAGGAGAGCGTCCGCGTTTTAAAAAAAAACCTGATAGCCAACATTGTAAATAAAATGTCGTCGAAAAGACGGGGCGGGTCATTTATGCGGGCGGTGCTAGCGCGACAGTTTTAAAAACCAATTTGCTATTCAGCCAAAAGCATAAAATGATAATGGCGGCGGATCCGAGCCGGGAGTCCATAAGGCGCTGGGAGGTGGGGCACACTGCACCGCAAGTACCGACACATTTACATTCAAACCCAACCAAAAGTACATCTAAACTAAAGCAGCACGTCTATCGAGCGTTTATGCTTTTATTAATTTTTGGTGAAGCGTTATGTTTGAGTTGGAACGTGGAGTGTGCTGTAGTTGGGAGCAGGGCGGACCTCGTGTATATGGTAATGAGGCGCCCGCTATCTCTGTCTATCTCCTCTGCGCTCCTGCCACCCTGATACTTGAACCACAATGTCGCTCTGCTTGTTTTATTGATAATTGATGCCGCTTGTGTTTGGAGAGGATCGACTGTTTGGAGATCGTGAGTTGTGACAATCACCAACGTACCCACTATAATAACAGGCTGATTTATTTTAAATTACACATGATAAGAGAGCGCCGTTTTTGTGTGTGTCACACCTCAAGGGCCCTCTCCGATCATGGATAAGACTTTCTAAACAAGTGTGCCTTGAGTGCTCCTCGAAATACACCCACAGATTTGGAGTTCTTCACTCCGGGTGGCAGTCTGTTCCACTCCACCGGCCCCGCAACACGGAAAGCGCGGTCTCCGAAGTTTGTACGAATCTGACGGCGCGGCTGAACCAAATTGACTACTCCATCACCCGCAGATCTGAGTGTCTGCCTCCTAACACCCATTTCAACAGGTGAAATCATATCAGCCAGATAAGGTGGGGCCAAGCCATTGATGGCTTTATATAAAGGGTGATTTTTTTGAGGTTAGGATTTTCATGCATTAGTATTTGACAGATCACGCGGGATTTCAGACATGGTGTCAAAGAGAAAGATGCTCAGTATGCTTTGACATTTCATCATGAATAGACTTACTAACGAGCAACGCTTGCAAATCATTGAATTTTATTACCAAAATCAGTGTTCGGTTCGAAATGTGTTTCGCGCTTTACGTCCGATTTATGGTCTACATAATCGACCAAGTGAGCAAACAATTAATGCGATTGTGACCAAGTTTCGCACTCAGTTTACTTTATTGGACATTACACCAACCACACGAATGCGTACAGTGCGTACAGAAGAGAATATTGTGTCTGTTTCTGAGAGTGTTGCTGAAGACCGTGAAATGTCGATTCGTCGCCGTTCGCAGCAATTGGGTTTGTGTTATTCGACCACATGGAAGATTTTACGCAAAGATCTTGGTGTAAAACCGTATAAAATACAGCTCGTGCAAGAACTGAAGCCGAACGATCTGCCACAACGTCGAATTTTCAGTGAATGGGCCCTAGAAAAGTTGGCAGAAAATCCGCTTTTTTATCGCCAAATTTTGTTCACCGATGAGGCTCATTTCTGGTTGAATGGCTACGTAAATAAGCAAAATTGCCGCATTTGGGGTGAAGAGCAACCAGAAGCCGTTCAAGAACTGCCCATGCATCCCGAAAAATGCACTGTTTGGTGTGGTTTGTACGCTGGTGGAATCATTGGACCGTATTTTTTCAAAGATGCTGTTGGACGCAACGTTACGGTGAATGGCGATCGCTATCGTTCGATGCTAACAAACTTTTTGTTGCCAAAAATGGAAGAACTGAACTTGGTTGACATGTGGTTTCAACAAGATGGCGCTACATGCCACACAGCTCGCGATTCTATGGCCATTTTGAGGGAAAACTTCGGAGAACAATTCATCTCAAGAAATGGACCGGTAAGTTGGCCACCAAGATCATGCGATTTGACGCCTTTAGACTATTTTTTGTGGGGCTACGTCAAGTCTAAAGTCTACAGAAATAAGCCAGCAACTATTCCAGCTTTGGAAGACAACATTTCCGAAGAAATTCGGGCTATTCCGGCCGAAATGCTCGAAAAAGTTGCCCAAAATTGGACTTCCCGAATGGACCACCTAAGACGCAGCCGCGGTCAACATTTAAATGAAATTATCTTCAAAAAGTAAATGTCATGGACCAATCTAACGTTTCAAATAAAGAACCGATGAGATTTTGCAAATTTTATGCGTTTTTTTTTTAAAAAAAGTTCTCAAGCTCTTAAAAAATCACCCTTTACCATTAAACAAACACGGAAGACCACCCTCTCCGGGAAACGAAGCCAATGAAGTTTTTTTAACAGCGGGGTGATGTGAGCGAATTTGGGAATCCCGAATATGAGTCTTGCTGCCGAATTCAACACAGATTGAAAGCGATTAAACTGTTTCTTCGGCTGACCACTATAAAGCGTCGAGCAATAGTCAATCCGAGACATCACAAACGCACTCACCAGGGTCTTAACCGCAGCTGACGGTAAACATTTTCTTATTGCCTTTATTTGGCGAAGTTATAGTCTGCTTGAGCACCACTTGAATGGGTGGGATGGGACAACCGTCAATCAAGATTATTTGTTTCATGGTTCAATGATAAGAAAATTGATGCAACGAATAAAATGAATATAGAATATCATTATTTTGCCAAACTGAGCTTCCTGTCCGTTTATGAAATCTATAGTCTAAGCTGCATGTTAACATTTAAGGCTCATATTTAATGCATGCCCACAGACAGGCACATGCAGGTTCGCGTCTACACATGCTGCATGTGTGCATACAAATTAACAAAACCTCACATTAACATAAATCTTGCAACTCTTGCCGCCTGTCCCTGAAACGGGGTGGCATTGGCAAATTACCTCAAATTATTTACAAAAAAGCCTCTTGTGTTTCCATCCCAATGTGATCGGAGTTTATTTAAAACCAACATGAATCGCCACTACCTCCCAGGGTCTCAAAACAAAGCAAATAAATACGAGTAGCTACTAGGTAGTAGCTGAAGGTTTGGGATGTGCCGAGTTAAAGGAAAAGAAGGAGAAAAGAATGTCAGAATAGAAATAAGTGAAGAAAATTCTTCAGAGGTTCTGGCTACCCCTAGCGGGACACAGTTAAAGTAGAACACTCGCATTTGGTAACGTCATTGACGTGTAAAATACAAAGAAAAACTGCCGTAACTAAACTTTACATAAAATAAAACAAAAAAATATATTCTCCGATTCATGATTGTGCCATAAAGTGGTGACAACAATGTTCACTTGATGCTTATATCAGAGGGTTGCCTCCCTCCCCCCTCCCCCTCCCCGACCACCCCCCACAGCGGACGTGCGCGGAATGTCCCCTTAATTGTTTTATTATACAAGCGGACCTTTCCCCTCACCCTCATCCCTCCTGCTCCCGACCCCTCTCCATCTGCCGACATTTCAATGAATTCATCCCGAAAATTCGGGGTATTTTTTTTGCACACGTGAGATTTTACGTGTGAGATGTAGGGAAAACTGAGACACGTGTCACACAGGTATACATGCAAACACCCCTATTTGACTTCCCGAAAAAAAACGCGTTTCAGATATCGGAAAAATATACATACATACTTACATGTTTCCTTTGTACTACGAGTTATGCCAGCAAAAGAAAAAAAGCACCGCGTAAAATGGCCTTTTTATTGTGTTTTTTAGGGTTTGGTAGTTCACTCTGTTAGTATTTTTTTTGTACAACAAACTTTGGATCTTGCGTTTTTCTAGTTATTTCGCCGAAAATCTTTCCATTTTTAAGTGTTTTACTTAGGACGTGTTCTGTGCATAATAAAAAAAAGATGTTTTTGATGAAAAAAAAAGAACGAATTTTACGTATAGTGGCTAAGATAAATAACAGGGTTTTCAAGGTTGGTCGGAGTCGTATCCAACGTCATCAGGAAACGCCAAATAGTCCCAAACTCATTCGTAAAATCCATTTTTTGTTATTCTGTTTTATTTTAAGTAAATCATAAGATCATTTAAAGATCACTACGAAAAAAGAAGCGTTATCCAATTTTCCATCTAAATTTGAAACACTCATTGGTTAGGTTAAAACTGAAACCATGTACCAGGGGCACAGAATCATAAACAGCATTTAAATACATTACCATAATTACAATGGTTAGATAACGTGTGACGTAACATGAGACCGAGCGTTCAGATGCGTCCGTTGGTTGTTCACTCGGCTGGGAACATCTGTGCTCGGTGTTTTCAATTATTTTTTAAACGCCGGCACCGTGAACTTCTTCAAGCGGACTTCATTTTCTGCTCCAATGTACAGAGTTCCACTTCCAGTCTTTGTAAATGGTCGGCGGGAAGAAATACTTTTCTGAGTCGACTGTGTAAGACAAAGGGTAGGAGTAATAGTACCATCCATTACAGCCATCTTTGTTTTATTTTAACATGGTTATTTAAATAGAGTCGAGCTGACACGTTTCATTGACAGAGATTTAAAATACATTTAGGTCTTGTTTTCTGGGATATTCGCATCGATAAGCCCCCTTTGAATTAAAAAATTGTTACAATAAAAAACTTTACACCAAACAAAGAAAAAAATGATTTTTATTTGTACACAATTTATCGGTCATAATTATACAAATGAGTGAATTAAATAGCGAATTAAAAGCGATTTTTTAAATTAGACTGCGCCCTAGCAACCCGGCAATGTGACGTTACAACTTTGTGTATTTTAATTAATGTGCCGACTTCATTGTACACTTGGAAGAATTTTGGTGAAAGTTTTATCGTTATTTGTATTGTTTGAACATTTCATTATTTTTTCAGTTTATCATGTCAATTTTAGATCATGCTTTTTTCTCAGGTTTTTCTAGTATTTATGTATAGTAAAATTATCATCGATGAGGCATTAATTTTTTAATCCTCATTTAAAAAAATCTTTTGACCAGTTTTATGAATAAACGTCGTCAGGTATTAGCAAGATTTTTACTTTTCAGTTTACTCCTTCTGTAACAACGAATACACATGTAGGTTTATTACCTACTAAGTTTATTTCTCATGAAATAAATTGACTAAAAAATAATCTAAATATTTGCAAATACATCAGGAGCACAGAAGTAGGCTGGAGAGTGGAGAGCGGCGAGTACCCCACACAGCCCAGCCAGCGGGTGTTTGCTCAAAACTTTAATTGCTTTCGGAAGACGATGACAGAAAGAGGGAGAAGGACCTCCCAGCACTTCTGCGTTCCTGGTATTATTATTATTATATCTAATGGCGCTCATTGAATATTTCTGTCATGATTGTATGAAGTTCTTGCAGAAAATTAAACCAACTTAAATTAGAAGAAAGTCTGAATAAAATGCAATTAAAAGTAAGTGGTTATTTATAGGAGTTAAATAAATAAAATTACCATTTTATAGATCAGGGCTGTCAGTCAATTTATCTATCGTGATTGGCCACTTTAAAATCAATTTTCCAAAAGCGCCTTTTTCTTATTATCCAGTCTCTATTTTAAATTGACGTATGGGGGAACTTTGATTGATCAATTGATTCTCCATTTTGTATTGTCGTTTATTGAATGCATCTACCACGTAATCGTCCCGACAATTGTATCGAATATACAAAATTATGAAGACGAATTTATTTTACGTGTTAAATAAAAAACAATAGTTGCTGTATCAGTCACTAATCATTTCAATTTCTTGAAACAAGAAGTGATTACATCAAGTGATCTCTTGATGATCAAACAATGCAGGTACTGTGGCCAGTCCCTTCGCAAATATGTCTCCACTGTGTGTTATATCCTTGCACATTTTTTTAAAGGAATCCTGTGCGGGAGACTACATTTCAGAGACTCTAGGGGTCTATGGCACTTGTTGTAGTGCCGTAGAGGTGTAGGTGATGTGGCGGTCGATCTTCTGATCCTTTGTAGCAGGGATGTTAGCTGCGTAGTGTTGTGTGTTGCGTTGACTTTGTTTTGAGACACTGAAAAGAAGTGGCAATTTATATTGGTTTTGAATAAAACTAGGTTAAATTGGGATGGGAACACAGATACCGGTAATGGGTTCCATAAGCGGTTAGTTTGGCAAAGGGATGAGTCGTGAAAACACCAAGTTCTCATAGTTTTGATATCGACTGCAAAGGGATGAATGTGAGCCGTTCTAAGAGTTGCTCTTGTTGTGACACTGCTTTCATCTCCTCGACATTCATCACTCTTTTCATGCCACGCTGTTCTCTGTTTCTCACTCTGCAAATTCCAGTCATTTGCAATCTTGCTTATTTGATCCATTAAAAAAATCCTTTCGTCATAAAATCAGGGAGTATCAGGGTTGCATGAGCGGTAAAGAGGTGATAAAGTTTGATTAATTAGAACCGCATTTATGGGGAGAACGCTCGATGTAGTCAAAAGGTCTTGCTGGTCATGTAGTGTGAAGCGTTACAGGACGGCAGCCATCTTATCTCCCTCCTGCGCTCCTGCTACCCCAAGTATAAAACTCTACGTATCAACCCGACCATAGCGTTTTACCAAAAATGTATAGCAACTGGAACACTCACTAAAAACGCTATTTAAATTTCAATACATGTTTTGTTTAACGTAAAGTTGAGTTTAAATGTAAAGTTGTATACTTGGGGGGTTTGTAGTTGTAGGATCCGCTCCGTCTCTTTCCCTCGGGATCTCTACAAGGGGGAAGAAAGAGGACAGATAGACACAAAGCCCGAGGCGTGCCAACTCTGGATTAAGTTCCTAACTTAAGGCAAGAGAGACCACTACGTGCTTTCCGCAGAAATTGTTTCAGATTTGCGAAATTAAATAGATGCCCGTCTGGTACATCACAATGACGCCATCATACATAATCTTACTCTTAAATTAAGTTGCTCCACTTGGAAGTTCCCAACTATTAAATCGCTGGAATTATATTTGTTGTTGCTTTGTTTCCCTGCTCGTTCACGGCTTTCTCACACCCAGTGCGAAATTATAAACATAACGAGTTTTTGCTTGAGCGTATCATTGCCAACTACCGCACGGATGTACTTTATAATTTCCTCTGGAATCTTTATTTCTTTTGTATTTTAATGGATATTAAATATGGTTAATTGTAGAAAGGTCTGAATACGTTAATTGAGCTTAAAACAACGATCTTAATAAATTGTTAAATTTTAGACAAGTAATTTTATGTAAGTACTAAAAATATGTTTGAATATAAAAAAATATTTATATATATATATTCAAACGTGTAAAATTTACATCCTGTAAACTCAGGCCCCATGTTTCAGGGAAGATCCGCAAGAGTTGTAGGGATTATGTTCCTTTGAGGCTTGAATTTTAATTTATATGCAACATTTGTAAGCGCGAACTTACACATGTCTGATTGTCGGCATGCATTTAATATGAATCGCAATGGCTTATATACCTGTGCAACTAAGATTGTAGATAGATAATTATTGTAAATGTTGTTTTGTTATGAATAGTTGTTGCATGTGTGTTGTTGTCTTGACTGACTCTGTGTCTCCGTTGTTGCAGGAGTGCTGGTTGTGAACGTCACTTGGCGGGGGAAGACGTACGTGGGCACACTGCTGGACTGCACCAGGCACGACTGGGCACCTCCCAGGTGAGCCGACCTCAATGTAACATGTACCAGTGCAGTCCCAAAACACCTGGAACCTCTCATTGTGATGGTAGAACCTTGAAATAAGGGGCATTGTAGACTCCGTGCATTCTGCCCGGATTGTCTATGGATTACCAGGCAAACTGTGAAAGCTTTCATACATCTCCATACCCTACTGTTGCGGTGGTGGATAGAAAAAAACTTATTGAACCGGGCAGAATGGTGGCAGGATGTATAATGCCTGTAGACAAGGGCAACCGGATATAAGTCGAGTAGATTTTGATTAGATAATATTGTTAATGTTTACCATCCGGCATGATTTGTCAGGATTAATATCTTTTGAAATTTTGTAAGTTATCTAATAATGGAATAATGGAAATACAAATTCACATATATTGCTAATGGATGGGCCGTGTTACCGCAGATGTAGCCAAATACGGGGATGGAGAACAAAGGTGATGGACAGGCGAGAGTGGAGGAGAATCCTGGATTCAGCCAAGCCACTCATGATGATGATGATATGTAGCTAATGTTATTGTGATGTGACCTTGCAGGTTCTGTGACTCGCCCACGGAGGAGCTGGACGCCCGCACACCCAAAGGGCGCGGCAAGCGGGGCAGGGCGGCGGCCTCGGGGGGCGACCTCAGCAACTTCACGGAGACGCGCTCCAGTGTGCACAGCAAACTGAGGAACGGGGGCGCCAAGGGAAGGCGGGGGGCGCCGGCTGGGGGGGCGGGGACTGCTGCAGGGGGCGCGCCCCCCAGGGAAGCTCCCTCCCCCCCTCCCACCCCGCGCGCAGAGCCCGTCCCCGCTCCTGCGCCCCTCCTGCCCGGCAAGAGGAAGAGCAGGGCGCCCGAGGAGGAGGCGGCCAGCCCCGCCAGCAAGCGGCGCGCCCCTGCCAGCCCGCCCGCCTCCCCCGCCCTGCTGGAGTGCCCGGAGCAGGGCTGCAGCAAGAAGTACAAGCACATCAACGGCCTCAAGTACCACCAGTCCCACGCGCACGGCGCCATCGAGGATGAGGACGCCAAGGACGCCGCCTCCATGTCGGAGAACGAAGAGTCCAACGCCGAGGCGCCGAGCCCCGCTACTCCCGTCAAGTCCCCGCAGGAGAAGCCGCTGGAGGCGCCGGCGACTCCCAAGGAAGAAGCGGAGCAGCCCGTGGCTCCTCCCAGCCCCACCCCCGCCGCCACCCCAGTCCTCCCCCCCGCAGCCCCGCCTGTCCCTGTCGTGCCCGCCGTGGCCCCCGCCCCGCCTGCAGCTGCAGCTACAGATCCCAAGCAAACTCTGGTTAAACCCGGAGTGCTGAGGTTTGGCCCACAAGAAGACTTCCCTAATGGAAACTTTATTCCCAAATCTCCAGTGACAACTCCTGTCGTGGTGAATGCCGCCGCCCCGGTTCCTGTGAGGAGTGTGGATGGCGCCGCGGCTCAGTTCCTCCCCCAGCAGCTGCCCCCGCAGCCCCCGGGTGGTCCTCCTCCCTCCTTGCCCCCCCAGCAGCCTCCCGCCCCTCTCGCAGCCTTCACCCAAGTCCCCCATCCCATTGTCCAACAGCCCCTCCCCCAAGTCAATGCTGGCCTCCCTCAAATAAGCAACCCCCCTCCGTCCCAACTGCAGAAGGTCCTTCCGCCTGGATCTCCTCAGAACCCCCAGTTCAAGGTCAAACCTACGGCCGCCCTCATGCCTGCCGATGATAAGAAGTTGCAGGACATGAGACTCTTGAACAAAACTCCTTCATCGTTCAAGAAGAACAAGAACCGCAAGTCCCCGGGGGGATCACCTCTGCCCATGGAACAGCAGACCCCTCCTGCCTTTGGGATGGAGCAGCAAGGAAGGGAAGACGTCACCAGCCCCGCCTACTCGGACATATCAGATGACACGGCTCCTGTCACGGATTCAGAAGGAGATAAGAGCAAGGGACCCATAGACAAGAAGATGGATGGAGCGCCCCCTCTGCCCCACGCCATGCCCCCAGGCTACGGCATGTACCAGTACTTCGGCCAGCAACCTTACCTTGTTCCTGGAGTCAACCAGCAAGCTCTGGCGGACCACAAACTGAAGGATGATCTCAACAAAGCACAGGAGAAGCAAATATCTGAAAAGGAAATCAAGCGGGAAGACAACTTGCCTCCTCAGAAGATGCTCCCCCAGCAGCATTACTACCCATACGGCTACATGCCGGGCTATTCCTACAACATGGACCCCAACTACGGAGTATCCATGGTTACTGAGGACAAGCTGAAGGAGCAAGACCGGGAGCGGAGTAAAGAGAACCCCAGTCCCGGAGATCACAGTAACGGCAAGCCTGGAGGTCTACCTGGGCAGCCTCCTCACCAGATGGCCATGAAGCCAAAGCTGCAGGACCTAAAGGATCCCAAGCACCAGAACGACAACCACCAGATCCTGAAGGAGAGCATTGAGATGAAGTCGCAGATGAACCCTTATCTGTACCGGCACCAGCAGGCACAGGCGCAGGCGCACGCTCATCACCAGGCGCAGCAGCAGAGAGAGGACGACATCAGGAGGTGGGTGCACAAACATACTCTAGTGTAATATTACAGAAAATGTTGAGATGAAAGACGTTCACATTAACAGCACAAAATATAGACACATCTACAGAAGTACTGGCCTCCCCTGATGGAAAGGTGGCTGGATATAGTGACAGTTGGATTTGTCATTCATGCATCTTTTAAAAATTGATCAAATAAACGGAGCCAGGATGTTTTTGGCATGTATTTTCCAATTTGGATTTTTCTCAGCGGGCAAATGAGATACGTCTATGTACATAACTAGAGACTTAACCAATAACAAAATACTCGTTACCTTTACCCTAGCTACCCGGCTGTCGGGCATCTCTACTTTTTTTTGTGTGTGATCAAATTTGCAGATTCATTTTAATGATAGGAAGTATGTGTAATAAATAATAATAGACATTGGATGAAGTAAAATCCTTTGGCAGTTTTGTAGTCGGCATTAATCATACAATGTGAATTGTGAGAGCTCAACCTTCTTATCAATGGCTAGAGTAGTTTCTACTGATTTAAATAAGTGTTCTCACAAATCTGATCATTTCTATTATCAAACTTACTCTTTATTCAAAAGACGATACTTAAATATAAATTGTCACTTCATGGTCCTATATCTTCACATGTTACTAGCATTGCATCTTTTCACTCTCCACAAAACCCATTTAACCAATCACATATAGCTACTTCATTTTAACTATTAGTTAACAACCACATTTAATTTTTAACAAAATGTCATCATTACTTCCAGGTACTACATGACCCACTCCCTGGAGCAGCAGCGACGGAAGGAGCACCAAGAGCTGCCAGGAGGAAACAAGCAGACACAGCAGCTGATGGGGGCTAAGGGGGCGCAGGGAGGGCCCCCCACACACCCCGCAACACAGGGGAAGCCACAGAGCAAGGAGATCAAACAAGAAGAGCCCAGTAAACCTGGCTCAGCGTCGTCAGCCAAGGAGGACATCAAGCCAATAAAGCAGGAGGGACAGAAGCCCACCATGGAGACCACGGGACCTCCGCCTGCCCCGACCTCGCAGTACTACCTGCACCCCTCCTACATGCAGCAGCACTATGGAGGGCTGCACTTCGATCCCATGTACCGAGGCCTCAACCCTATGATCGTGTCCAGTCCATACGCTCCTGGACCTTACCTGCACGCGGGCCCAATGCCACGATACCATGCACCAGAAGATTTAAGCCGACCTCCTCCCAACGCCAAGGGACTAGACCTCCTGCAGCACCAGGCCACGCAGTACTACCAATCACACAAGATACACGAGCTGCAAGAACGTGCTCTCAAGTCCCCAACACCCAAGTCGTCCGCGCATTCAAGTGGCAGCCCTGGAGGAGCGGGGCCACCTAACCAGCAAGCGGGACAACCCCCCAGTGCTCCACCCCCGGGGGGGCCGCCTCCCAAAGCAGGGGGACCTCCTGGGCCAGGCGGCGCACCCCCAGCCAATGAGCAGCCGGCGGGAGGGAAGGACTCGCGGTCGCCGCCCCCGCAGCGCCACGTGCACACACACCATCACACACACGTGGGGCTCGGCTACCCGCTGTACCCCGCTCCCTACGGAGGTAAGCCGCTCGTGAGACCATGACAATAGCCTCCACCCCCCGCGCCCCCCGCTGGCAGGGCCTGAACATCTAACTCTAACTGCATAACCTCAAACACGGTGACAAGGCCCGGAAGTCTCAACTGCGCCAGATCTTCCCGTATCTATTTGAATATAGAATGCAATAGGGCCTTTTCAGACATAATGCATTCTGCCTAGATTGTCTATGGATTACCGGACAAACTGTGTGAAAGTTTTCATGCACATCCAAAGACTTTGCCTGATGCCGATCTGAACAAAGCATAGACAAACCTGGCAGAATGGCTGCAAAACATGGTGGCCGGTAAACAGCTGATACATTTTGTGTGGTACAGCGATCAGCTGCTCACACGCCGACATGTTATATAAATACAGAAAGATCAACCAAAGTTGAGACTGCCGGGGCTGCAATGCTCACTAACCACCTCACATACACGTTTCTCAACGCTTATAAAGACAAGGCACAGGGGGAGTGAGCATTGCTCGTCACGCCAGCCGTCAGCCATTGTGAATTGACATTTTGTGAGTGATACGTTAGACAACCATCAACATAAACATTACACCCATCATGGCTGCCAGAAATTAATTGGCATTGCCATCTGTCATTTATTGATCCATTAAATGTAAATCATACTTATCAATTTAATATCCAGGCAGCCCATGATGTCAAATGTTTATGTCGGGGGTGAGAACTGAAATGAGAAAACTGACTCTTAAATAACATAGTTTAAAAAAAACACTATTTTTATCTGCAGTGAAAAAATAAACATTTAAAACAAAGTTTGCGGCAAATAAGTGAAAACCATAAACACTCTTACTTGATTCAAGTTGTACATTTTTATTCCAACAGCTGTTTGTATGTTTCTCACCGTTTTTGAAATTGATGAAATTATTTATTTTTTGAAATTTGAAAAAAATTAAATGGACCTGTTGACAGGTTTGAAATTGTTGATTGAAATTTCCAGTTTTGGAGAATGGGACATGAAGCAGCTGGTGTCACGTTGAACAGACACAGGAGGAATAATACTTTAGTTATGAAAGCAGAAGCTTGACTTGGTACACCATATTGGTGGTTAGACGGCGTAATTTTGGTTCAGTAATAATGAAGTAATTAGTTTAGCAAGTAAACATAAATAATAAGCAAAGAAAAGTGAGAAATAAGATAAAAAATAATAAAAGTGTGTTATAAGATGTATGTTAGTTTGGCTTATCAGGATTAAGGTGTATGTGTAGGTTTACGGCTAGGCTTAGTGATGTTAAGGTTGACGTTCACGTTCAGGTTTAGTGAGACGCAGTATTTGTGCTATAGTAAGTCATAGTGTTTAGGTGTTGTAGGCAAATCTGTGATAACAACAAATGTTTATTGTTTTGTAGCGTCTTCTATTTGAGGTTATGTTGCTAAAGGTAAACATCCTTACACCCGTATTCACTTCAACTGCTGAGGGGCTTATTGGGGATACTTGAATCAAGCACTATAATGACTACAAACTAAAATGTAATGGGGCTTAGTCCAAAATGTGACTTCAAATTTGCTTAGAAGCCCTTAAAACTTTAACAGGCATATTCAATACATTTGTTTAACCAAAAATCAGGCTTAAACCTCCTTGTTTGTATGGAAAACTGGCATAAAACCAGATTAGAAAATTAAAACCTATCTATGAATAAGGGGATGAGAGTTTTTGCTGAAATATCCAGGTTATTTGGTGGAGGGAACAAGGGGTTTTGGGATTTGCAACTCCACATGCTTCACCTGTAGTTGTTTAGACAATGTAACTCGGGCCAACGAGAGGTTTTTGTGAATATGGGTGTGTAATTGTGATGTTAGTCAGGTTTCCTTCACTCTAGAGTCCACACGTATAGCAAATATGAAAAATGTCCCCAGTAGAGCTGTCCGTGGACCAGGGGCCGTAGGAACACTGCACTCAACCCCTTTGAAACAAACCCTTTGCTCTATTCATATTTTTGTACTTAAATAATATCTGTAAGCGAGAAAATCATGAACGGATAAAAACTTTTTGATAATGTTGTAAATTTATTGTACTAAAAACTTTTCCCATAAGAATTAATGTGAAAATATTGCCTGTATAGAAACCTTTAACTCTTAAAATTGAATTTGAATCTATAATATAAACATTGCGGTTTAGTTTTTTATTTGGTGCATTCTGAAAGTTTTGTCGGGTCGGATTGTTAAGTCAGAATGTCATTTATTAAATAAGTGAATAATGCATTTAATCATTGTTAAATCATGGCTAAAAGCATTGTTCACTTTCAATTAATGTCTATCTATAAGCTCAGTATAAAAACTACAACATATTCTATTGTTATACTCAAATAAGATGAAACAGCCAGCCTCGTGGAACCTTTTTCACTATGCTTCATTTTGTAAGACCACAAAGCAATATTCTCACATACAATAATCAAATCAATTCATTACACAAATTATTATATGTTGTGGAGTCATCGTCACCATCTTGTAAAAAGTACTTTTTTATTTCTGCTTTACACTCTTATAAATGAAACCATTGCGTTTATCCAATAGATGACCTTCCTGTTCCATCATAGAGAAAATGTGAAACTTCTAAATAGTTCCTGAATAACTTACTCAATGACTAATCCACGTAAAGTATGAATAATGTAGCGTGTAAGCTCGTATATCACTGCCTACTTAGCTGTAATCATATTTGTATTGCCAGAAAATTACAATTAAATAGAAAACAAGGGAACGAACGTAGTGTACATAAGACTAGCATTAAACAGTCATCTCCACTCCTAGTAGAAGCCAGAACTAACTTCTTATATTACTACACTTGGAAACACAAGTCCTGCCTTTTTATTCACCTTAGATTTATTTTTTACTGTCATTTACTAAACCTCTATCCAGTCAATATGGCGGTTCATTTATCTCTCAGGTAGTTTGAAATTTTCTGCTGATTTTGCTCTTACAACATGCTACATAAACTCACTATTTATTTTATTTAATGAGGATCATTTTAAATTCATAATAACAAATTTGAAATTAAATCAGATGATGCAACACTGATAACATTTTAGTATATGCATTAAATACTCATTAAAAAGCAAATAAACCAGTCCCATGTAAACTGTCACCCTGCAAAAGCTTAATAGTAAAAAAAGTGTATTCATATTTCTATTGGTTACTTTAAATTATTAAATATTAACCATTGTCCATTCATTGAAACCAATGCCTGTATTTTTTTGCTTTCTTGATTACAAAAATAAAACTCTTCATGAATTATTTCGAATCAAAGATGTAAATATCAATCCTGAAATCTAGATGTTATTCCTTGAAAATTATATAAGTAAATGGATACACAAAAATATTCTATGTTTCCACGTATTCATTTCATTTTCAGTAAAAATCCTAGATTTCCATTTTTTATTTCATGTTTCATGTGTCAGTTTACATAAAAAGGGACTGGAATGCTAGTTTATGCGATGATGTAAGAGCAATGTCACACATTTTGAGGTTATGATGTATTTGAGGATATTTTGAGGTTATGCCACACAGGTGAGAGTTCTAATAGGCTGTTTATCTTGCAGCAGCCGTGTTGGCTAGTGAACAGGCGGCCGCTGTCATTAATACGTTCCCACCCAAGTGAAGGCGGCAACACAGAACTAGCAGACGCAACAATTAGAGACAAAGCAACGTCCTCCTGCTCGCTACCGCCGAGTATCCTAAACCAATACTCCGCCCTAGGGAGCCGTGTGTGCGACAGTGTAAACAAACTTTTCTTCTAATTTACTTGTGTGTTTGAATGCAACAGACTATTTGAAAGTTAGATATTTTTTACTTGTGCTGAATGAAGACATATTGATACTTTGCGTACGTCCTGGGTTCGCTTGAATAAAATCATGTTTTTACTTGGATGTTTTAGTAAATGGCCTTTGAATTAAATTAGTGGTTTGTTCATAGTGACCCAGGCTTGTACTCTGAGTATAAAACATTGCGTAAATGCTGTACAAATGTATGTGAGATGCATTTTACTGTTTATGCCATGTTCTATAGCGGAGTGCTGTTGTGTACTGCAGTGGTGCGTGAGATCTCATGCCAGGATGACGGATGCGTGCTGAGGGAAGTTCGGAGACTTGGTTTGGTTTCCCGTTTGGAGGGAAACGTGGTCTCTCTAGGTCCTGATGATCTGTTATTGTGATATGCATTGTTCATATTGTACCTGTATCTTCACCTTTTTGTAACAATTATTATTTTAATAAACTTTTACGCTTATTATGATTAAAGGTTGTAAATGTAGTGTTTCTGTTTGAGAACCGCTGTAATGTGTAATGTTAGATCCACAAGTAATGTAAACTCACACTTCTCGACATTTCTCTGTGAAGGACAAATTAACAGTCATCACAAAAGCAGAAATAAAATCAATTTTTACTCCAATCCAAAAAAAAAAAAACTGTCATTATGTAAAATCAATTATGAGCTGAATAGACTTGTTTTTTTTAAATTAAATCATTAATAATTAATTCAATCAAATAAATAATTCAAAAATGAATTCTGTCCTTTGTATAAAAATATATGATTTGTTTTTGGAAGATAATGATGTCCTTGTTATGGATGAAATTCCAGTGACAATTATGTTAATATTATAAAAAATATGTAATTGCTTTTATTAGTTTGACATTGTATGTATTTTTATTTATTCCATGTGTCTCACTTTGCTCTGGTCCTTTGTAATATTGTGTTAGTTGAAATGTTTCAATTTTAATTATCATTTCCTGACAAACTTCAATTTTTTGTTTCTTATTTTGTGAAATATTAAATAAACCCAAAAATAATATCTGCCATTCCTTGAGAAAATAAGGCCTTAAATAGTATGGTTCATCATTAAAAAATATGTAGATGGTGTATGGGATTTTCCCATAGTAATGCATGTGTCACAGAACAAAAAAGACGCAAGATACAGTGTTTTTTGTGTGACTGCATTTTTGGTTGTATTGTACGACGTCAACTATTTGGCAACTCCAAATTGCACTGAGGCTTCATCTTTTTCTTTTATATTGATTGATGGGTTCATTCCATTTATTTCAAAATTTAATTCAATGATTCAAATGGTTACTCTTTGATTAAAATAAAATATCAATGGACCTTTAGGGAATTCAACTTCAACAACAAAATAATTCCCTAAAATCAGGGAAAAAAATCATCTCACAGGTCACAGCATTTATTATTGTTACAAATCAAACATGTACAAGTTGGTACGGGCGATTTAAAAGTAGATCTGTCAAACCATAGGAAGTAATATTTTTATTTTCTATAAAGAACCTGACAGGTCCATTGATTATCAGGATTTTTCATTTTATTCACTCAGAGATTACTGAATCTAGTGTATTTTGTTATTGAAAATCTACAGTATACAAACGTTTTAGAGATATAGCATTCACAGACAATGTCAGCCTTCCTGCCGTGTAATCAGAGATGTAGACGTCTGTCGTCCTGTCCGTCTGGTTAATCCTCAGCATTCCAAGACAAGAGACGGCGTCAACGTTTTAAATAAAGTATTTGTAAAGTAAATGTGATGAGTGTGTTTATGATGTAGAGGTTAGAGTGCACAAACAGTTGTGTGCTGTTCACATCACATACAGCACGCACCGTAAGTGTCGATGGAGGCCCGTCCATAACCCAATCCCGCATTGTAAATAATTACCTTTTCTTTATTCTTGATTTCTCATTATTATTACCACTCTTCTTGTAAATTTTCTTTGTATTTTATCAATAATTGGGGATGAAAAAATAAATCTTTTTTAATTGAAGTAATGGGCTCTGCACATTTGAAATGAGGTTAAATATATTCAGGTTGAAGACAGAACAGTCAGTCATAACTTCAATACAATACTATCTAGCAGATTGAAAAGGCAGTTAAGCGCCTTGTACTGCATTTAGGATGACTGTAAACGATGCATATTTTAATAATGCTTTGAAATATAAAAAATCCCTGATTATCGGGGATCCATTATTTATATACTATGGCTGACATCACATAGCCAAGGGATATTTTGAATGTGCGAGGTCCATAACATTTCTGTTGAAGCAAGACTTGCATTTTTTTTAACTTCTCTATTAAATATTTTTGTTTTTCAACAACCAAAAAATGGCATTCCTAAAAATATTAAAAAACGAATAACCATTTTTGATTGCTGCCATTATTCTTTAAACATTCTTTGAATTGTTGATAGATGTGTGATTATGAGCCCACTGATTTGTCATGATTTCTTATGTCTGGGTTATGGGCATCAGTACATCCCCTGCTAAGGATGCCGGGACCTCACTTATGATTTGTTTTTGGTTATTTTGTAACATTTGCCTGGAGGGGAGGCGCGCTGTGCGAGCTCCTTGCATTTGATCTGTACATATTGTAAGTAAAGGCTTCATACAGTCATAGCTATCATTATTTTGTAGACTGAGCGAACCATAGAGCTTATGGCCAATTCAAACATTTCTAAATTATAAACCAGAAGCCGTGCGGTGTATTTATCTTTTTAATTCAATAAGATAAAGAGTATAAATTGATCGCATGTGTTTTTGGAAATATATGCAAATAAACATATATTGTATGTATTTTTTTGTAAAATTAACAATTGGTTTTCTTAGAAATTATTAAAAAGAGAAATATTGGATTCAAATATTTCTTACGCTGAAATCTACTGTCTTTTATTTTTCCCCTCTCTAACCTTGCACAGACAATCCCAACAGCGACTGAGCGTATAGAACCAAAGGCGGAAATCAAGGATTAATTTAAGAAATAAGATAAATGTATGGGAATAAAGAAATTACATTGCTCAGAATGTCACAATAAATGTCAACGGCTTTTTCACATGGATTCATTTCTGTCTGGTTTGTCTATGGTTTCGGTTGGAAAATGTGTGGGATCTGGCAACTGAAACCATAGATAAATTAGGAAAAACTTTTTCAGTGTGAAAAGACAAAACTTTTCAAATTTCTTAAAATAAATCCCAGCACTACTTCATTTGACACTGAATATAGATTAAGTTAGTGGTTTGGGTGTCATTGAAAAGAAAAACAGGATTTTGATTAAAATGACGTATTTATTAGTTTTGTATCAAACATGTTGTCTGCATTTGAAACCAAAACTAAACCGAAGTAATAATACATTAATTTGTAATTATATGGATAAACTATTACACGATACAATATGGTAGGTAGTACAAAACACAACACTCTTATGATAAAAACATATCTCTCTTAATCCAATACGATTTTTTTTCATCATTAAAGATAATTTTATTCATTAATACATATCTATAATATTCTATATAGCCTATATTAATAATTATCAGTTATCAATATTGGTAAAACAGAAGTTAAAAGTAAAAGTTATCCAAACCAACTTGTGTAAGGTGTAATGGACTGCCGAACAAGTTAAAACACAAATCCATCTGAGAAATTACTATTTAAACTGTCTTTCATCTGTACCTCGAGTATAAAACATTCCACCCATAACGTGAACAGAAAAATGTATGGAAGATACACCAGCACCTGTAGTATTTTTTTCTGTTTACACGAAGCTTTAATATTTTATACGCGGAGTTCTATTTTCACAAATTAAATTTCGAAACATCGCCCAGCATCTGGACTGCGATACAATTAAAATTTTCCAGAAAATTTAGGTTCTGTCCTAACTGAAAACCTTTCAAGCAAATAATGTAGGCGCAAACAGCAAGCCGCGATACATGGAAGCCATCTTGTATTCAAAACAATGCTTTATACACGAGACACGCCGGAGAAACGGACAAGCAGCAGGGACGACAACTTCCCGGCAGTATTCTCTCACAAATCTATATAACAAGTACACACCATATAACTACTGATCTGAGATATACACAAAATAACAATATACTCCACATTATGCACTCCCAATACACCACACTCTACACTAGCATAAGCCAACTCTATCCAGGCTGCACAACAGAGCTTTCTGAATGATTTTTATTCTACTTGGATGTGTGGCACAAATCTGTCTTCACTAAATAAATTCCTCTGAAGACGTTGGCCACGTTGAGAATAAAGTAAGTTCTCTCGTAGCGGTTCATCTAACATTGGAAGAGTGTGATTCATATTCAAAATTCATTTTCAAAAGTAAAAATGAAGCAATATTTTACAGCATGCAGCATGCCTTCTTGTCAACCTATTAGCCATCTTGGTTGATACCATCTGTTTCACATTTAGGAAGTTATTTTTTGAAGAATCTACCATTCACTCCCTACACTGTTATTATTAATTTTATTTCAATTTTGATTATCCATCTGCACAGATCAGACTCTTCCATAAAACCAAACACGTCATTTTCTAAAAAAACAAGTTACCATCAACATGTGACAATACAATGGAAAGATCACTTGCAACCATGGAGGAAGTATTAAATGGAGGGGTCGTACATGTGATTTAGTACCAATCAACATGATGCACCGTCTTTGACACCATACACTGTTAATAATGCTGTCTCGCTCACGACATATGAAATGCTTTTCTCATTTTCTATGTAAGCAACGTGTCTCTTCTCCGTCTTCAATCTATTTACAAATCACCAAGGAAACACATGAAATCACTAGGTAACGGATTAGTTAGTAGTGTTGTTGCAAGTATGAAAATATCTGATAAATTCCGAATTCAAAAATGTTCCCACCTCATTATGTACGGGATGATTTTCACAAGTATTTATTACCGCGAGCATAGAAGTTACATGCTTGAAGAAGCAAGTACCTATATATTTGAACATCACTAGTTCTAGAAATGGCTGTCACTTTCGCGAACAAAATATTTCGACAAACGAAAAATAAATTTTATCAACGTAATCACATAGAATAAGGAATGAAGTGAAATATTATTCCATGTTCTATAACACATTTACTCTCATTTGTTGGCATGTTTAGAAAATACCCAGTTTGGCATTTATACGTTTTTTTTTTTCCCAATTAGGAAACACACCTGTTCACAGTTGGAAGGTTGCTGATAGACTGAATTTGGATATTTGTGTGATGAGTGGGGTAGCGTATTTCTAATTCTCAAAGGATTGATTTCTTAGCCCATCCAGTTCTATATATCCATGCTTGCAACAAATATTATCAGTTCATAAGCATTTTTATTGTTACTATGTAAATATTCATGAAGTTTGACAAAAAACAATCAGAAAGATTCATTGTGCATCCACCATCGCCACCTTAAATTCGTGATTTCATTAAATAAATTATAATCAATGTTCACATTACATTATGTATGTATGTATGTAAGGCCCGTGCGTTTTGAACCCACTAGGTTTTAGTTTAAATGTTTCTGTTTGGTATGCACTATATATTATTTATATTCATATATCTATATTTACATTACATTATATTATATCCTCTAGGCATGCAATCATCAATACGGACGGTAAAGCACACATTCTAAACAATCACTCACAATCATATGCACTTCAAATGTCCAAAGTTATGATCTTTGTATTAAAAACAAGTGACCTGTCTTTATTCTGACAAAAAATAAACAAAGCCGCATAGCTTTTCCAAGTGGGAAGTTGGAGGATGGCCCTGCAGGGGACAGGAGGAGTTGGAGATGTAGTATTTGGCAGACTACGGCCCAAATCGGACAGTAGCGCCATTGCAGAGAGAAAAAATACTTCAATTGGGTTGTCTTTACGCTTATCGGGACTTTTACAATTAATGTACAATCTATCTATAATCTATAATTTAAGCTGCAAAGATATGTTAACATTTAAGGCTCATATTAAATGCATGCCCACAGACAGCCACATGTAGGTTCGCGCCTACACATTCTGCATGTGTGCATACAAATAAGCAAAACCTCACATAAACATAAACCTTGTAATTCCTGCCGCCGTTCCCTGAACGGTGTGGCATTGGCAAAAGTGAACCGATTTTTACAGCACGGGTGGTCAGCCTCATACCAACCTATCAGTCAAGGAGCAATTGGTTGCAGAAATATTGTCACTGTGTATGCTTGGTTAGTTGATGTTTTTTCCTGTGACCACAATGAGCAGATACAAAGTTTCCTTTGATTTCTTTCGTCCAAAGTAGGCTGAGAAAACGGAGAAAAGGAAAAAATCATTCTTGAACCCGAAGAAAAGATTTTCAGTTTGCCAACCATCAAGTTATCAATTGGACTTTTTGAGCACAGATCTCATGTGTGTTAAGATGTTTTTTTTATGTCAGAATAAATAAGGAAGGCAAGTATTTTTCATAATTTTAAATAATTACTTTTCTGTGTGCTTTACCGCAGGTCGCACCAAAAACATTTAATTCCTTGCAACACTCAAAATTGCTACTAAAATAATTCATCAGAGTTTGGCGCAACCCCAAATTAGTTTTTTTTATTATGTTTAAATCTCTACAACATCCCAGAGACTGAGCGCTCAGAGTAGATCAACATTAGAACACGATGCAATATGTAAGGTAAGTAAAAATAACAAACCCAGCGCTCAGCCAGGGAGATGTCAAATTCGTTTTACTTCTAATTTGACGTTTCGAATGACTTAAAAGTTACAAAGCTATATTGGTCATGAATCGAAAGATACGCTTGTTGTAATTCATAAAAATAAAACTATGCAGGAAGCTCCAAACAAAATAAACTATGTTAAATTTAGAATCATTTTAAGTATTTCATTATCTTTCCTTGCTGACTTGGACATGATTATTAATTATTAAAATCAACATGACAATAATGGATTGAGTCACAAATTTTTTAACTTGAATTGCAAACTTTCACATGTTTCCTTCAATAATTCCTACTTAAGTTTTTTTTATCAAGAGGCTTTTTCAATTCTGACCCAACCACACTATAATTCTCAAAAACAAGATGATGCGAGCTCTTCCTGGATATAAACCAAAGCTGCAAACTACAAACACAAGACATCCCGGCTACACAACAGAACATTACCCAATTAACATAATGATTTATTATCCGCAGTAACCTACAATTATTTTAACTAACAAAAGAAAAAAAATACAAACCAATAAATCCTTTATTTATAGTCAGTTATTATATATCCATAATATTTGTAATTATTTTACCATTGCAACACTATATTATCAACAATATTGAAGCATTCATTTAAGGTTAGGTCACTCGTTCCACTGTCAGGAGGTTCGTAGCACAATCGGCTGAGAAGTTTTATCGGGGAAAGAAGCTGTGCGGGTCAAGGCCAGGCTGAGGTGCTGGGCGCACTGCTGGGCCTTAAAAACAACTCATGTATGAATAACACCATTCCTTGTTACTGATCCAAATCAAAGCAATAGATGGCGCACGGCAGTTTCTTCCCATACTGATGAACGTTCCATGGAACGCACGTAGGTAGACAATGAAAAAAGAGGCACAAGATAGCAGCATCATATTGTCCCCTTAGTGCTTGTTTGTCTTATACTCATCAGAGGTAATTTTACATGAGCAATATTTGTATGTGTACTGGATCAATGTGTCTTATGAAAATTGGAGATTTATCGCAAAAATATTTAAAACATCTCACACATCGCGTTTTTTGTGTTTTTCTTAGCTCAGATTGTGTAGAATGTGATTCTTAAGACAATTTCATTAAAAGGTCATCTTTGAATCAAGCCAAACAAGTACTGGGGGGATGATGTGTCAAAAAAAGAGATGTAAAATGTAAACAAGGAAAAAAGCGTAGTCTGTTTGGCCCCCCAGCTGGCTCTGATGCTCCATCTATTACTTATATTTTGATTGATGTGCATTATTTACTGTACCCTAAGTACAAAACTTAACGATAAACTGAATCCTAGCACTTTACAAAAAATATACATAAAAGAAAACAAAGCCGGTACTTAGCGAGCATTTTAATTTCCATGCAATTTTAATAAAACACTGGTTGAAAGTTACGTGTCATACTTAGGTACTGAATTGTTTTTAAGGCATACATTTTATATAGCAGATAAATCATACAGGGTAAATGATTTTTTTTAGATTTAAGTAAACAATAGAGAATGTAAAGTGTTGAGTATCTCGTACAAGAACCTTTTCAAATATTTGCCGGTGATTTATGGGTTCATTTGATTTAGCACTTCACTGATTTCATTAAACATTTCATTCGGCCGTCACAAATATGATTTAGGCAACTTGCAGGGGAAAACTAAATAGTGAGGTAAGAAGGATACAGAAAGAAAAGGTGGAAGTATTGTCGGGAGGGGTCAAACATGTTGAGCAACATTTTATTTCATAACTTTTATATATTTTGACATTTCTGAAATGAAAGCTGAAAGATTCCTTCGATTAGCTACGAAGACAGATGACTAAAATGTAATTGAATGATTCCTGCAACATGAACAAAAGTCAACCACAGGAAAAAGGACTCGGCACATTCAAAATGATTGAAATAATGTGATGTTACTTGGTCAGGTTAAAGACAGGACAGAGAGTTATAACTTCAATACAAGAGTTAGTTTTAAAAAAGCACTACATTACACCGCACTGAAATTTAGCAGCACAGTGCTATGTGCACATGTTTTACAGAGCTTTAAAATGGGTGACGTCCCGTAGCCGATAGATTTCTTGATTTAAGAGATCTAGATTTCTTTCATTCAATAATTTTAATACATAATGAATACACCTTTAGGTTGACATAAAATGTTGCTGTCCACTTTGCCCTCATGCAGTGATGTGTTGTGCAGCGGTGTGAGTGGGTGTTGGTGTGCCTACATGTGGGGGTGAGGTCAGTGGCGCAGCAGGTCGTGCAGGTCGGCGAAGGCGCAGGCCCCGAGCCCCCGCTGGGCCATGAGGGCCAGCAGACCCGCGGCGTGGCCGGCACACGCTTCCAGGGGCGCGCGCCACGGCAGACGACACGACTCTGCAACACACACACACGGCATCATAACAACAGAAGGTGCTTGCTTATCTACATTCATATGTTATCCATTTTTCCTAAGACAATACTAGTTGATGCTCAGCCTCAGAGACAGGGTTCAAGACCAGGAGTTCTGTAGGTGCACTGGTGTCATTGATTTTGTAGAGCGAGTGGCCTGCTTAAAGTGGCGCTGGGCTGGTCACTGGTCACTTCACAAGGTAGGAACATGACAGATGGCCACTGTGAAAAGGATTGTACAGTGGCGGCCTAGGATGCCCAAGTGGAGAGTGGGGAGACTGAGGTGGCTGGACAACATCAAGGGAACAACAGGCAGAGGATGACTGAACACAGCAGCCGATAGACAAACATGGAGAAGATTGGCAGAGGCCTACGTCAAGGAGTGGACTGAGAAAGGCTGAGGAAGACTAGAAGAGTTGACGTTCACATGTTGTGGGGATGAGATAATGTATGGAAGTTTTCAATGCCATTTATGCTCACTGAAGGTGTTTCTATCTTCCATACACAGATTTAACAGCCAAATATATTCTCTCCCCTTTACAATCATTTCATCACATTACTGATATCTTTCAAAACCTTATTGTCTGTGATATTTTTCAGGTTTAAGCCAACACACCTTTTGCTGACATTAAAACCTGGGCTTTCCTCAAAACTGAAAAGTATCCCTACATTCAGGTTTATTTTTATTCCAATAGGTGTTATAGGCTTACTCGACTGGCAGTTCACCCTGCAGAGTTACTTTCCAGGATCTGCTGCTGGAACTTCCAGGCATTTTGCCCATTTTTACGATTGGCTCCTTCAGCGTGATGATGATGATGTTGATAAAACCGTTATATCATAAAAGTTTAATCACAGACAAGGGTGAAATGTCCAAAAAAGCCAGCTCTGATAGACAACAGATCCTGGAAAGTAACTAATCTAATCTAATCTAAGCTGCAAAGATATATATCATTTAAGATTTAAATTAAATGCATTCCCACAAGCAGATATGTATAATTTCGCGCTAACACATGCCGCATGTGGACCTACAATATAAAAACCCAATCTCAAATGAACATAAGCCTTGCAACTCTTGCCGTCCTTCCCTGAAACAGGGGTGACATTGGCAAAGTGAACCAATTTTTTATATTATGGGTGTTCAGCCGCATAATAACCTATAAGTCAAGGAACTTGACTTATAGGTTGGAATGGAAATTTAGTTGGAATTGCCGGATATTTCTTTTATGTTTCTTACAAAAATATAATTCAGAGAGTAAAGAGAATTTTGTACAGATCAGAACAGTGATTTGCTAGGAGATGATGGTGAGTTTACCGAGTATGGCAGAGTTGAGTGCCTCGCACACGGGCTCCCTGCGCGCGGGCTCCAGCTGCCAGCCCACGGGGCTCGCCCACGGGTTGCTGTACGCCAGCAAGCTGAACGCGTCCTGCAACACCACACAGCGTCAGAGACAATGACAACAACTAAACAATCAACACAAGAATACAAGTAATCACAGGCAGCACGTGGCAGTTGAAATAAAATACAAGGCAAGTGTAGGAGAACAAATTTGTCAGACCACGGAGTTGTTAATAAAATTTAAATATAAATAAATAAACTTTAAATATACCTACCACCATAAATAAAATGTAAGGTATAACATAGAATGCAGGCAGCTTACTGTAAGAACCCAACAGCCTCCATTTTTACTGTTCTAATTTCAAAATTAATTCATTCTTTAGTTTACTCTATTTATGGCTAATTTATGGTAGGCTATGAAAATTATGAGGCTAGGAGTGCTAAACCACCTACCACTATTATTTTTTGATGTTCCATTTTCAATATTTTTGACACATAGTAAAATTCTTGTGTTTTGTCATATTATTTTTAAAACCCTTTGTTCTAGATTTTTTTGTGAAAAACAAATTTGTGTAAATATTTTGATATTGGAATAACCATTCATAAAAGAGGTAAATATTATAAAATGAAGACTCTATTTAACAGGAAGGTGGCAAAATTCATTCATGTACATGCATTAGTGATTTTGATTTCATTTTGTAAGTACAAATGCAGCGTTTCTTAGCAAAAACCCCGCCCTTCTATAAAACGGGGATGACATCAGCACAAATGAACCAATTTTTACAATATGGGCTTTATATCAACCTGTAAGTCAAGAAAAATAAGTAAAAATAATAGGACTACTTTATACGTCAGCTTTCTCAGAAGAAAAAGTTAGTTGTATGATGTTTTCATTGACAAAGCATATCATATTATAAAGGGTCAACTATAGGTATTCTATAAAAGTACTGATAAATCGCCAATCACCTCAAGCATCTTCTTGTTGGCATTGTCTTGTGTCAGATGTTGGCTCATGAGGTACAGCTCCTTGCCAAACTCCAGCATGCGCTCCACGGAGGCGCGGCTGCCCCCGCACACTTGCCTCACACCCACGCTGCATGCCTGCTCCACTTCTACAACAATAACAAAAACAATCAGAATAACAGCTCTTTCATTTCTATAAACATTACCTCAAAATTGATCTAAATCATAACCTCACTTTTCAAGTAAAAATACTTTTGAAAATAGAACATGAAATGAACACAATGTTGCTATAATATGTCAAAAGTATTGGAAAAGGAGAATGAAAAGGAATAATACAGGTAGGTATAAAAAAAATGAATACAGGTAGGTATGGAAAAAATAATATTGCATACCTACCTCCATAGTTTTGATAGGCCAGCACAGATTTTTTGATTAGCCATAAATAATTAAAACAAAGGAATGATTTACTTTTGAATTTGGAACAGTATAAAAACAGAAGGCTGTTGGTTTTTTAAAATAGGCTGTCTACATTATATTTTATACCTACCATTTTATTTATAGTGGTAGATAATATTATATTTGCAGTATGAAACTTGCTATTGGATAACAAATGCCATGGGGTGACAAGACAATGTACATGGCACAAAGTCCATAGATAACAAAATTTCACATACACCTGTGGCTTTTGCCCGCTGAGAAAAAAATCTTTTTAAAATTATGTGCGAGTCCATTATTGATGCATACCTACCCACAATTCTTTTATAGCAGCCTACTAAAGTGATTGTTGATCAACCATAATTTAATTATTTTTGAATAAAGAACAGAAGAAACAAAAGGTTGTTAGAATATTGTTGTAAGCGGCCTACATAATATTTTATACCTACCATTTAAAAATAAAATGTTTTTTTTTTTAACAAATAATTAAATAATTGATTTTAATTAAATAATATTGTGTGAAGACTGACCCATGTCGTCTATGTCAAGGTCCAGGGCAGGATCAGCGGATGCATCCAGGTTGACGGTGATTCCGGCCATGCCTTTCTGGACGTGTGGTAAGCCTGCCATGGCACGGTGACCGTTACTGCTCAAGGAACCATTTGTGCCTAAATGCGAAGAATAACAAAAATATTACTTTTCATGAAAAAAATGCATCTTTTAAAAGAAATAGGGCTGTACTCTAAAAAATGGACCTAGGATTTTAAGTGACCTACTTAAACCTAAAGAGGATGGCGACCAGCACGATGGAGACCAATGGGTAGTACAACAAAGCACTGCATTTACAAGAAGATGGCGACAAGCAGAGACAATTTTGAATATATTATTTTTTTATTAAAAAAAAAATTAGATTTGTTAAGAGGAATGCAATTCACCAACCTATTTTGCCTAGCCAAAATTATCAATTAACAATTCATTTATTAATATTTTTTATGAATTATTAATTGATAACTACCTAATGACATCTGATGAACCAGGGTCGGGTCAAAGTTATTGTCGATAAGACCTGATGCAGGCGGGGTTCGAACCAGCGTTAATGCCAATAATGCGATTTTGCCGTCCATCCCAGTGACAAATGGCTAGCACAACGAGGCACAGCCTTTACAATAGGATGGAAACTAGCAGAAAACAAATAGCTAGCACAACAAGGCATTGTCTCCATTCAGACAACCAAACACCTTCTAATCTTAAGCCTGAAATGTTGACCACGACTTCTGGTCTATTTCTATTTATACAAATTTTTATTATTACACAGTTGCGAGTTAAAACTGCTCATCAAAAATGGTAATTTGATTTTAGATGAGTCGGCCTCCTCATGCTACTCACGATTTCAGTATTCTAAGATTTTTTAATGTTTTTTTCCAAGTTAGCTCATTCCTACGTCCCAAAAGATTGCTTTCTTAGGCCATCTAGTTTTTTTTTTTTTTTTTAAGAAATCCTGTGCGGGAGACTCCCTAGATTCTAGAGACTCTAGTGGAGTATATGACACTTGAAGACACTACCTATGTTGTAGTGCCGCAAAGGTGTACAAGCTTGGTCATCGCTACAAAGCGCCAATACTCAAGCAAGACCCAGTTGCTGTAAGGCTTGATGGACCTTTCTTATACATTGATGGGTGAAACAGTATAATATCAAAGCCCAAGGCTCGTCTATGCTGCGTCCAGTTAGATTTCTTTGGCACCATCTGCTGTCCTGCTGGTGCAGTGCATTGAGTTTGTCAGAACTGAGAAGCTGTTGTCAGAGCACACGTAATGCCGCTCACCATTGCTGCCTGTTGAGTTGAGGCCGTTGGTGGAGTTGGATGAAGATTCCATGTCCACGTCACTAGAGGTGTCGTCTGCGCCGGGCAGCGCGCCCCCTGACAGGTGGTCCTTGATGATCTCTCCCTCGCAGGTCATGCTGCCGTTCATCGTGAGGTTGGTCTGGTTATTCACTTCTTCTTTTGTACCTGCAAAGGCAAAAATTTAATAGTTTTTTAGCACCGTTATTACAAAAGAAAACTAATATAGATCCTTGTTTGTTTAGTGATCATAGTAATCTGTGCAGGCAAAAGCAGGAGGCATTTCACAAGCATCGCACAAGTCCGGTTTTTTTAACCTCACACCCAAGCCCTACACTTATTTTATGTTATTTTTTTACTACTATGTCTTGTCTTTGTCAAATGTTTCTTTTGATAATTAAATTAACAAAGTAGGTACCTACATTATTACCTGATTTTTTATTTATTACAGTTTTATAGCCATTGAAATTTACCTTTAAAACTGCCGTTAAAACTACAATCTTGGCACCTTGATTGTCCACCAAAGGTCTGTTTTTTGCCTGTCCGTATTAGCAAGGCCCTATTGTATTATTGACATTTTATTACTATTTAACAAGTATCATCCAAAGGAAAGTTTATAATTTCTGATCAATGTAAAAACCCCAGCAGTGATTCGTTAACTTAAATCAGCGATTGATATGCATAATAAATTAGATATTGACAGCCATTACACATAAGACACATTCTATGCGGCGCCAAGTCTGAAGTCAGTAGTGCATGTAAGCTTTTACAGTTTTCAGGATAATCCATAGACAATCTGCGCAGAATGTATGGTGTCTGGAAAGGCCCTGAGACTTATAGTTAGAAGATGTTTGAAGTGGTGTTACCATTTGTCTGTTTATTGTGGTGTCTGCTGGGTGAGCAGGGAGAGTGTGTGGGACTGGAGCCGCTGTTTGTGTGCAGGATCACAGAAGTCTGGCCTCCGGTCTCCCCGCGCACCATAAACATCTGCAACACACCACCACATCACATGAGAGGAAAACAGATTGTGCAGAGAGTGTCCATAGTACACTCCTAAGGCTGAGATGGACATACTACATAATAATATTACAATGATTTATTTGGTGAGCGCTGTTTTTGTTTGAATCACACCTCTGCGAGCTTGGTTGTCGCTGTAGAAAGTGCCAATTCTCAAGCAAGACCCAGTTGCTGTAAGGCTGGATGGACCTTAGGTGACCAGTCTTTGGTAAAGGTATATGAATTTTTCAACCCAGCGAAGAGCATATTTGAAAACATAAATGGCATATTTTTTGTGCTCCGCCGGGATTCTGTTAAGAGTCTGAAGCGTTAGCACTAGACTATGGACCGGTCATGTGTGCCTAAAAGAATTATGACATGACATTACGAAACGAAAATTAAATATTGAAATCCCGGGGGAATTAGAAAAGTAGGAGGACGGAGTGAGAAAGGATGCAATACAGCTTTTCCAGGTGACAAGTCAACAGCTGAGGACAGGAGACGCTGGAGGTGAATGAACGTTCCTGGACCTCTCGCTGACTCTGCTTTGTGCATTGTATGTTGTTGTTGGAAAGCTTTTGTGATATTTTTCATTGTTCATGAGGACATGCTGTGACTTGAGATGCTTACCTCGGAGTCTGAGCCGTTGACCATCTCCACGAACTGCCTGCACTTGAGCATGAACAGCAGGTTGTGGTTCTGCTCCAGCAGGTTGGGGTATAATCTCCTGGTGCTCTCTATTGCCTCGCCCATGCGACCCGATAACACTAACTTCAAAATTCCTGAAATACACACACACACACACACATTATAAGTAAATATAAATGGGCTGGGAGAGGATATACCTTTACATGGAATAAGATGTTTAAACTTTTAAAGCAGTGATTATATTAGGATTTAAAAAAGATTTATTGAATGAGAAGTAAACTAAGCTACACATATTTATTGCTAAAAGCATTTTTGAAATTGCCTATATTTTTTTGTGCTCCGCCAGAATTCGAGCTCAGGACCTTCCGAATTACAGATGTACCCGGCTAAAGGAGGGTGCTGTTATGACTTTCCGACCTTCAAGCTCCTAACATAAATGGGTATTATTATTTTTTTTAACAACTTTTTAAATTTTAGCGATTCAACTAACGTCACATTGAACTATCTAAAGTGCCATTCTACAAGATGGCGACATTAATTCTGATTTTCGCCGCATTCAGTTAAAGCAGTGTCGATCAGTTTGTGTCATCTGCGTTAACTACTAGACTACAGACAGGTCAACTGCATACGTTTCTCAATGCTGTACAATAGAAAAAAATACCTGATTATCAGGAATCTATAGTGTAATTTAAAACCGGTAACATAACATAATAGAGGCATTTTTTATATCAAAACTCTAACCCTTCATTTTTAAATAAATAACAATTCAAAACAACTTTTCATTTGGTTGTTGTACCGAGTCCAATGGAGGACAGCTACAGATTACATAAAGAGTTAGCAAGGCTTTAGTTCCATCTAAGCAAGAGATTCAGTTTATAAATCCATCTGAGGCCTGGTATTTTCAACGATAGCATAGTGACGTTATACTGAGTGAAAAGGACGCACTTATGTCACTTGCGTGGGTAGTTTTTTGTTATCAGTTTAAAGTCATATGTGCTAACGTTGAAAATACCGGGCCTAAGGGTACAGTAAGTGCATTCTCACTTTGTCTATTTTTTATAGAAGTGATTTCCTCGTCAAAGACTTGTCCGGTGGCGCGGGCGAAGGCCTCGGCTGTCCCGCAGTAGCCGTGGTGTACCAGGTACGTGGAGACCATCCTGGAAGCATACAAGGTCACGTGGTCAGCAACAAACAGTCTATCAGCAGGCAAATACTCACAATCTTACACAGCTAGTTAATAGAGGCCGCTGCTCCATCAACACAGCTCACATGCAGAGTGCCTTCTTTATCATTCTTATATTCTAAGTGAACTCATATTTTTCATCATCATTCCTTGACTTATAGGTTGGTATGCGGCTGACCACCCATGCTGTAAAAATGGTTCACTTTGTCAATGTCACCCCTGTTACAGGGAAGGACGGCAAGAGTTGCAGGGTGTATGTCCATTTGAGATTTGGTTTTTATGTTGTGGGTTCACATGAGGCATGTGCAAGCGCGAACTTGTACGTGTCTGGTTGGGGGAAGGCATGTAATGTGAATCTCCAATGTAACATATCTTTGCAACTTAGATTAGATTAGATAGTAATTCAGTTAATTTCAAAGGAGTTATTTAAAAGGAATGAGATAAAATATTTATTCTGAAATGTATTTGCCTATACCCTGTGCACGCGCCTGGCAAATACACACAGTTTTACAGAGATAGTGAAAAGCTGTCGCTGCTTCACCAACACAATTCACATGCAGAGAGCCTTCTTTCAGCTCCAGCACCGTAGCTGAACAAGGAAATCATCAGGAAAGCCTGGGAGAGGCTTATATCCACCTTATATTTACCCCTCACCACACACAAGAGCTTAGTCTCTTTTTGGTGAGGTATAGTGTTACAAAAAATGTAATAGATGTAAGAAAAAAAAGTGTGTATTATGAATGTATTTCAATAAAAAAGTAAATTTAAAAAAAAATGAGTGGATACAGACAAGTTGACAAGTTAGGAGAACCAGAATGCTGTGCACGCGCTTACTTCTGCATGATGGCCTGCCACTCTCCCTGCGCCTCGGGCAGCGAGAACTCGTTGATGGCGAGGCGCGTCTTGAAGCGCAGCTCGCGGATCATGTCCTCGATGTCAAACACAAAGGGCTGCTGCCCAAAGTTGGCGTCCACCACCTCGCCCGGGGTCTGCAGGCCCACCGTGGGGTACAGGTTGGGCTGGAATACAAACAGACGGTTCACATCAGTCAATTAGTTCATGCTCTCCTCGCTCAGGATCGGGGAAACTTACGCTTCAAGTAAAGTGGTTGGTAGGGGTACAGAATCTAATCTAATCAAGTTGCAAAGATATGTTATATCGGAGATTCACATTACATGCATTTTCACAACCAGGCACGTACAAGTTTGCGCTTGCACATGCCGCATGTGAACCTACAACATAAAAACCAAATCTCAAATGGGCATACACCCTGCAACTCTTGCCGTCCTTCCCTGAGACAGGGGTGACATTGGCAAAGTGAACCATTTTTACAGCATGGGTGGTCAGCCGCATACCAATCTATAAGTCAAGGAACCAATGAAAAAAAATTTCTGCCTAGTTCAATGGACTCTGCATAAAATTTACGCCTATTTACAATTTAAATTTTGTATTTCCATAGCAATCCGATCGTTTTACATTAGAACTTTGTTTATGTCAATTAATGTGTGGACCTCATTAAAAACATATTTTTTTAATTGTGTATTTTGGGTTTTTAGTTTGTAGTCAAGTACTTTGACCGGTCCGTAGTCTATTGGTCTACGGGTTCGAATCCCACCGAGGATGTCACAAGTAATTTCAATTTCGGTGTTTCAAACCCCAAAATACACATACCGGCAAGGCTTACTCAGCCTTCACAAGAAATGAGTAGGGGAAGGTGGTCACCATTCGTACGCGGGGCACATTCGTACAGTTAATATTCCAGTAAAACTAAACAGCACACAAACACGCCTTTGCTTGTGTGCATAGACATACCGGCCACCATGTTGCTAGTGAAGTGTCCCGCCAGTCGCACAACAGTGTATCAACTGGCAAGACGTAACGTGTTTTCGCGTGCGGTGAGTAAATTTCTTACTTAACTTTAGTTCGTAATTGTAAGTAAAAAAAATCATGTTTTTAACAAAATGGTGATGATTGATTAATGTTAACATTGTTTATTTTAAGCTTTAATTGTTATATTTCTCAAAATAAATTAGAATTTGTATAAAGTTGTATTTTAGTTTCGTGCAAAGGCATGGGGTGCATTCGGACAGCCAGACATGGGGCACATTCGTACGCGTACGAATGCTCCTCTTTAGATTTTATTAACCACCAGTACATCAAAATTTTTTTTTTTATGAAAATAAATATAGTTTTACCTTTTAAGAATTATCGTGGAGATAGCACAATAACATATTTTTCCCTTTATGAAGTATTCTACTTCTAACAAAATTTATTTTATTTTAATTAAGTCAACCTTATAATTATTTTTTTATTGCAGAATCATGGTGTGGAAATATAAAAAAAAGGGTACGCGTACTCAAGAAGTGGATGAAGAGTCCATGAAGTTAGCAATTGATGATGTTATACAAGGACTGTTGTCATATAGGAAAGCCGCGTTAAAATACAACATCATAACATCAACGTTGGAAAGCAGAGTCAAGAAATTTAAAGATGGCTCTAACGCCGATGGACATTTCATTCAAAATTCACGAGTCTGCAAGTCTTCTCCTTTAAAGGATTGTAAACATCTCATTTAGATTGATTGATTGATTGTAAAGCTTAGAATTATCAATAAGTAAACTAAGGTTGAACGATTTTATTTTTTGTTATTTTTCTAAAGAAAAATTTATCCACTATGAGTCAAGTCACATATTATGAAGTTAGTTCTTTGATGAATAAATATTTTTATAATAATGAATAAAACAAATACCAACTTAATTGGCTTTTTATTACCCAGTATACGTACGTACGAAAGTACACCACCTACTGTACGAATGTACCCCGTAGGTGGGGTACGTTCGTACAAATATCTTATCGTAGAAAAATGGCTATAACCCTTTAACCTTTTGACTTAACAGTTTCGGACTTTTTTGTGACAAACTACAATATATTAGTTCCACTTAGGTACATAAATTCGATAAATTTGACAATTACTCATAAAGTAAAAAAATAAAATCTAAAAAGTGTACGAAGGGCACTTTCCCCTACTAGCTCCCTCGGGAGCTGGGAAACCCCCACTCCAACTGATGTGGTTGGCGTAAGGCCGGCCCCCTTACCTGTAAAAAGAAATAGGTTCCACTTGCCACATGCGAAATCCTTTGGGGATAGCGTGGCAAGAAGTCACACAATACGTGTAGCTTAGTTGCGTTGACTGAGAAAAGATGAAGAAGAAAATAATGAAGGAATTTTTTTAAAATGATTTCACTTATAGGGTGGTATGAGGCTGACCACGCAAACGCAACTACGCAACTAAGCTACACATATAGTGTAACTTCTTGCCGCGTTATCCCCGAAGGGGTCGCATATGGCGAGTTGAACCTATTTATTTTTACAGGTAAGGGGGCCGGCCTTACGCCAACCACTTCAGTTGAAGTGGAGGTTTCCCAGCTCCCGAGAGTGCTGGTACTCATTTCTTGTGAAGGCTGAGTAAACCTTGCCGGTATTTTATTTTGGGGTTCACCCATACTGTAAAAAACGGTTCACTTTACCAATGTCACCTCTGTGTCAGGTAATGTCGGCAAAAGTTGTAGGGTTTATGTTCATTTGTGGTTTGTATTTTATTTGTAGGTACACATTCAGAATTTGTAAGCGCGAACTACATGTGTTTGTTTGTGGGCATGCATTTGATATGAGCTTTAAATGTTAATATATCTTTGCAACTTAGATTATAGATTATTATTATAGATTGAAGACGCTCTCTCACAGGCAAGTCCCTGAAGGCGACGCCCAGATGGTGGCCGTTCTTTGTGTAGAAGCAGGTGTTGTCGATGAGGTTGACGCCGCAGCCGATGACGTCGCCCGTGGTGAAGGTGGGGCCGTAGGGCTGCCCCGTGCCCGACGAGCAGAAGGAGTGCCCGTCGTCCCCGTGGTAGCCGTACGAGTGCTTGTCCCAGCCTGGAATGCACAAGCATGACCATCACTAAAGGAGAGAAAACTTAATGACCTAAACTGAATCTTATATTATCATTAATTAATGAGGCATTTAATTTGCAACCTTTCATTTTTAAATATTAAAAATAAAAAATAATTTGTATACGGTTACGGGGTGAGTAAAATTTAATAATGTACACCAAGAGCAGACATAACACATTTTTTTATGTATCTTGAAGAAGGCTCTTTAAAATCAGTAAGCTAATCTTATAGTGGACTCATTCAGGGATATTCTGTAGCCAGTGACGAGATTGTAGGTTTGACATCATGTGGCAGAACTTTAAAGCAGCATGGATAACTCTTGCTGTTGCATTTATAACAAACTGAAGTCTCTAGTTTAGAAATGAACGGAAAAAACGGTTTGTATAATAATATAACCGAAAAGTTAAAGTAACTAAGTGTGTAGTTATGAATAAATTGTAAATATCTATTTTTGTATTAGGTATAATAATGGAAGGTTGTGGGTTCGAATCCTGGCAGAGCACAAAAAATATACCATTTATATTTTCATATGTGCTCTTCGCTGGGTGAAAAATTCATATACCTTTACCAAAGACCGGTCACTAAAGGAACATTCAGCCTTACAGCAACTGGGTCTTGCATGAGAATTGGCGTTTTCTACAGCGATGATCAAGTTCGCAGAGGACTCTTGAGGTGTGATACACCAAATGAATCATCCTAATATTATTATGTCATCAAAAGCAGATTAGACTGTCACTTAATAGATAGGAATGCAATTGCATACCGGGCAGTCTGTTCATGTTGACACCGTATGCACTGAGGCCGATGCCCATGTAGCCGTCCCTGCCCTTGGACACGATGCGCACCTCAAAGTAGTAGAGGCCGCACGCGGGCGGGATGGGGTGCGTGGCGCGCACGCTCGCCGCATCCTTGTGGGTCTTGCCGTGTCCTGGAATAATAAACCACATTAGTAAAGGATATTATTACTTACATCTATCATAATCTAAGTTCAACCTAAAAGCCTGGATTTTTATGTATTCTTGACTTATAGGTTGGTGTGAGGCTGACCACCCATACTATAAACAAATTGTTCACTTTGCCAATGTCACCCCTTTTTCAGGGAAAGTTCAGCAAGAGTTGCAGGGATTATGTTAATTTAAGATTGGGTTTTTATGTTGTAAGTCCACAGGGGGCATGTGTAAGCGCGAACTTAAACATGTCTGCTTTTGGGAATGCATGTGATATGAATCTTAAATCAAACATATCTTTGCAATTAAGATTTAAGATCCGCTTCAATTATCACAGCGCGTTGGCTTCAGTTTTGTCGAAGGATTCAATGCGGTCGGTAGACAGTGCCTTAACTACTAGATAGTGGTGAATCATAGTCGTTACGCTAAACGTTACTTAGATACACATATAGTGTAACTTCTTGCTGTGTATTCCCCGAAGGCGTCGCATGTGGCAAGTGGGACCTATTTATTTTACAGGTAATGGTAATAGTAATAATAATATATGGCTAATTTATTTGAAAAGCACTCTTTACATTAAAATTTAACCACCAAAGACGTTTGTAAAGCTAGATAAATTACCAGTGTGATATTTTTTTTAACTGAATGAGTGTTCACCCTCCTACAAATGATGCTGCATTCTCACTTCTTGCATAAGTAATGTTCCCATTCTACAGGAAAACTGCACTATAAACTCTTGCATTTCACTTATCACAAACATTACATTATTATTAAACAGATAACTGTGTTGACAATTCCCTCAGACAACATTACAATTATTATGTAAAAGATCGCACCTAATATTTACTAAGTTTTTGACATGAATGAATGTCATGCTTATAAGAACCCTCAAGCATTATTCAGTAATTTTCAACGTAAGCATAGCGACTCTATGCTGGGTGAAAAGCACGCACTGACGTCAATCGTGTGGGTAGTTTTTTTATCAGTGTGAAGTCGCATAAGCTAATGTTGAAAATAACGGATCTAAGACCTAGGGCCTGTTGCACCAAACTCCAATCAGACGAAAATCAAAATTAAGTGTGATATCTCCCTTTCAAATCAAACAATTGATTGCATATACGTAAGTCAGCTGATGTGAATCATATTTCCTGTTCAAATTCCATCACATTTTTACCAACTTTCGAGAAATATTTAACCGAGGTCCTTACCAGAACTAAGCAATCAAATATTGATTGGAGGTTGGTGCAACAGGCCCCTAGTGTTTTAAACTTATTGTAGAACCGGTATTTTCAACCTTAGCATAGAGACTTTATACTGAATGAAATGGACACACACTTATGTTCTCCCGTTGAGGTGAGTGTGAGGAGCGGACACTGAGGTCAGCGGGGATTGGTGCTGTCAGGTTGACGCAGCCTCGCCGTCAAATACGCACTAATTTTAAGGATCGCGCTTTCCGGATTGCGGGACTAATGGAGTGAGGGTTTCAGAATCTGTTGGCATTTTTAAGGGAGCACTGAAACGGCACCTTTATAAAATATCTCATTCATGATTGGACACACAAAAACGGCGTTCTTATATCATGTAGAAAAAAATATATATCCTCACACACACACATATATATAGGAATCCCCTATTTAAAGTGAAATGAATGGAAATAAATAGGCTGATCACGCCACATATGACCGCTTCGGGGACAACGCTGTAAGATGTTGCACTCTATGTACGCAACGCAACTAAGCTACACATATAGTGTAACTTCTTGCCGCGTTATCCCCGAAGGGGTCGCATGTGGCGAGTTGAACCTATTTACTTTTACAGGTAAGGGGGCCGGCCTTACGCCAACCACTTCGGTTGAAGTGGAGCTTTCCCAGCTCCCGAGAGTGCTGGTACTCATTTCTTGTGAAGGCTGAGTAAGCCTTGCCGGTATTTTATTTTGGGGTTTGAAATAAACACCAAAACGGGAAATCATTTCTGACACCCTCGGTGGGATTCGAACCCGAGCTTTTGGCATGGAATGCAAGCACTCTACCACCTGAGCTATCGACCGGACTATGTGCAGCTTAGTTAAGTTAAAAAGTAAAATATTGAAGTGTTATTATCTTAAAATTTATATAGGTACTTTTACTATATGTGCAGTTGGTAGTTCCAATATAATATGTGCCATTTTTTCAAGAGGCAAAGATTTTTTTTTTTGATAAATTCAAAAATAAATATTATGAAAGTCATTGTTGATCACTATTTATTTGCGGGGATCATTGAATTGAAAAACCATCGACAATAAATAACATTCAAAGACAACAACAACAATCATCTCAGAGTGGGTAGGTACATAACATTGTGTTGCCAACTTAATGATACAGAAAAACTAAACGTCGCTCCCTGATTGGCTGTCGCGCGCCACTGCCTCAAAGTCTGAACGCAGCCATAACGTTTTTATCAAAAATGTATGAAAACAAAAACTCTCACTGGAGGCAGTGTTTTCGTTTCAGTACATTTTTGTAAAACATTACGTGTTTGAACTAAAGGGAAAAGGAGGATACAAACGCGTCACGGACGATCGCAAACCAGTTCCCAATCATCACAAAGCGTACATCAAGTCGCAATCATCACGTTTACAGGAATATTGTATGGAAACTTAAATAGTACCTGATATGGATACCTATAATGAATTTTCACTGTGTGAATACACAAACTTTAAAAAGTCTACTTCAATTATTTCACACGGTGACAGTTCGCTCCCCCAGTTCTTGTTTACCGTATACGCCAATCTTGTCAAAGATGACTTTTTCATGCAGTTGTCTTATGAATCAAATTCTACACAATCTGAGCTAAGAAAAACCGTAAAACTCGATAACGTAAGAGTTCTTTTAAATATTTATAATATAAATTTCTTGTTTTTATAAGACACATTGGTCCAGTACACATGCAAACATTGCTCATGTAAAATTTTCTCAATGGCGTATACGGTAAACAAGAACTAAGGCAGCGAGTTGGCAAGTGGTGAGTACGCCGAGTAAAAAACATAGCGATAATTCCCCTCGATCGCGTAAATAGAAAAACAATGTAAGCAAACTAAATCATTCACTAGGGGTGCTGTTGTTTTTCCATACATTTTTTTCTATTAACCCGATCGAGGGGAGCTTACGTTGTGTTTTATACTCGGTATATACTAGCAGACTAGCTCAATCTGAATGCTCACTATCTTCGTCTATAGCAGTGTTTCCCAACCTTTTTCACCCATCGTCCCTTTATGTGTATATAGATAAACCCATCGCTTCCCATCCTTATGCCTAAATAAACTTCGTCGACTTGGGGGGGACGGGGGTAGAATCGCCTCTCCAGATTTTTTTCTCCCAAGGTACAGATTTCAGGACCATCGCCCCCCTATCGCTCCATCGCCCCCTGCGTAATTTTCCCTTTCCTTGACTAATAGGTTGGTGTAAGGCCACCACCCATAGATACTGTAAAAAAGGCTTTCACTTTGCCAATGTCACCCCAGTTTCGGGGAAGGTCGCCAAAAGTTGCAGGGTTTATGTCCATTTGAGGCTTGGATTTTAATTTGTAAGTACACTTGTACATTTGTAAGTCTGTTGGTTAGCATGCATTTAATATGAATCTTAAATGGTAACATCTCTTGGCAACTTAGATTATAGATTATAAGAGCCCAAATCGCCCCCAGGTTGGGAGCCACTGGTCTATAGCGATCTCTAAGTATTGCAAAAATGCATTTATATGTGCAGGAGTAATTCCTCAAGTTATATGATGGAAAACCAGTTATGGCGTAGGGAAGGTACAAGGAAATCAATTATTTTAGAATACATTGGTTGACAGGCCCGTAGTACAGTGGTTAACGCTTGAAAACAACAAATGAACAATCTATAATCTAAGTTGCAGACATATATTAACATTTAAGGCTCTCAAATGTATGCCCACAAACAAAAACGTGTAGTTCGCGCTTACAAATGCTGAATGTGTACTTACAAATAAAATCCAAACCCCAAATGAACATAAACCCTACAACTTTTGCCGACCTTCCCTGACACAGGGGTGACATTGGCAAAGTGAACCATTTTTTACAGTATGGGTGGTCAGCCTCATACCAACCTATAAGTCAAGGAATAAAAATCATTCTCAAAATAAGCTCTTGGCTGTCTTCACCAAAGATCCATCAAGCCTTACAGCAATTGGCTCTTGCTTATGCATTGGAGCTTTCTAAAGCGACCAAAAGACTCTTTTGAGGTGTGAATCACTCAAAAACAGCGGTCACCAAATAAACCTTCGAAATATTTCTTTTATTTTTATGTAAATGTAGATATAACATTTTATGTGGGCACCTTTACAATAACTACTAGGAGTATGAAAAATTTACTCGGATAAAAAAATCACATCAAACGTATGCACCTACGGATCGACACGGCTTAAACTGAACGTGGTGAAAATCGGAACCAACGTCGCCATCTTGTAAAACAACACTTTTGAGAGTTCAATGTGAAGTCGGCTGAATTGCTATAATTTAAAAAGTATTTTGTTGAAGAAAAACACAATAAAAACCTCTGATTTTATAAGTTTCAAGACCCTAAAGTCATAACAGCGCCCTCCTATAGTTACATCTGTATATCGTTATTGTAATTTCAACACACCTAGACAAGACCTTCCCGTGAAGTTAAAAGCAATGGCACGACATAAGAACTTGTAAGTCAAGAGGCGTATCCATGACTCATAAAAGTAAACGGTCAATATTACTGACACTAAAATCATACCTCGAGAAGCACAACTTGTGGGATTGTTAATTATAGATCAAGTAGCGTTGTTGCGCTATTCCTTGACTTATAGGTTGGTATGAGGCTGACCACCCATACTGTAAAAAATGGTTCACTTTGCCAATGTCACCCCTGTTTCAGGGAAGGTCGGCAAAAGTTGTGGGGCTTATGTTCATTTAAGGTTTGGATTTTATTTGTAAGTACACATTCAGCATTTGTAAGCGCGAACTACACTTGTTGGTTTGTGGGCATACATCTGAGAGCTTTAATCTAATCTGATCTAAGCTGCAAAGATATATATCATTTAAGATTTATATTAAATGCATTCCCACAAGCAGATATGTATAATTTCGCGCTAACACATGCCGCATGTGGACCTACAATATAAAAACCCAATCTCAAATGAACATAAGCCTTGCAACTCTTGCCGTCCTTCCCTGAAACAGGGGTGACATTGGCAAAGTGAACCAATTTTTTTTTTACAGTATGGGTGGTCAGCCGCATAATAACCTATAAGTCAAGGAAAATACATGACAAATTTAAATGAATATATCCTTGCAACTTAGATTATAGATTATAGCGTGATAAGTAGTGTGATTACTGGGAATCCGCTGCGGATGCAGCTTGATTATTGCGTCACGTATCTTTGGGGATGCGTCTATCCCCCGTCTAGACAGGTTGCACCCTTCTGGGGTCGACGCCCCCGTCCGAAATCTCAGCTGCCCTCTCCGAGGGGACAATGCACCGCACGCGCAGGGTGCATCGACCCTTAAATCACCTCCGAACTACCCCCCTATCTCAAAATATATCGTAGGGTCAAAGTGGCAACAGTGGATCATGTGGGTACAGTGGATCAGGGCAGTTTCTTCCAGATGAGTAGTTATACAGGGCTATTGCTTACACCCTGGCATGGTGCTCATGTCTGAACATGTCTGAACCAAACAGAGTCCTACTTCAATGCAGTTTGGTTTTGCTGAGTTACAAAACGTGTTTCTGACAGTCAAAAGTAAAAATTAAGCTTCGCTTTGTTGTCTTCTAATTTTTAAAGTATTGAAGTTCGGCTAGAAGTTATTCATTTATCCTCATTAACAATAATCCTACTTCCATTATAACATTACCCCATTACTTTGTACAAAGTGAAATACATAAATTGCTGCCCCAAAAGAAATTTGTTGAAAGGGTACACAGTGGATCAACATCATAGGGTACATAGTCGATCATCTTACCTGTAAAAATAAATAGATTCCACTCGCCACATGAGACCCTTTGGGAAGAACGCAGAAAGAAGTTACACTAAATGTGTAGCATAGTTGCGTTTACCTCGGAAGACGCAGCAATGCCCGTTAACATTCTTATTACTTCTTCAATGTGGATTTTTCATGTATTATCATCCACTTATTTAATGTTATTTTGTTCTGTTTGATTAAAATTGGTGTATAACCATTGTGTATAACAGAAAAAAAAATTGTCTGTTTTTTTGAAATACAAATAATTTGGTTTTTATTGTTTGATCCACTGTGTACACCATAGGGTACACAGTGGATCATTTCCCATTTTTCCCTAAATGCAAAATATCTCTGTATTTATTGGATAAAAAAGATGGAGCTCTTAGAACAAGTTGTAGGTACTTAATTTATTAACCGTTTGATAAAAGTTGCAAATTGATTGCATTTATACAAAAATAATTCTGAGCGCTTGAAAAAAAATGATCCACTGTTGCCACACTGACCCTATTTGTTATTATTATATTTACTAGAAGATGTGAATGCAAAGAAGCATATTTTTTCTTGACTTATAGGTTGGTATGAGGCAGACCAATCATACTGTAAAATAATGGTTCACTTTGCCAATGCCACCCCGATTTCAGGGAAGGTCGGCAAGAGTGACAGGGCTTATGTTTATTTGAGATTGAATTTTTATGTTGTAAATCCACATGCGGCGTGTGTAAGCGCGAACGTATACGTGTCTGCTTGTTGGATTTCATTTAATACTAATCCTAAATGTAATATATCTTTGCAACTTAGATTATAGATAAAATCTTGAATAATAAAAATCATTACAAAACAAAACAAATACGATTAAAATAATGGGTTATGACAAACATGGATGACATTTGTTAGATGTTAGTTACTAGTAAGCTCCTTGATTTATAGGTCGGTATGAGGTTGACCACCCATATTGTAAAAAAATGCTTTCACTTTGCCAATAAAACCCATGTTTTAAGGGAGATCGGGGGAGTTGCAGGGTTTATGTTAATAAAACAATAATTAAGGCGGTAGATCGCATGGATTAAAACTATTTCACAATATGCAAGACAAGCTCTAGGCCAGGCCTGGCCAACCCAAATTGCACCCCGGGCCGCATTGATGGCCTAAAATTTCCCCAAGGGCCACACATACAAACATTTTACAAAAAAAAAAAATATAAATAAACGAAACCACAACCAGATGTGAAAAGAAAACACGCATTGAACCAACAACAAAAAATGTATTTATGTAGTAAACAACATTAAAAAAAATTTAACAATAGAAAAATATTTTAACAATGAAAATTATTAATTAACCCCTAACTTCATAGAGGAAAAAATTCTTAATTTTTCATTTCAAAACAATATTACAAATAAAACCAATTATCAGGGACTTCTCCTTTCAGTGCAAGATTTGAGATTCTTTTCGCTTACTTAATTTTTCTAAATCTAGGTATTTCAATATTTGAAGTTACACACCTTAACTGGTTTTCCAGATTTACGTCTGTTATAGACGCCCTATTTTTATTTTTATTATATTTCATTTTTATTTTTCATCACACATGACCGCGGGCCGCACGTAAAGGCGCCGCGGGCCGCATGCGGCCCGCGGGCCGCGGGTTGGCCAGGCCTGCTCTAGGCGATACCTACTATCATATAACAGGCCTTATCACTATGGGGCCGTCCATATATTACGTCATTCGAATTAAGGGGGGGGGAATCTGGTCTGTGGATGATGGCAAATGACGTACGAGTACCAAGTGACGTCGTTCTTGTAAATACCAATTTCTACAAAATATACATAATATTATGTAAGATATATAACATTATTAATTATTAAGCTCATCCATTATTACAGCAAGAGGGGGGAGGGGTCATTAGATAATGACTATAGGATGATTGTAGGGGGGGGGGGGTCGAAAATCGCCAAAAATCGATGACGTAATTTATGGACTGCCCCTATGGTATGGCAGGTAGGCGAGTCACCAAGGCAACTTGTCTACTCACCGTGATTTCAAGTATAACAGTGAGCAAGGTTGTTAGATAACAGGCATTGGTTCAGGGCGGAAGTGAAATAGGCAAGAAAGATGCGAGTTTAATTAAATAATTTAAATATAGAACAAAATGCAAAAAATATTGTAAAGTCATCACTTCAATCACGAAAACTGCGTAAACATTATTCTGTCAATTATCAAAGAGAAAAAATAAATATTTTTAATTACAGAAATAACACAATGGTAACAAAAACAACCATTAAATCATACGCGATTTCCGATAAAAATTTTAGAACAACATATACGTATTCATAAAAACCTGCCATTTACGATCTACAGAAACGCACAATCGTAAATTTTAATAAGATTAACATTATAATGTAGAATTGACCAGAAAAGTTTTGAAATCATAATTTAGTCAGAACCATCCGAAGAGGAGTTAGTCGACCCTTGTTTCATTGACGGATAGAATTGAGAGGCAGGACTTAATATATCCCCAAATAAGAACGGTTGTACCACCTATATCTTGCACTGAATTAGCAGAGAATGATGACCCAAGAAGAGAAGTGCCTTTTTTAAGGATAAGATGTGCAATCTCATCACAAATTTACGCCCGTTATCTCCATCTCTTTCCAAGACATGACGTTCCCCCAGTTCTTGTTTATCGTATACGCCAATCTTGTCAAATATGACTTTTTCATGCAGTTGCCTTATGAATCAAATTCTACACGATCTGAGCTAAGAAAAACCGTAAAACTCGATAATGTGAGAGTTCTTTTAAATATTTTTTAAATAAATTTCTTGTTTTCATAAGACACATTGGTCCAGTACACATGCAAAACTTGCTCATGTAAAATTTTCTCAATGGCGTATACGATAAACAAGAACTAAGGCAGCGATGAGTCAGAAGTTTTAGTTAAACCAAGTGTAAATAAGATGTAGAAAATCCCTAGATGTCTTGTTGAAAAAACTCGTTACAAGAGGGCTCAAACAAACAAGAGCACCGAGACTTTCTTGTCGAGTAAAACTTTCAAACTATACCACCATTAAGCCTACTATCATATCGTTAACAGTGGGTATCGCTTCAAATATTTGTTTTTTTTTTTAAATGAAATCCTGTGCGGGAGACTCCCTAGATTCTAGAGACTCTAGGGGTCTATGACACTTGTTGTAGTGCCGCAGAGGTGTACGAGCTTGGTCTTCGCTATGTAATGGATCCGAAATTGTTTTAACGCAAGTAGTTACGAAAATACTAGTCTTCCATAGTTAAGAAAGAGAAAAAAGATGTACCTAGTGTGATTTCGTTGTGAACAGAGACGCAAGCGAGAGGCTACAAAAAGTATGCCTTTCATAAAAGTTGACGTTGTGTGTACGGTAAATTTGCCAATTTTGAAAGAAAATTCATTATTATAAGATATCCTGGCACGGTAATTTTTGGGTGTCTATAATCTTAGTTGCAAATATGTATTACATTTAAGATTCATATTAGATGCATTCCCATAAGAAGACACGTATAAGTTCGCGCTTACACATGCCGCATGCGGACCTACAATATAATAACCCAAATCTCAAATGAACCATAAGCACTGCAACACTTACCAACCTTCCCTGAAACAGGAGCGACATTGGCAAAGTGAACCATTTTTTTACAGTATGGGTGGTCAGCCTCATACCAACCTATAAGCCAAGGAAAGTGTCGAAACACAAAATAGAGAAAGCAAGAAAACATAGAATTTTGATTTGTGTTTTGACAGTTGTGCTCCAAACTCTGCTTCAATACCGTAAGCTAGTTTCGGATGTATTATATTACATGGCAATTGGTTTCCAACTGATTGACGGGATGATAATGAGTGCTCACAAGACATTCAAGAAGACAGGTAGGCAGACAGATGGGCAGGCAGGCGAGAGCAGGAGTAGTAATGGTTATATAGATGTGTTGTGACGTACGATATAGCCAGAGACGGAGCTGGAGATACGCCAAGTGCGATCTGCGACTATGGTCCCTCGAGCAACCTTGGGGACCAACACAAAAAGAATCAACACCAGTCAATAACGTCACAGGCATCTTATCATATCTTACCAACAACTTGTCAGGGACTAAAGGTCTGCTTTCCCCAAATAATCGGACGAAACTTTTGATAAAGCTTGTAATCTTTTTCGAAATATTTTTCGGCCTTGTTTGGCTTTGTAGAAAGTGATAACACCAGGAGTTTTATTTGACTATCGTATGCGAATGAAAAACATTGCATATCGACGGTTAAAAGGCAGAATAAGCGGCATTTTGGTCAAAAATGAGTTACGAATGCTATCCTACTTGAAAATTTCCGCCCTTTCTAATGCGCTAACTCCCAAAGCTATACAATGATTTTTGTATTGTTTATGCCCAAAAAAACAACTGCGTTTTCGAAGTATGGTTTTGGTGTAACCGACAAGATTTTGGCCTTTTTTTGTCCTAAAACCGCTTTTGACATAAAAAAAATCGTAAAACCACATTAACAGGAATGCCAATAAATGCCTTATTTTTTTTAATTATAGAGCTGTTTTGATTTTAACGATATGTTAAAAAAAAAAATTATGCCATTTTTCTACAATCTCAAACTTTAAACTGCTCTCCTGAACAATTTAGTTTATGTCGCTTATGCCCTACTGCCTTTTAACCGTCGATATTTATATTTTACAAATAAGTTATTAATTTTAAACTAATTTTAAATCAATGGGATTCCTTGACTTATACGTTGGTATGAGGCTACCCATAGGTACATACTGTAAAAAATGGTTCACTCTGCCGATGTCACCCCTGTTTCACGGATCGCATGGTCGGCATGAGTTCCACGGCTTGTATTTACTTCAGGGATCAGATTTGAGTTTTTATTTCTTAAGTTCACATGCGGCATGTGTAAGCGCGAACTTGCATGTGCCTGCTTGTGGGAATGCATTAAATATGAGACTTCAATGTCAATACATCTTTGCAACTTAGATGTTTCATGGATCGCATGGTCGGCATGAGTTTCACGGCTCATGTTCATTTCTGGTTTCAGGATTTAGATTTGGGTTTTGATTTCTTAAGTTTACATGTTCCTTGACTTATAGGTTGGTATGCGGCTGACCAGCCATGCTGTAAAAATGGTTCACTTTGCCAATGTCACCCCTGGTGTATGTCCATTTGAGATTTGGTTTTTATGTTGTAGGTTTACATGCGGCATATGTAAGCGCGAACTTACATGCGCCTGTTTATGGGCATGCATTGAATACGAGCCTTAGATGTTAATAAACCTTTGCAACTCAAATTATACATTATAGATAGGGCACGATTTTCAAAGGCGGAAAATCAAACATGGCGATGTTAAACTGCAGCGTTTATTTATTTATTTATTTTTCCAGCTTGGTAGCACGCATTCTGACAAGGCAGGTTTATTTATAAATACCTACCATCGGCGGATCTGTGTAAATATACATACATACTAAGGCAAATAACGTTTATATAGTTCGTTCAGCACCACTGATGCATAATCTAAGTGGATCCGTAACTATTTGGACGCAAATAGACGCTATTTACGTTTCAACCTACCTCAACACAAATCGTCATTCGTTGGAAAGAGAACAAACATTCAGAAACCTTTACCAATGACCGGTCACCAAAGGTCCATCCAGCCTGACAGCAACTGGGTCTTGCTCGAGTATTGGCGCTTTGTAGCGACGACCAAGCTCGTACACCTCTGCGGCACTACAACAAGTGTCATAGACCCCTAGAGTCTTTAGAATCTAGGGAGTCTCCCGCACAGGATTTCTTAAAAAAAAAACATGCTCCGATTGAGACTTCATTGTTAACAGAGATGCTCGAAAAAATATTCCCAATGTTGGAATTACTAACATTACTAAAAAGTCAACTCGCGCGGAAATTGTGCGAACGCGTTTTAGTTGTTTATATCGGTGAATTCGCCAAATTTCGAAAGAAAAAATGCAATTGGGCTCAGCAGAATTTTGAATTAAGTGTGCTCTCAGCGTGCAAACGTCTAACTTATATAGGACCACCTCTTAGCAAGCAATAACAAAATATTTGTTTGCCTTTTCTCTAGCAATGATACAATTTTGTCTATGTTTTAATTGAGTCGCATAAATGAAAGCACCGTCAACTCCTTACGTGAATATTTTGAGAAAAATAACTTGTAAACTTGTAAAACGACAACACCAGTTGGAGATGACGGCGTTTGCACGAAATCATACTTTTTCGATTTAAATTACGAAGGATTAAGTGAGGTTTACATAATATCGCACACCGCAAATGATTTGTTACACTGCGCAGAATCAAATTCAATCTTTATCTCAAAAATCATAAATTTTGGAGATGACGGCGTTTGCAGTTATACGACTCAATTCATGGACCTCTTTATAAAACATCTTGGAATGTGTAATTAATTATTGGGTGCCAAAACATGAGATGAGGAAAGCAAGAAAACATAGGATTTCAAATGATTATTCAATATTCTGTTGTGTTTGACAGGTCTGGGTGACAGTTGAGTTCCAAAGTATGCATCAATGTCGTAAGCTAGTTCCGAGTCCACTTATATTATGTGTCAATGCTCAGCACAGAGTGGCGCGGAAACCTCGTGCAATTTCACTGCAACAAATATAAAGTTTTACGTTCCGACTCAATCACAACTAAATGTATGGAAACATAAATTGCGCCTCTTGAAAGCGTTTCATTTTCACACAATTTTTTTGGAAAACGCTGCGGGTTAGTTTTGTGCTTGGAGTTCAGTTTTCCAGCGGAATACTGAATCTAATTAACCTTTGGGTGACTGCGGTTTTATTTAACAAGGAAAAAGAAAAGAAAACAGATCGCGATGAAAGGCAAAATGATAAGCAGCCATTTTTAAGGATTTATAAACCATTTTTCATTTATAAAATCTTCCGTTTATAGCTCTATTTGTAGAGCGCTGGGCTGGGCTGGCCCAGTTGCTGTAAGGCGACCTGTCTTTGGTAAAGGTAGATCAATTTTGTAACCCAGCGCCGAGCATATTTGAAAAACAAAAAAAATATATATGCTCCACCGGAATTTGAATCCACAGCCTTCTAATCAAGAATCCGAAGCGTTAACCATTAGACTACGGACCGGTCTATAAAGATACATCCATCTGTCAGTTTACACTGGATGCAGTCATGTTCATGATATGCAGTGTGCAAGTCTGCCAATATGAATCTAATTTCGCCTGCCAGTACAGCCGGCTGTTTTGATTCACTCATAATTACTTTTCCTATATTATGTACTGGCTAAAATGAAGTACACGATGACGTCTATATTCTCTATAATCTAAGCTGCAAAGTTTGACCGGCCTGTAGTCTAGTATTTTACCTCTATAAACTGTGATCGGAAGGTCGTGGGTTTGTTTCTCGCCATAACATAAAAAAAATCAGATCAACACTAAAAAATATTTAAAAAAATCAGTTCAAAATCTCTTCATTGGGTTAAAAAAATCCCATTGATACCTTAAAGGTAATACTAAATAAGTGTTAAAATGTAACCGCGTGTTGTTGGCATTTATTGGGCCGGTCCGTAGTCCAGTGGCAACACTTCGGACTCGTAAATGGAAGGTTGTGGATTCGAATCCTGGTGGAGCACAAAAATATACCATTTATATTTCCAAATGTGCTCTTCGCTGGGTTGAAAAATTCATGAATCTTTACCAAAGACCGGTCACTGAAAGGTCCATCCAATCTTACAACAACTGGGTCTTGCTTGAGAATTGGCGCTTTCTACAGCGACGACCAAGCTCGCAGAGGGCTCTTGAGGTGTGATATACACAAAAACAGCGCTCACCAAATAAATCATCCTAATATTATTATTATTAACATGGGTATGTCAAATAAATACACATTTTTCGTATTTTCAACGAGAGTGCGTGGAGCTTTGGCGGACTACCAAAGTTGTGAAAACCCTGTAATTTATTAATTAGTACCCAATGACATCTGTTGAACCAGGGTCAAAGTTATTGTTGACAGAACACGGACCAGGCGGGGTTCAAGCCCGCGCTTGTTTCAATAACGCAGATTCGAGTGCTAACGCCTAGCCGCTCAACCATACCAGCGACTACTTACAAAATAAGACTAGAAACTCAAATTGACATAAACCCTGACATTCCCTAACGCACGGGTGACATTGCCAATTTTTTTTAGAAATAAATGTTATGCTTGCTCGTTATTAGGGTTAAGGGTTAGACTGGCAAACTTTGCCACTTTGAGAAAAGCAATGTGAAAATCATTTCTGGAAAAAGTGAAGGAGTATTCTGGAAAATCTGTAAATCTGGAAAATCAAGAGCCACCCTCCTCCATGTTGATGCTATGATTTGATTTCCGTTTTTTTACACTTGAATCAACAAGGAACTTGCGGGGAAATCCGTTTGACGTGGCGGCGTAAATACAATCTAATATACAAGTACAAATACAAGTAATATAAGAAATGTAGTTTTCTAAAGATGGCGGCTATTTCTTTTCATCTTGTCTTGTAATGTTTCGTCAGTGTGATGTATTTTTCTGTGATGTTTTGTCATGTGGTGTCCTGTCATTGCGTTGTTCTGTCATGCGTCGTTTTGTCACTGTGTCGTTCTACCATGGAATCAACTCTATCGTACTGTACTAACTTACTGTATCACTATTATTTTATGTAAGTACATGGTTTGGACATTAGTACGAACTTTTGATAAAGGCTTACGCTGTGAAATAAATAGATAAATGGTCGGTGTTATGGCCGAGGTAGTCAAGTCGCTTTTATTGACTTGCGTATTTGGAACAGAATAACGTTGATTCGAATCACACGCCCTTTTGGTAATATTTGTATGAAGACCTGTCAATCCAAGATGGCCGCAAGTGAACAGCTGATTAGTCTTCATGCAAATATTACCGATATTCGGTAGGCAAGAATTACCGTGGTGATGAGACTTCCAGCCCTGGCCATTTGACCACAACTTCGACCCTGGTTCAACAGATGCCATTGCATGAACACAAGCTTCTGCTTCCGCATGAAGCCAACTGGCCAGGCAAAATAGGTTGGTGAATTGCATTTCTCTTCACAAATCTATTTTAAAAAACCTTAACAATAAGAGTTTTAGGCTTATACGGCCGGCTGATGATGCTGGAGAGATGTTTTCCGGGATCTGTTGCCGTGGTCTATGGGAGCTGGAGCTTCCGGACGTTTCTTCATCATCACACTTCACGCTGAAGAAGCCCATCGTAGACATGAACGAAATGTCCGGAAGCTCCAGCTCCCGCAACGGCAACCAATCCCGGAAAACATCTCTCCATCACCCTAAAAATAAAGTGAAATTACCCCAACGGGGGTGTGATGAAGTCACATTGTGCAAGCTGTGTTGGCGGGGGCGGGGGGCGGTATTACTCTAGCAGAACTAGGTCGCGCCCCCGCTGGAAGTGGGTCAGGAGCGAGGCCGCCCCCCAGCGCCCCCTAAACGCCCGCCTGACGACACACCGAGATATCCCATTCAGCAAAACCAAAACCCGAACAATGCAAGGGCAGAGCAGAGAGAGAGTTCTGTTATATTATGCCAAAGATAAATATTCGAATTGGTGGTTGAGGAGTTCTGAAAATACGAGAGATTTTAAAAAATATATTTTTATGCCCTTTCATTTTAAGGACAGAAAAAAGTGGAGGCGCATCTGCGGAGGTACCGGCCACCCCGAGTGGAACGGCGGCAGGATACAGTACAGTACATTCAGTAAAACCAAAACTAGAACAGTCCAAAGGCAGAGTAGAAATAGCTATATATATATTAAGATGATTTATTTGGTGAGCGCTGTTTTTGTGTGTATCACACCTCAAGAGCCCTCTGCGAGCTTGGTCGTCGCTGTAGAAAGCGCCAATTCTCAAGCAAGACCCAGTTGTTGTAAGGTTGGATGGACCTTTCAGTGACCGGTCTTTGGTAAAGGTTTATGAATTTTTCAACTCAGCGTAGAGCACATTCGAAATATAAATGGTATATTTTTGTGCTCCGCCGGGATCCGAATTCACAACCTTCCATTTACGAGTCCGAAGTGTTGCCACTACGGACTACGGACCGGTCCAAGATGCCAACGACACGCGGTGTACCTGAGCGGTCACCCATCCAAGTACCGTCCGCGCCCAATGTTGCTTAACTTCGGTGATCTATGGGAACCGGTGCTTTCAACATGGCTAACGTCGTTAACAATAACGTTAATGTCAGCTATGTTATCATATTATGTCTATAATTATGTCTATAATTATGTGTACTAACAAATAAATATCCAAACATCAAATGAACAGACACCCTGAAACTTTTGCCGACTTTTCCTGAAACAGGGGTGACATTGGACAAGTCAACCATTTTTACAGTAAGGGTGGTCAGTCTCATACCAATTTATAACACATGAAATATATTAATGTCAAAGAGAAGTATTCGAATTTCGCAGCTGAAAGATGATTTTATTTTTACTTTGTTGACAAATGCAACTCAGCTGCACCATATCCGGGAGCTGGGAGACCCCCACTTCAACTAAAAGTGGTTGGTGTGAGGCCGGCCCCCTTACCTGTAAAAATAAATAGGTCCCGAAGCGCCATATGCGACCCCTTTGGGGATAACGCAGGCAAGAAGTTACACTATATGTGTAGCTTAGTTGCGTTTTTTTTTCTTACAGGGAAGGGGTAGCGTTTGGAACCTGCATATTCACTTCTAACTTCAAATGCAAATTTCGAATACATACTTTGACAGCCCGGTCGGTAGCTCAGTGATAAAACATTTTCCATGCCAGAGGTCCAAGGTTCGATCCCCGCCAAGAGTGTCAGATTTTTTTTTTGAATAAACACGTTTCGTTGTTTCTTTTTTTCAAAATCTTACACCCAAAATAAAATACTGGCAAGTTTACTAAGCCTTCCCAGGAAATGAGAACCATCCCCTTAGGAAACTGGCAAACCCCTGTCTCAACTAGGTGTTATTTTTCCTTTCACATTTTCTCTGAATATACACTTCGTCATACACAACTTTCATCATACATTCTTTCCACATGCCACATTCTTTTGTAATTTAACTTTCACATCCTCTGTCAACTTCGCATTGTTTCGCCATGGAATCGTTATATTCAACTCCCTTGACATTCCTTGACTTAAAGGTCGGTATGAGGCTGACCACCCATACTACAAAAAAATAATTCACTTTGTCAATGCCACCCCGTGTTTCAGGGAAGGACTCAGGGTTTATGTTCATTTGAGGTATGGATTTAAATTTGTAAGTGAGCGCCAACTTACACGTGTCTGTTTGTGGGCATGCATTCAACATGCTGATATATCTTTGCAACTTAGATTATAGATTATTATAGACTTCAATGAAAGGCGGCAGGCGATATCTCAATGTTCCCAGGGCAAACGTAGGACATTATCCCGGGAGCTTATGAGAGCGCAGGAGATAGATTTCAGCAGGTGAGACAGTACAGAAAGTGAGTGTCCGCTAGAGGGGGATGGGAGATGGGGGGCGGGGTCAGCTGAAGCCCCTCCCCCTCCCTCGTCTCTTCATGAACTCCTGGTAAACAAAGCAAATTAATATTCACAACTTTTGCGGCTGCTTTCCCGGTTATTATGTTTGCCAAACAAAATAATATGTATCATCATTACCGACGTGCGAGGGATCCCTACACCTGTGAAATATTTCAATTTTAAATTAAATTTCCCTGAATTTTTTCCCGTTTTCAGGGGAAATTTTCTTTTCACACATTTCGTTTGATAAAATGAAATAAAAAATATTTCTCAGTAAAGGTTGTTATTTCTTTCATCGCGTTCAACTTTTTTAGTCTTGGACAAAATCTTCCTGAAAATGTAATCCAAGTAAATCATTCATCATTTGTACCGGTCCGTAGTCTAGTAGTGGACGCTTCGGACTCGTTAAAGGAAGGTTGTGGGTTCGATTCCCGGCGGAGCACAAAAAAATACCATGCTCTTCGCTGGATTGAAAAATTCATAAACCTTTACAAAAGGTCTATCCAGCCTTACCTGAATCTTGCCTGAGAATTGGCGCTTTCTGTAGCAGCGACTAAGCTCTCTCTTGAGGTATGAATCACATAAAAACCTATCCTGTTATTACAACAAATAAATTATCATATTATTATTATCAGCTGTGGATCAAATGCGTTGTGATTAACTGTACTCTTTTATCTATGTGATTAACCCTGCTAGTTCTTTGTGTTACCTAGTCGTTTAGTATTTCCCTTTGTGTTGGTCGAGGAAGAAACGCAAGCAGGAAGCAAAAGAGAAAATTGCAGCGGGCAACAAGGAAAAATAAACTCCTCACTGCAGATATGATTCGTAGGTTAACTGTAAATGCTGGTAATATGCTGGGAGATCTCGCGTTGTGCTGGTATGGGATGGAAAGGCAGGCCCGGATTATCCCCTCTGGGGGCCTGGTGCGGGGATAAGTTTAGGGCCCCCTACATACCCCCCCCTCATTTGAAAATTAACATTCCCCTGCGCTTTTTCTTCACAACGCAACAAAAAATCGCAAAATATACATCTCTTCCGAAAAAAAAAAGTTGAAATGTTTTCATTTCAATATTTTTATCCTCTGAGGGGGCCCTTGGTCACGAGTGGCTCATAATACTTGAGCCCCAAAAGATATTTTTGTTGCAATGCAATTTTAACTTGAATCTACAATCTAAGTTGAAAAGATATATTAACATTAAAAACTCATATCAAAAGCATGCCCGCAAACAGACACGTTGTAAGTTCGCGCTTACAAATGCTGAATGTGTCCTTACAAATTAAAATCCAAACCTCAAATGAACATAAGCCCTGCAAATTTTGCCGACATTCCCTGAAACCGGGGTGACATTGGCAAAGTGAATCATTTTTTACAGTATGGGTGGTCAGCCTCATACCAACCTATAAGTCAAGGAATACGAGTAATAAATAACATTTAAGTATAAAATAAATTGCACAGAATCTGCACTCGACTTTCTTGCAAAAATTAACCCACTGCTTATGTAAATAAACTTTTGGCGAACTTCCCTGAAACAGGGGTGAATGTCCGTACATACTTTATTTAAACTGATTTCTATACAGGGTTATTTATATTTATTATATTTATCGGGTTATAAGTCACAAATGTCCGTAAGACCTGAGCACTGAAAAAAAGCATACCAAATATATTTGGGCCACCTGGGCGTGGGAGCCCTGGTTTGGTCGTACCGCTCGAAGCGCTCTTAATCCGGACCTGAGTAAAAGTTTAACTGGGTCGTCCCGGCCGCACACTACCTACTACCGCTCTTCAAGGTTCACTCTGCTTCACCAGTAGGTACTACGAGTACGCAACCTCACATAAACTCCCTTCGATCGCGTGAATAGAAAAATGTACGGAAGATACAACAGCACGCATAGTGAGCAATCTACTTTGCAAAGATTTTTTTTGGATTTGCACGACGGAGAGTCCCGTCGATGGCTCAGTCTGCAGAGTACTAGCATTCTATACCGAGAGCTTGGGTTCGAATCCCATCGACGGGTGTCTTAGAAATGATTTCCCGTTTCGGTGCTTATTTCAAACAAAATACCGGCAAGGTTTACTCAGCTATAATCTATAATCTAAGTTGCAAGGATATATTCATTCAAAGCTCTCAGATGTATGCCCACAAACAAACACGTGTAGTTCGCGCTTACAAATGCTGATTGTGTACTTACAAATAAAATCCAAACCTCAAATGAACATAAGCCCTGCAACTCTTGCCGACATTCCCTGAAACAGGGGTGACATTGGCAAAGTGAACCATTTTTTACACTATGGGTGGTCAGCCTCATACCAACCTATAAGTCAAGGAATTCAGCCTTTGCAAGAAATGAGAACCAGCAACCTTGGAAGTTTGGATGCCCCCACTTCGACAGAATTGGTTGGTTAACGTAAGGCCCTTACCTGTAAAAATAAACTCGTCAAATTTATTTATTAATTAAAAAAAAACACTAAGAAGACGACAGGACAGTTTTAGACCATATAATTATAATGTTAACAAAAGAATGTAACAAAAGTAATATAAATCAATATTATATACAAAAAAAAAAAAATGGTATACTGCATCATTCGTCTTTCTAGCAGAACCTTCCATTCACGCATCAGTCCATTCTTTCTGGTATTAAATACATCCAGATGTGACAAATGCGACTCCTCCGGAGTAAACGCGACAAGAAGTTGCACTGCATGTGTAGCTTAGTAGCGAGAGGAATGTTTTATGTATACTCAAGCTACAGCACAGCTATCTCCCACTGGTATGTACGTAACCTATCATGATTGCGTTATGGCATTAGACCTTAGCGCTGGTATGCTCTGCCCATGGACAATGCTAGCTGGAGTTGTGTGCAATACGGCAGTGCAGTGGCCGGAAAAGAACAATGTAAAAACCAACCGTCAAAAATAGTTGGTGGTGGGCATTTAAAATTATGTATGCACCGGCAGTATTCGGCGAGTTTCACTACGCCATTTGGGATCGAATGAAGAAGGACGTGCAACCAAGTATTGTGCAAATGGGACAAAAGGGATTCTCTGGACTGTGGAGCAAGTAACCAGACAATACAACACCTAGAGGAGGAGTGTCCAGTGGGTAGATACCAGGGAGGGTATACAGCAGCGGTACAGTGTTTGTTACTAAAAAATGGCGATTGTTCTGCAATACGGACGGCTAGGGAATTTAATTTAAATAATTAGATTTTATTTAATCTCATTACACATAATTTTAAATTCCAGCTGTAATTTTAAATTATTCTTGAAATTCCTATTTTAATTTTAACGTTTGCTCCTAATTTTACTTCAAATTCTATCTTGCTTTTCAAATTTTTGTTCCCTGACTTTGGTTTTCTGTGGCTTTTTGACCGGTATGTAGTCTAGTGGTTAACGCTTCGGAGTCATGATTGGAAAGTAGTGGCTTTGAATCTCGGCGGAGCCTAATTAAACATTTATCTACAGTCTACTTCTTTGGTCTTCGCTTATCTACTCGTACCCTTAACAAAGACCGGTCACCATAAATACAACTGGGTCTTGCTTGAGAATTAGCGCTTTCTACAGCGACGACCAAGCTCGTGTTTTACACAAAAACAGCGCAGACCCAATAAATCATCCAATTATTATTATTATTTATCACTTTCCAAAATAGTGATTCTAAATATACCAAATTTAGAACTTCAATGCCTTTGAGAGAATTCGATCAGGGAAAAACTACATCAACATGAAAATTCAAGATGGCTGCCACCTGACATACACAAACAACTGAAGTACTTATTTTGTAATGTGTTTTATACGCCACTGCATTGTCCATACTAATTCAACACCAAGGGACACGACTGCCCAGCGCCACTTATATCGCTTATACACGTATGACGTAGATAGGTACTGGCAGATGTGTGTAGGCAGTGGTTGGATGATACGAGAACGACACAGAGACAAAACGACACATGACAGAACGACACAGTGACAAAACGACACATGACAGAACGACACAGTGAAAAAACGACACATGACAGAACGACACATAACAAAACGACACATGACAGAACGACACAGTGACAGAACGACACAGTGACAAAACGACACTTGACAGAACAACACATGACAGGACGACACATGACAGAACGACACCGTGACTTAACGACACAGTGACAAAACGACACATGACAGAACAACACATGACAGAACGACACATGACAGAACAACACATGACAGAACGACACATGACAGAACAACACATGACAGAACGACACAGTGACAAAACGACACATGACAGAACGGCACATGACAGAACAACACATCACAGAACGACACATCACAGAGCATCACATGATAAAACATACCTACCATAAATAGGCGTATGAAAAAACATCACATGTTCTGTTTTCGGTACGTAATGTGTTGTCATATGATGTGTTTTGTCCATGTGTTGTTTTGTCATAGTGATGTTTTATCATGTGATGTATTGTCATTGTGATATACTGTCATGTGTTGTTATGTCATGTGTCGTTTTGTCACTGTGCCTTCTAAATTTTACCGTAGGCGGTAACTCGGCAACGATCGCCAGCGAGATAATAATTACGTTACTTGGAGATGAGTATCAGATCCATTATTATTATATCAGTTACACAGTGCTGCCACTGCACTAGTTACAAGTGGGATAACTAATATTCTGCAAGTACACTTGAACTAGTAAACTAAATGGTCATCGCTATCATTTTCAAAAGCCCAAAAGAACTATATCAACCACATATCATGGAATATTCTAACTGTAATCTAAGCTTCAAAGATATGTTAACATTTAAAGGAAATATTAAATGCATGCCCACAGACAGGCACATGTAGGTTCGCGCCTACACATTCTGCATGTGTGCATACAAATAAACAAAACTTGACATGAACATAAAATTTGCAACTCCTGCTGCCTTTCCCTGAAACCGGGGTGGCATTTGCAAAAGTGAACTAATTTTTACAGCGCGGGGGGTCAGCCTCATACCAACCAACATTTTTATTAATTTTATTCTTCAATAAAACTCGTCACCTTAGTGCTTGTTTGGCTTATCTTCCATAGTGGTAATTTCGCGTGAGCAATGTTTGTATGTGTACTGGATCGATGAGATTTGAGAAATTTTGAAATTGATTTTGAAAATAGTAAAAACTACTCGTATTTTAACTTGTTTAACGTTTCTTTTATAGATCAGGTTGTGGAGAATTCGATTGTTAAAAAAAATCATTGAAAGGTTATCTTTGAAAAAAAAAAAGGTAGATTTAAGCCAAACAAGTACTGAGGACACGATATGTGATATCTATATATTCCTTGACCTATAGGTTGGTATGAGGCTGACCATACATACTATAAAAAATGCTTCACTTTGCGAATGTCACCCCTGTTTCAGGGAAGGATTTCTTCCAAAGCATTTATCTTTATTCCTCATTTGATTACTTTAAAAAAATCCATCTGTATCTTTTAAAAAATCTGTCTAGTGAAGATGCATCTGCGGAGGTACCGGCCACCTCTAGTGGAACGTTGGCAGGATACAGTAACAGTATCTTCCTTCCTCGCAAAAATCACTTAGATAAAGAAATCCAAAGGCAGACATTTTTTTCAAGCTTTTCTGTCAAATTGTAACGTCGTGTTGCAACTGTAACTGTAACTCTGTCGCCATTCCGCTAGGCGTGGCTAGAGCCTCTGCAGAGCTGCCTAAATTCATTCCTATCCTTACCTCTATCAGTTCATTCATATCCATCACCTTTTTCATGCATTTTCTTCTTTTACGCTCGCTTTGTATATCCCATTCTTTCACAATCTCCTTAATCTGATCACTACATACTTTTCTCGGTCGCCCCTTACCTCTTTTTCCTTTCACACTTCCTCTGTATATATCGAGGGTATACAACCAAAACGCACTAAGTCATTATTCATTGTTTTGGGATAATGACTTTACAACCAGAATGCATAATGCTTTGAATGCAAAATTGGCAAAATTTGACTCAGTGCGTTTTGGTTGTGTACCCTCGATATACTTTGTCAGTCATTCATTCTTCATTTCATTCTTTCCACATGCCCAAACCATCCCATCACATTCTTTTGTACCTTAACTTTTACATCCTCTTTCAACTTACATTCTTTCTTTACCCATTCATTCCTAACTCTATCCTTCAGAGTTTTAACTGTCATGCTTCTCGAATGCTTTATTTCCACGGTACATACTTTTCATTGCACTGTCACTCACCGTCCATGCACCTTGACTTTCACATCCTCTGTGCATTCTTTAAATTTCAGAACAAAGCTGAATTGTGTTGGTTTTGTGTGAGTCACACATCAAGGGCAGTGACACGCTCTCCCGAGCGAGTCGACAGGTAGATATAATAAGAGTATATAGCTATAGTATAGGACATGAAGCGTCCCGGAAAGATGGCATTGTCCCGAATTAGAAAGTCCCGATCTGGCGTTCCAGAATACTGGCGGTGTATCAGGAGCCGCACTGCGAATGCACGCTGGATATTTTGGAACAATCCGGCATCTAAATAAGTAACCATAGAGTTATAATTTAGAAGAGCAGAAACTAACTTACGGCATTGATACACACTTTAGGGCAAAGTTGTCCCAAGTCCTGTCAAAAACAGCAGTGGTGTAGTCATACCTGAACACGTTTTTAACTTTGAAATGTTGTTTTACCTTTACCTGTGAAATTTTATGCTTTCTCCATTTTGTGTTACGACACCCAATAATAACGCGTGCAATAATGCATTTTTCTTTTAAATAATGTCAAATTTACCGATCAAAATATTTATAACGCGTGCGCACAATGTTCGCGCAGACATTAGTTTCAAAGCTACCAACTTTCTGGAGAGATTTCGTAGTTTACAACGGAGTGGCGCTGAAGATCTTTGTTCTGTTTCAATTTGTAGTGAGTTCATCGGTTCAATGCCAGAGGGTTAAGGGTTCGATCCCCACCAAACGGGAAATCATGTCTGACAATTGGAATAAGATTGCTATTACAATTCGAATCTACAACATTAGCCTAATTCATCGGGTTTCCTGTTCAAATATGACGTATGCGCTCTCTTCTTTCGTCTACTTCCTGGGTTTAGATAAGATGGGTTTAACCAAAACCAGTTAGATCTGACTTTTCACAACAGCAAATCAACTTCAAACAGGTTTAAAAGTTGAACCTTTCTCGTCTCGTAAGTGGCAATATCGTTTGCGATAAAAAGATCGGTGTTGCCAGGCGGGCAGAGTTGCTAGCACAAAAAATCTAACTGTAACGAATGGCAGGTAGGTACATAGGTAGGTAGGTGCAAAATTGAGTTCTGCGTCCGCGTCGGTAAAACAGGGAAAGTTGCAGGCCGAGTGACGTATAAAAAATACTGAAATATAATTACTCCTCTATGGGCTGTGGCTACGTCACGGCTCGTTAATGAGTACAGACGGGGACAGTGGTTTAATAAAAGTGTCACAATATAAAGCCCTAAGCTAAGAAATCGTTACCTTAATAAATTCTTAACATGACTTTATAGCATAAAATAAGATCATGTTCAGTTCATATTCAATTTTCACAAAAAATATATAGTTTTTTTTTTTGAAGCCTGTGCGGCAGACTCTCCAGATTCAAGAGACTCTAGGGGTCTATGACACTTGTTATAGTGCCGCAGAGGTGTTGGTGATGTGGCAGTTGTCCTTATCCGGTTGCATGGCAGTTAGCTGCGCAGTGCTGTGATGTGTGTTGCGTTGCTTTGTTTTGAGACACTGATTGTATAATTAATGTAGGTGATCTGTTCCAAGTAATTTTTATTTTTCAGTATGATCATTGATAGATACCCTTTGTATCAAAACTAACACTTTTTATGGTGGGTATCTATAATATAAGTTGCAGAGATATATTAACATTCAAAACTCATGTCAAATGCATGCCCGCAAACAGACACGTGTAAGTTCGCGCATACAAATGAGGAATGTGTACTTACAAATTAAAACCAAACCTCAAATGAACGTAAGCTCTGCAACTTTTGCTGACCTTCCCTGAAACATGGAACTTTTTATACTTTTCATTAATATTTTGGAAATATTAATGATTGACTATTGACTAGAATGACGAAGAAAGTATATGCTGCAAGAATTGATGGATGTCGTGGAAGAGGAAGACCGAGAAAGGTATGGATGGACCAAATTTTCGAAATAGCGAGTGAATGGGATATCCAGAGTCATAATAAAAGGAGAGCTTGTATGAAAAAAGTTATGACTCTGGATGAAATGAAAGAAGTATGCAAGGACAGGAAGAAGTGGCGGCTAATCTGCAATGCTGATTTTTAATGTTGGTTTATTGGCTTGCTACATTTTTTGCATAAGACATTTTTTACTTTTTTTGTATAGATTTATTTTTAAGGTTTTGTTGTTTTCTTATACTGTAATGTTATTTATTACTCGTATTCCTTGACTTATAGGTTGGTATGAGGCTGACCACCCATACTGTAAAAAATGGTTCACTTTGCCAATGTCACCCCTGTTTCAGGGAATGTCGGCAAGAGTTGCAGGGCTTATGTTCATTTGAGGTTTGGATTTTATTTGTAAGTACACAATCAGCATTTGTAAGCGCGAACTACACGTGTTTGTTTGTGGGCATACATCTGAGAGCTTTGAATGAATATATCCTTGCAACTTAGATTATAGATTATAGACTATTATGGGTATTTATTATATTTTAAGAATCGTAGCCGAGATTTTATATTAACCTTTTTACTACCAAGAACATTATAATTATTTTTTGTATGGAAAATTGCCACTTTGTATGGGACCTATTCTATTTATTCGATAAACTTACATCCGGTTCAAAATAGGCAACAGATAGCTAACCACTTACTGGTCAATCTAAATATCTAACTAAAATACTGTCTTTATCAGAACACGCCAGCACAATTACTACAGAATACCTTTCAAAGACGGCACACGCGTTAGTTTCGTCTCTTTTTGGTTGTACCGGCCAATAAGAGATGGATGTATAGTTTGTGGGTAGCGTTTGAAGGGGTAGTGTGTTTGTGATGAGGTACGAGGTGTGTATAGCACTCGACACGATTCTATACAGGCGAGTACGTATACGATATTATTTTAGTATTGCAACGTCACAACTAACGGTACATTGCCAAGAATATTAATAATTAATTCATATATTTTCGAATCTCGTTTAAATATGTTCATCGGGAATATTGTTGAGTGTGAATTATGAATCTAATCTAATCTAATCTAATCTAAGCTGCAAAGATATATATTATTTAAGATTTATATTAAATGCATTCCCACAAGCAGACATGTGTAATTTCGCGCTAACACATGCCGCATGTGGACCTACAATATAAAAACCCAATCTCAAATGAACATAAGCCTTGCAACTCTTGCCGTCCTTCCCTGAAACAGGGGTGACATTGGCAAAGTGAACCAATTTTTTACAGTATGGGTGGTCAGCCACATAACAACCTATAAGTCAAGGATCTAATCAAAAATCAAAAATCAAAAATCTAATCTACTATAATCATAGTTGCAAAGATATATTGTATTCGCATAAGCAGACATGTGTAAGTTCGCGCTTACACATGCGGCACGTGGACTTACAAGATAAAAACCCAACCTCAAATGAACATAAGCCCTGCAACTCTTGCCAATCTTCTCTGACACAGGGGTGACATTGGCAAATTGAACCATTTTTAACAGTATTGGTGGTCAGCATGCTCTACTGTGAGTGAAAATATAACAGTTCTAAACATTATGTATGATTATTTTCGCACACCTGTGAAAGGGAGGCGTGGATCAAGTGTTTTTTCTTGTAGAAAATAGTAAAATAAAGGTGCATTTAGGTATCTGAGAAAACCATTTTTGATTTATATGTTTCATTCACTTTTACCTTTAATGTATCGATATGATAGCATAGGGAAGGTCATTTTCTGCGTTTGAATATATTTTTCTTACTTTAGAAAATTGCCGCCTATATTGTCCTATGCAACTATATCGATACATGCATCGATATAAATAATATACATAGATGGAGCGCGTGAGTGTTTTCCTATACAAACGGTTGTGCCACAAAATTGTAGAAAGAAAGAGAAAGAAACATTAGAAATTTTGTTATGTTTCTGTCTCTTTCTGATCTCCATGACAACATCAGGGGCCGCTGACAACACAACAGCTGAGGCTGACGTCTCACAACATACGTTTCCCAAAATGTAAGGAAAAATAACTTAATACGAATAAATTCACATTTAAAAAAAAAATCAGTGCATTATATTTAAGGTTGTGTAGGAACTAAAAAAAAACTTAAACAAAAAAGACGCATACTGACTGTATCTTACTTTTATGTAATAGAGTATTTTTTGATAATTTTATGAATATCAGCAGATTTTTTTCTCCGTTATTTTAAAGGAGCATCTCTGAAAGTTGTCTTATATGCTTATTTACATTTTAATATCTTTATTTCTTTTGTATTATATCTAAATAAACCTTAAAAAATACGATTAATGCGTCTAATATAAGAAAAAAAATCTATCGTCAAATAATGGGTATAAGTATGAAGAACTGAGTTTTTTTTTATATTTTGTGGTTTTTTACTGTATGCTTTTGTTTGTAATAATTCATCACGCGCTTATCATGAGTTTTATTTCATTAAATTAACTTATTTCTATTATATGGGGAAATTTGAAAATTTGATGAAACTGTCAGGCTATCTTCGCATGATAGTTGTTTTCAATTTACATGTAGGTACCTCGATGTTTCCTTGCCGACGCTTGGTAAACAACTGATTGCAAATGGGGCATACACTATCATTTAGGGCAACAATGATGTGGATCGGATATATACGCTAATGCTCCATCTATATATTTTATTTAAATCAATGGATACATGGGTTTTCCAGATAAATGCACCGTTTTTTCCTATTTTCTACAAGAGAAAACACAACAGAAAGTGTGAAAATCTTGTACTGAGTTCACTTTCAAAAGTTCACTATGAAAAGATACACCCAATAAAATGTTTTATCCACGATTTTTTAATCAGCGAATCAGCAGCAATTTTACGGTGGCGATATGTTCTCTATAAGCAACGATAGGTCGGATATCCAATGTTTTGATTGGATTTTTAATAATAACAACAACAATAAAAGAACAATGTTATTTATAACAAAAAAATCCTATTCACAATCGCCCACAACTCCCACCAGCATTGCCATAAACAAAATTAATAATAATTTTATGCATAATATGGTATGTTGTTGCTATTCTCTATGATACAAATAATAATAATCAATTTAAAGTGATCGACGAAGGGCACCTTAAGAGCCTGAGAAGGATCAATCAACTGATATTCATTGTTATAAATATTTAAAAATATAAATGGTAAAACATTGTTTTAATTCACTTTATTTTATTTGTTTATGCTCGAATATTTTCGCCTAATGAGGCATCTTCAAGAGCAGAATGGTTACAAATATATTTTTATAAAATAATTTTCAAAAAAAAAGGTTTTGAAAATTATTTTATAAAAATATATTTGTAACCATTCTGCTCTTGAAGATGCCTCATTAGGCGAAAATATTCGAGCATAAACAAATAAAATAAAGTGAATTAAAACAATGTTTTACCATTTATATTTTTAAATATTTATAAAAATGGACTTTCACTGTGTTAACAGATCAACACTAAAAAATATGATATTCATTGTGTTGTTTTTATTTCATATCTTTTTAAAACTAAAACCAATTCACGTCCCAATAAAGGACTGGAATATATTATGGCGAAAATGATACTACTCTGAATTATACGTCCTAGTGTACCAAGACGTTGTCAGTAGATTACATTGACTGGGTTACATCCAACTAAAAAAAACACCTACAAGTTGGCGATTACGAACTTTTTTCCACGCGTTATTTTACATTCACTCTGTCGGTCGTCTTTTGTTTTCACGTCAATATTCAAAATTTCCCCATATTATCTATTTTCGCTGCATACCTATTCATAAATCCTTTCGTTACAGTATCTACCCCATGACCCTCTGATTTTGAATGCGATCATTCTAGCAGCTGAGCTTACCACACTTTTCATACAAGCAATTCAAAATTCATACAAGCCAGTGGCTGCCAGGCACTCGCTTCCCCTCTTGAAGCCGAGCTACAGGATTTCTACCCCCTGTCGGTCGTCTTTTGTTTTCACGTCCATATTCAAAATTTCCCTATATTCTTTATTTTCCCTTCTTCTTATACAGCCATCTCCATCCACTGCTGGACATAGGCCTCCCGCATATCTCTCCATCCATCTCTGTCTTGCGCTGTTTGAATCCAGTCTCCAGCAAGACTTCTTATATCATCCGACCATCTCGTGGGAGGTCCTCCTCTGCTTCTCTTATCTTCCCAAGGTCTCCGCTCTACCAATCTCTTCGTCCATCTCTGGTCGGTGGTTCTAGCAACATGTCCCGCAAAGGACTATTTTAGCTTTGCCACTCTCTCTACGACTATACGTAGCTCTGTGTTCCTCATTCTGTCGGAGAGTCTTAGGTGTAGCATAGCTCTTTCATGTTTTCTTTGTGCTATAGGGACTAGGGAGTATCCTTATCGTCATTTTTGTAAGAGTGTTTCCGCTCCATAAGCCAATACTTTATTTTCCCTAAGTACCTATTAATAAATACTTACGTTCAGTGACGGCTCCAGGTAAGGTGCATCGGTGCATTGCACCCCCAGTAATAATGCTACCATCCAATACTTACAAATTTGTTCCGCATAAAATACCGTTTGTGTCAAGTCCTATAATTAGGGGGCTAATCAATGACGGCTAGTATAAAAATGCACTGCTCGATGAAAAATCGACGGGCCGTCACTGCTTACGTTACAGTTTCTATCCCTATCCCATTGGTTTTGAATGCGAGCATTCTACCAGCTGAGCCATCGACACAACTCATATGGGTACCTACACCGCCGGACAAAAAAAATTACGAGTCCTCAAAAAAAACTAAAATTGACATATAATGAATTATTCTTGATATTTAATTAGTTTTTTTTGTATTTTTTGACATATGTGATGACTACTCGTTACTTCAAGGTTAAAATAAAAAATGTTACTCATGAATTGTAGTTAGAAATTGGCATTATATACCAGGTATCAGATTACCCGAACCTTAGAGACCCATAACGGTTCATTTATGGTCGAGTGTTTGTGATGGAATAATAAAAGACATGCTATTTTGTCATTCATATTTAAGAAGTAGGTTCTTATCGCTTTATTTTAAATGAAGGTATTTTACATTTAAACATATTTATAACATTAAAAAAAAATTTATACTTAGTGAATTCACCTTTATTTTTTATAACATGTAAAATTCTATTATTTAACGAAGCGTAAAGCGAATCTAAAATTTCTGATGTTATTTCTCCTTCCCAGACTTGAATCAAGTTTTTTTTAATTCCTCAATGTTTTTTGATTTTTTTTCCCCGACTTTTTTTTTCATAATCGCCCATAAATTTTCTATCGGGTTCAAATCAGGACTGTTCCCGGGCCACGTCAACGATTTTAAGCCAATTTTATCTTTGAATTCATTGATCTGTAAAAAAACAATAAATTATTTATCAAGTTGTCACAAAATGCAGTACAAAAAAAAAAAAATGTACTCACAGTGCGGGCTCTACGGCACGGCGCAGAATCGGTCTGAAAAATCGGGTCCGCGGTATACTGCGTAATGTCCTCGATTGTTGGAATAAGATGGTTTTTCAACACTTTTTTGTACTGGATGGCATTCATCGTACCCTGTACAAAATTTAGAGGTCCCAAACCGTACGCTGTCATGCACCCCCAAATCATGACGTAGGGTGAATGTTTAACGGTTCGAGTGACGCACGACGGATGGTATCTTTCCCCAGGTTTTCGTCGAACTATCTTTTTGCCGTCTGGACCAAAAAGGTTGAATTTGGATTCATCGGAGAAAATAACATTTTGCCAATCCTCCAAGGTCCAATTCTTGTGCACATTCGCCCAATCCAGTCTAGCCTTCTTCATTTTGTCCGTGAGTAATGGTTTCTTTGCGGGACTTCGTGCTTGGAAACCATGCTCCAACAGCCGCCTGGACACTGTTTTTACTGAAAATGTTGATGTGCTGGTAGACTGCACCTCTGCGTGTATTTCAGGTGCCGTTAAAAATCGATCGCGCGTAACAATTTTTTTTATTAAGCGATCATCTCGGACAGATGTCACGCGCCCACGTCTTCTTCCTTTTTTCCGTTCTATGGATCCAGTTTTTTTTAATTTAAAAAAAAAAAACCTCACTGCACCTTCTGAATACCCAACTCGACGAGATATTTCACAATTAGATATGTTTTCTTGCGACAATGCGATTATTTTGGATTTTATCGCAATCGACATTTGCTTTGCACTTTTCATGATTGTTGTGTTATGTTCACTCAAACGCGGGTAAAACAAGACTGTTGAGACATTTTAAAATGTAAATATTGTAGAAAGGTGACACATAGTGTCCTTAATTTATCGAACAAAAGAAACAGGTATCGATAAAGGATTTCTTAGAAAAAGGGTACAGTAAAGTCAAGGGATGCGGTAGCAGGTAAACTCGTAATTTTTTTTGTCCGGCGGTGTAGCTAGTGAGTTGACAGAACTGCATTGCTGTCTGTACGGGTTCACAACTCTTTCGTTGGTTTGTTTTTATAACGCTCGCACTGTGTGAAGCTCCATCGTTTATTGGGCAATCGGATGGACAAGCACGAACGATTGTATGCTTGATGGTTGAGACACATCTGGTTTTACAATACGGGAGTCGGCATAAAATAGACACGGAAAAATGTGACGGTAACCGGTTGGGTTGCTAGGGAAATAGCTAACAAATATTCTATGTAACTAGCTATGTTTTACTAACACTTCCTGAAGACAAGCAAAAAAATGTTTTTAATTTATTAAATTAAAATCGATACCTTGACTTATAGGTTGGTATGAGGCTGACCACCCATACTGTAAAAAGATGGTTCACTTTGCCAATGTAAACCCTGTTTCAGGGAAGTTCGGCGAGAGTTGCAGGGCATATGTTCATTTGAGATTGGATTTTTATACTGTAGGTCCACATGCGACATGTGTTCTCGCGAGCTTATACGTGTCTGTTTGTGGGAATGCATTTAATATGGATCTCAAATGATATATAGTATCTTTGCAACTTAGATTTCAATGTCCTTCGGCGTCCCTGAGATCTTCTCCCCTCAATCTAGCACTACTACTTTCTCCATCATTATGTATCAAACTGACAACAAGCTAGCAATGTGTGTTTTTTCATGTTTAGCCAAGTTCCCGCGAAACCAGGGCCCCGGGTCGCAGCGGGGCGGCGGGGGAGGAGGGGTAAGTGGGTCAGGGGGGTCACGTGTGCACGTGCGCGGGCACTCCGCCTTCCCCCTCTCCCTCACGCACCCAGCCTCCCCCCTCCTTCCCTCTCTTTCTACAAGTCAAATGTTTACTCCACTGACAGATGCCGTCCTGACAGATCCCGCCTTGATTAAAATATAAATTCCTACACGGCTTAAAATGAAAGTGGATGACAGTTGAAGGAGGGCGCTGTTATGACTGTAGGGCCTACGACTAGTGCAACCCTCCAAAAATCACCCATTGACCAACTCGCAACTCGAAATTGCAACTCGCATGGGTTAAAAAAAACTCCCGTGAACTGTTCCTGTTTATAATTTGTAACGCATTTAAACATGTGATCGATTTTATTGAAAGGGGATTTCGATTTACGACACACAATTTTCAAAACTTGTCAGTTTTATTTTCACTGGGAATAATATTATCAATGGTATTTTTAACTGGCAAAATGATACTTTCAGATAAAGAAAAGCACACTCGCGACCAAACAAAATTCACTCGCTATTTGCGAGCTAGCGAGTAGAATTTTGGAGGGTTGGTCTAGTGGTTAGCACTTCGGACTCGTAAAAAGGAAGTTTGCGGGTTCGAATATGAGTGGGTCAGAGCCAAACATGACTAAATCTAAATCTAAATCTAAATCTAAGCTGCAAAGATATGTATCATTTGAGATTCATATTAAATGCATTCCCACAAGCAGACATGCATAATTTCGCGCTTACACATGCTGCATGTGGACCTACAATATAAAAACCCCAATCTCAAATGAACATAAGCCCTGCAACTCTTGCCGACCTTCCCTGAATCAGGGGTGACATTGGCAAAGTGAACCATTTTTTACAGTATGGGTGGTCAGCCGCATACCAACCTATCAGTCAAGGAGTACAAGCAATTAATACAATCAAATATATAAAACAAATAAATTCTAAGCAATTAAACAGTAAAAAATTAAAAAGCTACAACACATATTCTTAACTAACCCACAATAATAAGAAAAATGAGTTAGGCACGTTCCTATCATTCCCTTCATTTCAATATCTATAAGAGCCGAGGGTGATCACAAGCTGCCCAACAAGGATTCATATCTACTACAAGGCTGACATCTGACTAAATTTAATAAGTTATTTGGGCCGAAACTAGTAAGCCCGTTTACTCAAGACAATGGAAATATGGGTTGGTCATCTTTGTTTCCAACCCACTCATATATCATTTATATTTTCAAATGTGCTCTTCGCTGAGTGAAAAATTCATACACCTTTACAAAAGACCGGTCAGCAAAGGTCCATCCAGCCTTGTAGCAACTGGGTCTTGCTTGAGAATTGGCGCTTTCTTTAGCGACGACCAAGCTTCCAGAGGGCTCTTGTGGTGTGATTCACACAAAAACAACGCTCACCAAATAAACATCCTAATATTATTAATTTTATTATTACGAACTGATAAAATCAATGGCTATTATTTTGTTTTTCTTCAACAAAATACCGCATTGACTTGAGCACCTCTGAGGTCAGCTGCATGAAGAAGCAGCTGCCTGGACATCCCTGCAAGAAGGCCCCGCACTGTTTTTGGAGACAGGTCATTCAAGGCAAGCGCTCCAATGTCTTGGAATGCTATTCCCGCCTCACTGAGGGAACTGGATATGGAGAGACCATTTAAAAGAAGTCTCAAGACTCACCTCTTCGTCCGATCATATGGACAAGCGCCTTTGTAGTGACACACTGTCATAAGAGGCGCTGTACAAATTTTGTCTAATTATTATTATTACCTCAGCTAACTTCCCGTTGAACTATCAAAAGTGACGTTAAACAAGATGGTGGCGTTATTTTCGATTTTCAACACAGGTCCATAGTAATGTCCCAAATGAGTAAGAGTCCGAATGAGCAATAAATAAGATATTGTCCGTAAAGAAGTCTAAAATAATTATTTGAAAGAAAAACGGATCAATAGTTAAGTTGGTAGAACGAGTTTTAAGCTAGAAGGTTAGGTTCAATCCTTATTACAAGAGTCAGAAAGTATTTCCTAATTAATTAATTTATTAATTCTAGCCCAAAACTCATTAAACATTCCCTACATAAGACATGAAATGCTGAAATAGCACCCCAGATGTATGATGAAAGGAGAAATTTAAATTGGAAAGGGGACACCGAAAAAAATTTTTTATTGTTAAATCCATCATGGATATCCAGCAATTATGAAATTATTGCATTTTTATCTAAACGGTAAGTTTGTATAATGATGATTTCATAAGTTATTGAAAAAAAAAAAATAATACCCTTCAAACCTATTGTGTAGTAAAAAAAAGATAATATATCTTAATATCGTATCTTATCTGTCAAAATTCCTGCCTTCCTATAAGTAACATTTTGAATTTGGAATAAACGCTTGAAATCTGCCAATAAATTATTAATTGTGAACATAAATTTTCATAAAAGAAAAAAGTCTTAAATGTAACATTTGGTGCGTTATTTAATTAATATAGGTACGTAGGTAGGTACACAGCTCGAAATTTTAAATTTGGAATATTTTTTGTAGCCTATCAAACATCTTCCTCTCTCGATGTTTTTTTTTAAATTTGGAATACAATCACAGTCACAGAACCACATACAAGCGTCATATTTTTTTGAAATATGACGTAAATAAATACCTACCCACATACAGAACAAGTGAAATAAACAATTATTACCTCGTAAAAAAATGTTAAAACTCGCACACGGAAAAGCGATAGCCAATCAAGATTTCAATGTATTTTATAATGCAATGGCTACAATCCACTTTTATTTAATTAATTTGACGTCACAATCATTGTGGGTGCCCATTGCGTGTTGAAAAACGTGTGTTTACAGTTCGAGGAGTCGCTTCTATCGAAAGAGTGGTCGCGTTTCACAGAACAGCACGCCGATAAATTACTATTTTCGCTTTTATTAAAAAATAAAACATAAGGAGCGATGTTTACAAAATGTGTGAGTAATAAAAATAAAGTGTGGAGATACCTAGTTTGAGCTACTAGTCGGGACTGTGCTCCCCAAACTATTAACAATAAAAAAATATATTACTCAATAATCTAATCTAAGTTGCAAAGATATGTTACATTGGAGATTCACATTATGTGCATTCTCACAACCAGACACGTACAAGTTCGCGCTTGCACATGCCTCATGTGAGCCTACAACATAAAAAAAAACAAATCTCAAATGGACATACACCCTGCAACTCTTGCCGTCCTTCCCTGAAACAGGGGTGACATTGGCAAAGTGAACCATTTTTACAGCATGGGTGGTCAGCCGAATACCAACCTATAAGTCAAGGAACTGTGTACATGTTAGGAACTACATGTTAGAACTACAGGAATTACATGTTACAAAAATGGATAAAGTAAATTATATGCCAGTATGGTTCAGATATTTTTTAAACTCAAAATGAAAACGGCTCATAGAATAAAAATGGTTACTTTCTCAATTTGAAATTTGCTCGGCAAACTCCACAGCCTGGTAACTATAGTCCTTGGAAAACAGTAATGTATTATTAGCCTTTACTTCAGCATTCTGGTCGTGTCACTTTTCAACGTTTTTGTCTATGGATTTTGTGCGGACTCCATTGCCACGAACTACCAATCAAAAGTTTCCTATCAAAAACGCTTTAGACAAACTAAACTATCAAAAATGCTTTAGAGCGAATATTCAGGTGTCTATCAAAAAACTATCCACATTGGTTCATCCAGCCTTACAGCAACTGCACATTGCTCGAGTAAACGCAGACTAGTAGGCCACGCTAGCATAGGGCCCTTGAGGTGTGATTCACCATTGATAATAATTATTTACACAATAAGATCAGTGTTTAACAATACGTATCAAAAATACGTGTAAATATAAAAATACAATGTCTTATTTCAACACTTTTTTTACAGTAAATACTCAGATCAACTTAGTTGTTTTTTTTTAAACACTGCAACCTTGACTTCGCGCCCACTTATGCAAAGAACCCAATACTAATGGTAATAATTTCTTGTGATAATGCAGGTAAGTACAAAATATTATGAAAGCGAATACAAAAAACAATGATATTTTTAGCTTACAATAGAATATCACTTCCGAATGACAATACACAAACTCATACATTAGCATTTTTAAAACGATTAAAATAACTTTAAATGCTACCTGTACCCTTAGTACGAGTTGCAAAACTTGAGTAATGTAAAGTTCACGGAAATGATTAAAGAGTGATTTTACCCAAAATCTGCCGTTTTTGTTTGTTTGAACTTGATTTTCTTCATCACTGTAACTCTTTTGCTAAGACCATAAAGTGTAAGAAACAAAAAACGGCAGATTTTGGGGAAAACCACTCTTTAATAATTTCCGTAAACTTCACTTTACTCAAGTTTTGTAACTCGTACTAAGGGTACTGGATGGAAAAACGAAGGATTGGACTTGGACTTCAAACACAACGCTAAAATGCACTCATTACATTTGTGATTTTTATTTGGAATGTTGTCTTATATGCATCTTATGAATACATTTAACTTCAAAGTCCAAAAGATGCTTTTGTTTTGAAATTAAACATGTCAAATTATATCAATAATACGCATTGAAAGAAGATATATTAAGGTTTAAAAAAAAAACCATTAAAAAGTTTACGAATGATAAAAAAAGTGTTGTGATGTTTATGAAAAATACTTCGTGATATAAGGCTACATTGGTAAAAATAAGACAGAAAAATAAATTTTATAGGGAAGTATGTATGCATGGATATATAGAACAGGATGGGCTAAGAAATCAATCCTTTGAGAATTAGAAATAGGCTACCCCACCCATCACACAAAAATCCAAATTCAGTCTATCGGTAACCTTCCAACTGTCAATAGGTGTGTTACCTAATTGGGAAAAAATACATATAAAAGTCAAACTGGGTATTTTCTAAACGTGCCAACAAAATAGAGTAAATGTGTTGTAGAACATGGAATAATATTTCACTTTAATCACTATTTCATATGATTACGTTGATAAAATTTATTTTTCGTTTGTCGAAATATTTTGTTCGCGAAAGTGACAGCCATTTCTAGAACTAGTGATGTTCAAATATAAAGGTACTTGCTGCTTCAAGTATGTAACTTCTATGCTCGCGGTAATAGATACTTGTGGAAATCATCCCGTACACAATGAGGTGGGAACATTTTTGAATTCGGAATTTATCAGATATCTTCATACTTGCAACAACACTACTAACAAATCCGTTACCATAGTGATTTCATGTGTTTCCTTGGTGATTTGTAAATAGATTGAAGACGGAGTAGAGACACGTTGCTTACATAGAAAATGAGAAAAGCATTTCATATGTCGTGAGCGAGACAGCATTATAAACAGTGTATGGTGTCAAAGACGGTGCATCATGTTGATTGGTACTAAATCACATGTACGACCCCTCCATTTAAAACTTCCTCCATGTATGTGTGTATATTTATTCTTATTATGCATAAAAATGATAAGTTAACAAGCAGAATATTAGCATCAGAAAAATAATGTTGTTCAGACAGGTTGCTAAGAACGGCAGTCCTATACAAGACTGACTTTGCTCGCCGAGAAAGTTTCAAATTCAGCAATATTCGGACCTTATTAATAAATAATACAACTGTCCCACCACGTAAAATTGCCCTTTTCCTGTTTTATTAAATTGAGTGTCCATCTCAAATGAATATGTATAAGTTTAATCTACGACAGACTTTAATTCAAATTGACAAAAATTGCCAATTTTATACATGAAAACCTTTTAATCTGACACCTGTATGGGTACATTTTTTTATTTCGTATTAGCTTAATCGTAAACTAAAATAAAAGACAAATTAAGTTGTCCAAAATGCTTCTCAGTTAAAAAGTCATTAGATGAATCTGTGTGACGTCATGACGCCATTAAGCACGCCTACCATGAGCAGGATAATAAAAAAAACAGTTCACGCACTTCTCAAATAAAAAAAAACAAACAACAACCAGTTTGAGAAGCTCGGATCTACTTGTTTACTATACATTTGCCTTTTACGTTTTGAAAACATAATGGGGCATCCACACGCTTGCGGCAAACGCCTTGCGGCGCGTAGTCTAAGAGCTAGACGTATGAAACCTTACCTCGCAGAGACATTGTCACTTGTCAGGCTGGTAGTTTGCATCGAGTACATGATTTTTTTCACAGATCTGCCTTTTCCTATCCTGGAGCGTTTTGGATCTGTGAAAAATTCATGTACTCGATGCAAACTACCAGCCTGACAAGTGACAATGTCTCTGCGAGGTAAGGTTTCATACGTCTAGCTCTAATGGGGCTTCCACACGCTTGCCAACCCATCACAAGTCAAGCGCACAGTGTGTCGTCTAGAACATGCTAGCTGGACAAAATTAGTCCATTAGACAAAATTTTGTCCAACTAGCATGTTCTAGACGACACACTGTGCGCTTGACTTGTGATGGGTTGGCAAGCGTGTGGAAGCCCCATAAAACTACTCACCGCAAGGCGCTTGCCGCAAGCGTGTGGATGCCCCATAACGTACGCAGTTATATTTTTGCACCACTTCGCAATAATTAACAAATTAATTTTATTAATACTTATGTTACACGCCATCTTGAAGTTAAATTTCGGAAATATAGAAATTGGTTAAAGTAATACTATTCATTTGATAGAGGTCAACCATAGTCCAGTCTTGGCTTAGTCGGTAGAATGCTTGCATTCTATGCCGGAGGGCTAAGGTTCGATTCCCACCAAGGTATCAGAAAAGATTTCCCCTTTCGGTGTTTTTTTTCAAACCCAAAATTAAAATATCGGCTAGGTTTACTCAACCTTCACAATAAATGAGAACCAGCCCCGAGGGAAGCTGAGATATCCCCACTTTAAGTGAAGTGGTATGGGTAAGGAAAATTATAATTTAAGAAAATAAAAATAACTAATAATAATAATAGTAGGATGATTTATTTGGTGAGCTATGTTTTTGTGTGCATCACACCTCAAGAGCCCTCTGCGAGCCTGGTCATTGCTGTAGAAAGCGCCAATTCTCAAGCAAGACCCAGTTGTTGTAAGGTTGGATGGACCTTTCAGTGACCGGTCTTTGGTAAAGGTTTATGAATTTTTCAACCCAGCGAAGAGCACATTTGGAAATATAAATGGTATATTTTTGTGCTCCGCCGGGATTCGAATCCACAACCTTCCATTTACGAGTCCGAACTCCGAAGTGTTGCCACTGGACTACGGACCGGTCCAAGAAGTAAATAGATCCCTTATGGAAACAGCTAAATAAATGCTTACGTGTGAATACACCTTTAGTGCCGAAATGGCAGCATGTGAAATAGATCCTATATTGTTAAAATAATTTTGGTAGGTATAAAACCTGATAGGTAGATAAATAACAATAACACATATTATCATTTTTTACAATTACTGGCAATATTATAATATAGAAATGGCTACGTTCGCATTACGCTACAGATTATGTTTGAATTACAAATTCATTTTGCTACTTGCACATATCTAAAACAAAACATTAATTAATAATTATTATTGTACAGGGAATTGTTCAGCAACGTATTTTATACCGGCACGTTGGGAATTCAATATTATAATGCGCAATACAAACTTATCAACGACTTATATTCTGGTATAGAAAATATTAAGAATTTTGAAATATTCATGTACCGATAATCAAGGAAATCCTTTAATTAAGACATTGGACCGGTCCGTAGTCCGTAGTGACAACACTTCGGACTCGTAAATGGAAGGTTGTGGATTTGGATCCCGGCGGAGCACAAAAATATACCATTTATATTTCGAATGTGCTCTTCGCTGGGTTGAAAAATTCATAAACCTTTACCAAAGACCGGTCACTGAAAGGTCTATCCAACCTTACAACAACTGGGTCTTGCTTGAGAATTGGCGCTTTCTACAGCGACGACCAAGCTCGCAGAGGGCTCTTGAGGTGTGATACACACAAAAACAGCGCTCACCAAATAAATCATCCTAATATTATTTTTTATTATAAGAGTTATAAGGTATAGGTATAATTATTGGCTTATAATTAAAGGCTTAATATATCAATGAATTAACAGTATTGTGAAACGAATTCAGTTGATGGTTAAATGCTAAATGCAGTACGTAGCGCTAAAATCTCTTTTCCAAAAACCTAACTCCGTCCTGCCTCTAGGTCGGCCAGGGGAAATTATATTTTTCCCCACATTTTAAATGACGTGTCTATAGTAATTTTGCTTTCAATATCATTGCGAGGAAAAATAATAAAGTAAACAGGTGTTTCAATAGCTATCTGATTCAATGGACTGAGCTTGACATAGTCAATATTGTGACGTAACACGGCCGGGTTGCTAGGGAAAACGCAAGCAAATATTTTGTTATTGGTTGCTAACGACGGTAGTCCCATACAAGTGTGAGCATTGACTACCGAGTAGGTATAATACAAATTAAAATCTGTGTGGGTAATTCTTTTTACAAAAATTTAAATAAAATATTGTACAGTTGTAAACCGATGTAATAAATAATCTTAATAATTCAAATTGATAAAGTAAGTTTTCAAAATTAAATTTGTATTTTTTCTTCCTCAATGAAGTTTACGAGTAACTTGTCTCATTTAGTAATGCTGTGACTTGCACTCGCTATTATTTAAATATAATATTATAAATGAAGTAAGTATCTACATGTTTTGTATTTGTTGTATCAACATTAACTTTTCCCATAATCTCGCCGACACGAAAAAGAAAGCACGGAGAAAACTAAACACATCATTGTGTGTATCGTATTGTTCATTTTTGTACGGGCTGCCATCTTGAAAACTTGCACAATGTAGCGCACACACCAAGGTGACGTGAAATAGCATTGATATAAGTGAAACGATTCATCCCTGGCAGCTGTGAAAACGTGACACAAAATAAATCTATAACGATTTTCAGTTTATATTTTACCCACATAAAATAATTTATAATAATATACTAAAGTATTTGTAGGGTTACAATCGTAACAAATGATTATTAACAACATGCCAACATTTTCATTATTAGCTTGGTTGGTATCACTGTAAGCACTTCTGCCAACCATTTAAAAAAGGGGATTTAAATTTGGAACACACGTTTTCATACAAAGTTTTCCATCACATTTTCAGGCAACAAAAAACTGTATTTATTCTGTAGGTAGTTACATTGACTGAAAATGAAATATGAGCGGGAATTTATGTTATAGCTAAGAGAAATGCTCAATCAATAATAAATGTCACTGAAGTTCATGACCTTTTGGCTAAACACTGAAATATTTTTCTACTTCCTTCATTATTTTGGCGAAATTGAGATCTCGGAACCCGCTCTGACATTTGTCAATAGCAGGGTTGACAACTAACAAGAAGAAAAAAACTGTAAAAATGGGAATATTGCTAACGAAACTGATGTATGGAAGAGACTGGATGGCGAATGAAAGCAAACTAAGTACCTAAAATATGTACGGTATGATCCGACTTAATAAAGAGGAATAACTGGTAATGAGTGAACTGGTATAAACAGATATATAAGAGTTAAAGTACAAAAGAGGACAGTAAGATATTTCGGGCATCTTGAAACAACGAACGATAAATAACTGACAAAGGGAATGATAGAAGTAAGCGTGGAAGCGGAAGACCGAGGAAAGAACGGCATGTTAAAAAGCGAGATTGAAAATGACTGGAACCCGCAGAATAAGAAAAAGAGAGCAGCGTTCATGAAGAGGGTGACAAATCGCTCCCCCAGTTCTTGTTTACCGTATACGCCAAACTTGTCAAATATGACTTTTTCATGCAGTTGTCTTATGAATCAAATTCTACACAATCTGAGCTAAGAAAAACCGTAAAACTCGATAATGTGAGTTATTTTAAATATTTTTTAAATAAATTTCTTGTTTTTATAAGACACATTGGTGTCTTATAAACCCCCCCCCCCAGCCCACCCCCCCCCCTAGTGGAATTAAAACTACACACAGTTACAGTTGCCTACTAGAAACATTACATTTTATTGGAACTGTGTACTATGTTAATCTTTACTATCATTTATGTGACTAAAAGAAAAGGGTTTAGCATTTTTCAATACAATGACAGTTATGGCAATATTCCTTCATACTTTAGTAAACGACATATATTTCAAAATCAAATGAACCTACAATAATAATACACATAATGAGTCTATAAGAGTGAAAATATGAAATCATATAGTAGATTTTATTGATCAAAAATCCTAGTGAAAGTGTTTTTACAAGAATGTATGAAAATTATATAGCACCTTTTTACAATTACTTTCTATACATTTTTAAAATAAAAAAACATTATACTATACGTAAAATGGGATAAGCAATTATATTAAACTCACAATGCTTTTGTACAGGTAATTTTGGTCAGACAAACAGATTTTACAATGGAAACCATACGGTTTCAAGTCTGCATTACAAATACGAAAAATATTTAATGAACCCAAGATCAAAGGAAAAACGAAATATTTTAGAGAAGTACAGAGGTGTTTGCACTTGGTTTAAAACGTCAGGTTAAAAAGTAGTAAAACCAACAAATTAACTACAATTTATGGATTTATATATTTTGCTAATAAAAATAAGACCAATAAACAAAAACATCATGTCACCAAAACCAACTATTGCTTACGACCTTAGAATACTATTGGCATGTATGACAAGTAGGCTAGTTAACTATTAAAATAATTATTTTCAGTTTTAAGATAAATCGCCTTATTGTAATGACGTCATTAGTACAAGTGTAAAGGCCTGTAATCTTGATAGGAGGCAGTGGGATTTTTGGAAAACAGGAGTCTAAAGCCTTGAAAACCTACCATGGACAAAGAAAAATTAACATAAGCGATCACTCAAGATAAATATTGACAATGTGTAGACGCAAGCCACCATGCTTAATTGCTATTATAATAAACTAGTTGTTTATGGTCGGTAAGTAAATGCAATAGTTTATTAATTAATGCATTTTCTAACTGAGAGTTGTCACGAGAACGCGATCGCCTAAAAGTTTTACTTTATTGTTGTGCAAGTAAAGGTAGGTTAGGTAGCCATCACAGCTTTGACAGCGAGGTAGGAGATATTATTTCGAAACGACCGTCAATGAGTTACTAACCTAAATTAATAAAATATCATCATTTTGTTATTGAAACGTATCATTTTTTTTATATAAGAATAAAGAGAAAAAAAAATTACATTCGATATAAGTTACAACACCCTGTTTTGCAGATAAGCGATAAAGTTGGCAGCCCTAATTTGTATGCAACTTTTTATTTTTTTCCTCCTCAGGGAAAATTAAACATCGCAACAAATCGACACTTTCCGAGGGTCAAACTTCGCGATAAACGAGCTGATAACTTGAGTAATCTGCTTCGCTATGTTTGGAAATGGTTAAATCCACGTAAATGCGTATTATGAGTTGTTTTTCGTGAGGTTGTTTTGCGTCATGTCATATAGGAGCGATCAGCTGATTTCTTTGTTTGCAGACATTTCACATTTCTGTTGTACTGACACGGTCGATGACACGACTAAATTATATTTTTTCCGTTACGAAATGATGCTTTAGGACAGTTCTAATTTGTGTAATAAAACATTTCTCGTCCGAGAACAAATAAATAGCTAATTCACTGCATGCCATACACTGGTTATTCCATTTCGATAAACAAAACCTTGAAACTTCTCACCCTTGTAGTGAACACGGAGGTTATTTTGAGACAATCCAATGTAGTTGTATTTGTCCTTTGAGCTCCAGGATCTGGGCAGAGGGGTTTCGTCTTCGTTCACATTAGGATAAAGTGCTTTTAAACGGTCCACTGAGTCACTTTGCGAATCACTTTGGGAATCCATCGCTTCCCGTCCACTACTCACAGCAGCCATTGCTAATCTAGTATGTTCAGTGTGACGTCACACAAGCGCTTCACCCTCCTGCCGCTAGATGGAACTGTTTTGACATTTCACTGTTGTGTTGGCTGCACTTGTCAGCCGGGAAACTTAAAAAGAAATAATTTATGAAAAATTTAATTTTACCTACCTACTCAGTTTTTACTTGAAAAAGTCGACATAATAAAACTTTAAAAGAAGTTTCATCACGTGTGAAGGAAACAACATCCTTATTTTTATAAACTAAACAAAAAAAATGTGGATTCAAGGCATGCACATATGAAATTCAATACTGTGTAAGTACTTCCCCATTTACTTCCCTATCTATGCTGTATCGAAAGTATTATATTAATTAATTAAAAATCAACAAGTTTATTTGATGATTAGATTCCCTTGCATGGTTACTATCTTTTATATATTAATGCAGTTTCTATCCACTAAATCTGTTATTCCAAGCCTATTTATCTTTTAAGAAGTAATAAAATATCATTTCTAAATATGAATAAAAACAGAATGCATTCAGTATGTATTGGACCCATTTTTTGTCTTTTAAAATAAATATTTAAGTAATGAAAAGTAAAAAACAACTTGATTACAGTCTTATTTAATTTTCAGGAAACAAAAAATAATTCAACGGAAAGAAGAGTTGACACAAAATTCCTGAATGATATTCAAAGAAGTGTGAAGGAAAAAATTATGTTTGTGAAAAAACAAGATGGCAAACTGCTGGTTCATAAAAAAATGTATACAGATGAAGTGTTGCAAGTATGTATAAAAATCTGTTGTATTTTTTTCAAACCTACCTACCTACCTACATAGTGTCTGAGATTTCATGAAAGCCATTTACAGACTCAAATCTCTAATTTTCAATGACATCGGAACATTTTTGAATCTGGAACTTTTTTCTTCATCAGTCTGGTATAGATAGATAAGAAAAAAAATGTATAGCGCCTTTTATGACAGTGTGTCACTACAAAGGCGCTTGTCCATATGATCGGACGAAGAGGTGAGTCTTGACACCACTTTTAAATGGTCTCTCCATATCCAGTTCCCTCAGTGAGGCGGGAATAGCGTTCCAAGTCATTGGAGCGGCTGCCTTGAATGCTCTGTCTCCAAAAACAGTGCGAGGCCTTGTTGCAGGGATGTCCAGGCAGCTGCTTCTTTATGCAGCTGACCTCGGTGTTTGTCCGCGCGAGGTTGTAGTAGCTGGAGACACCAGCTCCATCAAGTACCCCGGAGCACTCCCACGCAGTGCTTTGAAGGTGTATGGGACTATTGTCCTTTTCTTGACTTATTTCTTGATGACACAATGTCTATGCCGATTCACGTTTGGACCTCATTATTATAGGGACTCTGGAAATTTCTGGTATTGTTTTAGATCTTGAGGGAAGCCTTCATATCCGTGTTGAACAATATTCAAACATTCAAGCCGTTGTTGACAGAAATTAAAGTTGCCTACGAGAACGCCATTGCTGTGCGAGATGAACAAATCAAAATGAAAAATACCTTGTTGGTAAGTATTCAAACTATGTATTCCATTAAAAAATACTATTTACATTTCTAGTACTCCAAGTATACAAATTTACATTTTTTTTTATTTATTTTTTTATTCAACGAACAGAACAATACAATAATGGATACAATACGCTGCCTTAGTTCTTGTTTATCGTATACGCCATTGAGAAATTTTCACATGAGCAATGTTTGCATGTGTACTGGACCAATGTGTCTTATGAAAACAAGAAATTTATTTAAAAAATATTTAAAACAACTCTCACATTATCGAGTTTTACGGTTTTTCTTAGCTCAGATTGTGTAGAATTTGATTCATAAGACAACTGCATGAAAAAGTCATATTTGACAAGATTGGCGTATACGATAAACAAGAACTGGGAGAGCGAATAGTAATGTGTAGAAAAAGATAATAATATAGCGTATTGCTCCAATTACATGTTGATAATAAAATAAACTATGATAAAACAACAACATAATACAACAGTTACACTCATATCAATAATTAAAGTAATAAATTAAATTAAAAATAAAAATTAGACGTGCACATTTACCTTTATATTTAATTCAACCACAGAGTTTAAAAAAACAAAGTTTATAGAAACAAGAATGCTCATCAGAGGTGCTGTTTTAATTTATATTCTTTAATGATTTTCTTTACTAAAATGGCTTGCCTAAATAAAGAAATAAAATAACTCCGGCTGAAAAGAAAACCAAAATATCCAGAGCTGGCTAAGCTCTAAAATGGTTAGTGTCATTTCTTTATTATTTAGTTTATATTTTCTTCTTCTGTTTCTATTTTTCCTATATGTATTTTTCGATCAATGTATTTTTTTTTATATGGCTAGTCACGTATTGCACCCTTCGCGTGACAGGGCTGGAATAAAGATTTTATTATTATTATTTCGCCACTTCATACTCGTGTGAACTGACATTCTCTGCAATGGTGGACATCAAAACTAAAGAGACCGGCGACCCACAGATTGAAAAATTCTGCACTAAAATATGAACCGATCTGTCTGTTTTGGCTAGATCTGTGTTGACGCTGGCCTTTGTTACATAATATTTTTGTTTAATTTTAGAGGGTAATCGATAAAGAAAAGAAGTCTGAAAAGCTGGAAATAGATAAACTTTTGAATGAAAATAAAAAATTGACCGAAAAGATAAAGCAACTGGAAAACACAATACAAGAAATGAAAATTGACAACAAAAAGGTGATAACTCTATTTATAATCTTGCATCTTCTGTTTTATCAACTCTGTCATAAAAATATCTGTCAACATATCAATAAGCATTTTGAATTGTAGCTGTAGGTTTTCACGGCCACATGGAGTTGTTTTCCAGGATGTGTTGCCATGGTCCCTCTGAGCTGGAATTTCCTTATTTTTGACAATGCCTTCATGGACTTCTCCTGTGATGATGAATCAGTAGTAAACATTGAGTAATAACATAGAGGAGCAGAAACTAACATACTGCATTGATACATACTATCTACCAATTTTGTCTCAGTCCTGTCAAACGTTGTAGCTGTGTAGTCATACAAAACATGTTTTTACGTGTCAAATTTTATATCTATTTTTACTATTATCTTTTCTTGCTTTCTCTATTTTGTGTTTTGACACCCAATTACAACACATGCCATAATAATAATAATAATGCCTTTTTCCTTTAAAATTCATCAATTTTAACGGTCACAAGATTTATACCGCATGCGTCTATGTTCGGACTGCTCTGGCCATAGTACGCACGCGGCAATGCTGCCACCTTTCTAGAATCATTTTTTTGTTTTCTTGTACTCATGGAAATGCAACTGAGAAGTTCTTTGTTCTCTTTCTTACTAATGACCATTTTCATAAGTAGGTTGAAACAGATATCCTGTCTATTTTCATTAAAATAATTTAAAGTCCACAGATATCATATGTCAATGGTTGTAAACATTGACCCAGTTTTATGGCATTGATTGACATTTTATGGCTCTCCAAGAGCGCTCAAAAAGATCTGGTGAACAGATTGGTTTTGAGACGTCTCTTGAAGTGACTGCTGTCGGCAATCTCTCGAACCACAGGTGGCAGATGGTTGCATACCCTTGTGGCTACCCCAGCAAAAGCACGTTCCCCAAACACTGTTTTAGACTTGACCAAAGGCTCATTGATTAATGTTCTGGCTCCAAGTCCCGCAGAGGGCAAATTAAATTGTCTGCTATTCAAACCAGTTTGTTTTATATGTGATGTTGGTCTACCTTTATTATTACACCAAAGTGACATCCCCGATGAACCACAGCGTCCACGGAAGTAAGTCCTTGAAAAAAATGTAATAAAAGTTCATAAGATTTTAAATTATTTTAGGTAAAAGCTGAATGTAGTACGGCTCTACAAGATGAAATCAACACATCAAATAAACTGCAATTTGAAAATGAAAATTTGAGATTTCAAATTGATACAAAGTCTCACACAGAAAATAATTCAGAAGAAAATAATGGGAAAGATCCAGTGATTCTCAACTTGGCACTGGATCAATGCAGGTTTATCATACTCTAGTACTAATAATGAATGGATAATCTGTTTTGAAGGAATGGCATGAAAAAGAGCAAAGTTTTTTTGATCTCCCTTTTTTGTGAATAAAACTTTTTGAAAAAGTGTGCATTCAGTGCTCTCTTAACTCTATCCAGGTGGCAGCCTGTTTCACTCCATCGGCCCAGAAATCCATACCAACCTATAACTATTAGTCAAGAAACAGTTGACTACATCCCAGAAGACTACGCACAATCTAGACCTTCCAAGCTTAGAGTTAATTGCATCATCCCTTAATGATTTACTTGGGTAGGTAAATATATTTTTCTACTACCATTTGGTAATTTACTAATTACAAAACGGCTAACGCAATCACAATGACATACATTTCTACACCCGTTGCGTAATGTAACATTACGCAACGGGTAACCGTGTTGAAATGAAAATGTGCGCATGCGCATTGTCAGAATTGGAATCATTTTTTAATTTCAAATGCCAACCTTGTATGGGGGTATGAAGACCTGTCAATCCAAGATGGCCGCAAGCGATCAGCTGATTAGGCTTCATACAATATTACTGATATTTGGTAGGTAGGAATTACCGTGGTGATGAGACTTCCAGCCCTGTTCAGACGAAAATAAATATATTTTATGTGTTGAGTCAATTAAAAATTGTTAATAGTGCTAAAATTTATCGAATTTATTTATCGAAATGCTCCAATTAAAGCTTTCTTTTTTTCAAAGGAAAATAAAAGGCTTGAAAGGAAAACAATACAAAAATTTTCACCGCAAAAAATAAACAAACTCAAAAAGTTACTTGGTTAATAGGTGGGTATGAAGTTGATCACCTATGCTGTACAAACTTGGTTCACCTGCCAATACAACTGCAGGGCATATGTTTATTTGAGTTTTGGGTTTGAATGTTTATGCTTATATGCAGGATGTAAAAGCGCGACCTTATATGTGTCGGATTGTGGGCATGAATTCAATATGAAACCTAAATATAATTTACCTTTACAATTTAGGTTAGATTAGATAATCGAAGGGAATGATAAATCACACGTTTTGACAAAGGTAAGGCTTTAATTACTTCAAATGGACGAGTACATTATAATGACTATTATTCACTATTTTGTCAATTCTTTCATGGTCGTAGAAAAAGTATTGTATGCCACTGCACGTAATAAGCCTTTGTAACACTCATGCTTTCTATTGTGCCATTCGGCTGCGCCTCATGGCACAAACTAGCACTCGTGTTACAAAGACTATCATTACTAAGCAGTGGCATAAATAACTATTTCAGGAAGACTTTGTCCAAGACTGTAAAAGAGTTGAACACAATGACAGAGGATTATGCGGATGTTGTGCCTAAAAGTGAGTTTGAAACATTGGAGACCAGCTTTGCAGCGCTCAACAGAAGTTATCAAGGAGTTACAAAAGAGCTGGCAGAAAAGAGAGGAGCTTACAACGAGTTACTTGGTAAGACTAAATGGGTACCTACTTATTGTTCTCTTTTTTCAGAATTCATTAGAATTGTTAATAATAATTCATTGCAATAAAAATTGATGATGTAAATACCTGTTTCGGATCAGGCGAAAATAGGCTGTTGAATTGAATTCCTCTTCACAAATTTGTTGTTTAATAAACTAAAAAAGATAGTTGAAACAAAATGAAGGAACACGTAAAGTTATAAAGTTAAGATGACCTTGCAGAGGCTTTGCCTACCCTCAGCCAAGAGATAACAGAGTAACAATTAAACAAAATAAAATGGAGAACGATTAGAAGGACCATGTAGACAGCATGAACGAAAGTAGAATAAACTGAATCGAGGCACAGGAGATACCAGACGGCCAGGCCAACCACCCAAAAGATGGAAGGACAGCTGGTCGTCTGCAACGCAGGAGGGAGTTCCGTAGTAAACAGATCTTAGATCTCATACAAGAAGAGGAGAAGAATGAAGCTCAGCTTTTACTGGACAGCGGCATTGGAGGACAAGTGGAGTTGGAAGCAAAGGTTGAAGGAGCTGGAGGCTAAGGCTGGAATATGAGCAGTAGCATAATTGTAGAAGACAGGAATATACATTCAATGTTTCCAGAGAAACACTCAGCTCTCCAGAGAGACGCACTCATCCTGAAGGATCGCTGCGCCGACATTGAAGAGTTTGGTACTCCGCGCCCTCACTGGGAGGCCTGCGGGGACTTTGTGGGGGGAGGCGGGGAGCGCTGGAGGCTGCTGGGCGCGGGGCTGAGCAGTCTGGAGAAGCTCGGGGTGCTGCTGAGGGAGCTGGGGCCTGCCAGCCACAACAACAACCAGGAGTACTTTGATGGCTTGGTAAGTTCCTTTGTTCACAATATTTTTTGATAGGAATAGCTAAATAAGACATTGTTTTACTATTTTTTTAAATGAAAATAGTCATAATTGATGTTTGTTTGAGACCTACACCCTGAGTATACAACATTTACATAAACTCCCCTCAATCACATAAAAATGTATGAAGATAAAACAACACCTCTAGTGAGAGATTTAGTTTTCATATATTTTTTCTATTTACATGATCATGAGGGTGTGCAAGGGAAAGCAAGTGGTCGGTGCAATAGGAAGAATAGCAAAGAACAAGCGATTGACGATGGATCTGAGAATGGCGGTACACAATGGCATATTGTTACCGACTTTGATGTATGGAAGTGAAGCATGGACAGTGAATGATAGCGAAATGAGTAAAGTATGTACGGTGGAAATGAAGCATTTGATAAGTATGACAGGAAAAACTTTGAGGGATAGAGTTAGGAATGAATGGGTAAAAAAAGAATGTAATTTGAAAGAGGATGTGAAAGCTAAAGTACAAAAGAATGTGATGAGATGGTTTGGGCATGTGGAAAGAATGAAAGATGATAGACTGACAAAGTATGTATACAAAGAAAGTGTGAAAGGAAAAAGAGGGAAGGGACGACCGAGAAAAGTATGGAGTGATCAGATTGAGGAGATTGTGAAGGAATGGGATATACAAAGTGAGCGTAAAAGAAGAAAATGCATGAAAAAGGTGATGGATATGAAGGAATTGAAAGAGGTATGTCAGGATAGGAAAAAATGGAGGCAACTCTGCAGAGGCTCTGGCCACCCCTAGCGGAATGGCGACAGAGTTACAGTTACAGTTACAGTATGATCGAGGGGAGTTCATGTAAATGCTTTTCTCGGGGTGCTGACCTTGAATTCAATTAGTGTTGTTTATGGTTTTCTTTTTTTAATGTTTTATTTTATGTCAGTGTTATGGCCGCGGGGATCAAGTCAGGTTATTTGGAACCGGATAACGTTGGTTTGAATTCCGCGACGATAACTTCGACCCTGGTTCAACAGATGCCGTTGCATGCACACAAGCTTCTGCTTTCGCATGAAGACAACTGGTCAGGCAAAATAGGTTGGTGGATTGCATTCCTTTCCACAAATCTATTTTTTTACTAAAAAAAATTCTTTACTTTAAATTTTTTTACTTTAAAAAAATTCTAACCATTTGCATCCAAGCAAAGTAAGTAGTCAATATAGTAAATGCATTTTACTGTGCAAAAAAAAACTTTTAGATCATCTGTGACAAAAGCGTTTTGACTTCAATCTTCATTTCCCATAAATAATATTTATCAAAATTAAAATGTCTTGGTGTCTGTGTATTTTTGTTTTAGGGCAAGGATCCAATTATTCCTCCATACTTGGTGCACGAGGGCAAGGTCAGGAACCTGAGGTTGTCCAGGAGAGACCTAAGCATCATCATAAATGACATCTGGACATCCAAGGAAGCTTCTGGGAGGGAAATCAGCATGCAGGACTTCCTATTGCATTACTTTAGAGATAGGTAGTATGCATCAATCAATATAAAATATATAGATGGAGCATCTGAGCCGATTTCTGTACCAAAAAAAAAGATCAGGCAACTGTCATGTTTATGTCTCTTTTTGACATATGAGGAATATCTTGTGTCTCATTTTTTCTTTGTTAACCTATTATTCTGTCTCATGGTTATGTTTGTTACTATGGGAAAAAAAATACATAAGCAATACGTTAATCAATTTATAATCTAAGCTGCAAAGATATGTTAACATTTAAGGCTCATATTAAATGCAAGGTTTGCGCCTGTCTGCGGGCATGCATTTACATTTCATTGTCAAGTCAATTTACAAGTCTAAAAAAAAAAAACAAAAACATAAAATTGTATAAAAATAAAGATGATGTTGCATTGTTAGATATCAACAGAAGAGCGTAAGAGCAGAATGGGCGTACAACTTATACAACGGCTGTGAACAGATGCTGGACGACCACCAGATGAAACTGTTCTGGGGCGCTCTGAAGGGGACAGCGAGCCAAGACATGTACTACTCACTCAAGAGGGAGTGGAAGCTGCTGCAGGAGAACACCAACAAGATGCTTATTGGGGAAAAGGTAAACAATCTTTATCATAAAACTCTTACCGACGATGCTGATGGATTCAACGGTGAAAACAAAATACCCCTAAGCTTTGTGAGGTCACTCATCTATATATAGTCTATAATCTAAGTTGCAAAGATATTTTACATTTAATATTCACAATAAATGCATTTTCATGTTCGCGCTTACACATGTTTGTTTCTTTATATAATCTAAGTTGCAAATATATATTACATTTGAGATTCACATTAAATGCATTCCTACAAGCAGACATTTATAAGTTCGCGTTTACACATACTGCATGTGGACTTACAACATAAAACCCAATCTAAAATTAACATAAGGTCTGCAACTCTTGCCAACGTTCTCTGAAACAGGGGTGACATTGGCAAAATGAACCATTTTTTTTACAGTATCAGCCTCATCTATCCGGGTGATGACACAATTCATGGGTGGAACTCATTATTTTATTATCAAAACAATCGATACATTTTGCAATTCTTACAGGATAAGATTTCAATGGAGGATTTGGAAAAGGCAATTAAATCCAGTTTCCCGTTAAAAACAGACGTGGAAGTAAAAAACATTATGGAAGTCGCCAGAAGAACACTCAAGATTAAAATGAACGCAACGGAAATTGATGCGGACAAACTGTTCCTTGAGGTATAAGTAAAAATAAATAAATTTATTTATTTTCATGACATTATTTTCCTAGACTTATAGGTTGGTATGAGGCTGACCACCCATACTGTAAAAAATGGTTCACTTTGCCAAAGTCACCCCTGTGTCAGGGAAGGTCGGCAAAAGTTGTAGGGCTTATGTTCATTTGAGGTTTGGATTTTATTTGTAAGTACACATTCAGCATTTGTAAGCGCGAACTACACGTGTTTGTTTGTGGGCATACATCTGAGAGCTTTAAATGAATATATCCTTGCAACTTAGATTATAGATTATAGACATATAGCCCACATTGTTCTCTTGATAATGAAGTGATAACATCTAAAGCGCTCGAGGAAATCAATCAACTTGTGAAGAAAAACGTGGTGCTTTATTTTTACATCATTATTTCTTTTGTTTACATTATTATAGAATGAAGAAGGTTTTGAAAGGATGGACGTTGCTAAGGAGCTTCTGAGACAGCGTCAAATAAACCAAGATAAATACGTCAAAGAAATAATCAACCAGCTGGGTGGGAAGAGACATCCCAACAAGCTGATATCAGTGGAGAACCTGAAGAGAGCCGTTGTGGTGGTTGATCCTCACATAGGTCTGTTGTGTTTCTATATTGTTATGAATGTGTTATTGTGTGAGTTGGCGTGAGTGTGCCCGTGTAAGTCTGTAAATGTTGATGCTTAAATAATTGTACTTGTATTTGTTCGATTATGTGTGAATATTTCTTGAATATTCTATATAGAATATTCCGGCAAAATCTTGCATGTTCCAGTTCCCAATGTTTCAAGAATAACCCTTAGGTATGCCTGCTATTAAGAGTCGAAGCTGTCTGTAGCATTAGACTTGTATCTTAGTTGTATCTAAGTTGCCAGCAATACAGTAGAAAAGCCACTCCGTGTACGTACCGTATCTAAAATACCTCATCTAAAATAAATTGTGCATAATAAGTAACCACAATTTTTATTGAATTGAACCTGGTAAAATCGTAACAATGTCCTTAAAACTATTTATTATGAAGCTCTCCTTGACTTGTAGGTCTTTTGAAGTTGCAAACTTGGATATACACTATTGGCAGTGGTCTTAACAACATAATATAACAACTTACAACTAGCCGTTAGCGATTTTAATGTTAAATATGTCTGTCATGTTTTTTTGATCTCTAAAAAACTTCCCTGATTCTTTTTGTTTCCTTTTTACATGCAAATGGGATAAATTACAAAAACAGTGAGTGGCTAGGCTAAATATGTGTTTACATTAGTACAATATTGTTAAAATAAAAGGAGAGATACAACTGGGAGAAGATGAATAACATCTTTTTTTACTGTTTCAGATCTGAAGAGAATGGAAGGCTACATAAGATGGGCATTTTCAGATAAAATGTCAAACTTGAACATGATGTATCCCATAACATTGAAGGTTCTAGCGGCTAAGCTATCATCGGGAGATATTCAAAGAGTTGGCCCCAGGAACAAGGGGAGAACATCTAAAACTCACAAATATTAAATCACCATAAATACTATAAAGGCAGAAGACAGTTTGTAAAATAGCTAAGGTCTCACCGAGTTTACTTTTTACAAAATTCAAGACCCAAACTCAGACCCGCTACACAGAGTCTGAATGAGATGGGAGTCACAGGACTTACGACTTGTCTCTGGTTTGTTAAGGATCCTTTCGTCATGACAACGTTCCCAATTCCTACCAACTCATCCTTCTTCGCAATTTGTAAATTCTGACTCATAGCATTGCATGCCTAGAGGTGTCCTGGCTCTCGGATCTTCGCGACCAAATGCGGTATGATCCCGAGATGGCCGCCTTTGTCAGTCTTTTCAGAAAGCCATTTATTTGGGAGTCCCAGATCCTTAAGAAAAGTATATACCGATTTGGCTGGCAGTCCTCTCGCTCCCACCTCCACTGCATACAATCTTGTGATATATCCATTTTTTGTTATTTCATCCACTAGTCCTTTGTACCTATTTAGCTTGTAGGTACACGGCTCAACCGTAATGCCAACTCAACAGATTTGTAGTCAGTAATGAATGCTAGCGCTCGACTCATCTATGGACAGCACAAGTAGGTAGTGCCACATCACGCCACTCCTGCGGAAGCTCCACTGGCTGAGCATCCCACAAAGAATCACATTCAATCTGGGTCTTGCACTAAACAAGACCCTGCATGGAATTGCGCCAGAGTACCCGCAAGACGTACCAGCAAGTCCATTCATCGGGAGGTATATTTGAATGGCTTGACTCTGACCAATATATGCACACACCATATTCTTCAGTTCTTTGAAGCAATGTCTATAGCCTTGAGTAAAAGCATAATATGCTCATTGGAGAAAAAGCAATGAGTATAGCCTGGAACAACTGATTGTGATCGGTGGATTGGAGGGGAAGAGGAAGATCCTCCACACGATGGATCGATCAAGTGAAGACAGCAACAGGCACTTTGGTGGTTGGAGCCCTGAAGGCAGCGCAGTCAAGAGAGAATTATAGAGGAGTGGCTGCTTCCACAAGGGTCACAACCCTCAGCAATGAGGAACAACAAGAAAAACTGCAGGAGCTGGTCATTCCAAGAAGTTTGAACGAAAAAGAGCTCACTCTGCGATCTCAAGAAGGCGCACTTACAACTGACAGTTTAGCAATAAGAAAATTGACCACATTGTTTGGTGCCAAGGAAAGTGTCGAGTCCTTCAAGCAGGGAATGAAGACTCACCATCTTAATACATCCATCCAAACCATCTCAACAGATGTAAATCACATGTGAATTGTTGAATTTATGTACTTATCATGCATCAATCTAGTCATACTAAAAAATACAAAAGTTTACTCATATAACGCTCAGAGAGCCTATTACTTTCGGACGTTAAGTACCAAGAAAAGCATGTGTAAATTCTAATATTAATGATTTTATTGAGAGAATAAATTATGTACATCGCTTACAGACATTTTACAACTGTTTTCTATGAAATAATGAGAACAAATTAATGAAACTTGAACAGAGTGAAATCAAAATGAATTTTTCGTTAATTGTCTTGTGGTGAATCATAAACAACTACAAAATCGAACAACTCTTACATGGAATTTGCGAATCCAATCATACCTCAGGTTCTTTTTTCTTTTGTATTCTTTATTGAGTATGTTTAACCCGTCACAGTTTATTTCAGTTTTTAATGTTACACCTTGGACTTCTTTGGCAGTGAACCAAACGCTGATATAACTGTACCCTTAGTGCCAGTTGCGGAGGTGGTCAACGCAGGCTGCACAAGCCCCGCCGGCTTCACTTGCTGTTTACCGGTAGCGCTGTTGGGCGCCGCTTGATCCCACTTGGATTTCCTCTTCTTGGAGTCATCGTCCAAGTCTTTTTTCACCAGACCCGTTGTGAAGTCAATCTTGGCAATTTTCTCCTTGCGCTCTTTTTCCCAGCGGTCCATCTCGGCCTTCTGCGCTTTCGCCAGCTCTTCATAATAAGATTCCTTCCCCCACCGCAGGGGATCATAAATCTCGGGCGGGTAATTTGTATCTAGCTCATTTATGCTACAAAACTGAATCAACTTTTCATATATACTCGGATTCCGAAAGCTCTTTCTATCTTGAATCACTTTATTCATATCCCTTCCTTCGTTAACCATCTTTTGATAGAAGCCAGATATTTTGTCTTGTAATTCTTGCGGACATTTGCCTGCTGGTTCTTGTGGAATAGTGACCCCGTCTTCTGCCACCAGAGCGGGTTTCCTAGGAGGTTCTGGAGTTACAGGTTCTGGAGGTAAGCTTTTATCGGGGTCCGTTGTGTCTGCGTTTGGTTCCTCATCTGATATGACGGTGTCGTCTATGTAGGACACGAGTCTTTTGGGTGGTTGGGGGGAGCCGGGGGCGGAGGAGAACCCTGGGAGGCCCAGGTTGAGGGGGGGCAGCTTTGGGGTGTTGGGGAGGGAATGTGTGGCGGGGGACGGGCTGTGGCTCTTGTCAGGGGACGTCTGCCCGTCCTCCATGTCCTCTTCTCCCTCAGAGTCTGTGTACGTCGCGGTCAGCGAGGCGAGAGCTTGTGAAGTCATGTTGGGAGGACACTGGAATAATAATGTGCATGTAAGAACTAAAACCTATGTATGGATTACAACAAGTTGACATTGTTGTTAGGATGAACAAACTCGACAGTGAAATAAATAATGAACGGATAAAAAGGCGGACAATGTTCACACATGACCGATTCAGCAACTTTAACAGGCAGACTCTTATTATTATTATCTTTTTAAATAGATTTATGAAGAGGAATGCAATTCTTTAACCTATTTTGCATGGCCAGAAACAAGTATTAATAATTCATTATTTTTATTTTTTTTATTGTTATATTATTTAATATTTCAATTAATTATTATAATTAATAATTACCCAATGACATCTGTTGAACCAGGGTCCAAGTTATTATCGATAGGATAAGGCGCAGGCGGGGTTCAAAATTGTGCTTGTTTCAATAATGTGAATTTGAGTGTCAACGCTTTATCCACTTGACTATGACACAAAATACTATAAAGTATCTCTTGGTAAACTTCTATCTTAGAAATAAAGAACAATCTTTTGAGATGTCTAATGGTACGATGCTTTTAATTATTAATTTGACATGATTGTCTTAGTAAAAATGCTTATTTTTACTTCACAACCACAACAATGAGTACACATTTAAGTAAGTAACTGTTACAATGTATTCACATGAATTGATACAGATAAAATTGACTATATAAGGACTGTTGTTCCATACTCAATGTAATGGGCATGGGAGTCAAGTGGCTGATCTTTCTATTGGAATAAAATAATGTTGGTTCAATTCCTGCTTGGGTCATTTGACCATAACTTTGATCCTGGTTCAACAGATGTCATTGGGTAATTATTAATTAATAATTCATTAAAATATACAATAATTAATTATTAATTGATGATATTCAAACCTGTTTCTGGCCAGGCAGAATAGGTTGGTGAATTGCATTACTCTTCACAAAACTATTTTTTTAAAAACAAGTGTGATGTTTGCACGCTAAGTCCATTTGAAAGCGATCAACGCGAAAGCAGATTCTCAGTGATTTCAAAATGTTGTATTCATTTCTTGGTTCGTTCATTTGTGTGGTGAAATGATTAGGTATAAATGAAATTCAAATTTGGAATGCATACAAGCAAATTTCAAATTGCCAACAGGAATTTTAAAAAGATTGTAAAAGGGCATGGATTTATAAGGACTGGATGGGCTGAGAAAGCAATCCTTTGTGAATAAGAAATGCGCTACCCCACTCATCATAGAAAAATTCAAATTCAGTCTATCGGTAAACAGGTGTGTTTCCTAACTGGAAAGAAAAATCGTAAAAATGCCAAGCCACACATTTTCCAAATGCACAAACAATACGAGAAATTGTAATAAAAAATCTGGAGTAACTTTTCACTCGTAATTACCAGTGAATATTAATATTTAAGTAAATTCAATTGATATTTTATCTGCCGATACCTTTAGCCACAAAACAATAGCCCCGCTGTCAAACCGTTGGCCATTTTTAGTGATAGAGATGTGATGATGATAAAATATAGTATCTGATACCGTCACGTGAGAACATTTTTTTTGTGAAATGTATGTATTTGAAGTGGTCTGTATTTCAAAATTCAAAATTTCAATTTCTACCCTACACTTTTTGTTTCATTTATCCTTTTATATTTCAAGGAAATTGGATTCAAAAGAATAATTTTTTACTTTGTCTTCTATAGATATTACTCCTAACATCATTGAAAAAACTTAAAATTAAAAAATTGTAATTGAAATAATTTTCACAAGTAATTATGTAACATTAAGTAAAAAATTTACGTTTATGGAACAGAAGCATTAAAAAGTATCAGATATTTTCAAAACCTTTGACAACACTAAATTATGTTGTCAAGGAAAATAACATCAACAATTCGTTTCTAAGCAACATTACCTGCTTACATAAATTAACGACGGAGTAGAGACACATAACGTGATAGAAAAGGACAACAACAAAAAACGTATGTTGTGCGAGCGAGACAAAACAAGGGACAATGTCTGGCGAAATTAGATTTCAGTGACTGTATGGATCACAGTGTTTAGAACTAAATCAAATAAATAGCCTCTCCATTTAATAGAACTCCATGTAAAAGGGTGATAACATCGTACACAATATTTTAGAAAATGATTTAAAAAAACAATAAAACGGTTGGTTAATGAATTCAAAGGACACTTTCACACGTTTTGAGCACTTATTTTGCGATTTGTTATAATTGTGAAGACATTATTTTCAACAATGCTCTACCGCCAATGAAATGAAGGTTAATTCGTTGATATATAAAGATTCCATGATTACTTACGTGTTTATTACGACTTTTCTGTTATGGTTTTCAAGATCCAGATTAAATACTTTATATTTGATGCAAGTTTTAGCAGAAATTTGTAAAACTTAACCTAAACGCAACTGTCAAAAATATTGTGACGTTTTTTTACGTGAGTTGTGCTGTAAACAAAATCCCTAAAATACAATGGGGAAATTTCTGTTGGACAAAGCCGCGCAACAGGGACAAAAAACTTTTTTTTTTTTTTTTAAATAAAATAGCTTTGTGGAAAGGAATGCAATCCACCAACCTATTTTGCCTGGCCAGTTGTCTTCATGCGAAAGCAGAAGCTTGTGTGCATGCAACGGCATCTGTTGAATCAGGGTCGAAGTTATACACTATGCATACATTTATTTATTTTTACTGATTCTTGTTTCTTTTTTTCTGCTGTTGTGCTTATTTTGTCATACTTATATATTATTATCTGTTACACTACACATTTTTTGTTTTTGTTCTTCTTGATTCTTTTTTCTGCTGTTTATACTTATTTTAATATACTTACCTATATACTATATCTTACACTATGTAATTATGTTTTTGCTGCTTCTTTGTTTCTTTTTTCTGCTTTTATGTGTTTTATATGTTTGCTAAATCTTACACTATGTATTTATGCTTTTGCTGCTTCAAGTTTATTTTTTCTGCTCATACATGTTTTATCTTGTTTTTGACTTAGTTTTCTTGTAATTTATTATTTTTCTTCTTTGGTTTTTTCTATGCTCTTATGTATCATATATTGTAATTTATTCATAAATAAATAAAAACTGTTTGAAAAAAAAAAAAAAAAAAGTTATCGTCGCGGGATTCGAACCAACGTTATCCGGTTCCAATTAATAACCTGACTTGGTCCCCGCGGCCATAACACCAACTTTACACACCGATTTACTTTGATAAATTGAAATTATTTTTATAAACTGGATTGATTTGAAATTGAATCATTTATTTGTCATTCTTGGTATCGAAATTTGATGTTGTCACGTAAACAACTCATTATTGATAGACTCAGCGCAAATTCCATAGACAACAAAATTGTGACGTCATCGGCCGCGTTGCTAGGGAATTGATTGGTAGGTTTCGGTTGGAATTACGGTCGTACGACATATTTACAATAATTAAAACCACACAGTTTTTTTTTTTTGATTGGATATTACATGAACCGTTATAAGAGAACTTACATTATTCTCGACGTTTTGTTAGCAACGTAGCTATTGTCTTCAGGAGACACCCTCTCTGCACGACGACTGAGGATGGACAAAATGAGGATGAGGAAAAATATGGTGCATAGTGTATGGGAATGTTTGTTGGCATTCGCGAAATCCGGCGTAGATTGTCCCGAGATCCCATACATTTTGGGAATGGGTAGACCAATGGGGTAGACACTACTAAATAGCCAAAACAAAAGGGGGACAGTTTATTATTGATTGCTGAAGACCCTGGTCACATAGACGTTTGAAGTTTGTCTATCAAGTAGAACTTTATATTTTTAGTTTGTACCGAGTCCATTACAAGAATGGAGTATGCAAATTTGACGTAGATTGGCGTTCAGTTTGTTCAGGTGCTAATGCACTTGTAATATGCATTATATGAATTACTTATATGAACTTGTAATATGCATTATTGAAAAAACCATTATTTACAGCAACCACATAGTTATTCATTGGAGAAAGACAATACAAGCTTATATGCATTATATGAAGCATTATATTGGACTTCAGGGTTTGTCAAACAGAAAGCATATTTCAGCATTTTTGAAATTTTTTATTTTATTCTTATCTGAAGATGATCGACAAAATCGAAAATGTTTGTAATATTAATTAAAATAAATTGATCTCTTGTGAAAAGAAACAGTGTTTTATTAGAATTTGTTTCTAAAATAATATCAAAAATAAATCAACATGAATTGTCACAGTGTTATTACACAAACCATAACAAATACAATCCTTTTGTGTTCTTCTTTTAACGCGTTGACTGTCACAGCAATTTTCAGAAATCTGGCCTAAAATGACAAGAAGTTCCACAAACAAAAAAATAGTATTTTGGAGGTTGAGTGTGTGGTGTGAATTGAAAGCCCGTTTTTGAAAGTGTATATTTTTAATGCAGTCAGTACTGTTCAATCAAAGGTAATTCAAAATGTTGTATTGGTTGCAATCTTCCGGTCTTCAAGCTGCGTCCAGGCGGAAGTCCTCCTTAATCCGCCTTGCTTGTGAGGCGAGCAGGATGCTTGAAGTGGGGGAAGGAAAGGAAATATGGAAGTTGGCAAATAGGAAGTAACTTGAAACTTTTGAGGAAATTCGGATTGGCCCTAACAAGGACCTTTTGTTGTGAGCAGGAGAAAAAACTGTAAACTTTTGAGGAAAATTAAAAGTGGCCCTAAGAAGGACCTTTTGTGTTGTGATGTGAGCAGTGTGCTGTAGGAGACGGTTGCCTCAAGTCTGTTCCTGGCGAGGTCTTGAGAATCTTCTAGGTGAAGATGTGGCGAAGCTGGAGATGTCCAGGTGAAGGTATGATGAAGCTGGAGATGTCCAGGCGAAGGCGCGAGGTAAGATGTCGTCTCTGCTTGGAAATCGGCGGGAACGCGAGACGGCTTGCAATTTTGGCGGGAGCGCGGTAAGATGTTGCTCGTTCCGTGGTCTCAGTGTGTCTGTCTGGCGTGAGTGCGTCGTATGCAGTTTTATACTCCTACTCGTTCGCGCGGGCCCACTATTAGGGGTGGGCACGCACAATTTTCGGATTATCTTCTTTATATCTGATTTCAGATATCTGGTTTTCTTTCATCTTCTGTACTGATGCACCACAGTATTTTATTCCTTGAATTTAAACTTAATTTTATCTATAATCTAAGTTGCTGTAGTGTTGGCAAGACTGACTATTTGGAACATTATTCAGATTTGAATAATTGATGTTCCACTGTCAATAAACAAGAGAGGGAAGAGTTGAAGATCGACCTTCTTGTTGTGAAGTGACATATCGATAATGGAAAAGAAAGAAATGGAAAAAGACTTTAAACCACAAACAAAAACGTTTAGCCGGTTTTAGCGGCGTGAAGTTTTTGTTTGTGGTTTAAAGTCTTTTTCCATTTCTTTCTTTTCCATTATCGATATGTCACTTCACAACAAGAAGGTCGATCTTCAACTCTTCCCTCTCTTGTTTATTGACAGTGGAACATCAATTATTCAAATCTGAATAATGTTCCAAATAGTCAGTCTTGCCAACACTACAGTTGCAAAGATATATTAACATTTAAAGCTCATATCAAATACATGCCAACAAACAGACATGTGTAGTTTGCGCTTGCAAATGCTGAATGTGTACTTAAAAATAAAATCCAAACCTCAAGTGAACATAAACCCTGCAACTTTGCCGACCTTCCCTGACACAGGGGTGACATTGGCAAAGTGAACCATTTTTTACAGTATGGGTGGTCAGCCTCATACCAACCTATAAGTCAAGGAATATTTTATATTTATTTAAAATTAAATTCAATTGTGAATCCCTCACCACACACAAAAGCTTTGCCTCTTTTTGGTGAGGTTCAGCTCATAGAACAATTAACTTATTATGTTATAGAAATAAGTTTTATAAAAAAAAAAAAATGTACTAAAAAGTGGTATATTAAATAAATAAAATAAAAATATAAATAAATATAATTATATTTTGTAGGGTTTGTGTATTCACACAGTGAAAATTCATTTTTTTTAAATAAAGCTATTTTTTGTTTAACGTAGTTTATTTTCACAATAATATTTAATATCTCGAGTACTTTCGACCTTCAATATTCAGGCCATTATCAAGAGTGATGTATAAAAATTTTTTAAAATTATTAAGAACAAACCATAGATCAAAATTATATAAATTCAAATAAATAGGTAGGTATAGGTACAATAAATATGAACTTAATTAAAATTAAATACAACAGTCAAAAATTAAAAGAAAGAAAACATAAAATAATATATAATAATTACAATAAATTAATTCAAACATCCGAGGGTCAAAAAATAAATAAAAAAAATAAAATAAAATATTTAAAGCACAAATAAAATTATTGAGTCAACACAAAAAGACAAATAACAATAATAACAACAAAATGACAAAGAATAAAACCAAAATTAAGGGGATTGGGTTATGGCGGATTGCGGAGAGGAGCAATGAGCAGGGGGGAAGCTAGAGGGAAAAGAGTCTAAAGTACTCGAGATATTAAATATTATTGTGAAAATAAACTACGTTAAACAAAAAATAGCTTTATTTTAAAAATATAATTATAATTATCTTTTTAATAATTATAATTATAATTATATTTTCTGTTCATGTAGGCCAGCATTGATTTTTATTCTTTTCTCAGAAGGCATCTATCAATAATAGCACTGATCTATTTCGACTTTTAATCGCCGCTGCACAAAAATGACAAGTAACCACAGGACCAGCTAACTCATAGTTGGCGTCCTAGAAAATAATGCAATGTACGAGTTATTTTGTAGTTGGCTGTCAACGTGTTAAAGTGGTGTACGGGTTATAATGAACGTAGGTGTCAGTTGAGAGAGGCTCTGCTGTGAAATAAGGGTCTGTAAATTTTGATGAAATGAACAAAATGATACCCGTTAACAATTAAAGATATCATTTTGTTTTTCTTTCTCAAAATACTCCTGAAACTTGAACAACACAACTAACTTCAAAATATCAAAATAACTATCGAAGGTGTCGTTCTACAAAATGGCAGCGGTAGTTCGATTTTGAATCTGCGGCATCTTCTTACATGAATATTTGCTCTCAGCAATAAAAAAACAGATTTTCAAAAGATTTTCCTTTGTAAATATAATAAAGGAGAAAGTCAGATAATTCTTTATGGCATCTTTATAATGTCTTTTTCAAGGAATTTTATTTGTTTCTGAACACGCTTATTACATTTCCTCCGGAATTGGTCTGCAGAATGGAAGAAACACCACATGGGGATATCATGCAGCCTTGGATCGACTCGGAAAATATTGTCTTCACGTAGGTACTACGATCTTGAATGGCGAGGTTAGCTTGAGAGATGGTTTTTCTAATAAATTTGAGTTTTAGCATCCATCTCTTTCTAATTCTGCTCTCCTAATACTTTAAGCATTAAAAGATGAAGAAGGTTGTTCTCACCATCTCTTTCTATATTCTGGTGTTATGGACATGGGTTAGGCTCTCTATCTCCTCATATATTCTGCTCTCCTGATACTTTAAGCATTGAAAGACAAAGAAGGTTAGGCTCTCTATCTCTTTCTGCATTCTGCTCTCCTAATACTTTTAGGATTAAAAGACAAAGAAGGTTAGGCTCTCTATCTCTTTCTGCATTCTTCTCTCCTAATACTTTTAGGATTAAAAGACAAAGAAGGTTAGGCTCTCTATCTCTTTCTGCATTCTTCTCTCCTAATACTTTTATGGGGCATCCACACGCTTGCGGCAAATGCCTTGCGGCGCGTAGTCTTAGAGCTAGACGTATGAAACCTTACCTCGCAGAGACATGGTCAGGCTGGTAGTTTGCATCGAGTACATGATTTTTTCACAGATCTGCCTTTTCCTATCCTGGAGCGTTTTGGATCTGTGAAAAAATCATGTACTCGATGCAAACTACCAGCCTGACCAAGTCTCTGCGAGGTAAGGTTTCATACGTCTAGCTCTAAAACTACTCACCGCAAGGCGCTTGCCGCAAGCGTGTGGATGCCCCATTAGGATTAAAAGACAAAGAAGGTTAGGCTCTCTATCACTTTCTGCATTCTGCTCTCCTAATAATTTAAGCATTGAAAGACAAAGAAGGGCTCTCTATCTCTTTCTAATTTCTGCTCTCCTAATACTTTTATCATTAAAAGACAAAGAAGGTTAGGCTCTCTATCTCTTTCTGCATTCTGCTCTCCTAATACTTTAAGCATTAAAAGACAAAGAAGGTTGGGCTCTCCATCTCTTTCTGCATTCTGCTCTCCTAATACTTTTAGCATTAAAAGACAAAGAAGGTTAGGCTCTCTCTATCTCTTTCTAATTTCTGCTGCCCTAATACTTTTAGCATTATTTTTTGAAGCAGGATAGGCTCTCTACCTCCTCATATATTCTGCTCTCCTAATACTTTTGTACGAAAACTTTTCTCTGCTCATTTATGATGTCTTGATCTCTCTATAAATGTATCGGCATGTTTTATAATTTCTAGCCATCTTTTTTCCTAGGTACTTACTTTTATACTTCATTTACTCACCTCTATCCACTTTTTCTTATGATGTCAATCGTGCACCTCTAGGATCATCACCACTCTTTTAAAGTCTCTTTGATTGTCAATGAACAATTAAGAATACTTTTCTATTAAACTTTTTGAAAAAAACGCATAAGTGAATTAAAAAGATACAAAATAGTAAAAAACAGCTTTCTTATAATTCACAGGAGTTTTTATAGAAGAAACATTACTAGTTTCAAGAGAACGGAACCTTCCATGCACAAATATCGAAGGGAAGCTCTGTGGCCCCAAAATTAGTAATATTTCCACTTACCTCAGGTGAATTTAACAAAGTTGTTATTTTATGTTTCGTAATTATGTCCTTTCACAAAATAAATAACAAAAAGGCTCAATAACATAGGAAAAGGTAAGAAGGATCAAAAAAAAAAATAAGTAGTATAATTTTTTTTCATGTATTATTCCATAAAATGATTGTAACAAAACTCCAATCTTAAGCTTATGTGGTAGAACTATTATCATGTAACTAACTATCTATCAATGAGACAGAATAAACTATAATATTTAAGTAATCACAGCATGAATTCCATATTATTGTTGGGTTCAGACTCGGGCTTGAATCCTGTAGAATCCCTAACTTCAAACTTGTACATTCGCACACCTGGAAAGAGAATAATAAAGAAAATTATTTTCAACCGTTTTCCCTAACTCTGCAATTACCCTATTGTGTACCTAGACAGTTGTTTGTTCTGTTTGCAGTCTATTTGCCATTGGTTTTACAAAAATAAAGTCATATTTAACAAAATGAAAAGAACAGAAATTGTGCTGCTAATTTAAAAGCAAAATAATAAACTAGCCATCGATAGTTACTCACCAGTTGGGTTAATTTTGGTAGTAAGCATTTTGTTGCCATCTTCCATCGTAACTGAAATCTCTCTGTCCCTTGTTGAAAATAAATCCTGAAATGAATAAATAAACATTGATTTGTGATAGGAAGGGGAAGAGAGGAAATGCTAATTAATTTAACCTGAATTACAATAATCCTAATGTTAACTAATGTTAACCAAACTGAATGATGCGTTTTGTAAAAATAGCTTGAAAGTGAATGCGAATAAGACAAAAATATTAGTTTTTGACAGGAATGAAGTATGTGAGGAACTTACAGTTAATTTGAATGGGAAAAAAGTTGAAGTAGTGAATGAGTTTGACTATTTAGGAAGCAAGTTTGAGGCGAATGGTAAGATGACGAAGGAATTAGAGAAGCGTGCCAGCAAAGGAAGATGCGTGATAGGAGCGTTTGGTAGAATAGCGAAGAATAAAAGGATACCAAAGAAAATGAAAATGGCGGTACACAATTGTATATTGTTGCCGACCCTGATGTATGGAAGCGAGTCATGGACGTGAATGAAAGAGAAGTAAATAAGGTATGCACCGTAGAAATGGCTCATTTGAGAAGTATGACAGGAAAAACACTGAAAGATAGAGTGAGAAACGAATGGGTTATGAATGAATGCGGAGTAAAAGAAAGCGTGAAAGTGAAAGTTCAAAGAAGTGTGATGCGATGGTTTGGACATATTGAAAGGATGAATGAAGACCGACTGACAAAAAGAGTGTATAAAGGGAATGTAATAGGTAAGCGTGGAAGGGGAAGACCTAGAAAAGAATGGATTGATCAGATAAGTGAGATTGCGAATGAATGGAATTTACAGAGTGGAAACAAGAGAAGAGCATGCATGAAAAGAGTGATGAAATTAAATGAGATGAAAGAAGTATGCAGGGACAGAGTCAAGTGGAGGCACTTATGTGGAGGTACTGGCCACCCCTAGAGGAATGGCGGCAGGATACAAGACAAGACAAGACTAATGTTTAAAATGGAGCTCATTGCTACAAGCTGTAAACTGTACATTATGAAAGTTGAGAAAGCGTTGCCCTAAAATGGGTATGTGCTAAACCAAAAGACTCGGCACAACATTTGAAATTAGATTTTTTCTAGCTAGGCAAACATCACAGGTCTATGTGACTAGAGTCCATAGCATCAAATAAGAAAACATTACTGCATTTTCCCTAGCAACCCAACCTTTTTTATCTGTGGAATTTCTGCAACGATCCATTAATCAAAGAACACAGTTACCTACTTCATTGTTTTTAACCATCTTAGCATGATTCATTGATATAGTGAAGAATTTATCATTTTAATTTAGCACTTTGATTTATAGGTTAGTTTGAGGCTGACACTATAATCCATAATCTATAATCTAAATTGCAGAGATATATGTTAACCTTTAAGATTCATATACAGGGGTAAAATTGGCAAAGTGAACCATTTTTTACAGTATGTGTAGTCAGCCTCATAGTACACATCGCACGTTTAATAATAAAGAGCAATAACTCAAAAATTGGGAAAATCGAGATTTTGTAATAAAACGCAAGAACAATGCGAGAAGAATAGGTAGAATGCGACAGCCGTTCAATTTGGACGAATATGACCGAGATAAAACATCAGTCGCCTTTTTCATCCAATACAAGTTGTACTGGTTGTCTGAACTTCAAACGGGATTTCCCAACATTCTTATTTTTTGAGTTTTTGCTCTTTATTATTAAGAGTGCGACATGTCTGTTTGTGGGCATGCATTTAATATGAATTTAAAATATTAATATATCTTTGCAACTTAAATGAGACAATAACGGTTAATGATCCACCTTATGGCAATACACACTCAAAATGGGAACAAAATAGCAGGGTGACAGGTGTGAGCACTCACTGTGATCTTGTATGAGAGCGTTTCATTCAAGCCGAGGTTTGTGAAAGAGAACTTCTCAGTGTTGGGGGCGCCATCTGTGTGGGACGAGACAAAGGCAAAAGCCAGTGAGGGGAAGCCATTCACCACTGGGGTTATCTCTCGCATCCACACCGTCACTGTTCCTTGCTGAAAACACAGCCAAATCATTTCAGACATGAAAAAAACATAAATAAAAATTTGAACCTCACTTTCACGATCGGCGCTAGATGACAGATTGTTTTTGAGTTTTTTGTAGTGACATATTAAGCTAACAAGGGTTTCTCAGATAAATGCACATTTTTTCCTATTTTTTACGAGAGAAAACACTACAAATGTGTGAAAGTCCTGTAGTTTAAGCGTTTTTCATGAGCACTTCCTTTATGGGTGTACCCAGGAAGGGGCAGGGGGGGGGCAGCTGCCCCTCCCTGGGAGGTAAAAAAATACCTAAGTAAATCGTTGTTAAATTTTGTTGCAGGAATTTATTACCATTATTGAAATAACTATTTTCATAATCAAAATAAATTGTACAGTGGACTGCACATGACTTTATAGCATAAAATAAGGTTGTGTTCAATATTTCATCTTCAATTTAAAAAACTTACCCCCCCCCCTAGTTTTTAGTCTGGGTAGTTTTTGATGTCCATACATATGTATTATAATTTAGTGATTTTAAAAATGTAATTTGTCATGTATGTTCCTTGACATATAGGTTGGTATGCGGCTGACCACCCATACTGTGAAAAAATGGTTCACTTTGCCAATGTCACCCCTGTCTCAGGGAAGGACGGCAAGAGTTGCAGGGCTTATGTTCATTTGAGATGGGTTCTTATAATGTAGGTCCACATGCCGCATGTGTTAGCGCGAAATTATACATGTCTGCTTGTGGGAATGCATTTGATATAAATCTTAAATGGTATGTATTCTTGCAGCTTAGATTAGATTAGATTAGATTAGATTAGTACGCGCTTGACTTCCTTATAATGTTTTATTCACGATTTCCCAAATCAGTGAATCAGCATTTATTCAGTTTTACCTTTAAGGTGGCGATATATTCTATTCATGTTTTTTAACTGCCAATGTTTCGCTTTCAAGAGCAGAAAGCATTCTCAAGGCTGGTTATCAAAGAGGTGTTTACCGATAGCTCAGTTGGTAGAGTGTTTGCATTCCATGCCGTGAGCTCAGGTTTGAATTCCACCGAGGGTGTCAGGAATAATTTCCCGTATAGGTGTTTATTCAAAAACCTAAAATAAATTACCGGCAAGGCTTACTCAGCCTTCACAAGAAATGCGTACCAGCCCCCTTGGGAGCTGGGAAATCCCCACTTCAACTGAAGTGGCTGGCGTAAGTCCGGCCCTTTTACCTGTAAAATAAATAGGTTGCACATGCAAAACCCTTCGGGAATAAAGCAGCAAGAAGTTACACTATGTGTGTGGCTTAGTTGCATTTTGCGGCAGTCCTCATGGTAGCTTGCCGCTGGTAACTAGCTGGAAGTACTTCATAAAAACATATCTGACAGCTGCCTCTATTTAAGGTTATCAATAAATGCCTGATGGGTGTTGTTCCTGTTACCTTTTCTTTGAACGTAGCCCACACTATACCAATCCTCAACTTTTGAACATTTAATTTTTTTTCTAGAATAAGTAATGGACATTTTACCTCAAGAATGACATATCCAGCTCGCCCTAAAGGATCCTGGTTAACAGCGATGACCTTCCTATTGAGGATGATCTCCTTGTAGTCTGGCCTGACTCTCTCCAGGTCTGTGGACAGGAGGAGTGGAGCGGCCAGGATGGCCCACACGGCCATCTGTATTCTACTCTGGTCAACACTCAACCCATAGTTGCCGATTATAAGCTGAAATGAGTTACACAATTATGTTAATGACAAACAAATGCCCAGTCCTTTCTCCTTTACTTCTTTCCTTCCTCAGCTTTTCTCAGTCCACTCCTGGACGTAGGCCTCCTCCAATCCTCTCCATCTCTGTCTATCGGCTGCTGTGTTCAGCAATCCTCTGCCTCCAGTTCTTTTGATGTCATCCAGCCACCTCAGTTGGGGTCTCCCCACTTTTGGCTTGGACATCCAAGGCCGCCACTGTCATGGTCCTGCCTTGCGACGTGACCAGCCCAGCACCACTTTAAGCAGTGACACCAGTGCGTCTACCGATCTCCTGGTTTGGAACCCTGTCTCTGAGGCTGATTCCCAGCATCCTCCTTTTAATGGCTCTTTGGCACGTCCTCAGTCTGTTGGTGCTATACTGAGTGAGCCCTTTTGTTTCCAAGCCATAGGTGGAGACTGGAGACAGACATTTTCGTGTCGTTGAGGATGTAGCCCAGATTTCCAAAAGCTGACCATGTCAGTGCTATGCTTCTGGTGATTTCGGTTGCTTGATTTTGTTTCCGCAGTATTACATTGTGACCAAGATAAATGTAGTGGTCTACAACTTCTATTTGACAACTTTCTCTTTTAGTAACGATACCAACCTCAAAACACCCGCTTACTTTCTCCTGCTTATTTTGAATTACACATTTTGTCTGTTAGTTCAGTACCCCGAGTATAAAACATTTGCGCTTAACTGCCCAAGAGTTTCAATTCAACTCCCCTCGATTGCATAAATAGAAAAAAATATGGAAGATACAACAGCACCCCTAGTAAGTGATTTAGTTTTCATATTCAATCACATAGGGAGCTTATGTAATGTTGTAGACTCGGGGTAGGTATACACACTTTATGTAGGTACGGTTGGCTCCTGGAAATAGGAAAGTCAAAAGCGCTTGAGTGTTACCGTTCAATTGCAAAAATAAAAACTGGGCGTAAAACCGGATAGTAAAATCTTAGAAAGCTTGAATTGTACACAATTATAATTTCATTGTCATTAAAGTATGCTTTAAAGAATATGGGTTACGACATTTTTAAGAAAAAGATGCAGATTATACACCCACCTGGTTGCACAGTGACTTTGAAGCGACTCAAGTCAAAAAAAGTCTCCGGTTCCAAATCATCATGATTTTATTTGCTGTTTTTTTAAGACAATTTTGAGATTTCTAACTTAAATTTAGATTTATAACTACAGAATTGTAATTTTAATTTAGGTAAGCAAGTGAAAATGTTACCATATCAGGGTCGTTCCAATGTCCAGGTCCCGCATACGTTGCCAGGCGTTTGGAATTTTTACCAAAGTAGTTCAAGATGGACTTCAAGCTCGCGTAGCTGTCATCAATGTCGCCATAGTTGCGCCACATGTTGCAGTGCTTTATTATGGACTCAAAGTCTGGCTGGAAGTAAAGTCATTGTGATCAAAAAGAATCATCTCTCCGGTCTAACAAAGGTTTCTCTGTATAATCATGCAAGCAAATTGATGGTAATGGTAGATGTCACAATAAAAAATCCTATGCCTATGTGACGTCTCACGTCTATATAATCTATAATCTAAGTTGCAAAGATATATTAACATTAAAAATATGCCCACAAACAGACACGTGTAAGTTCGCGTTTACAAATGCTGCATGTGTACTTACAAATTAAAATCCAAACCTTGAATGAACATAAACCCTGCAAATTTTGCAGACCTTCCCTGAAACAAGGGTGATACTGGCAAAATGAACATTTTTTTAGAGTATGGGTGGTTAGCCTCATATCAATGTCATCCGTTGTAAATAAAAAATAGATTCTCAATAATTAGGGAATTTTCTATTTCCCAGCATTGTGAAGTCACATTATTTCAATTTATCTTTGAAAACATCTCTGATGAAAATCTCATAAAGCTATCTTACACCTTAGGCTTCAAATCCCTCACAATAGGGTAATTTCACATTTTTTATTTATTTCATAAAATGATAGACTACCTACCTTTTAATAAATGCATCTGCATTTAAAAAAAAATAGATTTGGCTTAGTTTTTAAATTACAGCTCTTTAAAATTTGCCCATTTTCGATTTCCGCTAAAACAGCTCATTTTTTTATTTAGGCGGATGTGACGTCAATGGATCTCACGATGTATGGAGTGTACCGTTAGGTCTACTAAGACCGATGGATCCATCTATGTAATTTTGACGTCACAGCGTGTTTCTTCGGTCCCAATGCGTTTTGGCGGGATTCAAATTCTCGACATTTTATTTTTGAAAATTATCAATGATATCTTACTTTTACTATATAAAAAATATATGATTGTGTTACTTGAAATGTACTCTACACAACCATAGTATTTTAAACCGTTTTCCCCACCACTGCAATTACCCTATTCAAGGAGCTCACATAAAATTGAGTATCTTTTATCCTTTTGCAGAATCATAGAAATGGCTATTTAGTAGAATAATAAGTATAATTTTTTTAAGTGTTGTTGAATAGATAGATAGATGTAACAATGTCTACCTTCATTCCGCTGTATTCTTGGTAAACAGGCCAACTGCAGGAGTACAGCATGGGTCTGCCCGTGGCATTCAGGAGACGGCCAAATTCTGGATAACCTGTCACACAATTTATTATATTCCATCAGAAAACAGCACTGCAGGCTCCTTAACAACATCCACAACCACTTTTTTATTATCATTATCATATCAAAGATTTTTAAATCAAAAGAGCGATATTAAAGAGTAATTTAAATATTATATCAAAGTTATTCATAATACATTTGAGGTATAGCTGATTCATGGATCATTGTGGATCAATGGAACATTCATGTTAGGTGGCGGTTGAGCCATGAATTTGCTGTGTGTGAATAGCACCATATTGAGTACAAAACTTTAATTCTTACAATGGACTCAAATGTCTGAATTTAGATTGGTTAATTTAGTTGACTTTTGCACTTTTTTCTTGGTGGCAAACATCAAACATGTTCAATCTACTGTTCATAGCGACCGATTAAAAAATGTTTACTTACTTTTTCCCCCAGCAACCCAGCTGGGTGACGTCACAAAATTTTCTATGTCAATTTTATGTCAATATTCATGTATGAGGTCCGTTGTGATTTGGTGTTCAAGAAAATCCAAGGAATTCACGGAATATCCTTTGGCGTCCTTGAGTCCTTCTCCCCTCATTATTTCAAGAAGATGAGAACTTTTATTCTCAGAACATGTACAAAGTATATTAGCTTACTCCTCTTGATAGTTGGCAAGAGATATTTATTGTATTAGAGCAATTCCTCATTGACAACACATTCACTCCACGATCCTCCATTATGTCCAACCTTAAAACCACACACAAGCAAATGCATGCAAACCTTTGTCCATGGATTTTAGATCAACGTTGCAGCCGTCCAGCTTTACATAGTCTACGTCCCAGGAGCCAAATGTCTTGGCATCCACCTCCATGTGGTTGAGGATGCCGGGATATCCCGCACAAGTCTTGGTGCCATAGTCCTGGTAGATCCCAAACTTCAAGCCCTTGTTGTGGATCTAAAATAAAGAAAATTTAATTATTACTCTTCCACCCATTACACACTAGACGCATTCTGCCTGGTTTGTGTAAGTTTTTTTCTATCCAGCGCCTTTTTATATCAAGTTATATGACTCCGACGAAACATACAGAAAATTGTTCTTCTCTTTTGCACGGTCAGTAAAATCCGTTTTTTTCATTCTTTTAAAAGTTAAGTCATTAGTGTATGGAGATGTGTGAAAGCTTTCATACAGTTTGTCCGGTAATCCATAGACAATTTGGGTAGAATGTATTATGTCGGAAATGGTCCTTCTTGTTCTTTTAGGAGAAAGACCCAAAACAGTTTGGACAGACAAAAGAGAAAAGAACTAAAACCAGTGAGTGTGTTTCAGCAACCACTCAAGATTCAACTTTTTTAAATATCTCGGAGAGCGCACTTGAGTTGTGACACAAAAATGACGCCCTCTTATTATGTGATATTGAAAATGAATTAACATGCCGGTATAATAATATATTATGGGTTACATTTTTACAAATGTACACATTTTTGAAGGATGCAGTCAAATCTTTAGTCCCAGTTTGATTGTAATTTATGTCCCAAATACATAAACAAGTATTCTGCTATCAAAAAAGACACCTACATGTTTATTTATATTTTTGAGTGAGTATTTTGTATGCGATAGAGCTACTTCAATACATAAATAATTCATGGCACTGAGCAGATATTTCTTTACCAAATTAATGATAAAAGGGGACGGAATTAGAAGCATGCAAAAGCTTACACTGAAAGTTAAAAAAATAGTAAAAAATAAAAATAAAAATGATCTAAAATTGAAAGGTTGGTTTGGCGCCGACCATCAAAAGGTAATGTAAAAGAATATTTTTTCCAATGCCACTTCTTATCAAGGAAAGGTGGCAAGACTTGTTGATGTTTGGATGTCTTTTGTAAAAAGTGTAAACAGCATGCCTAAGGCCCGGTAGTTTCATCGTTAGCATATGTGACTTTAAACTGATAAAAAAAACTACCCACTCGATTGACATAAGTGCGTCCTTTTCATGCTGTATAAAGTCGCTATGCTAACGATGAAACTACCGGGCCTAAGTCAAAATGTAACATTTAATATAATGGTTAAACAAACAATTATTCTTTATTTGAACACTGTCTTATTTCCACTTCATTTGTATTGATTACAGATTACAAACGCTTTCGGTCCTCAGACCATCATCAGGTAAACAAAACTTGAAAAATAGTTCTCTATTTCTAAAGCTACCACGTTTCGACGTTTAGTTTATTTTGTAAGTACAAATGCAGCATGTGTTAGTGCAAACTTACATGTGTCTGCTATAATCTGCAGTGGGGAAGGGTGCCATACAACTGATACAACTCAATTCTCATCGGTTTTCCTTTTAAAATGAGGCAAAAATGATAATAAAATAGACTGCATGGTTTCAATGGAGAAAAAATATGTATTGTTTCTTTGGTTTTAAATGTATTGTTTTACTTTGTGCCTATATTTTTTAACTACTTTGTTGCCTCATTTTAAAAGGGAAGCCGATGGGAATTGAGTTGTCTGGCACCCTTCGCCACTTATAATCTGTAATCTAGTTGAAAAGACATTGATATTTAAGGCTTATATTTAATGCACGCCCACAAGTAGCGTCATTGCACGCCCACAAAAAAAGGGAGTAAGCTCGCGCTTAATATAATGCCCATATATAGGATCAATATCAATATCCCTTTGCAACTCAAATCATAGATAGATGGGGATGTAATTGTTTGCTTGCTGGAACGCTGTACTTACGTAGTCTGCCACGTACTTCATGCCATTAGGGAAGCTCTTCCTGTTGGGCACCAGCACCTCCTCCCCGTTCACCGCCTCCCTCTCCATCTCCAGCCAGCAGTCGTCGATGCCCACGTACTCGTAGCCCGCCGCTGCATAGCCCTCGGAGACCAACAAGTCTGTGGCGCGAGTAATCAGCCTCTCACTGGAAGTAAACAGAAAATCTCTTAACATATATTCTTAAGCTCCACTTTGATGACTGACTTATAAAGGTTATTTTTTGGATTAGGCCATGTTTTACATGCAGGGTTTTTAAAAAAAATTGCTGAAACAAAAGCTCTAGCAAGAGACCTTAAAGGTAAAACTGAATAAGTGCCGATTCACTGATTTGAGAAAAAGTGGATGAAACATTTTATTGGGTGTAACTTTTTATAGTAAGGAAACTAATTACAAGGAAGTACACATTAAAAACTTCTAAACCACAGGATTTCCATCCTTTTTTAGTGTTTTCTCTCATAGAAAATAGGGAAAAAGGTGCATCTATCTGAGAAACCCATGTTAGCTTCATATGTCACTTTTTTTTAAAAAAAAACTATTTTTTTAATAAAACATTGTTTCTTTCACACACGATATTGATTTTATTTGAATTATAATTTACAAACGTTTTCGACTACATGATTGTATTCTAGATTGTAATCCTACCTGAAGATGACTATATAGGTCGAAAACGTTTGTAAATTATAATTCAAATAAAATCAATATTGTGAAAATAAACAATGTTTTTATCATAAATTAGTTTTTTTTTTAAAAAGTATAAATCAATCAACATGAATTTTCACAGTAGGTACACACAAATATAAACACAAACCATAAAAAGTATACCTTTAAGGTATTGATATAGTAGGTACCTATGTGGTTACAACATATTCAAAGCCTGAAGAATTAACAGACATGTGATTATATGTAGGTAGATATAGATGAAAGTTTTTTGCAATCTGTTAAAAACAAGGGAGTTTTGTGTGTTGATTCAGAATAATTCAATTTTGTACCTACATCTAAATATTTACAAAAATAATTTGCAGATATACAACCACATATAGAACAGTTTCACATGAAACACTTAAAAAAAATTGTATCTGAAAAATGTGCTTGATGCTCCAGAAATAAGTCATGAAAAGAGAGAAAAGCAGTACAATACCTTATGCACTCATCGGGTCTCGTGTCGCAGTCCACTATACATCTGTATCTCTCCCAAGTCAGCCAGCCCATGGGCGGAGTCCTCGCTAAGCCATTCTCTAACGAGAACACAAAACTTAACGACAATAACAAACAGACAATGTGTAAATACTGCATTTTGTGATCTAGTGAGTTTAATGTCTTTTTCTACGGCATAAACTGAGTCTTGGCCTCCGAAAAATGAGCTTGATATATTTTTTCAATGGCTTTACAGCCCTGATTAAGCCTTGGTCTCCCAAAACTGAATTAAATAGTTTAAACTAAATTCATTTGTGAATATTAGTGTGCAAAAAATGAACTTAATTTGTTGTCATTAATTTTTTAATGAGATAATTAAAGATAACAGTGTAACAGACAGCACTCCACTTTTCACCGGCATGACTGGCTAAATGTGATTATTTCCTTTTTGCTCTATTTATATACTAACAGCCTTAAAAAGTATATAAATGATAATACTTACATGTACAGTGTTGCCTGTGTGTTGTAATTTATAATCAATTGATAGCAGATAGTTTAGTGTTAAAAGTCCTTTATTAGGCAGGATACTCCTTGACTGATAGGTTGGTATGCGGCTGACCACCCATACTGTAAAAAATGGTTCACTTTGCCAATGTCACCCCTGCTTCAGGGAAGGTCGGCAAGAGTTTCAGGGCTTATGTTCATTTGAGATTGAGTTTTTTATATTGTAGGTCCACATGCTGCATGTGTAAGCGTGAAATTATGCATGTCTGCTTGTGGAAATACATTTAATATGAATCTCAAATGATAATATCTTTGCAGCTTAGATTTAGATTAAAAAGATAAACGACAATTACGAAATTTCTCTGTCTCTTATTTATTCTTACATTACTAAGTTTTCATACATCTATTTGATTACAATTTTAAGCAAACCTGAGGTTTCCATGTCTTAGGTTACGTGTTTTCATCTTAGTTGATATGAACCTGATCATCCATACCTACTGTAAATAATGGTGTACTTTTATCAAAGCCACCGTTGTTTCAGAGAAATGCAAAGTAACAGAGTGTATGTTCATTTGAAGATATCTTTTGTGAATGTAGCATGTGTAAATTTTTTTGGTCACATAATTTAAGACTTCTTGTTTCATTAACTATCAATCATTTAGTTGATTTGTTTGAGAAAGCACTTGACGTTAAAATACAGAAAGTGCGCAGTGCTAAAATAATTTAAATTTTGTCTTCAATAAAAATGAAGAAATATTTTTTGTGCATTTCTTTGTTTGACTTATCTGCTTACCTACAATATTTACAAATAAAACTTGATCAAGATGATGATGTAGTCTGATGATGTAGTTAGTTACTAAAGTCAACAGAGTGCATTTGTTAGATCACAACCAACGAATGATGATGATAGGACCATCTCAAGGGCGCCGTGGCTTCTGGTAAACAGCAGTGTCTTCAGTCCCTTCTGAAGGTGGTTGTAGGTTGTAGGCTGGTTCGCCCGAATACCGATGGCAAATTGTTCCAGGCAACTGACCCGGCCACCGCAAAGCTCCTGTTTGCAATGGACCTTCACAGCCTGGAAAAGATAGTTGTGATGTTAGTGATGGACTCAAAGGGGTGCAGGCAGTGGAAAGACCCAAGATGGACGGAGTGGAGGTGGACTGCCTTGTGGTAGGAGTATGGGACTGGAGGAGGAAGGAGTTGGACGGGCTGCGGTGATTGCAGTTAATCAAGATGGCCAAGATCCACCCTGGGTTGTTGATGACAAGTATGACGTATATGGCCCAACGCAAAAAACGCAACTAAGCTACACATATTGTGCAACTTCTTGCCGTGTTATCCCCGAAGGGTTTCGCATGTGGGGAGTGTAACATATTTACTTTTACAGATAAGGGGGCCGGCCTTATGCTAACCATTTCAGTTGAAGTGGGGGTTTCTCAGCTCCCGAGGGGCTGGTACTCATTTCTTGTGAAGACTGATTAAACCTTGGTGGTATTTTATTTTGGGTTTTTGAAATAAACACCGAAACGGGAAATCATTTCTGGCACCGTCAATGGGATTCGAACCTGAGTTCTCGGTATCAGACGGTATGAAATGCAAGCACTCTACCAACTGAGCTATCGACCTGAGTATATGAAATGACAAATATATAAAATTCATAAGGAAGGTGAAATTAAAGTAAATAGAGGAAACTAGCATATGGTTGGCTAATGGTATTGTTGTAAAATAATCAATTGATGAACAAGAGAGTGAATCATAGGTATTAGATTACAAATGGACTAACCCAGTACTGCTTTATTATCGATCCATTCTATTAAAATCTGATGATTTTGTTTTATATAAAGTGGACAAACGAATAAAGTAGTTGTGCACCGTCTATGTTTCACACTCCGCACATTGTTTACAAATCTAGTGACACATACCAATGATATTTCTACGTCTTGTTCCCTTTGTCAATCTTTTCTCCACATTTTTTCATGCGTAATCACGCACGTAAATCTTGTAGCAGGGCTGTTAGCTGCGAAGTGTTTTTTGGCTTTGTTTTGAGACACTGAAAGGAAGTGGTGATTGATGTTGGTTTTGAATAGAACAAGGTTCAATTACTAGTAACTTGTTCCACAAATGGGCAGTTTGGCAAAAGAATGAGTCGTGAAAACACCAAGTTCTCATAGATTTAATATTGACTGCAAACGGATGAATGTGAGCCATTCTACAAGTTGCCTTTGTTGTACCTATGTGAGGATTTTTTTGTTTTCTGTGTTAGTCTTCTTTATTTTTTTAGCCAAAATGGTCATCTATTGCTCCTTAGTCCTATTCTGGATTATTGTCTCCCATTTCTATTTACTAGTAGCTCTTTGACAGTCATCTGTTCATATCAAAATATGAGGTTGATGTAAAAAAAACTTCAATAGTGTTGACAGAAATAGCATTTCTTTCGCAGAACATCATAAATGTTTAAAGAAACCTGCTTCCAGTTTATTTTTACTTTTTGTCTTCTAGGTCTTTCTTCTGCTCTTTTTTCAATACACAACTCCTGCTGTCATTTCAGTTATCTTCTCATCTTGTTCCTCAATGCGGAGGGCTGTGACCCATATTGAAGCAACCACTCATCTCCAGTTCTCTTTTGACTGCGTTGCCCGCAGCGCTCCAACCACCGAGGTGCCTGCTGCTGTCTTCATTTGATTGGTCCATCCTGTGGGGGATCTACTTCTACCTCTTTTCCCCTCCAAGCCACCGATCCCCACCAGTCTTTCCAGGCTATCCTCATATTTCTATTTTACTATCATTTTTATCAAAGCCATTTTGTAAATTCTTCTGTAATATAAATATTTCTATATATTGCAAATTACCCTCTTTATTTCCTGATCTATGCCATTAACCTGAGATAAAAATATCTATCAGGATTCTATTATTTATTGATGAACATGTTGTTTTTTTATTCAATTTACTACAAGTAGAAGAATGATGAGGGAAGTAGGTATCTAAAATAAATTCTTGTAGGTATTTATTTTTACTAATGTCAATAAAAAAATAATGTACTCTCTGAATAACTATCAATGAGTGATGGACTTTGCACAAATTTAGAAAACATCTTTTTTTCTCGGCGGGCAAACTTCACAGGTCTATGTGACTAGGGTCCATAGCAACCAGTAAAAAAATATCCTGGCAGTGTGACTTCACAACTTTGTCTATGTCAAGTGATGTGTGGACCGCATTACAAAATATTAAAGAAATAAATGGATGTATTTTGAAAACAATTAATTAATCTTTTTCTACCCATTATTTTTCTTTATTTTTTTTTCTAACAAACGTAAGCAACATTTATTGGCTTTTACAGAGTCCGTCGGTAAATGAAATTAAGGATGGGCTTATTACTTTCAATGTATCTATAGACGATCAAATCTAATCTAAGTTGCAAAGATTGAACATTGGGGATTCATATTACATGCATTCTCATAAGCAGACACATATAAGTTCCCGCTTGGGGGCTGTCCATATATTACGTCATTCGCATTAAGGGGGGGGGAGTCTGGTCAAATGATGTATGAGTACCAAAAGTGAAGTCGTTCTTGTAAATACCAATTTCTACAAAATATACTAAATATTATGTAAGTAATATAACATTATAAATTATTAAGCTCATCCATTATTACAGCAAGTGGGGGAGGGGGGGGTCGAAAATCGGCCAAAATCAATGACGTAATTTATGGACAGCCCCTTGCACATGCCACATGTGAGCCTCTACTATATAAACACCCAAATCTCAAAAATAATATACACCCTGCAACTCTTGACCACCTTCCCTGAAACAGTGGTGACATTTGGCAAAGTGAACCATTTTTTACAGCATGGGTGGTCAGCCGCACACCTTGATAATAAAATTGTCAATTTTAGGCTTTTGCTGATGATTGGCAAAAAAAAGACAGTTCGCTGCTTTAGTTCTTGTTTATCGTATACGTCATTAAGAAAATTTTACATGAGCAATGTTTGCATGTGTACTGGACCAATGTGTCTAATGAAAACAAGAAACTTATTTTAAAAATATTTAAAAGAACTTTCACATTATCGAGTTTTATGTTTTTTTTTAACTCAGATTGTGTAGAATTTGAATCATAAAGACAACTGGATAAAAAAGTCATATTTGACAAGATTGGCGTATACGATAAACAAGAACTGGGGGAGCGAGTTGGTAACACTGTCAGTTTTAACAATATCCTTATAAATGGATCGTCTTTATAATTGAGGATCACATGCCTTAACTTTATAATCAAGGCAGATATTGTAACAAGCCCATCGCCCAAATTTTAATCTTGACTGCTTGCCCAATCATCAACTCCACCCTGTTCCTCGAGAAGCTAAATTAATTATTATCTTCAAGTAGCCATTGCAAGAATTTGAAGCACCTACAGGCTTTAAATTTTTAAATAGTAATTAGAAATTTTATTGCACAATTAATGCTTGTATTCATTAGATACTGATAAAGTTTAATGGATTTTCTGTCAGTGCTGCCAGATAAATTATTATTATGACTTGCCGATGTAGGCAATATTTAGGTTGAGATAAGTTACATAATACAATTATTATCTGTTAGAAAAAACACTTGAATTTCAAGTGAAAAATCTATTCAATATATGTGTTATTAGGAAATAAGAGCATTATATGTCTTAATAGATTAATAGAACAGATCATTTGTGGTCAAGTACTTACCTGAGGTATCTTGATTCAGAAATCTGTGCAATGAAGTCAAAGATAAAACATCATTCCTGATTTCTGCTTCCTCACGTTATAACAAAACTAAACTCGTAGGAAGATTATCATTATTGGCTTTAGTCGATGTCAAAACTATGAGAACTTTGCAATATACAGGGCATAATGAGATGGAGTAGAAAGAGAAAACGATTCTGGAGCTATGTTTGAAATACCAAAATTGTAACATTTGAGAATCCACAATCCAGTAGATAAATTTCCAAAAATTGGGCATCGTCATCGTAGGACGAAATATAATATCCTGTCTAAAGATGAAACAAAGTGATAATATACTTGCCTGTTATGAAACTGCATGGCCAGCCCTGTGCTGTGGAATGCCCTACCGCATGAGCTTAGAGCCGCAGAGTGTGCAAGTCCATTTAGGTCGGGATTGAAGACATGTTTGTTACGGAGATGTAACAGTTGAACAGTGCCCTTGCAGTGATCACGAAACGGCACTATTATTTTACTACGAATATAGTCTTTGTTGTAATTACTATTAAAGATAATTCTTTTGCAATCAATTGAAATTTTGTTTTCAATAAATAGTCAAAATGTTTATTCAGTCAAAAGTGGGATTACAAAATAGAAATTGTAAAAAATATTTACAAACACTTATTAGATAATATCAAACAGGTAACTGGGCACTTAAAGTAATGATTTGTACCATTATCAGTCTTTATAAAACAGGATAAAGACACAACAATAAAAATAGTAAAGTGGTCAACGACATACCCACTTACAAACAGTACAATATGTGTTACAAAATATTATATTAATTAAATGGGAAAACTGAATCCACACACTTGCCGTTTGTGACAAACCACAAACCTGTACAAACGCTTGGACAATCGCAGCGATCCAAACAGGGGTATCCACACGCTTGCGGGTGCGTCAGTGTGCCTTGAATAAGCAAGCATGATGGAAGTCCAGCTGTTGTCAGCTATAACATTTTATTTAACCATGATATTATAAGTCAATGGATTCAACTTATTTTTATTGTAAAAAAACAAACTAAAAGAGAGAAAATAAAAGGAAATGAAAAATTCGCCTAAGAATTTGGGATGGAAAACATATAGTAGAAAACACATTTCATAGTGAAACTGTTTCAACTATAAAAAATCTTTTAGTGCATTTCTTCTGGCATTACTTGATAGCAATTATAATTTAATTTTTGTAGACATAAGTTGTCAAGGAAGAATTAGTGATGGCGGAGTTTTAAATAATTCCTTATGACAGAGAATTTGTAGATAGCACGCGCCTGCTCGCTACCGATCAGAATGAAAGCGCACAAGCGTGTCGATGCGTGGCAAACGCTTGCGGCAAATCCCTTTGACTCGTGTCAAAAAACCGACACTCGGTCGGGTCGGCAAACCTACACAAACCGAGCTAAACGCCTATCCACATGCTTGGGCTTGTGACGGTTTGTCGAGGCTTGGCAAGCGTGTGGGTTCACCATTAGACATTGAGTTATAAGGTTAGTATGTCAGGCTCAAAACGTCAATGGTTTAAGATTATACTACTATCCTTAATGTGAGTCTTGCTTTCAATAAAAAAAATAAACGCTTGCTATGAATTTCAATGTGTAAAAACATATTTACTTTTATTCCAAACAATGACAGAAGAAATGGTTGAGTGCAGTTAGTTGAGGTAACTAAATGTAATAAATCCACAAAAAGTTCAAGATACAGAAGGCCTAAGAAAGACATGATTGGATGCTGAACACATACGGGGCTATTCTTAGACATTTTAGTCGTCGGTTGAGCCCACGCTATGACAAACTCATGGTGCCCGCGCTGGAAGTTTCATCAGCACGGTCATTCTTACCTACTGAATTTTGTAATATTTGTATGAAAACAAATCAGCTGTTCACTTGCGGCCATCTTGGATTGACAGGTTTTCATACAAATGCATCATTAGTTTGTCAAAGCGTGGGCTCAACCGAAGACTAAAATGTCTAAGAATAGCCCCGATAGAATTTTATTAATCAAGATCAAAAATAGCAATTTTAATTTAACTGTGTAACATATTGATTAAAAAATATTTATTAAGGGTCCGTACACAACTTTCTGACAATATTACCTCTGTTGGAGTAGGCAACATGAGTGACTTATGTTCATTTAAAGTTCAGATTTTGTTGATTAAGTGTATTTACAGTAAGTGCAAAAAACAAACCTACCAATGAAATTGTTAATATGTCTCAAAACTTAGACTAAACATCATATTTTTATTGGTCTCTAACGGTGCTATTCTTAGACATTTTGGTCGTCCGTTGAGTCCACGCTTTGACAAACTAATGATGCCTGGGCTGGAAGTCTCATCACCACGGTCATTCTAACCTACCGAATTTTGTTAATATTTGTATGAAGACTAATCAGCTGTTCACTTGCCGCCATCTTGGATTGACAGGTCTTCATACAAATGCATCATTAGTTTGTCAAAGCGTGGGCTCAACGGACTAAGAATAGCAACGGTTTAAGAATAGCACCGAATAAGGTTATTTTTACGTGGGTAATTGCTTTCTAGGATTTTTTTAAAGACAATTCACATGATGGTTTCTCATTACGTTCTACAAGTACAAGATAGGAGATCATATAACTGGTAAAATTAAATAATTACTACTTTTGGAAATTATTCTCAGTCCTTCAGTCTAAATCAATTGAAGTTCAGTCTTTTAATCTAGAGTTATCCAATATCGGCAGGTCTCAGCTGTCTCTCTCCTTCATTCAGAAATATCAGCATGGCCCGGTAGAGCAAGTAAACTCCCAGGTTTTTCTTTTGTTTCATCGGCCAAGTTGACACAACCCCGTAATAGTTTCCCGTCTTGATGTTCTTCAGGTTTCGGAGGCCGAGGACTTCAATCATGGCCGCCTCCCGGGTGTAGGCCTCTGCGGGAATCACATTCTGGAAGATGTGCAGACAGACGACTCCCAAGTTGTCATTCCAGATGTCTAGGATGTGTTGCACTTTGACATCTGAACACTTTGATTGTCCGGTTTTGTAAACGGTGACAGCTTGGTATAGATGTGAGTATGGCCTGGATCTTTTGCCTGAAAGTTAAGCAAATAATAGATTATTCTATTCTTGATAGACTTTTCCAATAGATGGTTCTGTTTCCGAAGGAAGAAAAGGAATGTGGGATACCGAGCTAAATTCATGGACAGTCTCAGTCTAACCTTTAAATTAGAAGTGTAAGGGACCTCTTGCTCTGTTTACCTCCAAGCCTCTGATCAAAACTAGTTGATGCAATTGGTCTTCATTACCACGGACAACATTCCGGAAGAACTGAAGAATCAGTCGTGTACAGACCTAGCAAGAGATATCCAAGCACAGCTCCCGATGAATTAACTCATTGGTACGTCTAGCTATCCGTGGGACTCGGAGCATACATCTCCAGTAACATGTATTGAACACATCACTTTTTCTCCTTTCTGCTGCTTTTATGGTCCATGAAAAGTAGAGTGGACCAGACTCCTGACAAGCTTTATCTTAGTGCTGTTACTTACACCTCGGTCCTTTCAGATTTTGTCCAGCTTAGACATGACACTTTTGGCAATGGTGATACGACATCTGATCTTTTCTTTGCAAGTTCCTTAAGTGCTAATTTGATATTTAAAGAACTGAGACTCATTTATGATCTCCAGACCTAAGAGTGAGTTTTCAAGATCACCAAACTTTTTGCATCGATCTTGATCTGCAGCTATTGTTTAATTACTTTTTTTCTTCTTCTTGTTTTAGATCTAAGATCTGTTTACTGCGGAACTCGCTCCTGTGATGCAGAAGACCAGCTGCTCTTCCATCTTTTGGGTGGTCGGCCTGGTAGACTCTGGCCGTCTGGTATTTCCTGTGCAACGATTCGGGTTGACCTACTTTCACTCATGCAGTCTACATGGTCCGTCCAGAACCGTCTCCTCTTCCTACTCCATCTGACGATGTCCCATAATGTGCTTCTAATTTCTGAGTTCCTTAATCTGTCTTGTTTTATTTATTTATTTAATGAAAAATACCATACTGTAAAAAATGGTTCACTTTGCCAATGTCACCCCTGTTTCAGGGAATGTCGGCAAGAGTTGCAGGGCTTATGTTCATTTGAGGTTTGGATTTTATTTGTAAGTACACAACCAGCATTTGTAAGCGCGAACTACACGTGTTTATTTGTGGGCATACATCTGAGAGCTTTGAATGAATATATCCTTGCAACTTAGATTATAGATTATAGATAGATTATAAATCATTTACCTTTTCCCACATAGAATATGGAATCAATGAATTTCCTCCACATGTGAGCATCAGGTATGGTGCCGGCATTGCACGGCAGGTTGTCTGTGATCCGAGGATCCAGGAGCAAATAAGTGAAGGAGGACTTCACCGTCCCTTCCCGCCATCTCACGCTGGGATTCATAACCTCAAACTGTCGTACGACCTGCTGCTCCAAGGACGAGTACGGAGAGAGAATGGCCTGCCAGTCTGCGTCTCGGAACGTCTTCTCCAGTTCAATTGAATATGCTGAAAATGGCAGACATCTAATATTTTCCAACTTTAATGGAGTGAGGGGACCATGGAGGGAAGTGGCATAAAACAGAGAGTCCTGGAGAATTGTCATGCGGATGGCTTTCAAGGCTTGTGAGCCGGAAGAAGAAGTTTTAGAAGACTAAATGCTGTAACTGTAATTCTGTCGACATAACACTAGTGGTGGCCAGAGCCTTTGCGGGGTTGCCTCCATTTGTTTCTATCCTTTTCTCCATATCAATCTACTGTGGGTGGATTCTCTGTTGTATTTTGATGGAAACAAATGAAAAGTTCCAACATTACCTTTAGAAAATTTTCTGAACAATATTACAAAGTTTTTCATAATAAAAAATTAACTGATGAAATAGCTGTCAAACAAGTAACAAAATTATGTCAACATTTTTTTTTTTTTTTCAAAATAAGAAAAAAAAAATGAAATTAGTGAGCTAGGTAAAGAGAAAAAGTAATTTTAAATGTAAAAAGTTTTGTTACAATGAGTTCCGAACATTTTTTATTTGGATTTTTTTTCTCGGCGAGTAAACGTCAGTCCTGTATGGGACTGCCGTCTTTTTTTTAAGGGATCCTGTGCGGGAGGTGTCTCAATTCTTGAAAGTCTTGGAGGTCTATGTCACCCTGGAAGGATGCTGCAGAGGTGTTGCTTGAATTGTTGCTTCTGTCGTAAGGCGCTGAAAGGAAGTGGCGGTTGATGTTGGTTTTGAATAAAACCGGATTAAATTGGGAAGGAAACACAGATACTGATAGATCATTTTATAAACGGGCAGTTTGACGAAGGAATGAGTCATGAAATCGCAAAAGTTCTCATAGTTTTGAGATTGACTGCAAAGGGATGAATGAGAGTCGTACAAGGAGTTTCCCTTTCTGAAATGCGAAGGGGAGGGATTAATGAATAGAGCTCATCAATAAAAAAGACTGAGCATTCCAACTATTCTTCTGTGCCGGAGTCAAAAGTTTTGAATACAACAGCCATATTTACTTTTGAGTTTGTTGTTATTTTGGCTGAGCTGCGTGACCAGAATGGGTTTCTTTTTGATCCTGTAGAGCTTCTTGAGGTACAGCTGCTTGGTGGAGGGCAGGATGGGCCCAGGGAGCAGGCCGCGGCTCGTCAGCTCTCTGCGCAGCGTGTCTGTGTCGTAGTCCAGGGTCAGGGGGAGGGAGGGGGCTGAGCTGACAGCTGAGGATGCACTCGCTTTCTCGTAGCTGTCTCCCACAATTCTGTAAGGGTATTCAAGTAACTGATTTTAAAAGTATTATAGGTACAGGCAAATTCGGTCATAAGGAGCACAAAGGGACCAACCAATTTTGCTCCTAAAAGCCATTACTCCTTTTATAAACGTGAGTATTTTTATTATTTGTATTTCTTGACTTATGGTTGATATGAGGCTGACCACCCATACTGTAAAAAAAGGTTCACATTACCAATGTCACCCCTGTTTCAGAAAAGGTTGGCAAAATTTGCAGGGTTTATGTCCATTTGAGGTTTGGATTTTAATTTGCAGCATTTGTAAGTGCAAATTTACACGTGTCTGTTTGTGAGCATGGATTTAATCTGAATTTTAAATGTTAATATTTCTTTGCAGCTTAGATTGTAGATTATATAGTAGGTAAAAAAAGTACCTACCTATTAATCTTGCTATTTACCCAGGGGTATAAAAGCTTGCATATTATAAAGCAATAATTTTTTATGCTTTTGTGAAATTTGGAAAACCGGATGCAATTTAGGTATTTATAAACAAAAGAATAAATGTGTCTTAATGCCAAAATTATCAGGGGTTATAAAGCATCCACTTATGGAAAGTCTGCAGCCAAGTCGGCCAGGTTGTTTTTCTTATCTTGTTTGTGACATTATAAGACTGCTTCAAAATGTTTGTGATGGAGCATACTTTCCTAACATGACCAAATCAGAGATTGATAATTCAAGAAATCATAAAGAAAATAGCAGTTACTTACGGAGTTGGCATCACTAGAATCCTTTTCTCAATCAGCGCAACACCAGCCTGCTTGTCTTCGTACTTATATTCCTGAGCCACACTCGCCAGCGTCTCATTTGATATCTTAGAAGAAACACAACTGGGAATGGACACACGGTCTATGCTTTCCCGGGTATTCAACCCGACAACGGAATGAATACCCTCATTCAATATATTATTGTCGTCTTTTATGTACGTCTCATTTGATATCTTGAAAGAAACACGACTCGGAATGGACCCGCAGTCTATGCTTTCACGGGTATTCAACCCGGCAACAGAATTAATACCCTCATTCAATATATTATTATCGTCTTTTATGTACGTCTCATTTGTCAAATCATAGATTTCATTTACAGCTATGTCCAGTTGGTTTACAGTATTTTTACAGTTATTCTGAGCATCAAACATCTCCCTAGATTCATCAATACTGTTTTCACAACTCACTGATTTCATCGATGAACTTTTCTCATTGGATTTCTCACTTAGATTACAATCATTCATTGCAGTATTCAGTTCATCAATACATTCTAACTCAGAATTTTGCAATCCCGAATCAAAATTGCTTAATTTTAATCCTGAATCCCTTTCCCCACTTCCATTCGAGCTGGATGAATTCTTGGATCTTTTCGAAGACCTCAAATTGGTTTTTGAGAGGTAGTTTCTATGCGGTGATAAATTTGGGGAATGTGGAAATTGAAAGATGACGTATGATCTACTTTTTATCCTGCTGTTTTCTTGCTCTTTGTGGACAACGCTGTACAAATCATTGTCTTCTAAATTACTAAACGCTATCGATTGTAAACCACTCAGGTAACTCCCGCTCGACTCAAAATTTGAGGCGTCATTAGTTTTAGCTTCGTTTACATTTTCAATGTTCCTCACAATGTTTTCACTCACGTCACTAATGCAGCTTTCGTAAATGGACGAGCCATTAGGAACTGATGATTTCCTATAATTATCTTTGGTTTTCTTGGGTTCTTCATCATCTTCAGAATCTACAATAATGATGTTCTGTTCTTCACATATTTTCTTGATGTCTTGCGTAGTATTTTGAATACTTCTCGTCAAGTTTTGATTGTCTCGTGTTACATTTTCACTGTCCTGCGTGACATTTTGTTTGTCCTGCGTTGTGTTTTGTACATCTCGTGTAATATTTCTACACGTGTCATAATTAGTTGTCAGCCATTCATTTACATAAACAGACTTTCTGACGTCTTCTTTGGTTTCAGTTATGGCATCATTCGGTTCTTGCAAACTGTACTCGCCTTCGATCAAGCCATTATTAATAATAATTTTGTCTGAAAACACAAAAAAAAACAATATTTACGCTAAATAACAACAATTATAAGTTGTAAGAATTATCACCATTCAAGAAAATAAGCACTGTGAAAGAAGAGGGTAAATTATGATAATAAGACTAATACACTATTGGCTTCTGAGTATGAAAGTGACGCAATTGGAAAGGGAATCTGTTTATTTCCACAGGTTAAGTTATCAGGCTTACTTCATCCATCTATATGGCTGTGAGGGTATAATATATTTCCAAACCTACAAAAAAAAACAATTTATAAAGCAATCATTTAATCTGACATATTTCATTTAAATTTCTGATATAATCCTTGGCCTTTTAGGACGAGAAAAAAGTACGAGGTAATCAATGAGAACCTCATTGAGATTTCAGCACCCATTTTTTTTTTTTTTTTTTATTAAAAAAAATAGATTTGTGGAAAGGAATGCAATCCACCAACCTATTTTGTCTGGCCAGTTGTCTTCATGCTAAAGCAGAAACTTGTGTGCATGCAACGGCATCTGTTGAACCAGGGTCGAAGCTATCGTCGCGGGATTCGAACCAACGAACCGGAGTTCCAAATAACCTGACTTGATCCCCGCGGCCATAACACCAACGCATTTCCATAGCTCCCTCGTATTGCGTATATTAAAACCATGAATTATACAACAGCCCTCCTTGACTTATAGGTTGATATGAGGCTGACTCTCATGCTGTAAAAATTTAATTCACTTTTACCAATGCCACCCGGATTCAGGGAAAAGTGGCAGGAGTTGCAAAGTTTATATTCATGTGAGGTTTGGTTTATTTTGTATATGTAGACATGGAGCATGTGTAAGCTCAAACTTACGTGTGCCTGCTTGTAGGCATGCATGCATTAAATATGAGGCATAAATATCAATATATTTTTGGTACTTAAATTATAAATCGACTTTTAGTGAGCTATTTAGTTTTCAACGTTTTTTTATGAAATCTAGACGAGTTTACATAACGTTTTATACTCGGGTACACGTTTTAAAACCATTAGTAATTTTTCCAATTCAGAAGACCCACCTGTTTGCGCGCTCATATGAACAAGCGCCTTTGGGATGACCAAGAGTCATGAAAAGGCGCGTTAAAAATCCTGCATTACTATTATTCTTAATAAATTCACCTAGTGTGAGTGTGAAATTATCCACAATCTCATCCTTATGCTGATTTTCATTTAGGAACTTCAGAACATCAAAGTGTCGCTCTTCCTCGGCATAATTTAAGGCAGTGTTGCCGTCTTCATCTTCCAGCAGCTGATCGGCTCCCGCAGCTAGGAGCAGTCTGGCAACACCAAGGCGGCCCCACACGGCAGCCACATGTAGAGGGGTCATGCCATCCTCAGACCTGGAAATAGACTCAGAATATTTGAAATTCGGGGAATAAGTCACGTGGACAGGGTAAAGACAGTACAGAGCAACATAATTTCATTACCATATTATATAGGTAGTTAGAAAAGACATTAAAATGCATTGTACTGCATTTAGCATTCGAGAATTTTGCGCAGAGAAAAACATTCCATTTTCAAAATTGTGATGGATTGTGAGTTGATTAGAACACGCACACACAAAAACAAGTTGGCACTATGGACAATCCAAGCATCTTTAAGTGTGGATTTTTTATTCATTGAATTTCATAAATATTTTAAAAATATAATGAGGTTCGCACATGATTTGACATAGTGTGTATTGTGACATCACCCGGCCAGGTTGTTATGGTCTATGGAAAAGTCAAACAAATATGTTATTCGTAATAGGGTAGTTGCAGTGGTAGGGAAAACGGTTGAAAATTATATGGTTCTGTAGAGTACATTTCAAGGATCACAACTATAAATTTTTTGTGTAGTAAAAATAAAAATATCATTGATAATTTTCAAAAATAAAATGCGGAGAATTTTAGTCGCGCCAAAACGCAGCGCGTTCGACTTCGCGAATCTTGACGTCAAGATTCGCCACTGGGCGCGCCGATACCTACACTCCGAAAATGCATCGCCGTCATATCTGCCTAAATAAACAAAATGACCTTTTTTCCGGAAATCGAGAATACGCTAATTTTAGTGTAAAAACTAATTAAGATAATTTTTTTTTAAAAACGCAGATGCATTTTAAAAAATGTATTTTACCATTTTATACAATGAAAAAAATATGTGATACTTCCCTATTATGGACGGCACCTCCATACAAGACTGACGTTATCTTGCCAAAAATTATATTATCTGACGTTATCTTGCAAAAAAGTTTGAAATTAAAAAATTATCACAGTCCATTATTTACCTTTCATTGGGATCAGCTCCATGGCTTAAAATTATTTTTGTGATTTCTTCAGAAAAATCTTCAGGGTCGATCCCAGCGGCCAGATGGAGAATGTTGATTCCTTTTTCCTTTATCAGATGGTTGGGGTTGGCATGCGTGCGATTCAAATATTCAAATAAAGAACTGAAAAGAATAATAACATAACCTCACTTGTTTTCGCGGATTTTTAAACTTTACTAATGAATTTTGGGAAAAGATGCATTTTAATTATTGTAATTGAAGCGCTGAGAGTATGAAATGATTAAGCTTGAAAGTAAACAAACAAAATGTTAGGATAAAATAAATAAGGATATGACCATTGAGGATAGGACTGAATATTGTACAACTTACTTTTTGTCATGATTCAAAATGCTCCGATACATGCAATTTGCTAAATATTTCTCTGATTCAACCATTTTGATTTTTTTGCTTACATACTATCCATCCGTAACTAGAATTTAATTCAATAAAATTTTCTTCATCACCAAACCGCTAAAATTTTGAAATTCACAAATGTCAAAAAAATTGTGTCTGTTTCAAGCTAACATCAAACTTATTTTACTAGCGAGCCAACTTTTTTTTTGACAGCCTACCTATTTAAATTTTTGTTGAATCTGACAGTTGGTGTCAATGACGTTTTGACACGTAATTTTGTGAATTTCGCCGGCTCTTGTGTTTTTAAGATCAAAAATCAAACAAAATGACCAATTTAACAACAGTTTTGGGTAAATTCTACAGCGAATACAGTACGCGCACACCCAAGAAGCTAAAAATAATCGATGCATATTTGTTCTACATCATGCTGACCGGCATTGTACAATTTGTGTACTGCTGCCTTGTCGGAACCTTCCCCTTCAATTCATTCCTCAGCGGCTTCATTTCCACAGTCTCCAGTTTCATCCTCGGAGGTTAGTATTGTCATATATTTTAAATCATGTTCTGCAAATTTATGTTCACTTTTATTTTCTTCCTACGTATATTTTGACAAAACAAATCGACAAGGCGACATGACATGGTCGAATTACGAAGTTTGGCCAATGGATATATTTTTTTTTTCGGTGAACAAACGTCACAGTTCTGTGTGGCTAGGGGCCTTAAATGAATAACAAAAAATATTTAGACGTAGTCCTATCAACGGGGCGGTGTGACATCACAATTCTGTCTATATAAATTAATGTGCCGACCTCATCATGGATTTTCTTTTTAGAACATTTGGTGAGCGCTGTTCTTGTGTGCAAACGACCCTCAAGAGTCCTCTGTAAGGTCCATCCAGCCTTACAGTAACTGGGTCTTGCTTGAGAATTGACGCGTTTTACAGCGACGACCAAGTTAGCAGAGGGCTCTTGAGGTTTAATTCACAGGAAAGCAGCACTCACCAAATAAACCATCCCAATATCACGCTAGCTTGGTCGGTAAGAGTTGCAGGGCTTATGTTCATTTGAGATTGGGTTTTTATGTTGCAAGTCCACATGCGGCATGTGTTAGCGCCAACTTATACGTGTCTGCTTGTGGGAATGCATTTAATATGAATCGTAAATGTAATATTATATCTTTGTAACTTAAATTATAGATGGCAGTGGCGAAGTGTGAAATTTTGCAGGAAGACTGTTAAAAGAAAACAATTGAGAAAAAGCTGATGCGAATTATGTGATCAGATACTCTGGGCAGCCACATCTAGGCGCGACCATCTATTGGTCAATGGGGTAGCACTCTCTATAGGAGGTAAGCTGATCCAGCCTTCCGATTCGGTGAGACTTCTAGGAATCTTACTGGATCGGAACCTGACATTGGAAAGGCAAATAGATGCCACAATAGCTTCCTCCTTTTTTTCACTGCGCCAAATAAAGGCGATTAGAAAGTGTCTTCCGTCAGATGCGGTTAAGACCCTGGTGAGTGCGTTTGTGATGTCTCGGATTGATTATTGCTCAACGCTTTATAGTGGGCAGCCAAAGAAGCATTTCAACCGCTTTCAATCCGTGTTAAATTCAGCAGCAAGGCTCATATTCGGGATATCCAAATTCGCTCACATCACTCCGCTGTTAAAAAAACTACACTGGCTTCGTTTCCCGGAGAGGGTGGTCTACCGTGTTTGTCTGATGGTATATAAAGCCATCAATGGCGTGGCTCCACCTTATCTGACTGACATGATTTCGCCTGTTGAGATGGGTGTGAGGAGGCAGACACTCAGATCTGCGGGCGATGGTGCGATCAATTTGGTTCAGCCGCACCGTCAGATCCGTACAAATTTTGGAGACCGTGCTTTCTGTGTTGCGGGTCCGGTGGAGTGGAACAGACTGCCACCCGGAGTGAAGAACTCCAAATCTATGGGCATATTTCGCGGAGCTCTCAAGACGCACCTTTTCAAAAAGTCTTATCTGTGATCGGAGAGGGCCCTTGAGGTGTGACACACACAAAAACGGCGCTCTCTTATCATGTGCAATTAAAAATAAATAAGCCTGATATATATATATATATATATATCATGACCCTTCGTCACTGATAGATAAACTAGACTACGGACTGGTTATATTGTTTGTTACTTTGTGTGTTTCTAGTTTGCCTGAGGCTGCAGGTGAACCCTGAGAACAAGTCACAGTTCTACGGCATCTCCCCGGAGCGAGGGTTTGCAGACTTCATCTTTGCTCACATCGTGCTGCACATTGTCGTCATGAACTTCATCGGATAAAGAATTCCTCCTCTCTAAAATATTACAACAACTCCGTGTATGATTAATTATAAGGCCACTTTTCAATAAATGTTTTTTATTTGAATCCATCCACTTGTGACTGTGTTTTATTTACATGATGATGATTTAGATCTATCTTTCTATAATCTAAGTCATATTGAACATTTAAGGCTAAATATAGCTCCTCAATATACAATACCTCCTTCTCTCGTCACAAGTCAACTCGTAGAACGTCTCACATTCATCCCTTTGCAGCCGACATCAAAACTGTGAGAACTTGGTGTTTTCACGACTCATTCCTTTGCCAAACTGCCCGCTTATGGAACGAGTTACCGGTATCTGTGTTCCCACCCCAATTTAACCCTGTCCTATTCAAAACCAATATCAATCGCCACTTTCTTTCAGTGTCTCAAAACAAAGCCAATGCAACACACAATACAACATTTAACTGATAATGAAATCATCATCATCATCATTACGCAGCTAACAGCCCTGCTACAAACGCCAATCAAACACATGGCCTTCCGATAATGATTCCGTAGCATTAACCACTAGACCACAGACCTGTCAAAATAATTTGTTGATTGAATGTAGCACTGTTTTGAGATTGTTTTCCCTCCAAGGGCTCTTGCTGTGCATTATACTACAGACATAAATTAAACAGGTAATAATTACGTATAGGATTCATATATTTTTATTTCAATAGATGATCAATACTTACCCAATGACATCTGTTAATTCAGAGTCAATGCTTTCTTTAAATAGGCATGATGGGACTTGAACCAACACAGGTTTTCCTTCTTATTCCTGTGCCTCTCCAGTGAAGATTGGCGATAATCATAGCGATTTGCTGCTTCGATACTGCGGCACGATAGAGGGATCTTGTGCTAACGCCAAACCACTGTCTCAGGTTCTTTAACCAAGATGTTCTTCCTCTTCCTGTGCATTTTCAGTGAAGATTGGCGACCTTGGATACTGCTGCACGAAAGAGAATTTCCTCAGAACTTATGGATTGCCTGTCCAGCCCTTCTCCAACATTCCTACCAGTTTCTAACCTTCCTGCAACTGTCTCGGAAGCTGTGGAAGCACCGTTGGGAGCAACCTGAAGGACGTCCAACATCGTCCACCTCGCCTCAGCTGATCCTGCTACTGCACCAGGCCACAAGGATCTCTGTAGGATCCCTCAGCAGGCGCAACAAGCACTCACAACAACACGCCCGCCACAGTCTACGGGAATAGATTGTGGTGTCAAAAATTTTGACAAGAAAAAATTAAAACTGAAATATTCACACTCAGTAAAACTCTACATATTTCTGTTGAATAAAGCGATGTTTCGCACAATGGTGTGCAATAGATTTTCCTGGCGAATTGTGTGTCCTATCCATCTTGCATACTTTTGAGACAGGGCTCTGAGCAGGTGCCTTTCTCCTCCGATTCTTTGGAGAACCTCTTCTTTCGTTTTGTGGTGCCTCCAGGAAATTCCAAGAAGGCTTCTGTAGGACCACATCTCGCTGCCTTAGTTCTTGTTTATCGTAAACGCCATTGAGAAAATTTTATATGAGCAATGTTTGCATGTGAACTGGACCAATGTGTCTTATGAAAACAAGAAATTTATATTATAAATATTTAAAAGAACTCTTACATTATCGAGTTTTACGGTTTTTCTTAGCTCAGATTGTATAGAATTTGATTCATAAGACAACTGCATGAAAAAGTCATCTTTGACAAGATTGGCGTATACGGTAAACAAGAACTGGGGGAGCGATCTGGCAAGCCTGCACTCTCCTCATTTCTTTTTCCGAAAGGCATGAAGTCCCACAGCTGTACATCCACTCATAAGATAATCAAGGTACTATTTATGTAAGACTTTGAAAGCTGATAATAACATGTGACATTTTATATTTTTTATTACAGAAATTAAATTTTCAAGAGTACAAATAATCTTACTTTACACATGAAGTAATATAAACTAACTTGTAATATCTAGTGACTGATAAAACTCAATACAGCAACACGTAACAACGTTAAGTAGTAAGTTTATAGCTAAAGACAATACTTCAAGTATAAAACTTTATGTTTAATCTTAACCATAGCGCTTCACCAAACAGTGTACGAAAACTAAAACAGAGAATTGTTTAAAACCCAATATTTTCAATGTTAGTGTAGCGACTTTATACTGAATGAAAAGGACGCACTTGTGACAATCGTGCGGGTAGTTTTTTTTTATCAGTTTAAAGTCACATAAGCTCTCGGGAGCTGGGAAACCTCCACTTCAACTGAAGTGGTTGGCGTAAGGCCGGCCCCCTTACCTGTAAAAATAAATAGGTTCAACTCGCCACATGCGACCCCTTCGGGGATAACGCGGCAAGAAGTTACACTATATGTGTAGCTTAGTTGCGTTTTTTTTTTTTTTTTTTTTTTTTTAAGCTAACATTGAAAATACCGGACCTTAGCGTGTATACGTATTTTGTAAACTGCTATGGTTGATTTTAAATGTAAAGTTTTGCATTAAAGGTTTTATTAAAAATAAGCTTACAGCCAGATGCTGAAATGTTTACAGCGGGTTAAAATAACAGTTTTGTTATTCGTGGAAATAAAATATTTTTTTAAAAACTAAATAATATTTTAGGGCTTTGTAAATAACCATAGGATTACGAATGAATTTCTTTGTAGTCAGTGCTCCAGGTGTAAAGCTCTAAGTCATTTACCACAAGCAATGTTGGTATGTGGCTGACCACCCATCCTGTAAAAAATGGTTCACTTTGTCAATGTAGCCCCTATTTCAGGGAAGGTCGGCAAGAGTAGCAGGGCTTATGTTCATTTGAGATTGGGTTTTTAGGTTGTTAGTCCACATGCTTATGGGAATGCATTTAATATGAATCTCAAAGGTAATATATCTTTGCAACTTAGATTATGTTTAAACAGCTTCATACTTGGGGCACTGCTGAGTGAGATATATGAGGATGTTTTTTTAAGTTACAATGATTTTTCCATTATCATACAAGTTGAAAAATATTTTTATTAATTCTTAAAATAAGGTAGAAGCTATAGTTTTAAAATTGAAAAGTATCAAGGAAAAAAGTATAGGAGAATTAAAATGATGATATCCATAGACTTAAATTGATGTATAAGTTATAATTTAAAACACTGAATGCTGCTTATTTTACTTGTTACAATTATTTAATCTACGCTAAAGGATAATATTCTACAAACTAACAAAAAATCACAAATTACAGGACGTTGTGGGCCAAAAACAAAACACTGCTTCAATACACTTATATTTTAATTTTACGTTAACATAAAAAGAAGCCATATTTATGAAATGCTATTTCCCATTATTGACATATCAGGCGATATGAGAAAAAGATTCAATAGTGTCGAGATCCCATTTTTAAGTTTGCACCTCGGATAAATTGTAATATCTGCACAATTTTTTGGTTTGTTCCTTCAATAAATTGTCAATCCTTTTTCAGTTTGGTTTGCTTCTCAGATTAATTTAAATAATATGCGGACATTTTTTGGTTTGCTTCTCAGATAAATTGTAAATCTCTCTGCAGTTTAGTTTGCATCTTGGATGACTTGATTGTGGCATATTATTGGAAAGCAGTGTTTTACGCCATGGCAGACAAAAGTACACAACAATAAAAATAAATTACAGGAGAATAGACAATAACAATATTCTTAAATGATTAATTACATGACCATATTTTTGTAATTGTAACATTTATAATTTCTACAGTAAAAATTAATATGCGATATTATGATTAACATTTTTTTTTCCATCTTGCAACTAGGGAATGCAATCTCGAGACGAGATTGACAGGTCGAGATCTCGAGGGATCAGAAATTCAATCTCGGCGAGATCTTGGCATTTTCGAGATCTCGAATGGATTTCGAAAAGTATTGTTTCAATTAGGTAACTGAAACATGATTGATACTGCTTAGTTGTGATTATGATGCGGTAAGATTCAAAATGAATTATTGAAAAAAAACTTTATTTTTATAAAAATTTTTACTTATGTTAGTGAACACAGAAATCCGGCCCCTTAAGATGTCTTATAAAGAAAGATTAAAAAATAATTAGGTTTAAGTTAGAATTACGGTGGTCGTTTGACATTAAGACAATTATATTAATTTTTAAAACTGAACAATTTCCCAACTTAATTTAAATCGGATATTTAACTCTCTAACGGGTTCGTTAAATATCCGATTTAAATTAAGTTTTGAAATTGTTCAGTTTTAAAAACATTAAAAAATAACTTAATTTTTCATTCAATTAACCCATAAAAACATGTAATTTTAGCACACCATAACAGTAACTGCACAACTGAAACCATTGTTAACAAACCAGTGCCTGCACGCACTCGAATATCTTCCGCTCACTTACTTTACTCAAAACTATATCACTTATTCTTTTCTATCTCGCTCGGCTAACATCGTAAATACTCGGGAATAGTCAGGATAGTTTGTGTATGCGATCCGTCCTTTCCTTCGTCAGTCAGCAAATCGCTCGCGCGCGGAGAGCACGTGTTATGCATCGCCGATTACTGCCGCTCGATCTCGTCAATCTCGGTCGAGATCTCGTCATTTTATGCTTCGAGATTGATCTCGAAAAATGGGGCGAGATCTCGGAAGATCGGGATCTCGCGAGATCGAGATTGCATTCCCTACTTGCAACGCTAAAAACTTGAAGGGCCCACTAAGAAATTTAATTAGACATTTAACATCAATATTTATGTATGAAAAAATACATTTATGACATTCTTATGATTTAAATCAACTCAACTGAACTGACTTTATAATGAATTCAAAACATTTTTTGATTCGGAACTCTTTTTTTGGCGAGCACACAGTTTTGTATGGGGCTGCCGTCCCAATAACATTTTTTTTTTTGCCTATGACTGTTCCGTAGTTCAGTGGTAACACTTCGGACTCTGAATGGGAAGGTTGTGGGTTCGATTCCCGGCGGAGCACAAAAATATACCATTTATATTTTCAAATTTGCTCTTCGCTGGGTTGAAAAATTCATAAAACCTTAACTAATGACTGGTCACCAAAGGTCCATCCAGCCTTACAGCAACTGGGTCTTGCTTGAGAATTGGCGCTTTGTAGCGACGATGATCAAGCTCGTAAAAAGGTCGATAGCTCAATCGGTAGAATGCTTGCACTCCATGCCGAGAGCAAGGGTTCGATCTCAAAGGTTTACTCAGCCTTCACAAGAAATGAGAACCAGTCCCCCCGGGAGCTGGGAAACCCCCACTTCAACTGAAAGTGGTTGGTGTGAGGCCGGCCCCCTTACCTGTACAAATAAATAGGTCCCGAAGCGCCAGATGCGACCCCTTCGGGGAAACGCAGGCAAGACGTTACACTATATGTGTAGCTTAGTTGCGTTGCGTGGTTAGATACATTCATGTCCCTTTTTCAAACTTTTCATCTATTGAAAAGTTGCAAAATATTGTAGAAGGCTATTAAATAAAATTAAAAACGGATAGATATACATCTTATTTACATCTTAACTGGTATTTGAAATATAAGTACACATCTGAGCTGAATAAAATTAAATGAATAATGATTTAAATTAATTTTAAAAAGGTTTTTTTCATTAAAATTAAATGTTTTTATTTATTTATGTACATCTTCCAGAGACATGACACACTGAAATTTATGAAAAATACAATGGATTACAAAATAACATTTTTTGGAGAATTTTTCTTACTTGGTGATTTTTTTAGTCACCTTTAACAAAACAAATGCTATCACTTTATTATAACATATCCATTACATTTTGCATAAATCCCTGGAGCATCATTTACCATTAGTAGAGATGTGTAAATTTCGCATCTCACGAAAACGCGAATTGTTATTTTATGACGTTTTTACTTCAATTCTCGACGATTTGGAGGTTAGGGAACATGTTTCTAGCAAAATAAGCATTTTGCAATATCGCGAAATTTCCAATATCTGACTCTTGGCGCGAATTTCCACATTATATACGTTGATACCACGAAAAACGCCTAATTTTCGTCATCCGCACTTGATTTTTAACAAAAAAAACAGAATAATTCGGCACGACGCTCAAACGCCTACGTAAAGAAATCTTCTCGAAAATCGAAGTTTTGCTGTTTGCAATATTTTTCGACCATCGATACTCCCATGATGCTCCGTTCGATATATCGCACTCGATCGTTCCTGACGCACTCTGTCGTGAGTTCCGCGCACTGCTTGCGCCCGTGTTGCGGGAAGTCGGTATAATAAAAAATATTTAAACTCGATATGTGGAATTATTTATTTAAATTATAATATATTTAGCGATTTGCTGGTATTTTGGCGATTACACCGTATAACACCGCTTTTTGATAATCTTGGAACCGCTTTTTGGGAAATTATGGCACCGCTTTTGCACATCTCTAACCATTAGTTAACTTATATGTGTCTGCTTTTGAGAATGCATATCAGTGGCGAAGCGTGCCATACAAGCCGATTCCCATTGGCTTGTATGGCACGCTTCGCCACAGATGCATATATAATGTGAATCCCCAATGTTACATATCTTTGCAACTTAGATTAGATAACTAACAATATGAAGTTATAGTACATATTGATGAAACAATATCTTAAATGTTAAAAGTATCCAATTATTTATTTCAACATTTTGCTGGTTTTTTATGCATTTATGATCCAAGAAACGTATTCAGAGCTGCAGCGTCTGAAGAAAAATAGCCGCGATGAATGACAATCTTTGATAGAAGTGACTCTAAGAAAGAAGAATCAAGGAACATTTTAAAAAATGATTTTCTTGAATTTTAGTTTTACAAAGAGATGAAAATCAATTGAGAATATGAGTCGTATAAATGCAAACGCCGTCAACTCCTTACGCGATGATATTGAGAAAAATAAACTTGTGTTTTGAACGCAATTTGGAACCAGTTGGAGATGACGGCGTTTGCACGCAATCATACTTTTTCAATTAAAATTACAAAGGATTGAGTGGGGTTTTCATCACATTGCACACATCACATACATCAAATGAGTGCCTTAAAAGCAAACATGCCACTGTCCATAAAAATACACAAATGACTTTTGAATTACAAAATCATCTAATTTAGTCATTTAGATTACTTTAATACAAAAAATACATATTTACAAACTATGGTATGTCCATTAACAATTTTATACACCTTGCAAGTTTTTAAAAATATAAATAACTGAGCTGTTACTCAAAATTGTTTGATTTCCCGCAATGTGAGTGTGATGGCTAGTGGCGTGTTTGCTTTTAAGGGACTCAAATGATGTGTTACACTACGCAGAATCAAATTCAATAATTATCTCAAAATTATCTCAAAAATCATAAAATTTGGAGATGACGGCGTTTGCAGTTAAACGACTCATATATTGATACACGGATCATACTGAACGTGGTGAAAATCAGAACTACGATAGTCACTTTTGATAGTTTAATGTGAAGCTAGCTGTGTTAAGAGTCTAACATGTATTTTGTCCAAGAAAAACTAAAGAACATCCATGGATTTCATCGGTTTGTAGGCCCTTACATCAAAAAAGTCCCCTCCTTCAACTGTCACCTACATTCAGCACCAGCATTTATAAAAATTACAGCTTGGATTGGATAAAATAATATTTCTCATGTTGTAAACGCATAAGAATCCAGCCGCTACTCGTGAGAGGGTTCTGCAGTTCCTGAATAAATAATTAACGGCTACAACATTCTACATTATACAAAGTTATTACAAGTTTCTACACCTCCCCCCTCTAGCAGATTCACAGCCATAGTAAAGTAAATCTCCCCGTCGTTATAAGCTCGGCCAACTAACCTACAGAATATCAATTGTTGTAAGAAATTACACTTCGCAAATGTCACCCCGGTTGCAGGGAAGGTCAGCAAGTTCTAGGGCTTATGTTCATTTGAGATTTGGATTTTTGTGTTGCAAGTTTACATGCAACATGCGTAAGCGCAGATAATAATAATATTGAAAGTTTTTCAAAAATATTATTTATTCCTTGACTAATAGGTTGGTATAACGCTGACCCCTCATGCTGTAAAAACTTGGTTCACTTTTCCAATGCCACGCTGGTTTCAGGTAAAGGCAGTAAGAGTTGCAAAGTTCATGTGAGGTTGGTTCATTCTGTACATACACATGCACCATTTGTAAGCACGAACTTACATGTGTCTGTTTGTGAGCATGCTTTAAATATGAGCCATATATCTTTAAGTCCTTGGGGGCCCGGTGCAGTAGCACCGCTTAAACCAACCTTAATCTAGGCCTGATCATGACACAGTCGTATAAAGTTTCAGGAAAAATATAATTGATTTTGGATATGGAGCCTTCTAGTTGGCTTTTCCAACCATATGGAAGGACCTCCTAGACGATCTGTGCAAGATAGATTGGTTTTTCTTATATTCTGTACATTAGTTTGCCGATTGACACTTTTAAGAAAGCATGAAAATACTTTGGCAAAACTTCCGCAGTATTCAGAGCATCAATACACAACACAAACAGTTCATTTCAAATGAAATATACAATAACGCTACTAACTAAGTGAAGGGAAATCAAAATATAATTCAGAAAAAAAACTAACTGGCAATTATAAAAATTACGGTGGGTCATGTTTTCCTTTCGTCATGAGCAATCTATGCCCACGTGGGAAACCTAACAAAGACAAATATTCTTATTTTAAATAATTAAAAAAAAAAAATAACCTTAATTTTTCCTTCATATAAAAATACATCTTTGATACCAAGGTATTGGTAAATGAAAATCATTGATCAACAAAATAGATATAGATGGAGCAAGTGCGATGATTTGTGGGCCAAAAAAGAGTGCACCCTTGGGCGTACGCTTCATTCAAACGAAGCGTTGCTATTATCAGTTTCCAGGCGACCGTCATGTTTATGTCTCTTTTCAACGCATGACATTAATATCTTATGTCTCTTTTTTCATTGTTTTACCTATAATTTTGTTTCATGGTACATTTGTTGCTATGGGAAAAAGCAGACATAAGCCATCTATGTCTATTATATTGATCGATGATGAAGATTAAATTAAGATTGAAGCCGCATAGAATACAAACAGCGATCTATGTAGAATGTTTTGTAAAAATGAGTTTGATATTTATTGTGTTTAATAATTTCATAATGTTTGTTTCATGTAATCTCATTTATGGAAAAACTCCTCGATTGCCGTCTTTGATTCTATATAACACGTACATGGAGAACTGGGATGCTGTATTTAATAGGTTATTTTATTTATTTAGAATCCTCGAAAGGACAATTAAATAAATTAGTTTCTGTTTTACATCTCGGGTGATTTGGTAGATTGATTGGCATTGGAAAGCACTTAGAGAGGAACATTGTTATGTACTCCACAAATAAATTGAATTGAGTTTGGAACATTTTAGAATCAGGAACTTTTTTCTGAATCTAGTATGGGCCTGCAGTTCTTAGCAACCGATAACAAAATATTTGTATGCCTTTTCACTAGCAACCCGGCCAGATGACGACACAATATTGTCTATGTCAATTAACGTGCACATCTCGTTATTCAGTTGTAACTTCGTAAGCTTGAATTTGAGTCACATACAAACACAGACAGCAATCGACGATTTTCATTTTAAAAGGTAAATATGAGAAAATGATTCTTTGCATTTTCATATACTTCTCACATTCTTGATAGAAATCGTCGATTGCCTTTTTTAAATCACTGGCATAGACAAATACAAATTAATTCCGATATTGACTCTTTTAATTAGAATCCTATCCAATGTCACCCCTCATTTAAGGTTAGGATTTTAATTTGTAAGTACACGTTGTAAGCGCAAACTTACAGTGTCTGTTTGCAGACATGCACTTAATGTGAATTTTAAATGTTAATAAACCTTTTCAACTTAGAATATATTTAGACTCGTGCATTTGATGTCAAATGATGCATCTCCGAATGCGAGAGTATAAAATGGATCACATATTCCAGCATTAATTTGCGGAATTGCAGTGTTGAATTTCGATTCACTTAAATTGAAACAAAATTAAAACACATACATTTACCGGTGAAATCAAAGATTGATCCTCTCAGATTATCAGTGAAATTAAACATTTTTCCCCTCTAAGTAAGCCGTGCCAGTTATCTTCAATCTGTGTGTTCGTGGTGCTGGTTTTCCTTGTCTGGCGTGGCCTGCGCACCGCCCGTGGAGGTGTTGGGTTTGGCCTGTCGGTCCATGAACTTGCGGCGCGCGTTGAACAGCAGCTGTTCCTTCTTGCGCCGCAGGATGCGCTCTCGCTCCGCCGAGTTGAGGGAGAAGCGGGGGACCGTGGCCGTGGTGGTAACGGCCACGACTGAATGCGACTCATCTTCTTCGCTGAAATATCAACGGATAACTTTTTAATATGGACATAAAATAACGGAATGATAAACTGAAAATTAAGTTAAATTGATTCCTTGACTTATAGGTTGGGATGAGACTGACCACCCATACTGTAAAAAAATATTCACTTTGCCAACATCAACCCTGTTTCAGGGAAGGTCAGCAAGAGTTGCGGTGCTTATGTTCATTTGAAATTTGGGTTTTTATATTGTAGGTCCACATACGGCATGTGTAAGCGCGAACTTATATGTGTCTGCTTATGGGAATGCATTTAATATGAACTTTAAATGTAACATATCTTTGCAACTAAGATTATGGTGACAAGCCCTACTGACTGAGGAAGATCTGATTGGTTTTGACTTTCTTTATTTCGATTAGCAGATACAATTTGATACACAGTGTACAAATTGACAGACTCTCAATGATTCGGGCCAACAGGCTGCACTATAATCTATAATCTAAGTTGCAAAGATATACTACATTTAAGATTTATATTAAACGCATTCCCACAAGCAGACATATTTAAGTTTGCGCTTAAACAGACCGCATGTGAATGTACAATATAAAACCCAATCTCAAATGAACATAAGCCGTACAACTCTTGCCGACCTTCCCTGAAACAGGGGTGACATTGGCAAAGTGAAACATTTTTTACAGTAGGTACGTGACATTTCGGGCAAGTTTTCATTCAGTTTCCATTTGCCAAATCTTACAACTAATTCTGAATCGGCCGGTGTATTGCCGAACATAGACCAATCAGCGTGCAGGGTTAAGTTTTGTCAATGGGTGCGGCAGCCAGGGCTTTTGTTACTGGCTGGAGCCGTATCATAAGATAATACTTACTGGTGTTCTGTAGGAGTGACTTCTTCTAGTGGTGCAGGAGAGGAAGCCTGCTCAGGAGGCGGCAGGTGGTCGGGCTGAGGCTGCAGCCGCCCATCCAGGATGTTCTCCACGGTGGCGTCCATGGAGCGGGAGATCTGCAGGTCCAGGGTGATGGTGGTCAGCGGGTAGCCGGGGAACAGCTGCTGCACCTGGGATATCACAGAATAATGTTGCAACGGGGAACTTGACCAGAGAAACTCATGAGAATGATATTTTGCACTTGCTGGAAGGTTAAAAATAATGATTGTCACCATGGGCCATCATTAACTCCCACCTTCAGGTTACTTTCCGAGAAATAGGCAAAAAAATAATCAAGTAATAAATAAGTTTTGAAACCAGAATGTACGTACCTCTGACTTTTGAAGAGTACTATGTATGAAAAATTACAAAACGTCAAACAAACAACCGAATGCTTAAAAAAATATTAAATTAGGCTGATTAATTTGGTGAGCGCTGTTTTTGTGTATATCACACCCCAAGAGCCTTCTGCAAGCTTGGTCGTCACCGTAGAAAGCGCCAATTCTCAAGCAAGACCCAGTTGCTGTAAGGCTGGATGGACCATTTGATGACCGGTCGTTGGTAAAGGTTTATGAATTTTTCAAACCAGCGAATAGCAAATTTGAAAATATAAATGGTATATTTTTTTGTGTTCCGCCAGGATTCAAGCCCACAACCTTCCATTTACGAGTCCGAAGTGTTACCATTGGACTACGGACCGGTCCAACCTGCCCAGTTATCCTGCCTTTGAGGAACTAACTTGTCTAGACTAGTAATGATGTGACTTTGGAACTCAGGCGGTTTGTAGTTTTCAAATATATTATTTTTTCTCAAGTACGTATGCCATACAGGATGTAGCAGAATGGTACACTCAAAGTTTGAGTATTGTGTACGTTCATACGCACATGCATAGGGCGATTAATTTGGTATCCAAGTATATTTGATGCACAAGCTTACCTGTCTGGCCATGGACTCCAGCTGCGAGGTGGTGTTGTGGGGGGGAGGGGGGCGCATCATGTGGGTCACCTCCACGGAGAAGCTGGGCAGCCAGGACACGTAGCGGGAGCCTGCAACCACAAGCAGCACTTGGAGAACGAATCAAAAATCAATCTCATAAACATCAAAGATCTTTGTCAGATTTGAGATTAGTCGCAACTAAAACACAATAAAGCTACACGTATAAGTCACTTCTTGCTGAATTCTCCCAGAAGGACTCGCATGTGGCGAGTGAACCTATTTATTTTACAGGTGAAGGGGTCGGCTTTTTTTAACTGAAGTTTAACTGAAGTTCGGCCAGCCAACCACTTCAGTTAAAACGGGCTCTCGGCATGGAATGCAAGCACTCTACCCCTGAGCTAGTGAACAGACTATTCGGTATTTAGTTAACTCGAAATAGACCCAAGGTTCTGGAAGTCCAAAGTTATTTTGTGCTTTCAAGATCAACGCAGCATCTACATCCCGCGAGCAGAACCTTCATTGGCTGATAGAACTGGACGTGCAGGAATCAAAAAGTGAGTGACATTCGTTGGGTCCCTTAATCCTGTGTTATCCTGACCAAATGGAGAGTCCAGACTATTGAGGAAGGTAATTTTTACCCAATGTCGGTCAGTTCAGATTGAGGAGCCTTCGACGAAGTTGATCGGCCAACAACCAAAGATCTTCGTCCGATTTGAAGAATAGTCATCCATGCGTATCCATGTTTTTTATATGGATCAATGGCAAGATACAAACAACAACTGTAGCGCCATTAAAGAGAGAGAGGGAGATGTTAGTTACCATCAAAGTGGAAGAGATGGTTGGGCGCGGCGCTGTGCGTGGGGGGCGGGGGAGGCGGGGGCCACAGCGAGAGCGCCAGGCGGCAGGTGGGGCAGGAGGTGTCCTGCTGCAGCCACGAAGACAGGCAGCCGCTGTGGAACAGGTGGCCGCAGGGCAGCTTGCGCGCCACCAGCATGCGCTCCCAGCAGATGGCGCAGTTGTCCCCGTTGCTGTTCAGCTCGCTGATGCTGGCCATGGGGTAGCTGCAAGAGCACATACACAATAACATCACAAGGCACAAGTGGGAACATGAAATGTGGCGATATGAAGAGAGGCCCTTAAGCAGATCTCTCACTTTGTAATGACTCAATGTCTTTTTTTTTTTTTTAAGAAATCCTGTGCGGGAACTCCCTAGATTCTAGAGACACTAGGGGTCTATCACACTTGTTGTAGTGCCGCAGAGGTGTACGAGCTTGGTCGTCGCTACAAAGCGCCAATACTCAAGCAAGACCCAGTTGCTGTAAGGCTGGATGGACCTTTGGTGACCGGTCATTGGTAAAGGTTTATGAATTTTTCAACCCAGCGAAGAGCAAATTTGAAAATATAAATAGAATATTTTTTGTGCTCCGCTGGGATTCGAACCCACAACCTTTCCATTCAGAGTCCGCAGTGTTACCACTGAGCTACGGACCGGTCTTACAGGCAATATACACTTTTGATGCTGCGAACAGTTAGTCAAATAGAAAATAATTGCCATTCCTTATGGCTAATATTGAATAACTCACCATTATTGTTTGATCCAAAAAAAACATCCTGATATTATTTATTGTATAGACTTACTGCGCCTCCATGTGGTTGAGCACCCACATGTAGTTCCTGTGCTTCTTCACCTTCCTCCTGATCTCGTGGAACAGATACCGCAGCTGCATACAGATGACCAGCGAAGCCATGGACAGAAAGATGTTGCTCCAGATCAGCATATGGACGTGGTGCGCCAGGTCCACTCCCAGCCCGGCCAGCTCAAAGCCAAGCTCCGCATAATGAGCAAAAGGAGCTCGGCTATCCTTCTGAGAAGCCATCTGGCTAGTTCTGCCGACATTTGTACGGCCCAGGCCGATTCTCGTTCCGTCGGGATTGACTCGCAGGCCGTTCTCGTCGACGAGCAGGCCGTTTTCATTGAGTCGTGGGCCGACAATGATGGTCTGTGTCTCAGAGTTGGCGTCGTCTTCCGAGTTGGCTTCCTCGGCTTGGCGGGCCTCCATGATGTGCATGCCGTAGCGGAACAGCACGTGGCTGGTTCTGATGCACAGCAGGATGCACTGGAATGCCAAAATAATGTTGGATTGAGTTGTTAAGTAATTCATAATGCCTTGTGTTGGTGATATGTTTAATTTGAACTAGAGATGTTATAAAGCTCTGAAACTGAAACTGATATTTGAAATATAATAACATCTGTAACTGAATCCGATATACGAGTTTCAGACAATTTTGTAGACGGGAAGAGTCTAAATGAAGAGCTGAAGGATTCACTAGTAACTATAACTTTAACTCTGTCGCCATTCTGATAGAGGTGGCCAGATCCTCTGCAGAGCTGCCTCCACTTCTTCCTATAATTGCATACCATTTTCAGTTCATTCATCTCTATCAGCTTTTTCATACATTTACTTCTTTTCCGCTCACTTTGTACATCTTATACTTTCACAATTTCACCAATCTGATGAAGCCATATTTTTTTCGGTTTTCCCTTCCCTCTTTTTCCTTTCACATTTCCTGTGTACATACACTTTGTAAGTCTTTCCTCATCCATTCTTTCTACATGTCGTCATTGATAACAAGCAACAAATCAAAGTGTAAACAATTGTATTATATCTAAAATAAATAAGAGATAAACAAATATCACAAGTGCATTTATCTTTTTTGACAACTAAAGAGCCAAATAACATGCAAAGGAATAACAAAATCATAAATCTGAAATATTTCTTCCTAACATGGACTATATAACATTCTATGTTATTTGCTTATGAAGCCATGATAACATAAACTGTAATAATTCCATTCATGTCAAGACCGAGTCGTTTATTTCTGTGATGCAACTTGTTTGTAAACAAGGCGACTATTCTGGGAGATACTTTTGCGTCTCGGTGAACATCTCAGTTATTTGAGTTGGGCTGCCAACATTTTTCGAGTATTTTTATCTTCCCTCCACCCAAGAGTTACTACGCATTGTACTTTCTATTTGCAACGACAATTATCATTTAGACGCAGGCGCGTGCATAGGGTATAGGCAAATACATTTCAGAATAAATATTTTCACACATTCCTTTAAAATAACTCATTTGAAATTGACTGAAGTGCTAACGATGGCTCCAATTGAATTTAAATTTTGAATTTTTAATCTGAATAACAAGCTTCAGTGGTTTTTTAACCATATATTGCCTACCTATTAGGCGTATGTGCCTGTATGAGATGCACGCCCCTGTTTAGACTCATATTTGAATGGAGTCTGAACATTTGAAATAGATAAAAGAATTATGAAGTCTTATGTCCGGGTTGCTGGGGCAAATGCTAACTAACATTCCAGATTTAGGGTGCCACTGCCCTTTCCTAGGGAAGCCCATGGTGTCCGCCACCCTACCGATATTTTGTTACCGATTACCGAGTTTTGCCACCCTATCGAATGTGCTCTAGAGTATAAAAAGGTTGGGAGCCCCTGCTCTATCCTGTATATTATACAAACATATGCTGGGTCACACCCATTTAAACTCACTCGGCCATAACTCTGACAAAGGTTGGTCAGATGTAGTCCACCTGTAGTCCACTAGTGCACCTATATTAACCTCATTTACATAATAAACATAATAAAGTGAAATACATAAGCAACTGTAGGAGTATGAGGGTTCACAGTACTGTTATGATTTCCATAAACTTGAAATGATAGCAAGCCTTCCATTCTATACGAGCCAGTAATAGCTGCAAGTGCATTCATTCACCTTCCAACACAATATTCGCGATTAAGCAATTCTTTGCAGGCATATTTATTTTCCATCTCTCATTTTAAAAAAAACATTCTCAGTATTAGGTTTAAGTTGGAATTACAGTCCTTTGACATATTTACTATTATAATAACTACACAGTCTAAATGTAACTACATGTGTCATTCTGTCTTGTGTCGATATGTCATGTGTCGTTTTGTTACTGTGTATCATGGAACTACTTCATACACGTTTACAAGCAAATACGTGCTAGTCATAAAAGGCTCTGTATAGAAGCTGCACTTCATGATTGTTACTCATTATTGAGCTGGTCGGTTGTTACCTCGGCAGACATGAAGGCGAAGGTGTTGAAGCCGTCTCCGCGGAAGGCCACGCAGCCGCACAGCACCAGCAGCAGCACAGAGAGGGCCAGCACCACGCTGAGCAGCGCAGCCAGCCGGGCGCCCGCCCAGCCAAAGCAGCTGGACGAGAAAGACAGCTGGAACATGAGGAACAGCGGGTTAGTTGAGGGAACCCTGTCCAGGACACGCCCTAGATTTCAGAGACTTTCGGGGTCTAAGACACTTGTTGTAGTGCCGCAGAGGTATTGGTGATGTGGCAGTTGATGTCCTGATCCTTTGTTGCAGGGCTGATAGCTGCGTAGTGTTGTGGTGTGTGTTGCGTTATGGTATATTGTCTTGTCTTGTATCCTGCCGCCTTTCCTCTAGGGGTGGCCAGTACCTCCACACAAGTGCCTCCACTTGACTCTGTCCTTGCATACTTCTTTCATCTCATCTAATTTCATCACTCTTTTCATGCATGCTCTTCTCTTGTTTCCACTCTGTAGATTCCATTCATTCGCAATCTCATTTATCTGATCAATCCATTGTTGTGTTGTGGTATATGAATTTTTCAATCCAGCCATGTCATATTTTTTGTGCTCCGCTGGGATTCTAGCCCACGACTTTCCATTTACGAGTCCTAAGCGTTATCACTAAACACGTACGGGTCAAAATTGCTTATACACAAACCATATAAAATGTATTTATAATTTTAATGATGAAACAGCTGGTTACATATTCAAATCTGTCCTTGCAGAGCTGCACGAGGAGGTGCAGGAAGCCCAGGGCGCAGAACCAGGCGCACCACAGCACCACCTCGTCCATGTACTGCACGTTGATGACGCCAAACACAAAGATGAACTTGTAGAAGACAAAGTTCCAGAACTTGTCCTTGACGTTCTGCCGCTCCGAGACGCGCAGCTCCCCGAACACGGCGCGCTGGATCCCGGTGCCCACACACACCATCAGGCAGACACACAGGTTGATCAGGGTCTGCAACAAGTACAAGAGGAATATGTAGAGCTAGGCGGAATATGAGGCTGGTGGTACACAATGCAAATATTGGATTCCTTCAGCGCTATAGGCAAAAAAGTCAAGTCACTAATCTTGAATAGCGTTTTTGAAATAAAATAACACTGGCCAGTTTCATTGCTATTTTGTCCTGTGACAAAAACTTTGACCTCCAGGGTAATTATTACTTAATAATTTATCAAAATAAAAAATGTTTTGTTAAAAATGTACACTGCTAAGTTACACAAATAATGTAACTTTTTTGCTACATTCTCCCTGAAGGGATCAAATATAGCGAGTGGAACCTATTTATTTTAACAGGTAAGGGGGCTGGCCTTACGCCAACCACTTATGTTGAAGCGGAGGCTTTCCAGCTCTCGAAGGGGCTGGTGCTCATTTCTTGTTAAAGCTTAGTAAACCTTGCCGGTATTTTCTTTTGGGTTTTGAAATAAACACCGAAATGGGAAATCATTTCTGACACCCTCTGTGGAATTCGAACCCGAGCTCTAGATATGGAATGCAAGCACTATCGACTGAGCTATCGACCGGTTCTTTTCAGTGTTTATTTCAAACCCAAAATCAAAATACCCGCAAGATTTACTCAGCCTTCACAAGAAATGAGAACCAGCTCTCTCGACAGCAGGAAAACCCACTCCAACTAGTGGTTGCCATAACGTCCCTTTAGTGCTTGTTTGTCTTATTTCATCAGACGTAATTTCACATGTCAATGTTTATATGTGTACTGGACCAATGTGGCTTATGAAAACTGGAAATTGTTTAACAAATATAATAGTACAACTCTCACATTATCATGTTTTATGTTTTTTTCTTAGCTCAGATTAATTTCACTGAAAGGTCATCTTTAACTAAAGGCATCTTTAAATGTTTGGCAGATAAACCAAACAAGCACTGGAGGGACGGTAAGGCTGGCCCCGTTGCCTGTGGAAATAAATAGGTTCCACACTGCACATGTGACGCCCTCGGGGGCAACTTATACCTGGTTTATAACACATTCTTGTAATCTGCATTGTGAGATAGATAGGTAGTAACATGGATATATAGAACTGGATAGGCTAAACAATCAATCCTTTGAGAATTAGAAATGCGCTACCCCACTCATCATACAAAAATCCAAATTCATTCTATCGGTAACCTTCCAACTGTCAACAGGTGTGTTACCTAATTGGAAAAAAAATCAATATAAATCCCAAACTGGGTATTTTCTGAGCGTGTCAACAAAAGGAGTAAATGTGTTGTAGAACATGGAATAATATTTCACTTTAATCACTATTTTATATAAAAACGTTGATAAAAATTATTTTTCGTTTGTCAAAATATTTTGTTCGCGAAAGTGACAGCCATCTCTAGAACTAGTGATGTTCAAATATGTAGGTACTTGCTTTTTGAAGTATGTAACTTCTATGCTCGCGGTAATAGATACTTGTGAAAATCATCCCATACACAATGTGGTAAGAACATTTTTGAATTCGGAATTTATCAGATATTTTCATACATTCAACAACACTAGTAACAAATTTCGTTGCCGTGGTGATGGCATGTTTCCATGGCGATATATAAATAGATTGAAGACGGAGTAGAGACACATTGCTTACATAGAAAATGAGAAAAGCATTTCATATGTTGTGAGCGAGACAGCATTATAAACAGTGTATGGTGTCAAAGACGGTGCATCATGTTGATTGGTACTAAATCACATGTACGACCCCTCCATTTAATACTTCCTCCATGGGTAGTAAGCTATCCACATGCAGTTGGTTATATGTAATTATGCAAGAGTGAATAATTGTTAGTTAATTACTAACGCTGTCAGCGGCTACCTGAGATGTGTGTGAATAGCATTTTCTTAACAATCTGGATAGGTAACTTTAGCTCATGTAAAATAATGTATAATCTAAGTTGCAAACATATTATTACGAATGTGTAATTGTGTGTCAGTATGAGTTGGTTTGAGTGTGTATGTGTGAGTCTGTGAAATCTATAGATGTAGGTACTTTAATGATTCTACTTGTATTTGTTTGATATTGTGTGAGTGTTTTTTCAAATATTCTAAATATAATATGCTGGCAAGGTCTCACTTTTTTTTAAATATATTTGTAAAGAGGAATGCAATTCACCAATCTGTTTTGCCTGGACAGGTACCTATCTTCATACGAAAGCAGGAGCTTGTGTGTATGCAATGGCATCTGTCGAACCAGGGTCGAAGTTATGATCAAATGGGCCAAACGTGATTCGAACCAACGTATTATGTTCCAAATACGCTAGTCAAGAACAGCGACTTGAACCCACGGCCATTACATCGACAATTGTGACACATGTGCCAGAATAACCCTCATGCTTGCTATAAAAAGGGCCAAAGCTGTCTGTAGCGTGAGACTTGTATCCGAGGCGTCGAGCTAAACAGCTCAAAAGCCACTCTGTGTACGTACCCGTATGTTACCCGTATCCCAAAAAAAATTGGCCGATTTGGCTGGTAATAAAAATAAGAATAAAAAGGTAGGTAGGTATATACCTAACGTCCATGCAAATGCTGTACAGCCATGTCAAAAGATAATTTTAAAAAGTAATACGGAACAAATTTCAAATAAAGAACAGTCAGGTTATGCAATAGTAAAAGTTAAAAAAATAAACACAGCATGGCGGGCTTTTGGCATTACTTGACCCAGGCTCTCCTAGGTGCGGTGCATGCAAACTATGAAAATAGTACAGCATGTGTTCGTATTGATGATGAGTATAGTGAATGGTTTGAAGTCTTTAAGGGTGTAAGGCAAGGATGTGTGATGAGCCCATGGCTATTTAACATAGTCATGGACAAGTGTGTTCGAGATGCTAGACTTGATGATTGTGGATTAATGATAGGAGAGGGCAAAGTGAGTGTTCTACTGTATGCGGATGATGCTGTTCTTGTATCGGACTCAGCAGTAGAATTGCAAACGATGCTCTCTAGATTGAACGAAGCTCTGCTAGGTAATTATTTGAAATTGAATGCAAGTAAGACGAAAGTTTTGATTTTTGAAAGAAATGAAGAAAATACGAACTACGAATTTAGAATAAACGGAATGAATGTTGATGTGGTAAATGAGTTTGTATACTTGGGAAGTAAGTTTGAGAAAGATGGAAGAATGACAGGTGAACTTGAAAGAAGAGTAATGAAGGGCAGGTGTGTACTGGGTGCCACAGCTTGTATCGCCAAAAATCAAAACATTTCTAAAAATGCTCGATTGGCGGTACGCAGTGGCATACTTTTACCCACCTTGATGTATGGAAGCGAGGCCTGGACGGTGAATGAAAGTGAAATTAGTAAAGTCCATACTGTTGAAATGGACTTTCTAAGAAGTATGATTGGGAAAAAACGGAGTGACAGGGTGAGGAATGATTTTGTAAGAAAAGAATGTGGTGCAAAAGAAAGTGTGAAAGTGAAGATTAAAAGAAGTTTGTTAAGATGGTTTGGGCATATGGAGAGAATGAATGAGGAAAGACTGACGAAGAAAGTATATGTTGGTAGAATAGATGGATGTCGTGGTAGAGGAAGACCGAGAAAGGTATGGATGGACCAAATATCCGAAATTGCGAATGAATGGAATATCCAGAGTCATAATAAAAGAAGAGCTTGTATGAAGAAGGTTATGACTCTGGAGGAAATGAAAGAAGTATGCAAGGATAGAAAGAAATGGCGGTTGATCTGTGATGTTGGCGGCTAGGGTTTGTTAAAGTGAATTTGGTTTTATGATTTAGTTTTTTATGTCCATGTATATATTGTTATTTTTATTCTTTGATTTTAAAAAATGTAATTTGTCATGTATGTTCCTTGACTTATAGGTTGTTATGCGGCTGACCACCCATAATATAAAAATTGGTTCACTTTGCCAATGTCACCCCTGTTTCAGGGAAGGACGGCAAGAGTTGCAAGGCTTATGTTCATTTGAGATTGGGTTTTTATATTGTAGGTCCACATGCGGCATGTGTTAGCGCGAAATTATACATATCTGCTTGTGGGAATGCATTTAGTATAAATCTTAAATGATATATATCTTTGCAGCTTAGATTAGATTAGATTAGATTAGATCGAGATGAATGAATCGTCTCGGTTCTTTGGCTCCCTGTCGATGGAATATTAAATTTTCAGTGGTATTACTCTTTGTTTTTTTTATATGTGCTGTTTAAAAATTGTATTTACGTACTTTTTATCTTTTATGGAATGCAAAATCAAGAATCTTTCGATCAAGTTACGACAGATAGTTTTAGTGATGCCAATCCAAGAAAAGAATCCAGAGAAATGTATGTATCTGTATAATATATTTAACTCGTGCGCTAGTTAACGATAAAACGATAACGATACCAAGCTACACATACATTGTAACCTCTTGCCGCGTTTTATCCGAAGGGATCGCATGTGGCGAGTGGAACATATTTATTTTTAAAGTTAAGGGGGCCGGCCTTACGCCAACCACTTCAATTGGGGTGGAGGTTTCCCAACTCTCAAGGGGGCTGGTACTCATTTCTTGTGAAGGCAGAGTAAACCTCGCCCGTATTTTTATTTGAAATGAACACCGAACACCGAAACGGGAAATCATTTCTGTCACCCTAATATAGAGTTAGTTTTCATACCTTAATTTTACAGTTAGTTTTTTTTATATAACTTAAAAAATGACGCCACAAAAAAATATTTAAAAAATCTCGGTTTTTTTATATTTTTTTGCTCGCATTTTGTTGTTTTGTATTTTGGAAATATTTTTTTCTTTATAATTATAGAATGTTACAACTTCTAGTATGTGGTGTGATTTCTAATATAATAAGGTGAAAAGTTTTTGAGATAATATGAAAAAACTGTTTTCAAGAATCAAATAAGTTAATTAGTTTCAGTTTTTTCATATTATCGCAAAAACTATTCACATTATTCTATTAAAAATCACACCACATACTAGAATTTGTATCATTCTATAATTATGAAGAAAAAAAATATTTCCAAAATACAAAACAACAAAATGCGAGCAAAAAAATGTAAAAAAACGAGTTTTTTTTAATATTTTTTTGTGGCGTCATTTTTTAAGTAACATAAAAAAAATAACTTTAAAATTAAGATAAAAAAATATTTAACACGCGTGTTTTTTTTCATTAATGTCACGCGGGGTCAACGGGGTAGTATGAGAAGTCACACCCTAATGCAATTTTTTATCAGCGATTTCTCAAATCAGTGAATCACCACTCATACAGTTTCAATTTTAATGTGGCTATATTATGCAGCTGCAAGTTCCTGGTGTGGGGAAACCATTGATATAATAACTAAAAAGACGCTCAGCACGGGAATGTTGCAAGTTTGAAGTAATCGTGAACAAGAGTTGGCGCGCTGCAAATGTCATCACCATCTTGCAATGCTTTATGGAACACTGGCATGTTAAGGAAATCGACAATTGTATTATCCGACTGGAATTGATTACAATAATTGCGACTGTTTAATTCATTATTTCACAGTAAAGATGATTGTGGGGCATTTGATGAGGCTGATTCGATTATTATTTATCTGTATAAACCCTGACAAAACCTCTTTTCATGAATAGTTGAAACCCGAAAGCTCGGGTTCGAATCCCACCGAGGGTGTCAGAAATGATTTCCCGTTTCGGCGTTTATTTCAAACCCCAAAATAAAATACCGGCAAGGTTTACTCAGCCTTCACAAGAAATGAGTACCAGCACTCTCGGGAGCTGGGAAACCTCCACTTCAACTGAAGTGGTTGGCGTAAGGCCGGCCCCCTTACCTGTAAAAATAAATAGGTTCAACTCGCCACATGCGACCCCTTCGGGGATAACTCGGCAAGAAGTTACACTATATGTGTAGCTTAGTTGCGTTTGCGTTTGCGTTGACTGTTTTTCTTTTGATTTAAATATTATCAAATTCAAACGGTGCTATTCTTAGACATTTTAGTCGTCCGTTGAGCCCACGCTTTGACAAACTAATGATGCATTTGTATAAAGACCTGTCAATCCAAGATGGCCGCAAAGGAACAGCTGATTTGTCTTCATACAAATATTAAAAAAATTGGTAGACAAGAATGACCGTGCTAATGAAACTTTCAGCGCAGGCATCATTAGTTTGTCAAAGCGCGGGCTGATTAGTCTTCATACAAATATTTTTTTACCTTGACTTATAGCTTGGTATGACACTGGCCACCCATACTGTAAAAAATGGTTCACTATGCCAATGTCACTTCTGTTTCAGGGAAGGTCAGCAAAAGTTGCAGTTTGTAGGTTTATTTGAGGTTTAGATTTTAATTTTTCAGTAGTAGGTACACATGCAGGATTTGTAATAATAATAATAATAATAATTTGACAATATTTTTAGTGCCGTTTTTTGAGTTCACCGCAAGAGCACTGCAGAGCCATTGCCCCTCCTGAACAGACATGTCTTCAAAGCGTGAAGTTACAGGAGCCTGTTTGTGGGCATGCATTTAATATGAATTTGAAATGTTAATATATCTCTGCAACTTAAATAATTATTATTATAGTAATTCTATTGAAATGTGTGTGAGAAGGTACTGTTTTTATTTATTTATAGATTTAAAATAAATTAGCCACTAAATGAATATTCATTAGATAAATATTAAATTAAACATAACGTGCACTGGTTTAATTCTAGATAAATGTAGCACGAGTGACATTAACAAATAAAAATATCTGATACATAATTGACGTTCTCATTTTATGCGTAAGGCCAGTCACCTCACTAGTAGACTCGCGCCTCTAGTATAACCCGTTGCGTGAATAGAAAAATGTATTGAAGACACAACAGCGCTCTAGTGAGCGTTTAAGTTTTCACACAGAACTACAAGGCTTAAAATGAACGTCGCAAAAATTGGAACTAACGCCACCATCGTTGACCACCATCATTGATTCCGCGGTCTAGTGGTTAACACTTATAATCTATAATCTAGGTTCCAAGGATACATTAACATTCAAAGCTCATATCAAATGCATGTCCACAAACAAACACGTGTAAGTTCGCACTAACAAATGCTGAATGTGTACTTACAAATTAAAATCTAAGCCTCAAATGAACGTATACCCTGGAATTTTTGCCGACCTTCCCTGGAACAGGGTTGACATAGGCAAAGTGAACATTTTTTTTACAGTATGGGTGGTCAGCCTCATACCAACCCATAATTCATGGAACTTCGGACTCGCAAACGTGAATTGAAATACACAATATTGTTTATTCCGGTCTATAGCTCATTTGGGAGAGTGCTTGCATTCCATGCCGAGAGCTCGGGTTCAAATCCTAGGGTGCCAGAAATGACTTTTCGTTTCGTTGATTATTTCAAACCCAAAAATAAAATACAGCAAAATTTACCTAGCCTTCACAAGAAATGAATACCATCCCTCTCGGGAGCTGGGAAACCCGCACTTCAACTGAAGTGTTTGGCGTAAGGCCGGCCCCCTTACCTGTAAAATAATTATTTTCCACTCGCCACCCCTTCGGGGAAAACGCGGCAAAAAGTTACACTATACGCTAAGCTTAGTAGTATCGATTGGTCACCCGGCCGGGGTACCAGGGGAAAGGCATACAAATATAGACGGCAGTCCCATACAAGACTTGTTTTTGCTTGCCGAGAAAAAATCTAAATTTTAAAATGTTCCGGCCTCATTCAAAATGACCCAGAAATGTTTGGTGGATTTTTTTGCAGCCATGATTCCACCATTTGATAATATAGAATTGTTGCAAAAAAAACGTAAGCAAAAAACGCCATTAATACCTAGTTATGTAAGGCGTATTATTGTGAAACTCTTATTCAACACTTAATGGATGGGATGATGTTTATGTTTTAATATTGCAGTAACATTAGGATGATTAATTTGGTGAGTGCTGTTTTTGTGTGAATCACACCTCAAGAGCCCTCTGCGAGCTTGATCGCCGCTGTAGAAAGCGACAATTCTCAAGCAAGACCCAGTTGCTGTAAGGCTGGATGGACCGTTAGTGGCCTAATCCTAATCTAATTTAAGTTGCAAAATATAGGTACATATGTAAGATTAGAGATTCACATTATATGCATTTTCACAAACAGACACGTATAAGTTCGCGCTTAAACATGCCGCATGTGGTCCTACAATATAAAAACCTGAATCTCAAATGGACACACACCCTGCAACTCCTGCCGGTCATACAACCTGACATACACCCTGCAACTCCTGACCGGTCTTTGGTAAAGGTATATGAATTTTTAAAACCAGCGAAGAGCACATTTCAAAATATAAATGGTATATTTTTTGTGCTCCGCCGGAATTCGAACCCACAATCTTCCATTTACGAGTCAGAGGTGTTAACCACTAGACTGCGGACCGGTCAGTAGTTAAATCGTCCCAAAATATACAGTATCTAACAACTCAAGTATTGGGACGTAAATAACGAAATTAATGTAAGAAATAAACAGGTCCCTTATGATAAACGGCTTAAAAGACAGTCCCACCCTGTTGAAGAGCTACAGGTTGCATGCGCCTGACGACTATACCCGTGAGCGAGGACATGACTTACTTTTCCCGACACACTCCTAAACCAAATTGGCCGTTTATTGAACGAGTTACCGGTATCCGTGTTGCCACCCCAATTAAATCATGTTCTATTCAAAACCAATCTCAATTGCCTTGTTCTTTCAGTGTCAAAACAAAAGCAGCACAACACACAATACAACAATACGCAGTTAACGTGCTTGCTTCTATAATATAAGTTTCAAAGATATAAATAATTTAGTATCCATATTAAAAGCATTCCCATAAGCAGACACGTATAAGTTCGCGCTTACACATGCCGCATGTTGACCTACAATGTAAAAACCCAAATTTTCAATGAACGTAAGCACTGCAACTCTTGCCGACCTTCCCTGAAACAGGGGTGACATTGGTAAAGTGAACCATTTTTTACAGCATTGGTGTTCAGCCTCATACCAACCTTTCAAAAGATCTAAACATCAACCGCCACTTCACCAACATCCCACTTCTGCGGGAATACAACAAATTGTGACATTCCCTGAAATTTAGGGAGATCGGGGTGACATTGGCAAAGTGTACCATTATTTACAGTATGGGTAAAAAATGGTTCACTTTGCCAATGTCACCCCTGTTTCAGGGAAGGGCGGCAAGAGTTGCAGGGTTTATGTTCATTTGAGATAAGGTTTTATATTGTAGTTTCACATGCGGCATGTTTAAGCGCGAACTTAAACGTGTCTGCTAAATGTTAAACGTAATAGTATATCTTTGCAACTTAGATTATAGATTATGGACCCAGCACAGGATTCTTAAAAAAAAATACAAATTACGACGATACCATTTTGAAAGCACCGGTTCTCATCAGATCACCGAAGTTCAGCAACATTGGGCGCGAATGCTACCTGGATGGGTGACCGCTCAGATACACCGCGTGTTGCTGGCATTTCTTGGACCGGTCCGTAGTCCAGTGGCAACACTTCGGACTCTTAAATGGAAGGTTGTGGATTCGAATCCCGGCGAAGCACAAAAAAAATACCATTTCTATTTCCAAATGTGCTCTTCGCTGGGTTGAGAAATTTATACACCTTTACCGAAGACCGGTCACTGAAAGGTCCATCCAACCTTACAACATTTGGGTCTTGCTTGAGAATTGGCGCTTTCTACAGCGACGACCTAGCTTGCAGAGGGCTCTTGAGGTGTGATACACACAAAAACAGCGCTCATCAAATAAATCAGCCTAATATTATTATTATTAAGTTTTACCTACTTTTTGGGAGTTGAGATTCTTGTAAAACCTGTTGCCATACGTTACAATCAGGAAACATTACCATAAATAATATGATGCTGCCAATCTGTTGAATATTTTAAACATCTTTTTAGGTTGGCATACATTTTTGCAGATATGGCAATGGGTACATAACTTTAAATTCAAAAGGAGGAAACGATTACGTCCATTTTAAATTTCATATTAAAAATGTTACGATGAAAATAACCAAACATGGGGAAATTATATTTATTTTAATTTTAAGAGATAACCACTAAATTGCGGACGGGTCTTATTTTATTTTTATAGTATTTTACAGGGATATTTTGTCACCAAAGTGCTTGTTGGTCGTATCTCCAATAGAGGTTATTTCTATGTGCACTGGACCAATGTGTCTTATGAATGCTGGAAATTTACTTAAAAAAAATTAAAAACGCCTCTCACATTATTGTGTTCTACGGTTGTTTCTTAGCTCAGTGCCTCAATGTTCTCAGGTGATCTAATGGGACGAGAGACTCCAGTTCTTCGTCTTGTCGCATTCGCAGTTTGTCTGAACGAAGTGACCCACATGACAATTGATTTCCACAGGGGCTAACGGGGCTAAATTGAAGCGATTCCGAAAGGCGCGCTGGGTTGCGGTCACAGAACATTCTTTCGAAAAGTAGGCCTCAACGGCAAACGCACACTCTTCACAGCTCCAACGCATGATGGCAAGTGAACTGTGTCGGGACAAGACTTTATGGTTCCACCTCTCGAACGAGACCACTAGCTCTCCGCTACGACATCAACCGACTGAATGGCTTTCATTTAAAAAATGAAGTTATGCTGCCCCACCCTGTATAATGATACGCAACTAAGCTACACATATAGTGTTACTTCTTGCCGCGTTATCCCCGAAGGGGTCGCATGTGGCGAGTTGAACCTATTTATTTTTACAGGTAAGGGGGCCGGCCTTACGCCAACCACTTCAGTTGAAGTGGAGGTTTCCCAGCTCCCGAGAGTGCTGGTACTCATTTTTTGTGAAGGCTGAGTAAACCTTGCCGGTATTTAATTTTGGGGTTTGAAATAAACACCGAAACGGGAAATAATTTCTGACACCCTCGGTGGGATTCGAACCCGAGCTTTCGGCATGGAATGCAAGCACTCTACCACCTGAGCTATCGACCGGACATCCGGTCGATAATGATAAAAAAAAAACGCAACTAAGCTACACATATAGTGTAACTTCTTGCCTGCGTTATCCCCGAAGGGATCGCATGTGGCGCTTCGGGACCTTTTTATTTTTACATGTAAGGGGGCCGGCCTCACACCAACCACTTTCAGTTGAAGTGGGGGTTTCCCAGCTCCCGGGGGGGCTGGTTCTCATTTCTTGTGAAGGCTGAGTAAACCTTTGAGATCGAACCCTTGCTCTCGGCATGGAATGCAAGCATTCTACCAATTGAGCTATCGACCTTTTTACGAGCTTGATCGTCGTCGCTACAAAGCGCCAATTCTCAAGCAAGACCCAGTTGCTGTAAGGCTGGATGGACCTTCATTGGTAAAGGTTTTATGAATTTTTCAACCCGGCGAAGAGCAAATTTGAAAATATAAATGGTATATTTTTTGTGCTCCGCCGGGAATCGAACCCACAACCTTCCCATTCAGAGTCCGCAGTGTTACCACTGAGCTACGAACCGGTCGATAATGATGATTAATGAAAAAAAAAACTTAAAAAGAAATATTTTCTGTGCTGACTATAACAGGGTTTTTTTTATTGTGTTAAGTTAATTGAATAAAATTGATTATTTTTTCTAATCATTTTTAAAGTTTTGAAACACCCTGTATATCTCAAGACGCAGATGGCGGAGGCGCGGGGACTTTTCAGGTATTATTTCTGTTGATATGAGGAATACGTGTGCAAATTTTTAGCTGGTTATGAAGCATTTTACCAAAAAAAAACCTAATCTTCCTGGGCTATACGGTATAGGTACAAAAAACGACAGATTTAGGATACATATCGCTTTGAAGTTGTAAAACTCGTGAGGTACTTTACTGAGTGAAGTGGCCATGTAAGAATAATGCTGCACTCGTAGGTCATGGATCAGCACGCGGTTTTCAAAGCCACGTCAGCCACCTGGCGATTATTTATTTATCTAAGTGGAGACGACTGTTGCATCGATTAGTGTCGCACCTGCCCTTGACTGGCGCGAGGTTGCGTACCTCCCCTGATAAGACGAGCACTTCCAAGGTCACCCGATGCCTTTTCTCTTGTCATAAATCTACACGTATAAAAAATTGTTCCTTGCAGTTGCGTTGCGTTCCTTGACTAATAGGTTGGTAGTTCCTTGACTGATAGTTTGGTATGAGTTCCTTGACTAATAGGTTGGTAGTTCCTAGACTGATAGTTTGGTATGAGTTCCTTGACTAATAGGTTGGTAGTTCCTTGACTGATAGTTTGGTATGAGTTCCTTCACTAATATGTTGGTAGCTTCTTATATTATGTAGTTGGATCATTTTTATCCTTTGGGCGCCGTTTAGTGGCTCCAGCCACCCCAAGGGCGTCCATCCTTCACTTGCTTCTTGGAAAACATATAACTCTTCAACATCTTCTTGAAGCGTTCTTCACCGGTCTCCGTTCTGAGCTTCAGAGGTAGCTTGTTCCAGCACAACGGTCCCGCTGAGCCAAACGCCCTATCCCCAAAGCCCGTTCTGCTCCGTCGAGGTGGCATTTTCAGCCTGTTGATAGCATCACCTCTCGCTGAGCGAAGGGTGTGCACTGTGCACGCTTACCAACAATCTCCTCAACCTCACACAGTTCAGTCAAACAAGACGCTTATGTAGGTATAGTAGGTAGGTAATTTCTTGATTATAAGTTGGTAGTTCCTTGACTTATAGGTTAATATAAGTTTCTTTCGACTAATAGGTTGGTAGTTCCTTGACTTATAGGTTAATATAAGTTTCTTTCGACTAATAGGTTGGTAGTTCCTTGACTAATAGGTTGATATAAGTTTCTTGACTAATAGGTTGGTAGTTCCTCGACTAATAGGTTGGTAGTTCCTCGACTAATAGGTTGGTAGTTCCTTAACTAATAGGTTGGTAGTTCCTCGACTAATAGGTTGGTAGTTCCTTGACTAATAGGTTGGTAGTTCCTTGACTAATAAGTTGGTATTTCCTTGAAATGCACTGAAGACAAGCAAATTTATGGCATCATTTGCATAAGCGCCCTTTGAGTGACTGCATCACGAAACGGCGCTATAAAGAAATCACCAACTCATCATCATCATCATTTTCATCAAAGGTCCATCCAGCAAACTGGATATTGTTTGTGTAATTGGCGCTTTATATCATCCCCTTAGTGCTTGTTTGTCTTATGTCCAACAGAGGTAATTTCACATGAGCAATGTTTGCATGTGTACTGGACCAATTTGACTTATGAAAACTGGAATTTAATTTTAAAAATATTTAAAACAACTATCACATTATCGTCTTTCACGTTTTTATTAGCACAGATTATATAGAGTTTGTTCTCAAGACAATTTCATTGAAAGGTCATCTTTGAATCAAATAGTGGATAAGCCAAACGAGCACTGGGAGGGGGGACGGGACGATATGGCAAATACCGAGCAAATTAATTCATTATAACAAAATAATTTTGTAAATTGCATTCCTCCACAAAAATTGACGGAACAAAAGGCACATAAACAACTCACTGCTCTCAATGGAACCTACAAGGCTCATCTTGCTATTATTCTAACACAAATGAAGGTTATTTAAAGTCACAGGTAACAGCAGCTTTAGTTACTGGTTTATGTATTCACATATTATGATTAATTGGCATCGTTTGGAATGACACAGTTGGAACCTACCGACGACACAGGCGTATGTATTACAGAAGAGAATAACTAGAACAAGGTAAATATCAATCAACTCTACATTGTCATACTAGCAATCTGTAAGTACCTGCAGTTATAACTTGCATATAAAAAAAACCCTACTAAGGTCCAGTGTTTTCAAGTTTAGTTAAATATTACTTAAATAATCAACAGTGAAACTTCTTGGTTAATTACTCGTGTAACAATCAACAATTAATGTAATTTCGTGAACAATTTTAGGGCCTGTTGCACCAACCTCCAATCAATATTTGATTGAAACATCAAATTTGGTTGCTTAGTTCTGGTAAGGACCTCGGTTAAATATTTCTCGAAAGTTGGTAAAAATGTGATGGAATTTGAACAGGAAATATGATTCACATCAGCTGACTTACGTATATGCAATCAATTGTTTGATTTGAAAGGGAGAAATCACACTTAATTTTGATTTTCGTCTGATTGGAGTTTTGTGCAACAGGTCGTAAATGTTTCATCGGATATATGGATGTGAATCACGCAAGGCGATGGATCGGTTCAACTCTTCGGACAATTTTGACATCATTAAAAAATTATGTCTCAAAAAAAGCAAACGGAGCACACCACACAACACTACGCAGCTAAAAGACCTGCTACAAAGGATCGGGATATCAACTGCCACATCACCAACAACTGTGCGCCACTACAACAAGTGCCATATACTCCCAGAGTATCTGAAATCCATGGAGTATCCCGCACAGAATTTCTTAAAAAAAAAAGTAAGTTCGAGTTTACTCAATCCCCCGAATTCCCGAAATGACAAGCCCCGCCCCAAAATCTTGAAAGAAATGATTACGATGCCATTGAAAAGCTTTAAAACAAACAACTGGTCATAAAAATCAAATGCCAGCCTCAACCTTGCTGGATAACGACACAAATAATGTAAAGTTTGCGCGACAAGTTTGATGTATCCTTACATAAAAAAAACAGCTGCTGTCAGTGAAGTTGACGCCATCTTGAAAATCGTTAGTTAACGTTAGTAACTAAAAAAACCGGGCCTAATTCCAGTCGATAGTTCAGTTGGTAGAATGCTTGCATTCTATGCCATAGGGCTACGATTTTATCCCCACTGAGGATGTCAAAAATGATGACCCATTTTTGTGTTTTTCCAGACCCAAAATAAAATACCGGCAAGGTTTACTCAGCTTTTACAAGAAATGAGAACCAGCCTGCTTTCACATGAAGACAAGTGACCGGGCAAAATAGGTTGGTGAATTAGATTTCTCTTCACAACTAAGCTACACATATAGTGTAGCTTCTTGCCGCGTTATCCCCGAAGGGGTCGCATGTGGCGAGTTGAACCTATTTATTTTTACAGGTAAGGGGGCCGGCTTTACGCCAACCACTTCAGTTGAAGTGGAGGTTTCCCAGCTCCCGAGAGTGCTGGTACTTATTTATTGTGAAGGCTGAGTAAACCTTGCCGGTATTTTATTTTGGGGTTTGAAATAAACAACGAAACGGGAAATCATTTCTGACACCCTCGGTGGGATTCGAACCCGAGCTTTCGGCATGGAATGCAAGCACTCTACCACCGGAGCTATCGACCGGACAAATATATTTAAAAAAAACCTATCAAGCTCTGCAACTCTTGCCGACCTTACCTGAAACAGCGTTGACATTGGTAAAGTGAACCATTTATTTTGAATAAGTGGCCAGTCTCATACCAACCTACGAGCCAAAGATTGGTTCAAATAAACACGTGCACGCATTGAAACGGTAATTCACGGGAGCGTCATCAATTTGAATTACACATGCGAGCGCCGAACATGGAGTGAAGGTCCTTGGGTTCCCAAGTTGAAGACCAAGCGCCATCGAGTGCCGCGACGAGAGCGCTGGGTGAACCTGTTCTCAAGAACACGGTCAAACGCGGTGACCGGTCTTGCGATACAGTAGGTTAAATCTTACTGGCATACTGGCAAATTACCATCTACCGACACGAAGATAGCACGTCGCTCTAGTGCGTGTTTGTCTTATCTCCAACAGAGGTAATTTTACTTTTTTTTTTTTAAAGATATCCTGTGCGGGAGACTCCCAAGAGTGTTAGGGTCTATGACACGTGTTGTAGTGCCGCAGAGGTGTTAACGAGCTTGGTCATCGCTACAAAGCGCCAATACTCAAGCAAGACCCAGTCGCTGTAAGGCTGGATGGATCTTTTAGTGAGCGGTCTTTGGTACAGATTTATGAATTTTTCAACCCAGCGAAGAGCAAATTTGACAATATAAATGGTATTTTTTTGTACTCCGCCGGGATTCTAACCCACAACCTTTCATTTACGAGTCCGAAGTATTACCACTGGTCTACGGACCGGTCATAAATGACCATGATCATAAGAGTCATAAAAAAAGGAGAGCTTGTATAAAAAAGGTTATGACTCTGGATGTAATGTTGGCGGCTAGGGTTTGTTAAATTGGAGTTTGTTTTCTGTTTGTTGTCCATATTTAGGTATTATTATTTGTTGATTTAAAATGTAATTTGTCATGTATGTTTCTTGACTTATAGGTTGGTATGCGGCTGACCACCCATGCTGTAAAAATGGTTCACTTTGCCAATGTTACCCCTGTCTCAGGGAAGGACGGCAAGAGTTGCAGGGTGTATGTCCATTGGAGATTTGGTTTTTATGTTGTAGGTTCACATGAGGCATGTGCAAGCGCGAACTTGTACGTGTCTGGTTGTGAGAATGCGTGTAATGTGAATCTTTAATGAAACATATCTTTGCAACTTAGATTACATTAGATTAGATTTAATGAAAGAAGTATGCAAGGACCGTAAAAATGGCGGTTGATCTATAATGCTGGCGGTTAAGGCTAAGGCTTTAAAATTTTTGATTTTCACTATTTTTTATGGAATATGTTTTGTAGGTTTTAATTTTTATTGTTTAGTGATTGTTTTATATACTTAAGAGCACTTTATACCCTAAATCTGCCGTTTTTATTTCTTACACTTTATGGTCTTAGCAAAAGAGTTCCAGTAATGAAACAAATCAAGAGTGTTTATTAATATTTTATCTTAATTATAAAGTTTAAACAAAATATATAACTGAAAAATTGTCACCACAAAAAAATATACAAAAACATTTTTTTTTACATTTTTTTCGTGTGTGCTATATTTTGGAAATATTTTTTTCTTTTTAATTACAGAAATATACATTGTTTAGTCCAATATCGCGCCAATTTTTTTATAATGTCAATAGTTTTTGAGTAAATAAGGAAAAACTGTGTTATTTGATTTAATTAAAATTGAATTCATTGAGCAGTTTCAGTTTTTCCATATTTACTCAAAAACTATTGACATTATAAAAAATATAGCACACACGAATAAAACGCTAAAAATGTGAAAAAGCGTGTTTTTTTTAAATATTTTTTGTGCTTCACTTTGTTCACGTTGCAGGGTGTATGTTGATTTGAGATTTGGGTTTTTATGTTGTAGATTCACGTGCGGCATGTGCAAGCGCGAATTTATACGTGTCTGCTTGTGAAAATGCATGTAATGTGAATCCCCAATGCCTTGTAGACCTGAAAGACGTGTCACGACAAATCGGTCAAAGATAACTCGCCCACAGACAGCTTGTCCACGGACAAATCGGTCACACGACAGTTCGTACAATCAACATTAAATTTTATGGCCTTTTCAATATTCCGACATCATTATTTATTAAAGCATCATCAGAACGTGTTACGGGGAAAATACAGTGTTATTATAGAGAAATCCAACTGTGGAATTTCACATATGCTGGTAGAGAGGATGGCTAATCAAATATTAAAATAAATTATTGGTTTTCATTCTCTTGCGTCATGCTGACTACATATTATATTATATCCATACTATCCAAGTAACATACGGTCACACATGCGTGGCATTTTTACGTGGCGAGTGTTCACCCTTTAAGGGCCGGTCTAATAAACGCCCGAATGATGAATGTCACATGCACGAATGATGAATGTCACACGCACGAATGATTAACGTCACATGCACGAATGACTAATGTCACATGCACGAATGACTAATGTCACATGCACAAATGATGAATGTCACGTGCACGATTGACTCCCATATATGGAGTTTCAGCAGGCGCGTGCATAGGGTATAGGCAAATACATTTCAGAATAAATATTTTCTCCCATTCCAATAAAATAACGCATTTGGAATTGACTGAAGTGCTAACGATGGCTCCAATCGAACTTAAACTTTGAATTTTTTATCACTATATATTGCCTACCTATTAGGCGCATGTGCCTGTATGGAATGCACGCCCCTGAGTTTCAGTATACTGCACTCTAATCCAACGTAGACGTATTTCTTTATCTACGTGGTCCAACAAAGGAGCATCACGTAGGTCGTACAAGAACACCTGTTGCGTTAATGAAATCTATTCTAATCTAAATTGCACTTTTATCGTGAACTTTACAGAGGAAATGAGAAACGCAAAAAAGAAATAAGGATCCTGAGAAAAAAAAATCTCTCGAAGTTTTTTTAGTGTCGCGTCTATCTATGATATGCGATCTATCTATAATCTACATTCTACATTATAATATTATCTAGGTTTTTAGCGGTAACTTCGTGAAAGTTCATTTTAATAGATTAAAATAAAATACTTCTTTGTTTTTTTTTTTTTTTTAAGAAATCCTGTGCGGGAGACTCCCTAGATTCTAAAGACTCTAGGGGTCTATGACACTTGTCGTAGTGCCGCAGAGGTGTACGAGCTTGGTCGTCGCTACAAAGCGCCAATACTCAAGCAAGACCCAGTTGCTGTAAGGCTGGATGGACCTTTGGTGACCGGTCATTGGTAAAGGTTCATGAACTTTTCAACCCAGCGAAGAGCACATTCGAAATATAAATATTTTTTTTGTTATAATTCACATGAGTTTTTATTATTTTTAAACCCTTTGTTTGTGTTTAAAAAATAAAAACTCCTGTGAATTATAACAAAGAAGTATTTTATTTTAATCTATTCTACATTATAATTTGAAAAGATATATTGACATTTAAGAGCGCTTTAAAAAAATAAATTAGGCTGATTTATTTGGTGAGCGTTGTTTTTGTGTGTAAGAGCCCTCTGCGAGCTTGGTCGTCGCTGTAGAAAGTGTCAATTCTCAAGCGCTATGGGGCCGTCCATATATTACGTCATTCGAATTAAGGGGGGAGGGTGGAGTCTGGTCTGCGGATGATGGCAAATGACGTACGAGTACCAAAAGTGACGTCGTTCTTGTAAATACCAATTTCTACAAAATATACATAATATTATGTAAGATATATAACATTATTAATTATTAAGCTCATCCATTATTACAACAAGAGGAGGGAGGGGTCATTAGATAATGACTTTAGGATGATTGTAAGGGGGGGGGGTCGAAAATCGGCAAAAATCGATGACGTTATTTATGGACGGCCCCTATGTACTGTAAACCTGTTGTTTCCTTAATTTTATGGGCTTAGTAAAAGAGTGACAGTAATGAACAAAACCAGGCGTATTTGATTTATTATTAATCCAAATTATAAAGGTTAAACAATATATATACACTTGGACCGGTCCGCGTGTTCCCATTCCCCGACCTAAAAGGAATCTTTACTCAGACAAGCACACGGAAAAAAATTAATTCATCAAGTAGTTTCAGTTTTTCCATATTTACTCAAAAACTATTGACATTATAAAAAAACGGTTTCGATACTACACTAGACAATGTATAGTTCTATAAATAGAATGAAAAAAAAAAATTCCAAAACATAGCACACACGAGAAAGTAGCTACAGAAGTGAAAAAAACGTATTTTTTTAAATATTTTTTTGTGGTCGCAATTTTTAAGTTATATATTTTGTTTAAACTTTATAATTAAGATAAAAAATTAATAAACATGCTTGATTTTTTTCATTACTGTCACTTTTTTGCTAAGACCATAAAGTGTAAGAAACAATAACGGCAGATTTAGGGTATGATACTTCCGTGTGCTGTCTGAGTAAAGATTCCTTTTAGGTCGGGGAATGGGAACACGCGACCGGTCCGTAGTCCGTAGTGGCAACACTTCGGACTCGTAAATGGAAGGTTGTGGATTCGGATCCCGGCGGAGCACAAAAATATACCATTTATATTTCGAATGTGCTCTTCGCTGGGTTGAAAAATTCATAAACCTTTACCAATGACCGGTCACCAAAAAAAATGTCCATCCAGCCTTACAGCAACTGGGTCTTGCTTGAGTATTGGCGCTTTGTAGCGACGACCAAGCTCGTACACCTCTGCGGCACTACAACAAGTGTCATAGACCCCTAGAGTCTTTGGTCTTTAGTCTTTAGAATCTAAGGAGTCTCCCGCACAGGATTTCTTAAAAAAAAAAAAAAAACATAACTTTAAAAATGTCACCACAAAAAATAAATATAAAAAAACACACGGTTTCTTTACATTTTTAATCGTTTTTTTGTGTTATATATTAAATGTTTTTTAACCTTAATAACTTAGATAAAATAAATAAGTAATAAACACGCCTAATTTATTTTCATTTCAGTTAGAGCCCGTTCCCACTTGCCGGGTGTCGGATCCGTATATTAATCGGAGGTTCCAGTGGCAGAACATTGTGTATGGAGCTATTCACACGTGTCGAAAACCGATTTTGTCCTAAAGTGTTCTGCCACTGGAACCTCCGATTAATATACGGTCCGACACCCGACAAGTGGGAACGGGCTCTAACTCTTTTACTAAGACCATAAAGTATAAGAAACAGATTTTATTATAAAATGTCATGTTTAGGGTATATACCACTCTCAAGGCTCATATTTAATGCACGCCCACACGCAAACACGTGTTAGTTCGCGCTTACACATGCTGCATGTGTATTATTTAAATTAAAAAAATAACAGATCTCAAATGAACATCTAATCTAATCTAAGCTGCAAGGATATATACCATTTAAGATTTGAAAGAGATCGAGGCAGGTTTGGAGAGGCTAAGGCCATCCTTGGCGTAAAACCTGAGTATTAAACATTGCGTAAAAACTCAAAACATCCTGTGAACAAAAAAATATATGAAAGATGCAAAAGCACCTCTGGTGAATGTTTTAGTTTTTCATATTTTCTCTGTTTACGCGTTTTCATAATCGGGGTACGCAACTAAGCTACACAAATAGTGTAATTTCTTGTCGCGTTATCCCCGAAGGGTTTCGTATGTGGCGAGTGGAACCTATTTATTTTACAGGTAAGGGGGCAGGCTTTACGCCAACCACTTCAGTTGAAGTGGGGGTTTCCCAGCTCCCGAGGGGGTTGGTACTCATTTCTTGTGAAGGCTGAGTAAATCTTGCCGGTATTTTATTATGGGGTTTGAAATAAACACGGAAAACGGGAAATCATTTCTGACACCCTCGGTTGGGATTCGAACCCGAGCTCACGGAATGGAATGCAAGCACTCTGCCAACTGAGCTATCGACCGTACTACTCATTGTTTATATTGAGAGGCATACTACAAAAACTAATTAAGTACATACATACCTAGGTACACATATTATGTGAATTGAATCGTTTCGTTGTTTGAATGTGAAAATGATTATAATTTTATGTCCCATTAATAATATGAAAATTGCATAATAAAATACACAGCCACACTCGTCACAGCTTAAGGTTCATCCAGCCTTCACATTTTTATGCAATGGTTTTTTACTGCAAGACCTTCGGATTAGACATCGTATTGCATTTTCAATGTTACCGAATAACATGATTTATTTTATTACAAAACTGGTTTTAAAATAAACGTAGCATTTCCTTATTTCCCTAGTCCAAAACCTCCAAAAAAAAATATATTTGAATTTTGACATTTCTTTTTTATGTTATGGCTGTCGATGGCTCAGTTGGTAGAATGCTTGCGTTCCATGCGAGAGGGCTGGGGTTTGATTTCTACCAAGGGTGTAAGAAATCATTTCTCGTTTCGGATGTTCATTTCAAACCCAAAATAACAAGGTTTAATTAGCCTTTTCACTTTTGATTTTTATGTTGTAGGTTCACATTCGGCATGCGCAAGCGCGAACTTGTACGTGTCTGCTTGTGAGAATGCATGTAATGTGAATCCCCAAAGTTACATATCTTTGCAACTTAGATTAGATTAGAGATTAGACAAGCAATCGGAACCAGCCCCACTCCAGAAAAAACCCCAGCTTAATAGTGGTTCGCGTACCGGTCCGTAGTTCAGTGGTAACACTTCGGACTCTGAATGGGAAGGTTGTGGGTTCGATTCCCGGCGGAGCACAAAAAATATACCATTTATATTTTCAAATTTGCTCTTCGCTGGGTTGTAAAATTCATAAAAAAACCTTTATCAATGACCGGTCACCAAAGGTCCATCCAGCCTTACAGCAACTGGGTCTAGCTTGAGAATTGGCGCTTTGTAGCGACAACGATCATGCTCGTAAAAAGGTCGATAGCTCAATTGGTAGAATGCTTGCATTCCATGCCGAGAGCAAGGGTTCGATCTCAAGGTTTACTCAGCCTTCACAATAAATAAGAACCACCCCCTCGGGAGCTGGGAAACCCCCGCTTCAACTGAAGTGGTTGGTGTAAGGCCGGCCCCCTTACCTGTAAAAATAAATAGGTCCCGAAGCGCCACATGCGACACCTTCGGGGACAACGCAGGCAAGAAGCTACACTATATGTGTAGCTTAGTTGCGTTTTTTTTTTGCGTATTATGAATTTTTTACCTATGAAAATAAATAGGTTCCAGGCGCCACGTGCAACCCCTTCGGGAAAAACGCTGTAAGAAGTTGGACTATATGTGTAGCATATATAATCTAAGTTGCAAAGATATATAAACATTTTAAATGCATGCCACAAACAGGCGCGTGCAAGTTTACGCTTAAAATGCTGCACGTGTACTTACCTCAAATGAGCATAAGCATAGCCCTGCAACTTTTGCCGATATCCTGAAACAGGGGTGTCATTGCCAAAGTGAAGCATTTTTTACAGTATGGGTGGTCAGCTTCATACCAAACTGTACGTCAAGGAAATGGCATAATTGTGTTTTCTGCGATTGCGTTCCATTGCGTAGGTCTGTAAAGGCTAATTCCCACGATTGGTAGATTGGACAATAATTTCCAAATGCACATTTTGAGAAACAAAAATGTATTGAATATCGTTTTTTGTTTATTTTACTATGAAACCTTGCAAAAATGAATGCTTGCTATGAAATGGAGGTAATAGCTGGCGTTCTAACACGGCAAAATAATTTTTACTATTGTCTGTCGGTGGATTAAAAGTTGAGAGAAGAAAAAAGATCAACACACGCGACGACCTGTTGTGAAGCATTGTGAAATAAAAATGGCCGACACATTGTTAAGCTAACTGAAAACAGTGTTGACAACCTACTTAAATAAAAGATTAATTAATAATCAAAAGAAAAATGACAGCTAAGAGGTTTTAGAAGCATTGCAATGCATTCGAACTTGGAATGGTAGAGTCCAAAATTAAATCGTTCCTAATTTGAATTCAATAGCACGTTTATTTTTGTTTTCCTAATTTGAAATAGTAACCATGCACCTACCTACTTACAAATGTTGCCACGTGGCTAATTATTTTTTCAAGACTTTAAAACGCAAAATATACCTCCGTATAACAAAATGAATTTACCAACTCATTTTAGTAAAAACTCAAGTTTGTTTCGATCTTAGGACACTTTTAGGTATGTTGAGCGGGTGCTACAACCTTTGACCTCACTACGTAATTTACCATTATAATGTTTTTTTTTATGCCTAATCTAATATAAGTTGCAAATATATGTAACATTGGGGATTCACATTAAATGCATTCTCACAAGCAGACACGTACAAGTTCGCGCTTGCACACGCCGCATGTGAACCTACAACATAAAAATCAAATCTCAAATGGACATACACCCTGCGATTCTTGCCGTCCTTCCCTAAAACAGGGGTGACACTGGCAATGTGAACCATTTTTTACAGTATGGGTGGTCAGCCGCATACCAACCTATAAGTCAAGGAACTCCATTAGTATACAATTAATTTGGAATGTTTAATAGGTTTTCTTTGTTAGCATTCGGCGATGACAGTAAAGGGCCTTTTCAGACACAATGCATTCTGCCCGGATTGTCTATGGATTACCGGACAAACTGTGTGACAGCTTTCATACATCTCCATACACTACTGACTTCCAGAAAAATCGCGTAGAATGGTGGCACAATTCGTCTAGTGTGTATGGCTTGGCATAGCGCTAAAGGTAGCCAGAACCTCTCCAAAGTTGCAGTCTTAATTTTATAAAATTTGGGAAAACGCACTGTTTTGTTAGTTAATCAAATAAAATAACCTAAATTTCTATTTATAAATAAATTATGTACTCATTTGATGTTAATTCGTGCAAAAACTCACGTAGTCCGATATTTATAAGTTATAAAAAAAATCAATGCCAGACAAATGATTTGCAAAAAAAAAAGTCTACTCGGCAAAAAATTACGAGTCGAATGTTTGTGCATAAATAACATGTATTTAAATTAAGTCACGAACCTACAAAATAATGATCAAAAAGTTTAATAATCAACTATTTCATGAGAAACATTTCATATTTAATGCATGCCCATAATCAGATCGTATCAGTCTGCGCTTACACATGCCGCATGTGTATTGAAAAAAATCATTCAAATCCACATAAGCCGTGCATCTCTTGCCGCCTCTTATTGACACAGGGGTGGCATTGGCAAAGGGAATCACTTTTTACAGAGTAGGTGGAAAAATATTCTAAATTCAAATTATCCAAGTCCATTGACTTGGCTACTTGAAAAAATAAGCGTCCATCAATATCTAATCTAATCTAAGTGACAAAGATATATTACATTTAAGATTCATACTTAATGCAATTCCACAAGCAGACACGCATAAGTTCGAGCTTACGCATGCCGCATGTGGACTTACAACATAAAAACCCAATCTCAGATGAACATAAGCCCTGCAGCTCTTGCCGACCTTCCCTGAAACAGGGGTGACATTGGCAAAGAGATTTTTTTTCTACAGTATGGATGGTCAGTCTCATAACAACCTATAAGTCGAGGATTCAGATAATAACGTAAGTACTTAGATAAATTGTTTCAAAACAAGAACATGTCGATATTTTTAATATGCCAGCTATTAATCTTGTGTGGTACGAAAAACTGGATTTGTTACTTTCGTTTTCTTTTTAAAACTAGTTGCACACCAATCTGTGTATCCATATTGAATAGTACATTGGCAGGTAAAATAATAACAAATATATTATACACACCTTTGAAATTACAAGAGAAGAGATAATGATATTTAAATAAAAAGATTTAAACATTGAAGAGACGCTGTTTTAAATTTACATAGAATAAAGTGACATTGAAGAATGTAGATTTGAATTCGGAATGTTTCCTTTTTGTGCAACAGACAATATTACTTTTGACTTATTTTAGTAAAGTTAGTCCGTTAGATATCTCAGTTGGTAGAATGCTTGCATTCCATGCCGAGAGCAAGGGTTCGATCCCCACCGAGGGTGTCAGAAATGATTTCCCATTGCGGGATTTATTTCAGTCCGGTGGATAGCTCAGTTGGTACAATGCTAGCATTCCATACCGAAAGGAAGGGTTCGATCTCAACAGAAGGTGTCAGAAATGATTTCCCATTGCGGGATTTATTTCAGTCCGGTGGATAGCTCAGTTGGTACAATGCTACCATTCCATACCGAAAGGAAGGGTTCGATCTCAACAGAAGGTGTCAGAAATGATTTCCCGTTGCCGTGTTTATTTCAAACCCAAGATAAATACCGAAAAGGTTTACTCAGCCTTCACGAGAAATGAGAACCAGCCCGCTCTGGGAACTGCTGGGAAACCCCCACTTCAACTGAAGTGGTTGGCGTTAGGCCAGCCCCCTTACCTGTAAAAATATATACGTCGCGAATCGCCACATGATGATGATGATGATGGATGATTTATTTCCGGTGGCGCCGTTAAATGATCACAGACCATCTCAAGAGCGCCGTGGCTCTTCGAAAACAGCATTTTCTTAAGTCCTCTTCTGAAGGCGATGGTGGGCTGGTCAGAGCGAAGGTCGACAGGCAGCTTATTCCAGGCAACTGGCCCGGCTACCCCGAAGCTCCTGCCCGCAAAGTTGGAAAAATGTGACCCCTTTGGGGATAACGCAGGCAAGGAGTTACACATCTATATCTATAAAGAAGGATGTATGTATGTATGTATGTATGTATGTATGTATGTATGTCCCCTATAGACTCATAAACCGCTCATCCGATTTTGACGAAATTTTCAGGAAACATGTAACATATTCTTAGAACGAATACTGTGAAGTTTGATGGTGATCAAATAAACAGTGGTTCTCAATTCTCGATATTTCAGCAACGAGGTCGGTAAATTTTGAAACCACCCAATAGAAGAAGACCATTATATTCAACTACAATACATAATCTTAGTTGCAAATATACATTTACATTAAAGATTAATATAAAATGCATGCTCACAAGTAGACACATGTAAGTTCACGCTTACAAATGCTGCATGTGCACCCACTCATAATTTAAAATCCAAATCTAAAATGAACAACCCAGTAACTTTTACTTTACGCCAACTTGAAATGGATGTTATTCAGCTCCTGAGTGGCTTGACGCTCATTTCTTATGAAGGCTGAGTAAGCCTTGCCGGTATTTTATTTTGGGTTTAAAATAAACACTGAAACGGGAAATAATTTCTGACATATTCGATGGGATTCTAACTCGAGATCTCGGCATGGAATGCAATCTATCTATCTATATCTATAAAGAAGGATGTGTGTATGTATGTATGTATGTATGTATGTATGTATATATGTATGTATGTATGTATGTTCCCTATACTCATAAACCGCTCATCCGATTTTGACGAAATTTTCAGGAAACATGTAACATATTTTTAGAATGAATCCTGTGAAGTTTGATGGTGATCAAATAAACAATGGTTCTCAATTCTCAATATTTCAGCAACGAGGTCGGTAAATTTTGAAACCACCCAATAGAAGAAGACCATTATATTCAACTACAATACATAATCTTAGTTGCAAATATACATTTACATTAAAGATTCATATAAAATGCATGCTCACAAGTAGACACATGTAAGTTCACGCTTACAAATGCTGCATGTGCACCCACTCATAATTTAAAATCCAAATCTAAAATGAACAACCCAGTAACTTTTACTTTACGCCAACTTGAAATGGATGTTATTCAGCTCCTGAGTGGCTTGACACTCATTTCTTATGAAGGCTGAGTAAGCCTTGCCGGTATTTTATTTTGGGTTAGAAATAAACACTGAAACGAGAAATAAATTCTGACAACTTCAGTGGGATTCTAACTCGAGATCTCGGCATGGAATGCAGTTACTCTACCAACTAAGCTATAGACCGGACTTTTTACAAATATGGTGGATCGATATCGGTTTGGTTAGGGGTAAGCAACCTGCGGCTCACCAGCCACATGCGGCTCTTTGGGTGTGAAGTTACGGCTCTTTAGCTTCATACGCAAATATAAAAAAAACACAGAATTATACTTCTGATCGAAAAAAACTAAATCGTTCTGAATCGATTAACGATCTCTCCGCTACTTGTACTCGCTTTTCACCCTCCCCTCGCCCCATCGACGCTATTTATTGTTGGCAAAAAAACATTTGTGGCTCTTTACAAATCCAAATCCAAAATAAGATATGTATCATTTGAGATTCACATCAAATGCATTCCCATAAGCAGACACGCATAATTTCGCGCTCACACATACCGCATGTGGAACTACAATATAAAAACCCAATCTTAAATGAACATAAGCCCTGCAACTCTTGCCGACCTTCCCTGAAACAGGGGCGACATTGGCAAAGTGAACCATTTTTTAAAGTATGGGTGGTCAGCCTCATACCAACCTATAAGTCAAGGAAAAACTTTGAAATTTGTAAATTGTAATTTTTGGCTCTTCCGACTCAAAAGGTTGCCGACCCCTGGCCTAGAAAAAAGTTCCAAATTAAAAAATGTTATTCAAGTATTTCAAGTTGAATTTTAGAAATGTAAGAAAGCTTTTATATCCCGCACTTATAAAAAATACGATAAACGAAAGTTCGTAGGTCACAACTAGAAGACCATATTGAAATATATTATTATTATTAAAACCTTTTATTGAAACATACTTTTAATTAAAATATACATAATATAGTTGTTTTTTCAAAAAACGCATTTCTGTAAAATTATATACTCACCACAAATTTAAAGATCGTTTTTTTCTCGGCGGTTAAACGTCTTTCTTGTATGTGACAATGGTCCAAAGCAACCAAGATAAACAAAATGTTTGCCTTTTACCTAACCCGGCCGTGCGACTTACAATTTTGTTGTCAATAGAAAATGTTCCGTGTGCACTACCTAAAACTTTCACATATTGAAATAATGGATAGAGCACATTTTAAATGTGGGGAAAAATGTGAATTCACTTGGCCGGGATAAAGACAGGACAGGGAGTCAAAAATTCAACATAAATTAAACACTTTTATGGAGATAGTTGAAAAAACACTTAAGTGCATCATATTGTATGAAGCATTTTCCCCAACTGCATACGTTTCACAGTGCGGTTACATTGAAAAATATTCCTGATTGTTTGGAATACATTTATTTCTTCACTTTGCTCAAAGAGTATAGTGAATTTTATAGATTAGTTCTTTAATTGTATGATTATAAAATTTAATTTATTGTTTATATTCTTTTCTTGTATAGGTCAATATGCATCTGACCAACTATAAATAGAAAATGGTTCACTCTGCCAATGTCACCCCTGATTCAGGGAAGGTCAGCAAAGAGTTGCAGGGTGTATGTTCATTTGAGATTTGGGTTTTTATGTTGTAGGTTCACACGCAGACTGTGCAAGTGTGAACTTATACGTGTCTGCTTGTGGGCATGCACTTAATGTGAATTCCAAATGTAACAATTATATCCATGCAACTTAGAATAGATTAGATGAGTGACGTTACATAGCCGATTTTTTTATCTTAAATAAAAATGGAGCACCGCAATCGATTTTCACTATGCTTGGCTCTGCTGCTTAACAGTTGTACCTAGACCTTTTTTTTTAGAAAACGTGAAGATTAACCTAGAGATAAATTGTGTGAAGCTTGATTCCGATTAGCACACTTTTTTTTTTGATCCTGTTGTTTCCTCTTTTATCTGTAGAAAAAAATTGATACCACATGCCCAAATGGCGTAGTGAAACACGCCGGGTACTGCTAGTATTTTTCATAATACTCGTGATATTTTGTAAGTAATTTTAAATCAAAAAGTAGGCGCAGCAAGATGAATATTATGTACTCTTGACTTGCCAAATACCAATCATTATGGCTAAAAGAATCTCTAGACTTCCGGGATACGAGTAAATAATTATCAACTGGTCAAAATGTATGTAAATTTAAATGATCACACACATTTAATCTAAGCTGCAGAGATATGTAATTAGGTTCGCGTTGGTTCCTTGACCAATACGTTGGTATGAGGCCGACCACATAAACCGTAAAATTTCCTTTCCGTAAATGTTCCTTGACTTATAGCTTGGTATGCGGCTGACCACCCATGCTGTAAAAATGGTTCACTTTGCCAATGTCACCCCTGTTTCAGGGAAGGACGGCAAAAGTTGTAGGGTTTATGTTCATTTGAGGTTTGGATCTTATTTGAAGGTACACATTCAGCATTTGTAAGCGCGAACTACACGTGTTTGTTTGTGGGCATGCAGTTGATATGAACTTTGAATATTAATATATCTTTGCAACTTAGATTATAGATTATTATAATGTAGCAAGCGTTGGATCAACAACCTCATAACAAGAGACAGTTAGATGGTATGGACTTTAAACTCTAACGATTCATATTTTAAGAATCAGGTTCCTTGACTTATAGGTTGGTATGAGGCTAACCCCCCATGCTGTAAAAATGGTTCACTTTCCCAAAGTCACCCCTGTTTCAGGAAAAGACGGCAAAAGTTGTAGGGTTTATGTTCATTTGAGGTTTGGATCTTATTTATAAGTACACATTCAGCATTTGTAAGCGCGAACCACATATTAACATAGTCATGGACAAGTGTGTTCGAGATGCTAGACTTGATGATTGTGGATTAATGATAGGAGAGAGCAAAGTGAGTGTTCTACTGTATGCGGATGATGCTGTTCTTGTATCGGACTCAGCAGTAGAATTGCAAACGATGCTCTCTAGATTGAACGAAGCTCTGCTAGGTAATTATTTGAAATTGAATGCAAGTAAGACGAAAGTTTTGATTTTTGAAAGAAATGAAGAAAATACGAACTACGAATTTAGAATAAACGGAATGAATGTTGATGTGGTAAATGAGTTTGTATACTTGGGAAGTAAGTTTGAGAAAGATGGAAGAATGACAGGTGAACTTGAAAGAAGAGTAATGAAGAGCAGGTGTGTACTGGGTGCCACAGCTTGTATCGCCAAAAATCAAAACATTTCTAAAAATGCTCGATTGGCGGTACGCAGTGGCATACTTTTACCCACCTTGATGTATGGAAGCGAGGCCTGGACGGTGAATGAAAGTGAAATTAGTAAAGTCCATACTGTTGAAATGGACTTTCTAAGAAGTATGATTGGGAAAAAACGGAGTGACAGGGTGAGGAATGATTTTGTAAGAAAAGAATGTGGTGCAAAAGAAAGTGTGAAAGTGAAGATTAAAAGAAGTTTGTTAAGATGGTTTGGGCATATGGAGAGAATGAATGAGGAAAGACTGACGAAGAAAGTATATGTTGGTAGAATAGATGGATGTCGTGGTAGAGGAAGACCGAGAAAGGTATGGATGGACCAAATATCCGAAATTGCGAATGAATGGAATATCCAGAGTCATAATAAAAGAAGAGCTTGTATGAAGAAGGTTATGACTCTGGAGGAAATGAAAGAAGTATGCAAGGATAGAAAGAAATGGCGGTTGATCTGTGATGTTGGCGGCTAGGGTTTGTTAAAGTGAATTTGGTTTTATGATTTAGTTTTTTATGTCTATGTATATATTGTTATTTTTTATTCTTTGATTTTAAAAAATGTAATTTGTCATGTATGTTCCTTGACTTATAGGTTGTTATGCGGCTGACCACCCATAATATAAAAATTGGTTCACTTTGCCAATGTCACCCCTGTTTCAGGGAAGGACGGCAAGAGTTGCAAGGCTTATGTTCATTTGAGATTGGGTTTTTATATTGTAGGTCCACATGCGGCATGTGTTAGCGCGAAATTATACATATCTGCTTGTGGGAATGCATTTAGTATAAATCTTAAATGATATATATCTTTGCAGCTTAGATTAGATTAGATTAGAACCACACGTGTCTGTTTGTGGGCATGCATTTGATATGAGCTTTGAATGTTAATTTATCTTTGCAACTTAGATTATAGATTATCATAAGGTAGCAAGCGTTAGATCAACAACCTCATAACAAGAGACAGTTAGATGGTATGGACTTTAAACTCTAATGATTCATATTTTATTTGATCAAACATAGAGAATCAGGTCATTTAACGCATACCTAGTGAGCAATCGAATGCTTTTTTGTTGGATTGTATTTTTTCAAGTGGGCCCAACAGATTTTTGACTCAGAGACGTGTTACACAACCGACAAAAAACTTTCTAACGCAAGATACCGTATTCTGTAAGTCGACGTGTTTTCTCATATTATCTAAAATGAACATAAGCCCCGCAACCTATGCCCGCAACTCTTGCCGACCTTCCCTGAAACAGGGGTGACAACGTTCTCTCTCCTCTGACCCACGCCCTGTATATCCATCCCATCCGGGGATGTGTCACAGGACTCGCATGCAAAACAATAATTATATCGACGGTTAAAAGGAACTAGGGCAAGAGCGACGTTTTGGTCAATAATGAATTTTGAATGCTATCCTACTTAAAATTTTCCGCTCTTTCTAGTGCGCTCACACCCATAGCTCTACAATGATATTTTGTTGTTTATGCTTAAGCAGACAAACTGCGTTTTTGAAGTATGGTTTTGGTGTAACGGACAAGACGTTGGCCTTTTTTGTCCTAAAGGCGCTTGTGACATAAGAAAAATCGTAAAACTTACCTTTTTTTTTATTTTTGAGATGTTTTGATTTTAGCGACATGATAAAAAATAAAAAAGTTATGCCATTTTTCTGCAATCTCAAACTTTAAACTGCTCTCCTGAACAATCTAGTTTATGTCGCTTATGGCCTACTGCCTTTTAACCGTCGACATGAGCAATGCTTGTATGTGTACTGGACCAATGAAACACTGGGAGGACGACTTATAAGAACAGCCCAGTCATTTCGGACCCTATCATTGAGAGTTTACCAGATTTGATTATGTTAATTTGCAACTTTGGCAGGCTTACACTAAAATAAAGTCGACGCGTTTACTTCGCGAGAGAGCTAATGATTTCAGCAAACAGCGGTGTGATAATGAACGCCGTAAACTGAACCTGCAATAAACGGTGGATGCGAATGTGGACGGCCATGGCAGTATGTTATGACGGTGGTTTGGATCGACATAATATTGCTATTGCCTCTCAATAAGGTGTTATGCCAGTACCAGCACTATAAAACGCGACTTACAGCGTTTTCACATTATGTAGACGACGCATTCTGCCCGGATTGTCTATGGTGTGTATACGGTTTGTATACGGATTAACGTAAACGCAACTAAGCTACACATATAGTGTAACGTGGTGTAACTTCATGCCTGCGTTATCCCCAAAGGAGTCGAATGTGGCGATTCGGGACCTATTTATTTTTTCGACTTAGGGGGTCAGCCTCACACTAATCACTTCAGTTGAAGCGAGGGTTTCCCAGCTCCCAGGGTGGCTGGTTCGCATTTCTTGTGAAGACTGAGTACACCTTGCCCGTATTTATTTTGGACATAAAAATAGAGATAGACACCGAAACGGGAAATCATTTCTGACACCCTCGGTGGGGATCGAACGCTTGCTTTCGGCATGGAATGCAAGAATTCTACCAACTGAGCTATCGACCGGAATTTTCACGAGCTTGCTCGTCGATACAAAGCGCCAATTCTCAAGCAAGACCCAGTTGCTGCAGGGCTGGAAGGACCTTCTTTGGTAAACGTTTATGAATTTTTCAACCCAGGGAAGAGCAAATTTGAAAATATAAATGGTATATTTTTTGTGCTCCGCCGGGATTCGAACCCACAACCTTCCATTCAGAGTGTTACCACTGAACTACGGACCGGTGTATATTATATTGCTATGAAAAATCTGCAGTCCGCAAATTGTTTCCATATCTGTTTTAAATTTTGTGAGAAATTTGCACACAAATTAACAGTGAAACAAATTTTCTGAGGCAATAAATATTATCATACGAATGAACCAGTAAAAACTTCAAAATATTAGTTTTTTTCTCAGCCCGCAAATGTCACACTCGCACCTCTGTGTGAATTTATTCCTCAGCAACCAATAACAAAATACTTGTTTGCCTTTTCCTTTTCCCTTGCAGCCTTGTGACATCATTTTTTTTTGTGTGTGTGGAATTAGTTCGGACTATTTTTTTTAAATCACATCCAACAACCTAGGGGCTGTCCATATATAACGTCATTCGCATAAAGGGGGGGGGGGGGGAGTCTGGTCTGCGGATGATGGCAAATGATGTACGAGTACCAAAAGTGACGTCGTTCTTGTAAATACCAATTTCTACATAATATACAAAATATTATGTAAGCAATATAACATTATTAATTATTAAGCTCATCCATTATTACAGCAAGAGGGGGGGGGGGTCATAAGATAATGACTATAGGATGATTGTAAGGGGGGGGGGGTCGAAATCGGCCAAAATCGATGACGTCATTTATGGAAGGACCCTTATAAATAAAATAAAAAAAACTAATAAATGGTCTATGGTAGAAAAAATATTCGAATTTCAATTATTTGCGTTTTTGTTTCGCTTATAAAAAAAAGTATTTAATCTGGAAAAAATGACATAAAATATAATATTATCTGATTAATAAGTAGGTACTTATATGGGAGCTCGCATTCTGCAAATTCAGATAAAATAAGCACAATATCGCCACCTTAAAGGTAAAACTGAATAAGTACGGATTCAGCAATTTGAGAAATCGCGGATAAAGCATTTTATTGGGTGTAACTTCTCATAGTAAGTGAACTAATTGTAAGGAAGTGCTCATGAAAAACTTCTAACCTAGGGCCCGTCCATAAATTACGTCATCGATTTTGGTCGATTTTCGACCCCCCACCCTTTACAATCATCCTATAGTCATTATCTAATGACCCCCCCCTCTCTTGCCGTAATAAAGGATGAGCTTAATAATTAATAATGTTATATTACTTACATACATAGTATTTTGAATATTTTGTAGAAATTGGTATTTACAAGAACGACGTCACTTTTGGTACTCGTACATCATTTGCCATCATCCGCAGACCAGACCCCCCCCCCCCCCTTAATGCGAATGACGTAATATATGGACAGCCCGCTACATTATTTTTACACGTTATTAGTTGTATTTTACACTTTATTAGTTCAGATAAATGCATCTTTAAAGATACATTTATCTGAAAAACCCATGTAAGCTTAATTTACGATTTATTCAGTATCAACTTTAAAGCATCGATATGCTAATTAGAAGCAAAAACACGAGTTCTATAAACTTGGTGCGGGGCAAGTCGAAATCAAGCTATATTCTCGCCGTTTTTTTTTTATTTTTAAGCCGCTGTGTTCGTTTAAAATTTAAATTCAAGGTCTTTTTTTAGCAGGAAGTCGTGAACGAGTCCTCGACATTGGTATGTTACAGCATTGTTACCAACTAAACTCTTTTAAATCATTACTTTAACAAAGGTAGGTATCTTTATTTAAAAATATATATATAACCTATAACCTTTCGTAATGGATACCCTTTTGTATTTTTCTTTAGTTAAGTAGTACCTACCTGCATATTGTAAGGTTTCAGTACGTTTCTGCACGTGAGTTGGCATAGACAATATTGTGTCGTCATCCTGCCGGGTTGCTAGGAAAAAGTTGTTTTTGGTTGCTAAGGACTGCTGTCATACAAAACTGCTTTTGCTCGCCGAGAAAAATGTTCTGAGCTCATTGTATGATATTTACGCGTTGTTTTTTTTTTGCCTAAACGGCTGTAAGTACCTAAATTAATGAATCATTTTAGTATGAAAATAAAAATATTTTATATTTTTAACTGTAAATCTGTTCACACAGTGAAAGTCCATTGTATTTTAAAAATTCAATTGGAAAAAAAACAATGTTTTAATTCACCCTTTATTTTATTTTTGAATATGTCTTATTACTTACTAAGGCAGAAACGTTTGAGCAAAAAATAAAATAAAAAGTGAATTAAAACTTTGTTTTTTGCATTGTTTTTTCCAATTGAATTTTTAAAAATAAACATATTTGTTAACATGATACGTTAAATATCAGTATTTTAAATTATCTGCATTTTTAAATTATATAAAAAAACTACTTTTACTTTTGATAAAAATAAAACGTGGGTAGGTAAGTATATGATGATAATGAATTATTTATTATTTTTATCTGGTTTACATAATGTGACAGTAACGGGAAAGTGTTCAATCGACAGATTTACTTAAAATATGTGACATGTTTTATTAAAATGTAAATTGAGAAATCAAAAAGTTTTCCATACTGTGTGTAGAGAAAAGTGAAAACAATAATATGACACGTCCTGTCTTTAGGTACATCAGCATCTTCCAAAATATTATGTCAAATTTAATTAATGGCCGTCAAATGCTATAAATGCAACCTACTGCACTATATTTTGAAACAATATTGCGCTCTTATTTCAAGAGAAAAAAATAAATAATAATAAAAACAAATCAGAAAAAATACAGAAAATATGTTTCAGTCTTGTCAAATGGTTGACACTTTCTTCCTGTTAAAGAATATGCGTGTTCTTGAACTACAAAAATAAAGGTCCGCGAGTAAAAGTATCACATTGCGTCAGACGGAAATGTTTATTTTGATTTCAGGAAAATACTCACCCAAATACAAAAAGGTTCTTGGATCATAAAGCTGCCAGCATCTACGAATCTCCTGAGCGACGTGGTTTTGTTCAAAGCAATCTCAACCGGAACGGATTCCAGCGAGATTGGTTCTCCATCTGATGGCGCAGCATCAGCCTGAAGAAACTTCCTCCAATCTGGATTGCTCGTCATGTTCATCGCATAATACACTGACGTAGACAATAACATAACACTAAATGATAAATAAACCCGCAGCGAAGGGATCGGCACCCTTTCCAGAAATGTCACAGGCATTTTGTTGCGGTCAAATTGCACGGGATCTAATTTGTTTTCGGCTTATAGGTACACTGATAAGCACGGTACACAGGTTTGATTTTCATGTTACTTATCTGGCGCGCGTTGACAATGCGATTTAAGCCCACAAATGAGATAAATATTGCGTGTTGCCCCGGCGAATAGCCCACGCCATGGAAATTTCGGACGACGCGACACTACCGACGGACGCCTGACCACACTTTATTATATTTTTTTTTGACAAATTTAATATGGCGGAGTTTTTTTCATTCAATTGAAGCTTTGGGATTTGGCCGCAGTGGCGCTAGCGTCAATGGTAACTCTGTGGGGAAGATTCTCAGTTTGTTAACTTTGTCAGTAAAAGTAAATAAAGTTTGTATAATTCTCACAGAGATGGCAGTAACCGATAAATATATATTATATATTTTATTTTTAAGAGAAATTATGTAATTTTATGTAAAAAATTAAATAAACATTATTTTTAAGTAAAAATTAATCAGTTTTATTAAAAAATATTTGACGTGTTCAATCGGTCTGTTTTTTCTTGTTCTCCACAGCTTATTCAACAGTTTCTATACCTAGGTATCAATTGTTTATTTATTTATGTAATTATTACTCTCACAAATTAATTTAATAATAAACTTCAGCTCTCAGGCTCTCAGTATGTAACTGAGTGGAGCTGTTTTTCATTACAAATTTGATTTCAAAAGCCTTTTGTATGTTTGTTGCAAATCACCCAAGCATGGCATATTTTTTGTAAATAAAAGTGAACCTTTCTGGTTAGACTCTGAATAGATTCTTGTACAACAAAAAATCAGTTGTCAGTCATATTGTTACCTACTTTTATTAAATTCTTACCGTTTTATTGTTATAGTAAAGCTTTTACTTCTTCTTGAAAATAACATTTATTGTATGTAGCAAGTACTTAGTTGGGTATCCACTCTTAAATTTAGAAAAGATATACTTTCACATGTGTACACAAATAAATAACAAACAATAAAATGAGTGTTTTTCAAAACTCATTAAGTGTATTTATTTTAAAGTAAATCAACTATTGTCAGTGCTTCAATACATCACTGTAAGCAAGAAAATAATAATAAAATATTGATAACAAAATTAGGTAGGTGCAGTGGGCTTATCAACAATAAAATACTTCTAGACTTTGTCTCAAGACAAGAGAATTCTGCCGTGATTTGACGTCAAACCATTCCTCGCAGACGATTCACCATTTTTAACAACAAAATCAGTGCATTTTACCAAAACAAAAACACACACAACTTCCGCGTCATCTTTGCAGATTTGTTACATTTTTTTTCTGCTGTGGTACCTACTGAACTGTCAAACTGAATTGTATTTTGCATTTTACGATAATTTTTACTTCTGAAATTGTGTAGTGGTTGATAAACTTTTGTATTCATTACTTTCTACTTGACATGGAGGACAAAATCAGTGGTTGCAAACCGATGGATTGCGCTCAGGAGGCGTCAGTGATTGTGCCCAATGAGAGCCATCGGGAAATCAAGATGGCGGTCGAGTTACATGATAACTGTGAGTAAAACATTTCCTTGCACTCGTTTTTGCTTTGTAACAACATGACGATAAGAGGGGCTCAATTTTTTATCGATTATTATTTTTTTATCGTAGCTTCCAAAGAAAATGTGTAATTATAGAATTGACTGCAACGTCACCCAAGGCTAAGAATGTATAAACAATAATATGATATCCAAATACTTAGACACCTACTTCTTCTTCTTCTTCCCCGGTCCACTCCTAGACGTAGGCCTCCCCAAAGCGTCTCCATACCTTTTCATCAGTTACTGTGCTCAGCTTTTTTCCATTCGACATTTCAATCATCAATTATTATTCAAAGATTATTACTTGAAGGAACTTATCAATAAGTTGCAACGTTTAAATCTATTTTTTCCCTCCGTTTGTCCTTGCTATTCAAGATGCCTTATTGGAAGAAAGCGTTCGAACTCAATAATAAGTTTAATTTATAATTTTTGAAGAGTATCAATAATAAGTACTTACTTGTTATGAATTTTAAATTCGTTTTTAATCCCTTTTAATTAAATAGGAGTTAGAGACCCCCACTTCAACTGAAGTGGTTTGCGTAAGGCCCTTTCCTGTAAAAATAAATAGGTCCCGAATCGCCACATATGCGGGCCCTTCGGGAATAACATATTGTTTTTGTGTTTTTTCGGATAATGCCATGGTCTATATTATGCAGCCTATTTATCTGCCAATGTTTCGTTTTCAAGAGCGGAAAGCATTCTCAAGGCGAGCTATCAAAGCAACATGGTGGTTTTTGTTGTCGTCACGGTCGCTTGCTGTCCGTAACTAGTGAACAAGTTTCTAGCATAAAATTTCGAACTCGAATCATCTAATTTCTATATTATTTTGAAACAACAAAATTATTCACGAATTTATTGTTGTTAAAATCGATTCTATGAACTAGTCTATTTATTGCTGGAGCTGTTTGTTTATGATAGTAATAACAAAATGTGATTTTCCATTATGCTCCATGCATTGAGTTTGCTCAGGGCAACTGTCAATATTTGCTTTTTGGAATTACTCATTTATTTAGTCATACTCATAGGTAGATAAAATAATTCTTAATAATAATTTCGACGGTTAAAAGGCTATAAGGCATGAGCGACAAAAACTAAAGTGTTCAGAAGAGCAGTGTAAAAGTTTGAGATTGCAGAAAAATGGTATAACTTTTTTTATTTTTTATCATATCGTTAAAATCAAAACAGTTCTAAAATAAAATAAAATAAAATAAAATAAAGGAATTTATTGATTTTTCTATTAATGTGGTTATACGATTTTTGACACAAGCGCCTTAAGGATAAAAAGGGCCAAAATCTTGTCGGTTACACCAAAACCATACTTCGAAAACGCAGTTGTTTGCTTGGGCATAAACAACAACAAAAAACATCGTAGAACTATGGAAGCTAGCGCATTAGAAAGAGCGGAAATTTTTAAGTAGGTTAGCATTCATAACTCATTTTTGACCGAAACGTCGATTTAGATTTTTTCACCCTATTGGAACAAAACGACTAACACCGTGTCACGATAAAATGTCCATTGACAGATTGTCTACTGACATAATGTCTACGCGACAAAATGTGGACATTGTGTCGTTGGATATTCTGTCTATGGACATCTTGTCGTGGAACTCTTGCCACATACCAACTCCAACTTCCCTCGTCTTTAACCGGGTTTAAAGACTCAAGGGGCGTCGACAGATCTTACCGTATCTATGTGAAGAAAGCAAGCAATAAAACATGGCGGGCCGCGGGATGTAAACAGCTGATCGCCATCAGGGTTATTCATTGCACATTTGATCCATAACTGATCCATGACCATGAGTCATCGTTTTTTTTTGTATGGAAATTTTTAGGTGGCTCGTTACGTGGCAGTCAAGCCTTGGATGTAGTGATGAATAACACCGTATTATATACCGTATGTGAGAAAAAAAAAATTAAGATCGGTCCAGCCTTACAGCAACTGGGTCTTGCTTGAGAATTGGCGCTCTCTATAGAGACGACCAAGCCCGCAGAGGGCTTTTGAGGGGTGATTCCATTGGTGATTCACATAAAACAAAGCCAACGCAGCACACAACACAACACTACGCAAGTAACTGCTCTGCTACCAAGGATCGGGCATCAACCACCACATCACCAACATCCAACAACATACAGTAAGTGTAATAGACCCCTACCCCCGTATTCACGATCAAAACTGGCACTTACTTAAGGGCAAACCAGCGCTTAGATTGGGGAAATTCATTTCAAGAACAATACTTAAGGTAAAATTAGCACTCAAGCGCTCCAAAAACTAGCACTTAGGTAAGTAAGGTCGACACGTATATTAACCAACGCTTAAGCGCTGTCAAAATACTCCGTCATATTTCATTGTTATCACATTTTTTGTTTGATTGTGAATTTACATGAAAAAATGAATTCCTTCTATAAACATGATTTTTACGCGTGTATTAACATTGTTTTGTCGAGTTTATTTACATTGCTTGACCATCAGAATTGGGTTTGTTCTCCGGTATGGTCTAGGACCATACTGCAATGACAGATGAACTGTCAAAATATTCCGCCGCATTTCATCAGCACATTTTTTGTTTGGTTGTGAATTATTTACATAAAATAATGAATTCTTCCGATACAGTTGACTTCAACGAGAATAATAACATTGTTTTGTTCAAAAATAGTGTCCCAAGAAAATATATCAGAGACTGTAAAGACCCATTTACGTATTACGAAGAGGAAGAATTTAGAAGACGTTTTTGATTGAAAAAATGCGTCGTTCTGTATACAGTTTTGACGTTGCTCATTGAGGGTTGCAAAGCCAACGATTTCTTCGATCTGTTATTTTATCTTCTATTACAGGTTTTTCTTTAATCAGAGCTACCAGCAGCTCCTTTTCCGCTGGAGAAAACAACATCTTTTTGGCGCTGAAATCGATCAAAACACTTTACATTGGATATAATATAAATGTATTTTTAAAAACTAATAGAAATTGTAAACAAACAAATTCGTACTAACGGTTTACTTAAATTAGTAATTGCGTTATACGTACTTATTTGTTGTCAAGTTTTATGCAAAGCTGATATGACATTGAAATTTGAAAGAGGCGGCAATGATAAGTGTGAAGTACGCCGAATATCGGTCGGAAGGTACTGACCAATTACAGAGCTGGGTTTTTTCGAGAGCCAATGACAAACCCTTACGTCTCCTGGGGGTTGGGCACTACGCTGATTACTGCTTGAGTGTTCTTTGTGAAACAAAACGCTCCAGAATGTCGACCCTTGAGTAAGTGTAGCGCTTGAGTAAGGCACTTAAATCAGTTTTGATCGTGAATACGGGGGTAGAGAGTCTCTTAAATATAGGGGTTGGGAGCACGGGATTCCTTAAAAAATATATTAGACCCAATTTATGAAAGTCATCTGTACCCCGAGTAAAAATTATTAAATTATGAATAAACTCATCCACCTGAAAATAAATGTATAGAAACTAAAAGCACAGAGGTTCTATTGTATATTTCATACATTTTTGTATTAGGAATTGTACAGCTTTTATACGTGCTACAAAATCTTCTAAAAATAGTATACGCGTGCCCAGGTACCTGTGTGGATAGATCTTTTGAGATAAGTTATTGTGCTTGTTTGTCTTATGTCCATCAGACGTAATTTCACATGAGGAATGTTTGTCTGTGTAGGTACCGAATCAAATGGTTTAAGTCGGTGTTATGGCCGAGAGATCAAGTGGCTGATGTTTCTAGCGGATTTGGAATAGAATAACGCTGGTTCGATCCCCGCCTCGGTCATTGACCATAACTTTAACCATGCTTCAACAGATGCCATTGGATAATTATTAATTAATAATTCATTAAAATAAACAATAATGAATTATTAATAGATGAATAGTTTCTGGCAAGGCAGAATAGGTTGGTGAATTGCATTCCTCTTCGCAAATCTATTAATAAAAAGGTACATAAGCGAAACAAGCACTGGGGGAACGAAGTGTGTAAAAAAAACATTTAAATAAATATTGGAAAGAGATGTTTAGTTGAAAAATTCAACCTGCCATTTATGGGCACAAACAGCCAGGTTTTCAAGTCACCGACATTTACATATTTTTCCATTTTTATGATATTTTGTTGTGTGTCAATCATTTCGTGTACGCGCTGGCGACATTTGAATAATCTACCTGCAGCGGAAAGGTTGGCACAGCGGTGAAAAAATATAAAAAAACGACACTTAGATATACATATTATTAGTAGAGATAATTATATGGATGTAACTAAATACTGGGTATTAGGAAAATGCATCTATAATCTAAGTTGCAAAGATTTTGCATTTAGATTTTTTTAATTCGGAATCTTTCCTCGGTGAGCAAACTTCAGTCTTGTATGGGACTGCCGTCATTAGCAACCAATATCAAACTATTTGTTTTGCATTTTCACTAGCAACCCGGACGGGCTGAATAACTTCTCGAAGCGTTCTCCTCGAAGGAGAACCTATTTAGTTGTACCGGTAAGGGCCTTCCGCCAAAAACTTCAGCTGAAGTGGGGGTTTCCCAGCTCCCGAGGGGGCTGCTTCTCATTTCTTTCGAAGGCTGTGTAAACCTTGCCGTTACCGAAACGGAAATCAATTCTGACACCCTTGATGTGTATCGAACCCAAACCGTTGGCATGGAATGTAAGCATTCTACCAACTGAACTATCGATCAAACTAAAACATGCAGAAAAAACGCAACTAAGCTACACATATAGTGTAACTTTTTGCCTGCGTTATCCCCGAAGGGATCGCATGTGGCGTTTCGGGACCTATTTATTTTTACGGGTAAGGGGGCCGGCCTCACACCAACCACTTTCAGTTTAAGTGGGGGTTTCCCAGCTCCCGGGGGGGCTGGTTCTCATTTGTTGTGAAGGCTGAGTAAGCCTTGACATCGAAAACTTGCTCTCGGCATGGAATGCAAGCATTCTACCAATTGAGCTATCGACCTTTTTACGAGCTTGCTCGTCATCGCTACAAAGCGCCAATTCTAAAGCAAGACCCAGTTGCTGTAAGGCTGGATGGACCTTTGGTGACCGGTCATTGGTAAAGGTTTATGAATTTTTCAACCCAGCGAAGAGCAAATTTGAAAATATAAATGGTATATTTTTTGGGCTCCGCCGGGATTCGAACCCACAACCTTCCATTCAGAGTCCGAAGTGTTACCACTGAACTACGGACCTGTTCAAGCAAGAAGCCTGAAAGTTCATATTTACTAAAAAGGCCATCACTTATTGATATCGGGGATATGAAAAGCTTCATCTTCGTAAAAAAAACAACAAACTAATATAAAAGCATATTTCACATAATATTTTGTACATTTTTTGGGCACAGTGTGTAGAAAAAACTTGAAGTTTTCTATCTACCTGTATTATATGTACTGGTACGTATAGATATTGTACACTATACAGTAATAATGTTGCTTACGGCAAAAAGCACATAAAACATCCTGCTTTAGAGATTTGTCAATATTTATCGCTAAATTTGTCGGATTAATATTCCAAATCACGTCTGTATCTCTCCTCACATTTGTAATTATTTCTACCTTTTTTATATAAGTAAATGAAAATCTATACGAACGCCAAACTGGAAATATTATATAACTTAGTCTTCTATATCTTCTTCATCATTTCACGTTCACGCTGAAGAAGCCCATCGTCCTTCGTCCTTCCAGGATCCAGTCAGCCTTTTTCTTCCTCCTCCATATCTCTTCTGGGCTGGAAGTTTCATCATCACGGTAATTCTTACCTACCGAATATTTGTATGAAGACCTGTCAATCCAACAGCTGATTAGTCTTCATGCAAATATTACCGATATTCGGTAGGTAAAAACTACCATGGTGATGAGACTTCCCTATCCTGGGCCTTTTGCATCCAGTCACCAGCAACGCAACGCAATGCAACTAAGCTACACATGTACACAACTTCTTACCTGCGTTATTCAGAATGGGTCGCACGTGGCGATACGGGACCTATTTATGTTTACGGATAAGGGGGCCTGCCTCACGCCAACCACTTTAGTTGAAGTGAAGATCGGTGTTATGGCCGAGGGAGTCAAGTAGCTGATCCTTCTAGCGTATTCGGAATATAATAACGTTGGTTCGATCCTCGCTTGGGTCATTTGACCATAACTTTGATTCTGGATCAACAGATGTCATTGGGTAATTATTGATTAATAATTCATTAAAATATTCAATAATAAATTATTAATGTATGATATTAATACCTGTTTCTGGTCAGTCAGAATAGGTTGATGAATGGCATTCCTCTTCACAAATACATATATTTAAAAAAAAAGTGGCGGTTTCGTTGCTCCCGAGGCTGCTGGTTTCTTATTGTTATGTAAATATGAAATATAAATATTTAAAATTAGTAGGTATTAGTTATAGGAATTCTGTGTTGTATTGTGTGGGTAGGAATCATAGAATAAAATACGTGCAGCATCGATAAATAATAATTACTATGCCCTTCTGGAACTGTCAAGCAAATATAGGTCTAGATTGTACTGTTTTAAAGAGTATAAGAAGGGTGCCAGTGGCTTGCAGAGCGAGCAGTATCATACGAGATTTACAAACACATAGAACTAACTTGATCAGTGAACAGAAACCAAGAGGAATAGTCGAGAAAGCTTTGTGAAAATAAATTATTTAAAAGTGTAAAATAAACAACTGTATAAGAAGACCTGTGTATTTTAATTTGAAAGACTTTTGAACCCTAATTTCGTAACATTATGAAGGCTGAGTACGCCTCGCCGGTATTTATTTTAATTTCTGACACTCTCGGTGGGGATTGGACCCTTGTTCTCGGCATGCAATGCAAGCATTCTACCAACTGAGCCATCGACCGGACTGCTCTGTATGTCGTCTGACCATCGTGTTATAAAGCATTCCTCTAATTCATTTCTCCTCATGAATTCTCCACTCCACTATTCTCTTGATCCATCATTGGTCATTGAATCTGGCGACATGCCCTGCCCACGGCCACTTCTGCTATGCCACTCTTTTTATGCAAAAAAAAATCTCAAATGTTCACAGTTATGTATAAAAATATTATTTTTGCAATAGCACGCGCCGGACGAGTGTGTCTAGCTTGTACAGTGTATTTATAAGAAGAGTGCCTGTTGGAAATGCAAGAATTACATTTGAATTTATTTGTTTGGAGCGATAAGTGAGTCACAACTCAAATAAATCATCCGCACATAATGGAAGTGAGATATTAAATCATTACCAACGGCAATTAGTAAGTTGCTATTGTTTACTTCATTAAAACGACACTAATAATGAAAGAGAGAGAGAAAGTTGCGGGCAGAAAGAAAATTAAAACGATATTAAAAATTAGTACCCCTCAAAAGCGGAAAAGTAGACTATAATAATCTTTATCTATAAAATCTGAGGCATTCACTTTGTTACCTTTCATTTTTTAAATAAAAAAAAAATAAAAAAATTGTATATGGTTACGGGGTTTCCGAAACCGGTCGTACATTAGTAAATTTTACTCGCCCCGTAACCATATACAAATTGTTTTTTTATTTTTTATTTTAATAATCTTAAATCTAAGTTGTTAAGATATTCATGCAACATTTAAGGATCATATTTAATGCATGTCCGCAGACAGGCACATGTAGGTTCGCGCCTACGCATTCTGCATGCACATATCTACAAATAAAATAAAATAAAAACTCACATGAACATAAACCTTGCAACTCCTGTCGCCTTTCCCTGGAACAGAGGTGATATTGGTAAAGTGAGCCAGTTTTTACAGCATGGGTTGTCAATTTCATACCAACTTATATTCAAGGAAAGACAAGGTGGGATAAAGCATTAATTTTTTCTTCTCTATCTATTCATACACTAGTATTCATTTAACTCGACATGTTTACGACATGTTTTTTTATACATTTTAATTAATACCGACTTTCAATATTGCTTTTACAGGAAATAACCATTTAAAACCGTTTAAATTCACGTATTTTTTATTGATAACGATCTTTTAATCTGTGATTCACTAAAAATAACTTCAAATCAGACCATGGATCCTGAGATGAGGAGGTCCAGCTGCTTTCTACCTTTTAGGAGGTCTTCCAGCTGGACGTTGACCTATTGGCATTTCATTAGCTACAATCTGTGTGAGTCTTTCACGACACATTCTAGAGACATGATCTCTCCAAAATCGCCCCCTGGATCAGCTCCATCTCACTATGTCCTTTATTTCACTGGTTTATCGTAGTGGAATATTTAAAAATTGTAAAAAACATCAATCTGATTAAGCTGTAGTTTTCTTTGTGTGTTTTTTCCTCTTTTCTCTCTCACATTTCCTCTGTATTACCCCAGCTACATTTAGCACATCAGCACATCAGGGGTAGAAATATTAAGTCACTGCATTTAGTCAGCGTTGTTCTGCAATAAATTTGATTCAAATTATTTGCTAGCCAAGTTAATTTTTTATCATTTTTTTATTTATATTATTAACGGACATGATAGTCCAATTACATAATTTTATGAAAAGGTAATTACAAAGAATGACAAAGAAAACAATATAATTCAAGGATTAATATTACATAATAGCACAGTCAAATAAATATCTATACTTTCCTCAGCAAAACAAAGCTCTACGGAATTCAGACAGGCTCATGCCGCATAAATCTAGATGAAAGGAAGAATTTAAAAGACGACACATTCTGTTAATAGGAGAATGGTATCCTAAATTTGAAGTGTGAAAGTTGAGAGAGAGCAATTCATTTATTCTAAATCTTCGCGTTGGAACATTTAATTTGATACATTGATAAAATATGACTATCATTAAGTTGATTGTTTATTAGTTGATAAAGTATTGACAATGAGTGTGTTGATTGTGAATAGGTTTGTGAGAGATGCGTCTCATTGTGACATCAAGGTTTACAAACAAAGATGGCTGACTGCTGTGTTGACAACACCAACAATAATTGCTAGCAACCTTATCGACACATAATCGCTTGCAATGGCTGCGTTTTGATTTACAAATCAATCAATAAACATCATGGTAATGCCACGCTAAAACGCTTCGAAGCTACAAATGTACTGTAACTTCTTACCGCGTTTTCCCGAAAGGGATCGAAAGAGATTCCTTGACTTCTAGGTTGGCATGAAGCTGACCACTCATACTGAAAAAATGGTTCACTTTGCCTATGCCACCCCTGTTTCAAGGAAGGTCGGCAAGAGTTGTAGTGCTTATGTTCATTTGAGATTGGGTTTTTATATTGTAGGTCCACATGCGGCATGTCGCACGTTTAATAATAAAGAGTAGTAACTCAAAAAACATGAATGTTGGGAAATCACGTTTGAAGTTCAGGCAGCCAGTACAACTTGTATGGGATGAAAAAGGCGGCCGATGCTTTATCTCGGTCATTTTCGTCCAAATTGAACAGCTGTCGCATTCTACCTATTCTTCTCGCATTGTTCTTGCGTTTTATTACAAAATCTCGATTTTCCCAATTTTCGAGTTATTTCTCTTTATTATTAAACGTGCAATGTGTTAGCGCGGAATTATACATATCTGCTTGTGGGAATGCGTTTAATATGAATCTTAAATGATATATATCTTTGCAGCTTAGATTTAGATTTAGATCGAATGTGGCGAGTGGAGCCTATTTTTTTGCATTTAAGGGTGCCGGTCTTACATCAACCACTTAAGTTGAAGTTTCCCAGCTCCGGAGAGGGCTGGTACCTATTTCTTACGAAGGCGCGGGTTAATGCAATTCAATTGAGTTTCCCCTATCACATAAATAATTTAATAATAAAGAAGATTCTTAATGGGTTACTCGTTTATTTAAAAGTAGTACAATAACTATCTTACAAAAAATATTATAAGTTTTCTAATTGCCGGAAAGTGAAAATCACATCCTTCCATTTGACAGATTGATTGAAGTCCGGTCGATAGCTGAGTTGGTAGCATTCTTTACCGAGAGCTCGGGTTTGAATGCCACCAAGGGTGTCAGAAATGATTTCCCGTTTCGGTGTTTATTTAAAAAAAACTATACTGTAATTAAATGTAAATTAACTTTGTAAAAAAAGACCTTAATTTTCATATAAAATGCGAAGAAACTTTTTCCCCGACCTATTACATTGCCTACCATGTGCGTGTGCCTGTATGGGATGCACGCCCCTAGGTATCGATCATGATCTGTGGTATCGATATATTGGTACATTCTCGAATTATCCGAAATCGCTGGGGTATAAAAATATCACTCAAAGCCACGACGACCACGTGCGGTATTATGATGCAGAAGTATTTTTTTCATCCCAACAACTTGAATAAAATGCATGCAAACCGTGTACATGTAAGGCATTAATTTAACCTGAGATTTTCCATGCAATATGCATGAGGTGAGGTGAGTATAGAGCCCTGCCAGGTGTCGGCTAGAGCGGAGCCTCCTTATCGATGCAAACGGAAATGTGACCCGTAAATGTGTGTAAGCTGCAGGAGGTACCTAAACTATGACCAAGTAGGGGATTTATGGAAAATAAATTACAAGCGTGCGTTAACCGAATCCCTGCCACTATATTAGCTCTTATGATGAACAAATAATCCTGTTTCAGGGAAGGTCGGCAAAAGTTGCAGGGCTGAGTAAACCTTCAAGGTATTCTTTTTCGAGTTTAAAACGAGAACATTAGAACGAAAGAACCGAAAAGGGAAATCATTTCTTACACTCTCGGTGAGATTCGAACTCGGGCTCTCGGCATGGAATGATGGGGAGAATGAGTGATGAAATACTACAGAAGGTCGAGTTGCAGGGTTCATGTTCATTTGAGGTTTGGATTTTAATTTGTAAGTACACATTCAGCATTTGTAAGTGCGAACTTACACGTGTCTTTTTTTTGGGCATGCATTTGATGAGTTTTGAATGTTAATATATTTTAGCAACTTAAAAAAATATAAAATAAATTAAATAAAAAATATAAAATAGGTGAAGTATATGAATGAGTATGCAAGGTTATGATAAAAAATGGAGTCGGAATGGCGACAGAGTTACAGTTACACTATATTGAAGTGACAGAGAGAGATTTTTTTATCACCGGCATAGAAAGGGTTAAATATAGTACATTACGTAAAAAAAATACTTCGCTTTTTTCTGTTAAATAGAAGTACCTTTTAATTCGGCCATTTCAACTCTCTGCTTATTTCTTAAAAAAAAACATCACGTCGGATGTAAGATTCAAATGAGTTTTTTCTTCATCCTTTCATATCCACACATTTATAGATAAAGATGTACAAACGTGAAAAAAAGAGCCACTCACAGGTGCATAAAATCTATGCGGAGAGGCTTTTTTATAAAACTTTCAAAATTCATAAATAATTTATGAAAAGCGAAGAAAATTACACATCATGTTTTTTAATAAAGGCGAAGAAAAATGCAAATTATTTGAGAAAACATTTTTAAAAATAGGATAATAAAAAATAAAAAAATAAATAATAATAAAATAAACGAGTGAAATAAAGCTGTATTTCAAAAAAATATTACTTGGTGTTTAAAGTTTTATTTAGAAATAATTAACAATGAATTTTCACATTGTTAATACACAAACCATGAAAAATATAACATTTTTTAAAATCTTATCATTAGATACATAATTCGATACTTTAAAGTTATAACTGAATTAGTGACATATTAAGCTGATATGGGTTTTTCAAATAAATATACCTTTTGACCGATTTTCCGTGTCAGAAAATACCAAAAAAAAGTGTGAAAATCCTGTAGTTTAGAAGTTTTTCATGAGCACTTTCTTACAATTAGTTCACTTATGTACTATGAGACGTTACACACAATAAAACGTTTTATCCACGATTTCTCAAATCAGTGAATCAGCAATTATTGTGCGACATGTACTTACGTCCATAAAGATTTGTTTATTTTTGTAAAACAAGAAAAACCGAAAGCTGTTTTTGTATGTGTCATACCTCAAGTAAATATTAACAAAAACAAATTAAATGAAAATCTGTATTTCATATTTATGCAATCATTCACTTTGCCAATGTCACCACTGTTTTAGAGAAGGTCGGCAAGAGTTACAGGGCTTATTATCATTTGAGATTGGGTTGTTGTGTTGTAGGTCCACTTGTGGCATATGTTAGCGCGAACTTACACGTTTCTGCTTATGGGAATGCATTTAATATTAATCTTTAATGTAGTACATCTTTGTAACTTAGATGACAGATTATAGATATAGACTGATATTTTATGAAGTGCAGCTTGACGTTTGTTGCTCTTTCGAGAACACTGTATAATATATATTAACCCCATTTACAAAAAGAAGTTGCTGAAAGGCTGTGTAACCTACCTGTGGAAATAAATAGTTTCCCCACGTGAATGCTAATTAGAAAAAAAAATGGGGTAGCATGAGGAAGTGCAAGATCTTGCTTACACATGCTGTGTGTATACCAGAATACTCATAAAAGAAAACCCAAGCTAGCTGCGTAGTGTTGTGTGTTGCGTTGGTTTTGTTTTGAGACACTGAAAGGAAGTGGCGATTGATATTGGTTTTGGATAGGATAAGGTTAAATTGGGATGGGAACACAGATACCGGTAACTCATTCCATCAGCAGGCAATTTGGCAAAAAAGAGTCGTGAAAACACCAAGTTCTTATAGTTTTGATGTCTACTGCAAAGGGATGGATGTGAGCCGTTCTGCAAGTTGTGACGAGAGGAAGTGGTGTACCTAAGTGAGGATATTTTATCAGAACAGACGCCATTATGGTGCCTATAGGAGAGACTGATCATTCCAAATTTCCTTTTGTGTTTGAGGGAATGTAGGTTGGCTGTGAGAGTAAGAACATCAATCAGCTTCAACTATGGTGAGTACAACAAGTATTAAACTTCCCTCTATCGTTTAAATACAATATTAAAACTAAATCACTTAGTAGGGGTGCTGTTGTATCTTCCAAGCATTTATCTGTTTACGCCATCAGGGGAGATAACGAAATGTCTTATACTTGGATTTATGCTTGCTTTTGAAGCCACGTGAAAACAGAACAGATTGTTTTTGTTTTTCCTCTCGCATGTATTTTTTCATTTCTCCCTCGTCGAAAAGAAAATGATTGTTGTGAAGAGCCGATGTCGCAACGTGATATGAATTGCCGGTCTTGTTACTATTTTAGCTCGGCTTGTTGCAAATCTTTGCAGATGATATTTTGGCACGGCATTCAAAGCTTCAGATCGTATCGCCATGTACTTTATTTTTACATGTCAATCTCTAATTGCTCCCACTGCAACGAATCCATACAAGCACAGAGACCGGTCTGTTCTTCTTCTTCTTGTGCCACTTCTAACGAAGATCGGCGATCATCATAGCTATTTTGAGTTTTGATGCTGCGGCTCGAAATAGGGACTTGGTGCTTCTGCCGAACCACTGTCGCAGGTTCTTCAGCCACGATGTCCTTCGGCGTCCCTGAGATCTTCTCCCCTCAATCTTACCCTGAATGATAAGATGAAGGAAGGGTCTGTAGTCTAGTGGTAACGCTTCGGACTCGTAAATGGAAGGTCGTGGGAATGAATCCTGGTGGAGGACAAAAAATATAGATAAAATTGATATTTTTAAAAATGCGTTGAGGCTTCCTGTGGGGGGGTTTCCCAGATCCTGATTGGGTTCTCATTTCTTGTGAAGGCTGAGTAGGTTTACCTTGCCGTTATTTCTTTAGGGTGTGAAATAAACACCGAAACGGGAAATCATCTCTGACACCCTCGGTGGACATCCAGAACCGCCACTAGACGATCCTTTTCCGCCACCTGTCATGGTCTCCTGGTTTGGAACCCTGTCTCTGAGACTGATTCCCAGCATCATCCTATCAATGGCTCTTTGGCACGTCCTCAGTCTGTTGGCGCTACACTGAGTGAGCCCTTTTGTTTCCAAGCTATAGGTGGATACTGGAAGCACGCATGACTCAAAGACCCTGCGTTTCAGGTTAACAGGCATTTTCGTGTCATTGAGGATGACATTACATAGCTTCAAAAAAATGGCTAATTTTTCTGTTGACATAATGATTCACTGCAATAATGGATACTGCATTAATCACATACTGTTTGCAGTTGTAAGAGTATGAAATAGTAAACAATGAAATACTTCTTATTGTCATAAAATGACGTATTGCCATTCTTAGTTTTACTATTTGCTTGGACTGCACTTTTAACCAAAGCATTTTTGTTCACACTACGTTAAAATGTGACTCATTGTATTTTGATTTTTTCGTCCATCTTTGTGAAAACTGCGCTGCCTTAATAGGAAGTCACATGCTTTCATGATTCTATAATAATCTATCTATAATCTAAGCTGCAATGATTTGTTAAGGCTCATATTAAATACATGCCTACTGACAGTCAGGCACATTTTTTTTTTGTGCACAACAGGTCACCCTTATTACAGTGCACCCTCACAGCTATCAACACGCTGGGAGGAACTCTATTGAAAGATTTATGTAGGAAAAAGAGGTGAAGAGGCAAGACACATGTAGGTTCGCGCCTACACATTCTGCAAATAAATAAACAAAACCTCAGATGAACATAAACCTTGCAACTCCCGCCGCCTTCCCCTAAAACCGCTGTGACATTGCCGAAAGTGAATCGATTTTTACAGCACGGGGGGTCAGCCTCATACCAACCTATCTAATCTAATCTAATCTAATCTAATCTAATCTAATCTAAGCTGCAAAGATATATATCATTTAAGATTTATATTAAATGCATTCCAACAAGCAGATATGTATAATTTCGCGCTAACACATGCCGCATGTGGACCTACAATATAAAAACCCAATCTCAAATGAACATAAGCCTTGCAACTCTTGCCGTCCTTCCCTGAAACAGGGGTGACATTGGCAAAGTGAACCAATTTTTTTACAGTATGGGTGGTCAGCCGCATAACAACCTATAAGTCAAGGAACATACATGACAAATTACATTTTTAAAATCAATAAAATAACAATATATACATTGACATAAAAAACTAAATCACAAAACCAATTTTACTTTAACAAACCCCAGCCGCCAACATCACAGATCAACCGCCATTTCTTTCTATCCTTACATACTTCTTTAATAAGGAAAAATTTGTTTAACTTGTAAGTACACATACAGCATTTGTAATCGTTAACTTACACGTGTCTGTTGGTGGGCATGCATTTTATATGAATTTTAAATGTTAACATATATCTTAGCAACTTAGATGGATCAGGGGTCTCCAAACCATTCGACCAAGGAGCAATCGGCCAAGTTGTTCTAGGGTTACGCTAGTGGTGGCCACTGCCTCTGCAGAGCTGCCTCCATCATTCTGCCTATCATCACATTCCTCTTTAAATTCATTCATATCCATCACCTTTTTCATGCATTTTCTTCTTTTACGCTCACTTTATATATCCTAATCTTTTACAATCTCCTCAAACTTTTCTCGGTCGTCCCTTACCTCTTTTTCCTTTCACACTTCATCTGTATACTTATTTTGTCAATCTATCATCATTCATTCTTTCCACATGCCCAAACCATCCCATCACATTCTTTTGTACCTTTATGAAATGTGTATCCCGACATGTTGTGTGCAGATTTGGTTCTAATCTAATCTAAGTTGCCAAATATGTATAAGTGACATTAGAGATTCACATTAAACGCATTCTCACAAAACAGACATGTTTAAGTTCTCGCTTAAACATGCCGCATGTAGTCCTACAATATAAAAACCCGAATCTCAAATGAACATACACCCTGCAACTCCTGCCGACTTTCCCTGAAACAGGGGTGACATTGGTAAAGTGAACCATTTTCTACAGCATGGGTGGTCAGCCGCACATATAAGTCAAGGAACATACACAACAAATTACATTTTTAAAATCCACAAATTATAACATGTATGGACATCAAAAACTAACAAAAAACAAATTTCAATTTAAAAAACCCTAGCCGCCAACATCACAGATTAGCCGCCATTTCTTTCCGTCCTTACACACTTTTTCATTTCCTCCTGAGTCATAACCTTCTTCATACAGACTCTCATTTTATTATGACTCTGGATATTCCATTCATTCGCAATTTCGGAAATTTGGTCCATCCATACCTTTCTCGGTCTTCCTCTACCACGACATCCATCGAGTCTTGCAACATATGCTTTCTTCGTCAGTCTTTCATCATTCATTCTCTCCATGGTTCCCCAGTAAATTTATCGCGTTACAAATGTACCGCAGGATTTGCATTGATCCGCGATATGTAATTTGCATACATCTCATTTGAATTGCATAATTGTTAGTGTAGAAGCAATTACGAGGAAATCCCTGATCTCAGAGGGTAACCCAACCGCCGTGTGTTTTAAACGAACGTAGCTAAGCTAACAGATAAAGATACGCACTAGAATGTATCCACTTCGCATCTTTAGTGCTTGTTTGTGTTATGTCCATCACAGGTAATTTTAAAAGAGCAATGTTGGTATGTGTACACGACCAATGTGTCTTATGAAAACTAGAAATTGATTTTTAAAATATCTAAAACAACTCTCACGTTATCGTGGCGTACGTTATTGTCTTCATTGAAAAGCCATCTTGAAATCAAATCGCATATAAAACAAACAAGCACTGGAGGGACAACTCGCCATCTTTCTCACTGACTGACACGAATCGCTCTCAAACCATCGCATCTACGCTACTAAATCTCCCGGGGGGCTGGTTCTCATTTCTTGTGAAGGCTGAGTAAACCTTTGAGATCGAACCCTTGCTCTCGGCATGGAATGCAAGCATTCTACCAATTGAGCTATCGACCTTTTTACGCGTTTGATCGTCGTCGCTACAAAGCGCCAATTCTCAAGCAAGACCCAGTTGCTGTAAGGCTGGATGGACCTTTGGTGACCGGTCATTGGTAAAGGTTTTCTGAATTTTTTAACCCGGCGAAGAGCAAATTTGAAAATATAAATGGTATGTTTTTTGTGCTCCGCCGGGAATCGAACCCACAACCTTCCCATTCAGAGTCCGCAGTGTTACCACTGAGCTACGGACCGGTCACAACGAGAAACAACGAGACGGGAAATCATTTTTGACACCCACGGTGGGATTCGAAGCCGAGCTCGCGACATGAAATGCATTAACTGAGCTATCGGCTTGATATATAGTAAATATTTGAAAAATTGAAAAACTTCAGTGATGAAAACTTCAACAACAGTGGTTTGTCAAAAAGCACCAAGTCTCTATTTCGAGCCGCAGCATATAAAGTGAAGATAGCTATGATGATCGCCGATCTTCGTTAGAAGTGGCGCCGAAAGAAGACAAAGAATATGTTTTTTTGTGAATTACACCTCACGAGTCCTCTGCTAGATTGGCAACCGCTATAGAAAGCGCCAATAACTCAAAAAAGACCCAGTTGCTGTGAGTCTGGATCGGCCTTGAGTAGAGGTACATGAATTTTACAACCCGGAGAAAAGCATAATTTGATCATTTTGTTGTGCTCCGCCAGGAATAAAACACGCGACTTTCCGATTACAAGTCTCTAGCGTTAACCAATACACTACGGACTAGTTGAGGCTTACTCGGCCTCCACAACAAATGAGTACCAAATGGAGTGGTTGGCGTAAGGCCGGCCCCCTTACCTCCCTGTAAGAATGTTCCACTCGCCACATGCGAAATCCTTCGGGATAGCGCGGCAAGAAGTTGCACTATATGTGTAAGTGTAGCTTAGTTGCGTTTTATACTTTAATATTGAACTGTTTGGTACTTAGTTCTTTATTTCGATCATGAATACAATCATGAATGCGCTACCTCTGTGTATACGAGTATTCCGTCGAGTCGTCTTGAACCCAGCGACCTGAATTACTTTACATTTATAAAATAACAACACACATAAAACACTAAGTACTATAATCTTTAATCCAAGTTGCAAAGATATATATACATTTCATTATCTAGATTTTCAGCAGTTACTTCGTGAAAGTTCATTTTAATACAATAAAATAAAAATTGCTTTGTTTTAATTCTAATGAGTTTATTTTTGGACACGACCAGTTTCTATTTACACCTGAAGATGGGAGGTACTGCTTCTCCCGAAACTGGTCGTGTCCAAAAATAAACTCATGTGAATTAAAACAAAGCAATTTTTATTTTATTGTAAATACATTTAAGGTTAATACGCAATGCACGATCATAGCTGAGAGCTGTGGAGAGTGCAAATGCTTTTAAGTTAGGATTGAATTGAATAGGATTGAATTGTTGATAGGTCTGTTCAGGAAGGGCTATTGCTCTGCAGTGCCCTTGAGGTGAACTCACAAAACGGCACTAAATATATTGTTAAATTACTATTATTATAGCAGACATGCATGTGCACTAAATAAACAAACCTCACATGAGCATAACCGTTGCAACTGCTGTCGCCTTTTTGCTGAAACCGAGGTGGAATTCATACATTGCCTTCTTTTACATTCGCTTTGTATGTATAACCTATTCTTTCACAATTTCTCTAATCTGATCAAGCCCTATTTTTCTCGGTCTTCCCTTTCCTCTTTTTCCTTCCACATTTCCTCTGTATACACGAGTACACTTTGGTCTTTCATCATCCATTCTTTCTACATGTCCAAACAGTGTCATCACATTATTTTGTATCATATTTTGTATAATAGGGTTGGTAAGAGGCTGATTCGTCATGCTGTTATAATTTATTTCACTTTAGCCAATACCGCTCCGTTTCAGGGAAAGGCGGCAAGAGTTGCAAGATTGTACGTTCAAGTGAGGTCCGGATTGTAAGTATGTTCATTTAAGATTAGTTTTTTCTCCTTGTGTACAATATTTAAAAAAATAAAAGTTTACGAGAAATGCAATTCAAAATGATTTTTTTTTTTCAAAAACGTAGTTTTATTTTCTCGACCCTCTTGAAAATGACCTGAAATTTGAAGGTCGAAAGTACTCGAGGCAAATAAAATTAATTATTGTGAAAATAAAACTACGTTTTTGAAAAACTATTTTTATTTTTTAATAAAAATTAATTTTCACTGTGTGAATACACAAACCCTTAAAAGTTTAAGAAATGCAATTGTTTTTAATTTAAAATAAAGACTAGTTTTATAGCATCCCCACTTTGTAAGACAAAGACATACATTGTATGTAATTATTAAGTCATTTTATTGATTCGTAATTAATTTTATTGATTCTCATCAATCAGACTATAAAATAATTTCAAGCCAACACTGTGCAAAATAATTTCTCAAGTATCATCTAATGTGGGGCTTACACTCAGCCCTATTAGGACGGGAAGTGAGGTACCCTTAGTACGAGTTGCAAAACTTGAGAAAAGTAAAGTTTACGGAAAATATTTAAGAGTGATTTCTCCCAAAATCTGCCGTTTTTGTTTTTACACTTTATGGTCTTAGCAAAATAGTTACAGTGATGAAGAAAATCAAGTTCAAACAAACAAAAACGGCAGATTTTGGGGGAAATCACTCTTTAATAATTGCCGTAAACTTTACATTACTCAAGTTTTGCAACTCGTACTAAGGGTAGGTACAGGCCAGTGAGCAAGGCAGAATGTAAACACGCTCCTCTCACTGCTCCTGCTCATGCTACACGTGCTGCCCATTGATCATGATCCATAAACCTTATTTTTTACCTTTTGACGGACATCAGGAATTCGGCCATGGTATTCATACGGCAAAGAGCTTCGACATTTGTGAATGGATCCATCCAGGAGATTTTCTACATTCGACGGTATACCTATCCACATTTTAAAGGCAAGAGATTTATTCGCAAGGCACCGGTACAAAATATGGATAATAAGAATAATATTGGGCTAATTTATTTGGTGAGCGCTGTTTTTAAGTGAATCACACCTCAAGAGTCCTCTGAATAATGTAGCATCTCACCATTCACAGACATAACTTATCAAGTACGAGAAATATTTCAATTCAAATGAATCTGTCTTTTTTTTTATCAATATTTGTCCGCTCGATAGCTCAGTTGGTAGAGTGCTTGTATTCCATGCCGAGAGTGTAAGAAATGATTTCTGGTTTCGGTGTTTATTTCAAACCCAAAATAAAATGATGATGATGATGAGTTGATGATTTCTTTATAGCGCCGTTTCGTGATGTAGTCACTCCAAGGGCGCTGGTGCAAACGATGCCAGAAAATTGCTTGTCTTCAGTGCATTCCGGAACTTTCCATGGTCCTCTAGCTCTCTCACATGATGTGGCAGGTGGTTCCAGGCCAGAGGGCCAGCAACTGCAAATGCACACTCTCCAAATATTGTGTTAACTCTTCTTATAGGTTCTTCAATCCTTGATTTGGCTCCAGTCTCAGCCGAGCGCAGTGTTAGGCTTTTTTTGCCGAGGGTGACTGGTTTGATTAAATCAGCGAGATATTAATATTAAGATAAAATACCGTCAAGGCTTACTCAGCCTTCACAAGAAATGAGTACCAGCCCCTCGGGAGCTGGGAAACCTTCACTTGAACTGAAGTGGCTGGCGTAAGTCTGGCCCCTTTATTTAAAAAAATAAAAAGGTTCACTCGACACACGCGACTCCTTCTGGGAAAACGCGGCGAGAAGTTACACAGAAGTTACAAATAGCTCAGTAGCGTAATAACAATGTAAAGCGCCTTCAGGTGATTTGTCACAAAACGGCGCTAAAGAAAAAAGTGTCAAATAAATAAATAATCTGTTATTTATGTAAATTTAGAAATCAAGAAAACTTTAAAGAGGTTCACTATTTGTTTTTTTTTTAAATTCATTATTCTTAACCATACATTTACATTTCGTATTAAGTTTTTTCTTGTGTGTGTTTTTTTACTTAATTTTTTTTGGTGTAATTTTATTGTTTTAAGTGAACGACGCATTGACAATAAGAAATGTGTTTTTTGTAAAATTTTGTTGAATTCTGTGATAAAAAAATCAGTTCGTGTGGTAAACGTTTTGTAATGTCATAAGTATCTTAGGAAATGAAAAAAGCACTTGCAATTTAATTTTTTTTAGGACATTGTGCAAATGATTCTTAATTGAGAGGACACCCATTTTGCAGAGGTCAAAATATGGCAAAAATTAATAAATAGCATGATGAAGGTCGGCAAAAGTTGTGGGGCTTATGTTCATTTGAGATTTGGATTTTATTTGTAAGTACACATTCAGCATTTGTAAGCGCGAACTACACGTGTTGGTTTTTGGGCATACAGGGAGCTTTAAATGAATATATCCTTGCAACTTAGATTATAGATTATAGATGATCTGGACATGCTATGACTCTGAAGGAAATGAAAGATGACTCTGGAGGAAATGAAAGAAGTATGTAAGGATAGAAAGAAATGGCGGTTGATCTGCAATGTTGGCGGCTAGGGTTTATTAAAGTGAAATTGGTTTTATGTTTAGTTTTTTTTTTATGATTATGTCCATGTATAAAGTATTATTTATTGATTAACAAAATGTAATTTGTCATGTATGTTCCTTGACTTATAGGTTGGTATGCAGCTGACCATCCATACTGTAAAAAATGGTTCACTTTGCCAATGTCACCCCTGTTTCAGGGAAGGACGGCAAGAGTTGCAGGGCTTATGTTCATTTGAGATCAGGTTTTTATATTGTAGGTCCACATGCGGCATGTGTTAGCGCGAAATTATACATGTCTGCTTGTGGGAATGCATTTAATATAAATCTTCAATGGAATATATCTTTGCAGCTTAGATTCGATTAGATTAGATTGGATCTAAAATTTAGAATTAATTTAAAAATTCAACATATATTTTCTTGTTGATTTTTGAAGGCGAAAATAAATTTTAACTGTCCAACTTGGCAGTTAAAAAAGTTAACTTTTCGTCTCCTTGGTGCTTGTTTGTCTTATGTCCGTCCATCAAAGGTAAATTCCGCATAAGCAATGTTTGTATATTGTGTCCTGTAGGTACCAATGTGTCTTATGAAAACTGAAAATTGATTTTAAAAATATGTAAAACAACTCTCACATTATCGTGTTTTACGTGTTTTTCTTAGCTCAGATTGTGTAGAAAACGCAACGCAACTCAGCTACACATATAGTGTAATTTCTTGCCTGCGTTATCCCCGAAAGTTTCGCATGTGGCGGGATTCGGGACCTATTTATTTTTACGGGTAAAGGGGGCCGGCCTCACACCAACCACTTTCAGTTGAAGTGGTGTATATTACAATCTTCGCAATTTAGATAAAGATGTTTATTTTTAGTCATACAGTGTATTTTTACAAATAGTAACCCTTTCAAGGAATCGAATGGCATTTTATTTCACATTTACTTAATGGCTTCTTAATTGCATTTACGCAGAAGGCTTGCAGTAATCTAGCAAAAGAATTGTAAATAAATGAATTATTTGCTAATATTAGTCTTTGCGGCTAATGGACAACAAATGCGAGTTGGCCATCAATTCGACGATCATGTTGGTAGGTGTAAAATGCCACCAACACACATCTTTTACAACAATTTGGCATATTTGCCTTCGAAATCGACGATATTTGAAGGTACCTGTATTCCCACCAAATATACTAACATATTTTTTCATTCTGTGTTTCAATTATGCTGTCGATAAAATGTAAAAATAAGACTTGAAGAAAAAAATAATAAAAATGGAGTCGAGAAAAAAATAGGAAATATAAAAAAGACGTCATCCCTTCGGGTTGCTGACCAGATAGCAATTTGTATTTTGTAATCGATTGTTAAAAAGTTGTTATTGTCACCGAGACCTAAGAAGGAGCTCTGCTGAAAGAATTAAAAATAATTAATCATCACATTAAACGAGCAATTGAAAGGTGATGCATTTGATTTCCACATAAATGAAACTTTTCTTCATTACACTTTTTTTTTGTAAGAATTCGCTAAAGAAAAAAAAATCGCAAAGGTTCATCTAGCTCTTCGGTAACGGAGGTTTGCTTAACGGAGGTTTGAAATCGAGGCTGTTGAGCTACGAACGATCTCGCAGAAGGCTCCTGAGGTGTGATTCACACTAAAACATTGCTCACCAATAAATATTCTAAATATTGTTATAATAATAATTATAAAGCCCAAGGGCACTATTCAACTGTAACATCTCCGAAACAAACATGTCTTCAATCCCGACCTAAACGCACTTGCACTCTCTACGGCTCTAGGCTAATGTGGTAGCATATTCCACAGCGCAGAATCGGCCATGCAAAAAGCACGATCCAAGTACTTTGCTTTATAATAGCGTTTTGGAACAATCAATTTTTATGACCGACACAAAATGCAAACCTAGACGATTAATGCAATCCCCACACACGTAGGTCATTATCAGCTGGCACCTTGTTCGTCGATTGTGTATTAGACGCATGACATGTCAACTGTCATGCAACTCTATCATTCATAGCACAACATAATCAAGTCAGTCCGCCTCGAATCTCCTCGGGATCAACATCGCAGCGGGTTACGAGTAGTTTTCGTAATATTCGCGTGATTATATTAATAATTTGCGTTAGGTATAATTTGCGTCACAGTAAAAAATCAGCTGGCCGGCGACTGACCACGCTCGACAGCCGCGCGTTCCATTTTCAAAATATACATCGCGAACTTTTGTTTTGTCTGTGATTCTATCTTTTTTTGAATTTCGAACTTTTTTATAAAAGCAGTGTTGTAATAGCTAAAAATAATCATCAAAGTGAACGATAAAAATAATTTACCTACCTCCATTCATAAATTTAAAATAAAGTGATTTATTTTTAAACTGAACTCATACAATATTTTTGTACACCATTTTTAATATTTATGTTAGAAGTGTTCAAAACATGGTATGCCATTTTTTTTAACTCTATACTCATTATTAAATGTATTTTTAATTTGCAAAAATGATAGGATTCCTTGTAGAATAGTTTGCTATGAAGCTGTAAAAATTGGTTCACTTTTGCCAATGCCACCCCGTTTGAGGCAAAGGCGGCAGAGATGTAAAGTTAATATTCATGTGATGTTTGGTTTATTTTATATGTATACATGCAGCAAGTGTAGACGCGAACTTACATATATGCCTGATTTTAGGCATGCGTTGAATATCGGCCTTAGATGTCAATATATCTTTGCAACTTAGATTATAGATAGGGTAGAGTTGGATTATTGCATCAATAATACAGGTTGTTTACTACCATTTTGTATTAATTAATTGAATATCAAGTTTTATTTTTAATATTTACGAAAGTGTTCAGGTAGGTAACTAAAATTGGGTAAGCTAATATCAATTACAAATCCGGGTAGGTATTAAATAGAATCGACGAATTCTTGACTAATATGTTGGTATGAGGCTGACCACCCTTACTATAAAAAAATGAGTTGTGGGGGTTGTGTTCATTTGAGAATGTGTTTATATGTTGTAAATCCACATGCGGCATGTGTAAGCGCTACGTGTCTGCTTATGGGTATGAATTTAATATAAATCTTAATGTAATATATCTTTGCAACTAAGATTACATAGAGGTATGCACCTGAATAATTCATTCAGCCAATTATTGGCTCGACAATATTGTGTCGTAACCGGCCGAGTTTCTGGTAAAAAGGCATACAAATATTTTGTTATTGGCTGCTAAAGCCATACAAAACTGATGTTTGCTAGCCAAGAAAAAAATTACAAACTAAAAAAAAATCCGGTATCATTTAATTTTTCATTTTCGGCAAGCATGGATTCCGTAATTCAAATATGGAATACGTTCGATTGTAAAGAACAATATGAATTTGAATTCAAACAAAACATCATTTGAATAATTCGTGTTTTGTGTAGTTTTAGGTGTCCACAAACTGTTTCATTAATTTATTGTAATTTTTTGTTCGTCTGGATATAAACACCGCATATTATCCAATGCAAGCTTCAACGTTTTATTTTAAGATGTTTTCTTTCCTTGGACTGTCACATTTTTTTCGTAACGTTGAACAACCTACAGACACTTCTGTTTCTTCTTTTTGTGATTTTTGACATTTTGTCATCTTGTTTCACGAATGAGGTCCGAACATATTTGAATTTGGAACTATTTCTCGACGAGAAAACGTGTCTTGTATGAGACTGCCGTCCTCAGCAACCAATGACAAATTTAACTTTTTAGAGTATGTTCATTTACACAGGGAAAATGATTTTTTATGAGAAAGGATTCCTTGACTTATAGGTTGGTATGAGGCTGACCACCCATACTGTAAAAAATGGTTCACTTTGCCAATGTCACCCCTGTGTCAGGGAAGGTCGGCAAAAGTTGTAGGGCTTTTGTTCATTTGAGGTTTGGATTTTATTTGTAAGTACACATTCAGCATTTGTAAGCGCGATCTACACGTGTTTGTTTGTGGGCATGCATTTGAGAACCTTAAATGTTAATATATCTCTGCAACTTAGATTATAGATTATATTTATCTGATACAGTTTTTATTTTCACAATTATTTTATTACCTCAAGTACTTTCGAATACTGTCATTTGGTAGTGACTATGCAAAGACCGGTCACAAAAAGTCCATCCAGCATTACGGCAATTGGGTCTTGCTTGATAATTGTGCTCTTTGTAGCGACGACCAAGCTCGTTAAAAGTCCAGTAAACAGCTTAGTTGGTAGAGTGCTTGCATTCCATGCCGAAAGCTAGGATTTGATCCCCGCCGACGGTGTCAGAAATGATTTTCCGTTTCGATGTTTATTTCAAACCTTAAATAAAATGCAAGAAAGTTACACTCAGCTACACAGAAATGAGTATCAGCTGCCTTGGGAGCTGGGAAACCCCCACTTCAACTGAAGGGGTTAGCGTAAGGCCGGCTCCTGTAAAAATAATAGGTCACGAATAGCCACACGTGACTCCTTCGGGGAGAGCGCGGAATAGGTTACACAAAGCTTGGTTGCGTTTCTTACTTGAGTTTACTTTTCAATTTATAATCTTTAATTATGTCGCTATTCCGTTGGGGGGGGGCCAGAGCCTCTGCGACTTTGCCTCCATTTTTTCCTATCCTTGCATAGCTCTCTCAATTAATAAGCATCCATCACCTTTTTCATACGTGTCCTTCTTTTACATTCCCTTTGTACATCCCACTCTTTCACAATTTCTCCAATCTTATATAATCATTATTGAATATTTATTTAGTGAAATAAATTGTTGAAAATTGTTTGTTTAAGAAGATTTCTGCTAGAGGAAGCCTCAGGAACATTAAAATGGAGTTTTTATTTCATTTAAGAATTAAAAATTAAATGAAATTACAATATTAGAGAACCGAGGTCCTTCTCATAAAATTTTATCAACCAATCCAAAAAAAATGTTTTAAAGGAATGTGAGAGGAAATAAATGATAAGATCAAATAAGTGATATTGCTAAGATGCAATGCGTCCAGCTAGCCTTAACCCCTTGCCGCCCACACGGATTATCTTCGCGCAATAAGTTGCACGGTGGGCGTGGAGGGTTAACTCAGCGCTGCCGCAGTGGGACAGTTATCGCCGACTGGATTTAGAATGGAAAGTAATAACGCAAAACTGAACCGAAAAGGAACTGCATCTAAAAATAATGACCTTTGAAGAAGTGGCGGCTAATCTGCAATGCTGATTTGTAATGTTGGTTTATTAGTTTGCTACATTTTTTGCATAAGAAATTTTTGACTTTTTTTGTATAGATTTATTTTTAAGATTTTGTTGTTTTTTTTTTATACTTAAATGTTAATTATTACTCGTATTCCTTGACTTATAGGTTGGTATGAGGCTGACCACCCATACTGTAAAAAATGGTTCACTTTGCCAATGTCACCCCTGTTTCAGGGAATGTCGGCAAGAGTTGCAGGGCTTATGTTCATTTGAGGTTTGGATTTTATTTGTAAGTACACAATCAGCATTTGTAAGCGCGAACTACACGTGTTTGTTTGTGGGCATACATCTGAGAGCTTTAAATGAATATATCCTTGCAACTTAGATTATAGATTATAGATTATACAGCCCTACTTTTCTCGGCCTACCCTTGTTGCTTTTTCTTTTTATATTTCCTCTGTATTATTGTTAATATTATACTTTATCGACATCTAAAAGGTAAAACTGAGAACGTATTAAAAGCTAACATGGGTTTCTCGGATAAATGCACCTTTTTCTCTATCTTCTACGAGAGAAAACACTGCAACAGTGTAAAATTCCTGTAGTTCAAAAGTTTTTTATGAGCACTTCCTTATAATTAGAACTATGAGAAGTTGCACAAGATAAACGGTTTTATCCACGATTCTTAAATCGGGGAATCAGAACTTATTCAGTTTTACCTTTAAAGTGGCCAAATACTTGTCTTGTCTTGTACCCTACCGCCATTCCTCTAGGAGTGGCCGGTACCTCCGCACAAGTGCCTCCACTTGACTCTGTCCTTGCATACTTCTTTCATCTCATCTTACATATTTCATAACTCTTTTCATGCATGCTCTTCTCTTGTTTCCACTCTGTAAATTCCATTCATTCGCAATCTCATTTATCTGATCAATCCACTCTTTCCTAGGTCTTCCTCTTCCACGCTTACCGATTACATTCCCTTTATACACTACTTTTTTCAGTCGGTCTTCATTCATCCTTTCCTGTGTTCAATATTTCTTTAACTAGACCACCCTACATTATATTGCATTTGGCTTAACAATATTTTCATGTAATTTTTCAGTGAATTTCTTATCGTTTTTTTTTGCTTTTACATGTTCTACCCGGCAACCCACGAGTGTTAACTTTTGACATAATAAGTACACTTTTGATAGATTTATTGTCGCATATCTCAGACGATAACGTCGCGGCCGATACAAAACAAAACGATATGCGCTTTTTAAATATTATATTGTTAATGCCACATGGTTATCGTGTTTTATAGGTACGCTTAAATAATATAACTTTGTATCGATGTATACATATACGCTGAAAAGAAATATAATTCAAGGGTTTAAATAAAACAAATAAGAAGTAACGAGGTATTAACGTCGTTTTCTATCCCCATTTTATTATTTTTGATTAGTGACAAACGCTTTTGGAGAACTTCCATATTCTCAAAAATAATAAAAATAGAAGAAAACAAAGATACAACTTCCTTATATTTTATTTAAAATTCTCAAATAATAGCTTTCCACAAAAATATTTCGATAATTTAGGTTTATGGTATTCTGTCGACCTAATCTAATCTAACCTCAGTTTACATTTACAATTCATATTAAATGCATGCCTACACACAGACATGTGTAAGTTCACGCTTACAAAAGCTGCATGTGTACTAACAATTAAAAAATCAGACCTCAAATGATCTTGAGCCCTGCAACTTTTGCTGACCTTTACTGAAACAGGGGTGACATTGGCAAAGTGAACCATTTTGGTTCCAGGCTGACCCTCATGCTATAAAAAATGGTTCACTTTGCCAAGGTCGGTAACGTTGCAGGCTGTATGTTCAGTTGAGGTTTGGATCTTAATTTGTAAGTACACATGCAGAATTTGTTAGCGCGAACTTACACGTGTCTGTTTGTGGGTATGTTTTTTTTTTATTAAGAATAAATATACACTTTTATAATAAAAAAAATACAAAAAATAACATTATTTATTTTGCATTTCCCTCATGCAAAAGCAAACGCTTGTGTGCATGATATGAATTTTATATGTTAGTTTATCCTTGCAACTTAGATTATAGATTATAGACCGCCTACCTTTCCAAGGTTTCTCGATTGACACGTTATCAGACTTAATTAAAAAACAGACAACTTTTTAACGAGATTTTAACATCTGAGTTGGCGTAAGAGGTAAAAATTTCAAATATATAAAAAGCAGATTTTAGGGTTAAAAAACATGTTTGTCAGCGTAGCGATGATTTCATTTTTAAAACGCCAATAGAGCCTCTAAAAGTTTTTCTAGAAAATTAAAGAAATATCAAGTAACCTAAAAGTTAAATTTTAAACATGAATCTACTAAAAACAGATGATATAAAACGCTCTGTAAAATACTGATTATCTTTTCCTCAGTGCCACGCCTGTTTCAGAAACATGTGGCAAGAGTTGTTTTATTCGAATTTGGGCAACAGATTTTTTTCAAGCATGTCTAACCGTGAACTTTTATGTATTTGCTCGTGAACTTGCATATCTATAATCTAAGTTGCAAAGATATGTTAACATTTAAGATTCATATTAAGTGCAAATTAAAACAAACAGACACGTGAAAGTTCGCGCTTACAAATGCTGCATGTATTTTTACAAATTAAAATCCAAACCTCAAATGAACATTAGGTCGGTGTTATGGCCGAGGAAGTAAGTCGCTGTTCTTGACTATCATATTTGGAACAGAATAACGTTGGTTCGAATCACGCCTGGCCTATTGACCATAACTTCGACCCTGGTTCAACAGATGTCATTACATTCACACAAGTGACCTTTTCGCATGAAGACAAGTGACCAGGCAAAATAGGTTGGTGAATTGCATTTCTCTTCACAAATCTATTGAAAAAACATATCAAGCCCTGCAACTCTTGCCGACCTTCCCTGAAAAAGGGGTGACATTGTTAAAGTGAACTATTTTTTAACAGAACGTGTGGTCAGCCTCATACCAACCTATAAGTCAAGGAAAATAGTCATTAAGTATTGTAAATCTTAAATATCTATGCTGCTTAGATTATAGATTATCATAGACAATGATTTCAACCTTTAAGCATAATCTGAGTTCATCTCTGTGACTTTAAAGTTTAAATGAATTGTCTTAAAGGCCTAGTAATATTAAAAATAAAAAGACGTTCTCTATTATTTTATGGGGAAAATATTGTAGGTACATATTATGTTCAAAAATCTTTCAGTGTTATTCACAAAACATTTTATCCATAGCTGACCTACGGATCATCGATTTTATGAATGGAAAATTCACCGTAGGCTGCGGATGAGCCATTGATTTGCTGTTTGAGAATCTAAATCTAAACCAAAAAAGAAAAATCTAAGCTGCAAAGATATGTATCATTTGAGATTCATATTAAATGCATTCCCATAAGCAGACATGCATAATTTCGCGCTTACACATGCCGAATGTGGACCTACAATATAAAAAAAAAACAATCTCAAATGAACATAAGCCCTGCAACTCTTGCCGACCTTCCCTGAAGCAGGGGTGACATTGGCAAAGTGAACCATTCCGCCGCCGCATACCAACCTATCAGTCAAGGAATTAATCAGTAAGGAATAACACCTTTAAAAATTAAAATGGAACGGGAAATCATTTCTGACACCCTCGATGGGATTCGAACCCGAGCTCTCAGTTGATTCACTTTGTTTAATAAACAATATCTCATCCATTCAGCTATACATCGGCTTAGAATCTGAAATCGTTTTTTTTTTTGTCGTAGATTTGTGTATTTAACTCAAACTTTGAGAATCCTTGCGCAAGTTTAAGTAAAACCTATAAAAATCGATGTATCTTTTTGTCAAAAACATGTAAAAACTTTACGTTTAATTTTAGGAATAAACAAAAAAAAACTACCAAAAGAAACCGCCGCGTGTGATTTACAAATAAACATAATTATTATTCTCGAGTACAAAATGACATTGGAGATAAGTTGACGGTTGTAAAAGTAAACTGTAAAATAAGTAATAAGATACTCGCGTGCTGTTTGAATAAGATTAAAGTGCGGACAAGGCTGGCGAAGACTTGGAGACATCTTGGAAGAACATGAGGAGTGACGCCATGATCCCTGAAGAGGTAGAAGGCACAGATTATCTCCTGTCTTCGACTATGCGGCTCGAAGAATCGTTTCTGCAAATTCTGGGTGAGTTGATACATCTGCTTTTTTTATAGATTGACATCTTACGATCTGTGATTCATGAAGTAACTTCAATTTGACTTCAAATATACATGGATTCTTGGATGAGGAAGTCCAGTTGCTTCCACGACAAATCATTCACACACAGCGCGTCTACAGACAGTTGCAAAGTTTATGTTTATGTGAGATTTGGTTTATTTTGTATGTACACATGCAGCATATGTAAACGTGAACTTTCATGTGCCTGCTTGTTGGCATGCATTAAATATGAGCCGTAAATGTCAATGTATCTTTGCAATTTAAATTCGATTATAGATTATTATACACGGTAAGAAGTGTCACTGCACGTGTAGTATATTTGTCCTTTTCATTTTGCTAATGGTTGACTGATCATTAATTATTACTCAGCCATTTAAAACAGCTCATAATCACTTGCATTTTGCATTCAGTAGGTAAATAGTTTTTGGCAAATAAAATACCAGAAAATTAGTCAGTTAATCCTTTATTTAATCACTGCACGTCCATTAATATTGATCTTTAATTGTCGTTTGATTAATGGTTATTGTTGGACATTTCCACAATAGAGTTGTCGTTAAATAGGCTTAAAAAATACCTGGAATCTTCTGTTGACAGTGCATATTGTGTCCACTGCATACGACCATTCATACGCGTCATTCTTGCATGATGAAATATTAAGTCGTATAGTAGCATGGCATTTGATGAACTCATATGGAGTTATTTGCTCCAGAGGATCAATCAAGCAATCTTTAGCCTTGCCGGTCTGCAACTTTTGCCGACCTTCCTTGGAAACAGGGGTCACATTGGCAAAGTGAATCATTTTGTGCAACATGTTTGGTCAGCCTCAAACCAAACTATAAGTCAAGAGATGATGCAGAACTTTAAAGCATAAAAACACAAAAGTTTCTAGTATATTAATTATTGTGTTAATAGATGATAACAGTGTGTTTCAATGAATTAATTAATATGAAAGTTCTCCATTTTATTCACAAAATATGAATCATTCACCAACCTATTCTGCCTGGCCAGAAACAGGTATCAATATCATTAATTAATCATTATTTTTTTTAATGAATTAATAATAATAATCACTCAATGACATCTATTGAACCAGGATCAAAGTTATGGTCAAATGACCCAAGCGGGATCGAACCAGCGTTATTCTATTCCAAATACGACAGAAAGATCAGCCTCTTGACTCCCTCGGCCATAACACCTATAATGCTGGAGTGATGCTTTCCGGGATCTGTTGCCGTGGTCAGGCACTTTACCCACCTCCACCCACCAAGTTCATACAACTCATTCGGAGTCGCTTCACTTGGTGATACTTCACTTGCAATGTTTTTTTGGCGGCGGAAGGCCTTCCCGTTGAAGTTAATCAGCTAAAGTTACTCTACTCAAGAAAGGAAAAAGAGGATCCTCAAATCAGGGGCTAACGCATGACTCTAAGAAGTCCCACCCTCCCCAGAACGTCGAGGTTACTGAAGCTAATGTGCCTGACGGGAGCCCTTCATTGACGTGTATCGAACGAGTTGCCATCCGCGCTGAGCGCAGTAAGTTATGGGTGTACATACGTCAATATGTATGGGTGTCGCGAGGACTGACTGAGGGCTAATGGTCACCTCTGCCCAGTCTTGAGCCCGCGGCTGCGAACTCGTGCCAGGACTGGCAGAAGCGGCGGAATGCAAGGTAGTTGGCTCTACTGGCAGCGAGGTCCGCGTAGCCGACCGGTCCGGAACCGGCCGGCCGGACTGCGTCGATGAGGAGCTCTCGTCGAGAGTGCAGCAGAGGGCAATCCCACAGGACGTGCCGCACGTCCTGGGCAATGGGTCCGCACAAACACTCCCCTCCACCCTGAGAGATGACGCCCCGTTCTAAAAGGTAGTGCGCAAATTTCCCGTGACCAGTGAGGAACTGGCTGGTGAAGTGGTCCGGGACGAGCCACCGCGCAGCCATGCGCTCCCTGATCGACGGAAAAAAGGAGTAGATGACCTTGTCACACGATGTGACGTCCCAGTACCTTTGCCACTGTGCGTATATAGCGTCGCGAACCGAGTCCCTGACACGCTGCGTCAGGCGTCCATCCGGCGGCGGCGGGATCACCTGATGTTCAAGCTTGGCCGGGAGGCCTCGCCTGAGAGAACCGATAGCGGCGCGGTACTGGAGCTCGAGGTCGAGGGGGAGCACCCTGGCTAGGGCCGGGAGCGAGTCCGTCGCGGTGGATCGGTACGCTTTTGTCAGGAGGAGCAACGAACTCCTCTGACCGGAAAGCGCCGCGCGTCGTGCATTTCCACGCCGACACTTGTCCGCCCAGCATGACGCCGCATAAGCGGCGGTGCCGAGGAAGACCGAGTCATAGAGGATGCGGAGTGCACGACCCCGCAGGCCCCACGACGTGTTCGATAGTCGAGCCATCTTCCCGAATGCGCTATTCGCCTTCTGGGTGATGGCTTTCGCGTGCTCAACGAAGGGGAAGTTGGCGTTCAGGGAAACGCCCAGGTATACTACGGTCCGCGAGAATTTTACGCGTGTGTCTAGGAACATTATTTTTGGGGGTCTACCGACGTCTAGCTTACCCTTGAGGAGGATAGCTTCGGTCTTGTGGGGAGCAAAGGAGAGCTTATTATTAACCCCCCAGTCTGCTATGGCGCGGAGGGCTGACTGAGATAGAGATTCCATCTCAGCACGTGATCCCGCCTCCACAGTGAGAAGCGCATCGTCCGCGTAAGCACGCACCTCGCAGCCCTGGGGGAGAGGGAGAGAGAGAAGATCATCAAACAGGATGTTCCAGAGGAGGGGCCCGAGGACTGAGCCCTGGGGGCATCCCCTGGATACATCCCTCTCAATAAGGGTGGGGCCCGCGTCCATCGTAACGCGTCGCGCGGAGAAGTACGAAGCTATGCAGTCGTATATATTAGCCGGAATATTACGACGCCTGAGCTTCGCCAAGATCATGGGCCACCAGGCGCTATCGAAAGCGCCTGAAATGTCCAGGAGAACCGCCAGTACGTACTTGGAAGTCGATTCCCTGACCGCCTCCATGGCCGACCGGATGGCGTCCTCCGTAGAGAGGCCAGGCCGGAAGCCATACTGGCGGGCGGAAATTGACATTCCGGAAGTGGTGAGGTGGGATTCAACTCGATTAGCGATGAGCTTTTCGAGTATCTTCCCAAGGACTGGGAGAAGGGTTATGGGGCGATATGCTTTAGGGTCCGTCGGTGGTTTCGCGGTGGTTTTGCGGAGTACCTTGAGGAGGCCGACCTTCCAACAGCGCGGGAAGACTCCTTGCTGGATGCACGCGGCGAAAATGGCTTTAATGTCGTGTGGGGCTACGGCCCACGCCACCTTGACCATAGAATTATTGATTCTATCTAGTCCAGGGGCTTTCCGCGGAGCAAGTGATTTTACAATCGCATCTATCTCACTGAAGGTGGGTAGAGACGACTCTGCGCTATCCAATGGACGCGCAGCCTCGGCACGGATCTGTGTATCTTGCTCGCTGTCAATCAGCGGGCAGTCCGTGGTGATGAGCGCGTCGAGGAAGGCCTCGCACGTGGACGTGAGTGTGCCAGAGTGGCCGCGCGCCCCAGGAAGAGTGATTCCGCTAAGCACCCCGCCCAGCGTGACGCTAGACGTTACCATGCGGTATGCCTCTCCCCAGGGGTCCGGATTAGTGCTAGCAGTGATGAACGCGCGCCACGCGGCCTTCTTTTCCTTCTTCATCTCCTGCTTATACACTCGAAGTGATCTCCGGAGGGCGTTCTTAAGGAACGCCACAGGTGAAACCCCATACCGGTCGGGGATGGTGCGGGAAGCGCAGCGCGGGCAGGAGGTGACGGCGCCGGCGCCATCGCGGGCGGCGGCAGTATCAAGTGGGGGGACAACCTGAGGGGCTGGGATGATCTGTGACAGCGCGGTGTCACTGAGATGACAGGGACAGTAGGTACCTGCCACGTGGGAGCTGGAGCTTCCGGAAGTATGATGATGATGATGATCTTGATGAGAACTGTGATCATCACAGCTCTCATCAATACTTCACGCTGAAGAAGCCCATCGTAGAAATGGGCGAAACGTCCGGAAGCTCCAGCTCCCACAGACCACGGCATCAACAGATCCCGGAAAGCATCACTCCAGCATCATCAGCCGGCCGTGTAAGCATAAAACTCTTATTCATAACACCTTTAGTTATGCTGTTTACTGCACGTTTTTTTTATGACACGCATGTATGACACGCATGCCACGCTAAGATGTCCGTCTGTAGTGGAAATAGCTCCTACATGGTTTACCTGAAATTCATTGTGGTATTGTACGCCTTCATTTGACAATAATTGTCCGACGTTTGACAGCCACAATTGGCCATTGATGATTAATAACTCAAATAGTATTAATGTATACTTACAAATTTTCAAGATAACGGAGGAAATAATAAGAAAATGACTGATAAAAGAATTGTCAGAATATAAATAAATTATCTAGGAAATAATCCATGGAACTGTGAGTTTGTCGCTATCTAGATAGGGGTGAAAACAGCCTCTGGAAACTTGTCTTATCTATAATCACACAAACATGTATTCACAAAGATATTATATTGATGTTAAAAAAAAAGCAATTAAGCTATACATTTAGTGTAGCTTCTTGTCGCGTTCTCCCCGAAGGGATCGCATGTGGCGAGTGAACCTATTTATTTTACAGGTAAGGGGGTCGGCCTTACCCACACCACTTCAGTTGAAGTGGGGGTTCCTGAGCTCACGAGGGCTGGTACTCATTTCTTGACTGAGTAAACCTAACCAGTATTTTATTTTAGGTTTTAAATAAATACCGAATCGGGAAATCATTTCTGACACCCTTGGTGGGATTCGAACCCGAGCTCACGGCATGAACAAAGTATTGTCTTCTGTGGCAACAAGTAAAAATACATTTCACATTGTATCATTCTTTGACTTATAGGTTGGTATGAGGCTGACCACACATATTGTAAGATTGGTTCACTTTGTCAATTTCACCCTTGTTTCAGAAAAGACCGACAAAAGTTGCAGGGTTTATATTCATTTGAGGTTTGTATTTTAATTTGTAAGTACACACGCAGCATTTGTGAGCGCGATCTTATGTAGGTACACGTGTCTGTTAGTGGGCGTGTATTTAATATTAATTTTAAATTAATAATTACTTAATTTTTAGGATTCGAATAGAACACTGTTTTATTTACACTTCTATAAAAAAAAAAAAAATTTACAAACGTTTTAGATTTTTTGGGTTTTAGTCTCTTTTGTGTCCAGTCAATATTTGTAGTTCTAGATTTTATCAAAATTAATCAAATAAATAGATGGATAGGTAATTTTTTAATTATGTAATATTAAAATTGGATTAAATGTACAATTGCTGATTTATTTCAAGAATCTTGTAGTGTTATTATAATTGTATTCATTTTGTTGAATGTTTATCTTAATTTATATTATTTTATTAAATGACCACACTATTTGATTATATTATTTTATGGTACCATTGTGACTTTTATTTTGAAATTTTAATACCTGACGATGATTGTAAATCGAAAACGTTTGTAAAGTAACAAAAATAAAATTATACAAGTGAAAATAAAACAGTGTTTGATTCGAATCCTAACAATCAACAAATTATTTATCAATATGAATTTTCACAGTGTTAATACACAAATAATACAAAATACAATGAATTTTAAATGTTCACATACCTACCTTTACAACTTAGATTATAGATACCATTATATACTTATAATCGTAGCATAAAACGGTGAACAAGTAAGTAACTACTCGTAACAAGTGACTCGCTTTATCTCGAGATGTTTTTCGTTGTTTTACATCTTTTATTCCACGCTAGATTTGATGCTCTTATCGTTTTTTTTTATCTGTTTTTTGTTTGTTAATTTCTTAAATTATTACAAGGTTATTGAGTCACACAGTGAGTTTTTCCTACAGTAATGTGTTGCCGTAGTCTTTACTTTTTACCTACTGGTATGTACGCGATTGTTCCAAAAAAAACCTGCACGCAGTGAGCAACTTCTGCCGACAGTGGAACCTATTGATGTTCACATTTATGACAACAGCTCTACGCAATTTATATACTTGAAAGTAGAGATTTCCTTGCTCCTGATGGAATACGTTTTGTTTCTTGTTGTTGCCGTCATGCCATCAACCATGACTGGAAAGACACTGAATGATAGACTACGTCATGATTGGATGATGAACGAGTGTGGTATAAAAGAGAATATGAGAATGAAAGTACAAAAAAGTACGATGAGATGGTTCGGACATCTCGAAAGAATGGATGATGAACGACTAACGAAGAAAGTGTACAAAGGAAATGTCATAGAAAAGCGTGGAAGGGGAAGGCCGAGGAAAGAATGGTTAGACCAAATAGGTGAGATTGCGAAAGAATGGAACCTGCAGAGTGAGAATAAGAGAAGAGTATGTATGAAAAAGGTGATGAATATTGAGGAAATGAAAGTGGTTTGTAAGGACAGAAAAAAGTGGAGGCGCATCTGCGGAGGTACCGGCCACCCCTAGTGGAACGGCGGCAGGATACAGTACAGTACAGCCGCTTGGGTTAACACTGAAACGTTTATTTCATGTAAATTGTAAGTCATGTCATGGAATCGAACCCTAGCTCTCTGACTCTGAAGGCAAGCGAACTGAAGAAATCGTTTTTTATATATTTTTTTATTCTGTAAACTTTACCGAGCCTCTTTTTTTGGGTATATATCCCCCCTGCATCTGAAATAAGGTCAGAACATTTTTGAATTTGATACTTTTTCCTCAGCGAGCAAAAGTCACTCTTGTACATATGTGACTGCAGTCCTTAGCAACCAATAACATAATTTACATGCCTTTTCCATAGCCACCCGGTCCGTTGACGAAATAATATTGCCAATTCTATCATTTTGTTTACAATTCAGAATCTAAACGAGAAACTATAATTTTTACAAGTCATATTTTATTAATTGAAAAAATGAGGATTTTTTTTCTTTCTACTCACATTTAGTCAGGTTGGGCTTTCAGAAACTAGCTCTCTTTCTCTGTCACGAATATGGAAAATCTTTCCTTAGAGAACTTCTTATAAAATGGAATTTTCCGTTTGTTAAAGCTATTTTTTAGACAATTCTTGGTTATCATTTTTACATAAAGAATATGTTTTACGAAGCAAGTTTTTTATAGTATAATGGTAGGTCCTAGATTTTTTAGACATTTAGTATATATGAAATCAGGTTAATGTATTCATATTAAATATGAAAATTAAAATATCATAGATGGAATAGAGATGTTGTCTATTTTTTTGTTCAATTTGTCCACTAACTAGTTATTTTCACATAGGTAACCGTGTAACTGTTTTTATAGCAAAAAATAAACTTATTGAGATTTGGAGATAGATTCTGTAATCGAAAATAAACCTTTTTTTATTTTTGAATAAATTTAAGTTGAATTAACAAAAAAATACACATTAAAATTATTTGAAAAAAAAAACCGTAGAGGAAGTTGGCAATCTATAATTTATTCGAAATTGAAAAGTTTTTGGTACGTTAAAATTAAAAACAGTTTTTTTTTGTGAAAATAAAAAAAATATATATTCATTATTTCCCGTTGTTGTTTCTTTAAGATATAAATAAATATTTTTATCATAATATTCAATATTATTGAGTGAAGCGATGAGAAAAAATATTTGAATTTTCCTCGTATGAATCCACGTACAAAAAAATAAACAAAAAAAACATTATTTCTCGATGCTAAATGATTTCCATAACCATTTTCCTTACGATGATTTTTATTTCAAATAAAGTAAAAAAAGTTTCATGACGTTGGAATTAAATTGAGTTTTTCTTTCTTTAATTTTCTACATTGAAGTTGATTTTTTTGCTCATAAAGCCAGCGATTATTTTCCTTAAAATATAAATATCTGTTGAAATTAGCATATCGATACCTTAAAGCAGGGGTCTTCAACCTTTTTTAGTGCAAGGGCCAAACATCGATTTCACATCGTCCGAAGGGCCACAACTTTTCACGACACTTTACCACCTAATCAATAAAATAAAAGACATACATACTCGTAATTTCAAATTTCAATAATCTTTATTGGTTAATTAAAGTCAATCTTTATTGGTTAATTAAAGTCAATTAATGTAATTTTTGACATTGTTTATTTTTTACAAGTTTGTCAATATTTTTTTTCATTTTTGTGGTTGCAACCCGCAGACTACCTTCCAGATGTGCATCTGTAATTCTCGACCTTGTTGTCGATTTCACATACTTCATACGAGAAAACAGCTGCTCACACACATATGTGCTCCCAAACAATGAAATCATTTTCATGACATTTTTTCGGATTTCAGGAAACGAGTTGTGATCGACATATTTTGCATAGAAATCAAAAACACCCACGTCGAACTTGTCTTTCAATTCCGAATTACACTGCACATCTATAACCTCCATCTGAAAAATTTCCGGCATTCTTCAACGGATACACCGAATGGTCGGACAAAGAGACTGATGTATTTTTCACTATCTCTGAAGTCAGAAAACCTCGATTGAAACTCTTTTTGAGTAAATCTACTGGGGGGGAATGTGCCGAACCTTCCTGTGGTCCCCCCTGTGAGTAGTGCCATGAAAATAATCAAAATGACACAAAAAACACCGAGAACTCCGAAAAAAAAAGTACTCGTATTCGTATATATCGCATATCACTGGGCGCGATATTTTATTTTTTTAGCCTCTCGTGGCCGCGGGCCGCAAGAAATTAGCTGGCGGGCCACATGCGGCCCGAGGGCCGCGGGTTGAAGACCTTAGCCTTAAAGGTAATAGGTACTGAAAAAGTGACATCTTGAACTAGCTTCTCAGATAAATTAACCTTTTTCCTATTTTCTCCGAGAGAAAACACCATAAAAATTTGAAAATCTTGTAGTTTAGAAGTTTGTTATGAGCAAGTTGCAAAATATATGTAACATTTAAGATTCACATTATATGCACTTTCACAAACAGTCATGACCAAGTTTGCGCTTAAACATGTCGCATGTGATCCTATAATATAAAAACCGGAATTTCACATGGACATTGGACATACAAGTCTTGCTGACCTTCCCTGAGACAGGGGTAACATTGGCAAAGTGAACCATTTTTACAGCATGGGTGGTCAGCCGTATACCAACCTACAAGTCAAGGAACATACACAACAAATTACATTTTTAAAATCAACAAATTATAACGCAGTAATGTGTTGCCGTAGTCTTTCTTATTAAGTCAGAATAAATATTTTCTCCCATTCCTTCAAAATAACTCATTTTAAATTCACTGAAGTGCTAACGATGGCTCCAATGGAACTTAAATTTTTATTTTAAAATCTCAATATCAAGTTTAAATGCGTTTTTTCTATATATTGCCTACCTACTAGGCGCATGTGCCTGTATGGGATGCACGACCCTATCACCTAGACCTGTGACGTCACCCAGTTTTGGAATTTTCCAACTCCAATGACAGAAAATAAACAAATAAGTATTTACATTTACGTTATTATGTAACAGAACCGACTTTAAAGTTTGACAGTTGTATGAAGATGGTTCTTTATTTAAAAATAAATCTATTGGGTTTTTGTTTACATTGTTGGTAAAACTGTTTGAAAATGACAGTGACAAAAAAAAAGTGCAAAAACTTGACAATTTGTATAATTGAGCATGCGCACAGCGGATGGTGTTTGTACAGTTTCACCTTGCGAATATAACACCTAAACATTGTAAAGATTCATCTCAAATAAATTATTTGTGTGACAAAAGTGGCAACAGAAAAAAAACACAGAATTTCAAATGTCAACAATCAACATGCATCACAGAAATAAACTATAATCTAAGTTGCAAGGATATAGTCAATTAAATCTCTCAGATGTATGCTCACAAACCAACACGCGTAGTTCGCGCTTACAAATGCTAAATGTCTACTTACAAATAAAATCCCAACCTCAAATGAACATAAGCTGCACAACTTTTGCCGACCTTCCCTGACACAGGGGTGACATTGGCAAAGTGAACCATTTTTTACAGTATGGGTGGTCACACAGAAACGTTTAGCAAATAAGCATTGTAACGAAACAGAGCCACCATTGAGCTTTTTAGTTTTCATATATTTTTCGTGCACACATTTTCTTAGTTACACAGTCCGGCCGATAGCTCAGAGCTCGAGTTCGAATCCCACCGAGGTTGTCAGAAATGATTTCCCGTTTCGGTGTTTATTTCAAAACACAAAATAAAATTCTGGCAAGATTTACTCAGCTTTCACAAGAAATGAGTACCAGCCTCCTCGGTAGCTGGTAAAACCTCACTTCTACTGAAGTGTTTGGCGTAAGGCCGGCCCCCTTACCTGTAAAAATAAATCGAACCCCTTCGGGGATAACGCGGCAGGAAGATACACTATATGTGTAGCTTAGTTTGCGTATTAGTTGAGGTTAAAGTTAGTATAGTAGAACCTTAATTATCCGAGCTATTGTAGAACGAGCCTACCCCGAATAAAATCAAAAGCTCAGATAGTACGGAATTCAATGCACAATTTAATCTCATTTTAATGTACGAGTATAAATGTTCATTTACATACGCAGTAACGTAATGTATTGATACGACTTGGTTTCCCTTGTTGAAACTTTTTTATTTAGATTCTCAGATGTAAATTGAGTTACAGTGTAGGTACAGGCCAATAGGCCAACAGACAGACTGCCAATGATTCAGGCCAACAGGCCGACAATCACTACGACAAAATGTACCACCTTTTATTAAAATTGTATTAAAAACCGTGTGAGAGCTTTCATATATTCCTCTATAGTATAGAGTCTATACAACTAGACTTTAAATACGGAACTTGGATAGAAAAAACCGAACGGATTTTGTTTTGTGTGAATAGGCTCTTAGAAAAGGCGAGTTGTAACTTGTATGTAGGTAAGCTGCGTTTGCCGCACCTCATATTAAACGGACTTAGATAATCAAGGTTCTACCATAATACGATTGCAGGAAAACCTATACAATAATGGCTGCCCTCGCTTAATGTAAAGAAGACATTGAAGGTTATTTATTTATTTATTTTAAACTACGCAGGTCTCTTGTCCGTCATTTTTATGTATGAAATACAATAACGCCATGAATGGCCCATCTGTCAATAATGGAACCTGTGACCTTGGCAGCCTTGGAACGCGGGAAAATATGTTGTTTTCGTGTCTATGGTTTTTGTAGCGACGCCATATTAGTCTCAGGATTTTGTTTATCATTTTAGAGTTCCTTGACGTATAGGTTGGTATGCGGCTGACCACCCATGCTGTAGAAAATGGTTCACTTTGCCAATGTCACCCCTGTTTCAGAGAAGGTCAGCAAGAGTTGCAGGGTGATGATGATGATGGTGGATAATTTATTTCCAGTGGCGCCGTTAAATGATTACAGACCATCTCAAGGGCGCCGTGGCTCTTCGACAACAGCATTTTCTTAAGTCCTCTTCTGAAGGCGATGGTGGGCTGGTCAGAGCGAAGGTCGACAAGCAGCTTGTTCCAGGCAACTGGCCCGGCTACCCCAAAGCTCCTGTCCGCAAAGGGTTCATTTGAGATTTGGGTTTTTATGTTGTAGGTTTACATGCAGCAAGTGCAAGCGTGAACTTGTTCGTGTCTGTATGCGAAAATGCATATAATGTGAATCCGCAATGTTACATATCTTTGTAATTTAGATAAGATTAGATCAGACTTCCCGTGTAGAATGAAATCCATTCTAATAATAACCACAAAAAAATATGAAATCATAATAAGGTCCGAATGTTCAAATGTCTCTCGGCTATGTGATGTCACGTAAATTCCCGATAATCAGGGAAATGTTGTCAGCTTACAGCATTTATTGGGGGTCAAAAAAATTTGTCAAAAAATAATTAGTAAAAAAATATTAGCGGGCTGGATTGTAAGACTTTTAGGAAAGGTATCCGTAGGCCGCATTAAACAAGCCCTCGGGCAGTATATTGCAGAGAATATATTTCTGCAACTTAGATTATATAAAAGAGCCTGTTTTATAATCACGCTACGTAATAATAATTATGCGGATATAAGTGGAAGCTTCTGTGGTGCTTACCCTTAGTACGAGTTGCAAAACTTGAGTAAAGTAAAGTTTACGAAGAGTATTAAGGCGTGTTATACAGCTAAATCTGCCATTTTTGTTTCTTACACTTTATGGTCTTAGCAAAATAGTTACAGTAATAAAAAAAAATCAAGCATGTTTATGAAGTTTTTATCTTAATTATAAAGCTTAAACAAAATATATAACTTAAGAATTGCCACCACAAAAAAATATTGAAAAAAACGCGTTTTTTTTACATTTTTAGCTTTTTTTTCGTGTGTGCTGTATTTTTGATTTTTTTTTTTTGCTTTTTACTTACAGAACTATACATTGTTTACGTTCAATACTCAACATTTTTTCAATAATGTCAATAGTTTTTGAGTAAATATGGAAAAATTGAAACTACTAAATGAATTAAATTTTAATTAAATCAAAGAACTCAGTTTTTCCATATTTACTCAAAAACTATTGACATTATTGAAAAAATGTTAAGTATTGAACGTAAACAATGTATAGTTCTGTAAGTTAAAAGGAAAAAAAAAATCCAAAATACAGCACACACGAAAAAAAAGCTAAAAATGTAAAAAAATGCGTTTTTTTCAATATTTTTTTGTGGTAGCAATTCTTAAGTTATATATTTTGTTTAAGCTTTGTAATTAAGATAAAAAATTAATAAACATGCTAGATTTTTTTCATTACTGTAACTATTTTGCTAAGACCATAAAGTGTAAGAAACAAAAACGGCAGATTTAGCTTTATAACACGCCTTGAAGAGTGGTTTTCCCCAAGATCTGCTATTTTTGTTGGTTTTAACTTGATTTTCTTCATCACTGTAACTCTTTTACTAAGACCATAAAGTGTAAGAAACAAAAACGGCAGATTTTGGGGAAAATCACTTTTAATACTTTCCGTAAACTTTACTCAAGTTTTGCAACTCGTACTAAAGGCACAGAAAGTATGTTTAGTGTCGTCATTATTTTTCCTTCAGATGAAATCAGTGATTTGAATTCAGTTTATTCAAATAGGTATATTTTTACATTACTTTATCATACCTATGTTTTTATTTTAATTTATAGACTATATCTACCTGATATGTTATTTTATTGGTAGGTTGTCGCAAAAAAAACATTGCTTACCTCATTTTATGAAATAATTATTTTCAGATACGTCAATGGTGACTTAAAATATTGTCGTTTTTTGTAATAATTAAATTGACGTAGATGTATACATATAACCTAAGATATATTAACATTTAATATTCATATAAAACGTATGCCCGCAAACAGACATGACGTGTAAATTCGCTGTAACAAATACTGCATGTGTACTTAGAAATACAAAATTCAAATCTCAATGAACATACACCCTGCAACGTGATAAGGGGGGAGGGTTGGTGGGGGCCCCCTGATTTCCCCTGCACCAGGGCCCCCCAGTGCTCTTAATTCGGGCCCCTTACCTGTAGTAATAAATAGGTTCCCCTCGCCACGTGCCACGCCTTAGGAGAAAAATCGGCAAGAAGTTACACTATATGTGTAGCTTAGTAGCATCAGGTTCCTTTCGGGGTACAGGTTCCTCTGGTCTTATACCCTTACAGCGTTATTCACTGAACAATTAATGCATAGTTGAACCAGGGATCTTCGTATTTTTTGTACGGAAAATTCATTTTCTCAAAACAAAGACAACGCAACGCAACACACACCACAGCACCGCGCAGCTAACGGCCCTGCAACTTGAAAGTCTCATCCTCACGGTAATTCTTATTTCTTACCTACCGAATATCGTTCATATTAGTATGAAGACCTGTCAATGACAAATCATCTGTTCACTTGCGGCCATCTTGTCTTCATAAATCATACTAATCTGAGCGATATTCGGTAGGTAGTAGTGGCGAAGGGTGCCATACAAGCCGGTTCCCATCGGCTTCCCTTTTAAAATGATGTAACAAAGTAGTTAAAAAATATAGGCACAAAGTAAAAAAATACATTTAAAACCAAAGAAACAATACGTATTTTTCCCCCATTAAAACCATACAGTCAACTTTATTATCATTTTTGCCTCATTTTAAACGGGAAACCGATGGGAATCGGTTGTATGGCACCCTTCGCCACTGGTAGTTAGGATCTACCGTGGTGATGAGACTTCCAGTCCTGGACATCAACTGCTACATCACCAACACCTCTGCGGCACAACAACAAGTATCATAGACCGCAAGAGTCTCTTAAATCTAGGGAGTCTCCTGCAAAGGGTTCCTTAAAACAAAAACAAAAATAGGCGGCAGATGAGCGATGGTTTGTGCGAATAGCACCGAAAATCGAACCGAACTGATAAAGCAGATGCTGTAGCAACCAAGCTATCGACCGGCTTATGGATTAATTAAGAATACAACCAGGTACCAGCAGTCGTCATCTCATTAAGTAACCCAGCTGACCGCCTCGTCGACTGGATTTCAATACCTGCCGCACCATTGGGTTGCCAGTTAGGCTGGCACTTGACAGAAACTGGTTTCCTAAGGCTCCCCGCATGGCAATACCATTTACCTGATTACTATTGCCGTCATAGTGGTGGAGTGAGTGACAGGCCGAATCAATTCGACGAGAAAATGAACGATTATGGGATCGCGGTCGGTAATTAAGAACAACTGACCTCGCAGTAAGAATTTACAAGTAATTTACGTAAAGAGTCTGATATTTTCTGTAAATGTTATGCCTGCAATAATGTCGCTATCCTACGGTGATTTTCATTCTCAGTTTTTTGCTATCAAGAAGTTTTTTGTTTGTTTTTTAACTTAGAATTGATTGATCTTCTTCTTCTTCTTCGTGTCAGCTTCACACCGTATTTGCCCAGTAACGAGCAATGTCTACAGCTCTTTGGTTTTCCGCAAAGAGATCATCCATGGAGCAGCTTGTCTCATTGTGCTCCATAGTTTGATGAGCTCTACACTCACATAGTGTAGAGTCCTCCCGTCCCAGAAATCCCCAGGTCAACATTTTGGCCCGGGCTCTTCCAACATTGGTCCTCAATCTGTTCATAGATTTCCACACGGGCCATTTGAGGTTCTTTCCTGGGGGTAGGCTCTCTGCAGGCTGCACAAAGCTCTCAGGGCATTCCTCTTTCCACATTCGCAATCTCTCCGCCACTGGATCCGTAGACAAGGGCTGCACGGAACTAAGGAAGCTGTGTCTCGACTTCAGGCGCTGCTGTGATGAAATGCCACTTCCGTAAATACAGCAAAAATTGATTGATGATTAATTATTATTTGTGAATTATGTGCCTTAACTTGTAAGTTGGTATGCGGGTGACCAGCCATGCTATAGAAAATTGTTCACTTTGCCAATGTCACCCCTGTTTCAAGGAAGGTCGGCAAGAGTTTCAGGGTGTATGTCCATTTGAGATTTCGGTTTTTATGTTGTAGGTTCGCTATTAGAATCCCACCAAGGGTGTCAGAAATATTTTCCGTTTGGGTATTAATTTTAAACCAAAAATAAATACCGGCAAGGTTTACTCAACCTTCACAAGAAATAAGTACTAGCCCCCTCAACTGAAGTGGTTCGCGTGAGGTCGCCCCCTTTACCTGTAAAAATAAATAGGCTAAAAAGGACAAGTGTAACTATTTGCCGCGTTCTCCTCGAAGGGGTTGCATGTGGCGAGTGGAACCTATTTATTTTTACAGGTAAAGGGGGCGATAGCCTAGTTACGTTTTTTTAAGTGTGCCTAAATTCATTTAATATCGTGAGAATAAAAAAAAAAGCTTTTAAAAAAAAGCTCCGGATATCATTTAAAATCTGCTGTATTTGTGGATTTAGTTTTCAAAAAAAATGTGAGAATCTATTTCGCATTGAGTATATTTTTCCCAAGGAAGAAAAACGGAAGTTTGAAAAAAACCTAACAGAGTTATTGATATTTGTATCATTATTTTAGATAGATCAATTCTGAGCAATAAAAAATAAAGCAATTTTGTATTTCATCGAATGGTGATTTCTCAGAGTGTTTTTTGTTGTTGTTACTTTCTTATATAATCAATAGATTTCGGAAATAGGTTTAGTGGGCTTCATTTTAAAAGTTGTATTTTTCATGTCACGATCGTTGTACAGATGTACACGGCTTAAAATGAATTTAGATGACAATTAAATGAGGCCGCTATTACTTTAAGGCCTTTAAAGTTAATATATAATCTAAGTTGCAAAAATATACGAACGTTTAAAATTCCTAATGGGTATAAAAATAAATATGGGTACCTGATTATGATTTTGAGTGATCGAAAACGTTAGTACTTACATTTAAAATTCACATTCAATGGATGCCCACAAACATACCTACACGTGTAAGTTTTTGAATGTTGCATGTTTTTTTAATATGGCATATTCACCTAACATGGCTTTCTCAGATAAATGCACCATTATTCCTATTTTCTACGAGAGAAAACACTAAAAAAGACTAAAACTAATATCGATAAACAATCCTGTATCTAGTTTCCAAGTTTTTAATGAGCACTTACTTATAATTTGTTGAATAACTATGAGAAGTTACTCGCAATAAAAGGATATATCTACGATTTCTCAAATCAGTACTTCAAACAGTCGTTAGGTTATGTTTGTTCCGCCATCTTGCGACCCTCGGGTCACTTGCTTATTGCATTTGCCACAATGGCGGAATACATTATGGAGCCGCTGTATGTCGCCACGATTACTTGTCATTTCATCCACCATTATTGTATAAAAACACACAATGGCCTGGCGTCAACTGTCAAAACTGAAAATAAATTAAAAACCATCCGTCTTGTCACTTGCGGTCAAAATGAATGATTTTTGCTGACCTGATGACCTGAATGGGGCGCGTTCATTTACAATTTATCTAAAATATACAAGTTACCAAAAATATATTACTGAAAAAGTGTCACCAGAAAAAAATATCTAGGAAACACTACTTTCTCACTTTTTTTTTCGTTTTTATTTGTATGTGCTATATTTTGGAAGTATTACTTTACTTTTTAATAACACAATTATGCATTGTGAAGTCTCATATGAAAATGATTTATGTATAATGTCAATAGTTTGGATTTTTTTTGGAAAAACTGAAACTACTTAAATTAATTAAATTTCTTAAAAAAAATTGTGGCCGGGGGGGGGGGGGTGGAAAGTTTTAGGGAGGGGAGGAGGGTATTGGGGGCCCCGAGACTTTCCCCGCACCAGGGCCCCCAGGGGGGTTAATCCGGGCCTGTACTTAACATAATCTTCCAACATTTTTTTTATTGGCAACCCCCAAGCTCTGATAGCGTATCTGAAAAAGATATTCCGTTTTTCTTAACGTATGATTAAATTCTAGATAAAGGTGTTTTTAGATAAGATAGTACTTACAAGAATTAAATAAAATTCATATCGATAAAAAGATGTATTAAAAAATGACTCGTATCGTATTTTGTCTCACGCCCTTTTAGGTCACAGATTTCCAATTTTGACATCCTGATTATGAGGTTAGCTAAGGTGACAGATTATTCTAATTTTTAAATTTCAAAAATCTTATCTGGAACACATTTTTTTAAATTAAATATAGTATATTATAGGTACCTTCTTATCTGTTCATATTTGCCACCTATTTATTTAAGTTTGTAAAAGCTCTGATATTTGCATGTGTTCAACATATTATGTCAACTTGGCCAAAACGAAGATGGTGAAAATATATCTACCTAACATAATATTCTCTTCACTGCTGGATATAGACCTTCATGGCTCTCCTATGATATTATAGACAATTTTATCGACCCATTTTCCATCATGTTTCTTTTTTGACCTAGAGGGCAACGGTTTCCAAACGTTATGCTACCATGCCTCCCTAAAAATTTTTTTTCGCGCCTCCCTACGTTTTATTTTCAATATGTATACTAATACTAACATAGACACGTTTTAAGCACCTCCCAGTTTGGAAACCGCTGACCTTGGTTATCCTTTAAAGATTATAGAGTCAGCAATTTTCTCGCCGTATCACACAAAAAACGCAACCAAACTGCGCATGATGTGCAACTTCTTCCGCTGTCATTTAACCGGTAACGGGCCGGCCTTACGCCAACCACATTGTTGGAAGTGAATGTTTTTTTAACTCTCAAAATACCAAAACGGGAACTCATTTCTTAGTGAGAATCGAACCCTAGCTCTCTGGAGTCTCTGGGATGGAACTTAAGTATTCTACCACCTGATCTATCGACCGGACGTGCAGTTCATCATGATTCTAACAAGGAGACTGTATCATAATATCGACGATTTTTTGTATGTTATCAAATGAATTCACTTTAAAAGTTTGATGATTATGATTGTTTTTTAGAAGACTCTTGATGTAAACTGTTATAATTGGCAATCTGAACTTTATTTAGGAAATCCAAAAATGTCAATGTCAACCGCATTATTTATTTGACTATAAAAAAAATTTCTTCACAATGCCTTTGAAGCTCATTTCCAAAACTGTGGCAAACATTATGAGAACCAGTTCTTTTATTGTGTTTTTTATTGTCATCGCCGCATTATTTTTTATGAACTCATCACGTCGAGAGAAAAGCGGTTGAGTTTTATTAATCAGCCTATTACCTTAAACCGAACCGGTACTGAGTGTGTCTTAATAATTAATGATCAAAACAATTAAATCGTAAATTCCTTGACAATTTGTGCGTATTTGATGATGAAGATTCTCGTGTTTATCGTTTTGGACGTTTTTTTTTGCAACTAAGCTACACATATAGTGTAACTTCTTGCCTGCGTTATCCCCGAAGGGGTCGCATGTGGCGATTCGGGACCTATTTATTTTTACAGGTAAGGGGGCTGGCCTCACACCAACCACTTTCAGTTGAAGTGGGGGTTTCCCAGCTCCCGGGGGGGCTGGTTCTCATTTCTTGTGAAGGCTGAGTACACCTTTGAGATCGAACCCTTGCTCTCGGCATGGAATGCAAGCATTCTACCAATTGAGCTATCGACCTTTTTACGAGCTTGATCGTCGTCGCTACAAAGCGCCAATTCTCAAGCAAGACCCAGTTGCTGTAAGGCTGGATGGACCTTTGGTGGCCGGTCATTGGTAAAGGTTTTATGAAATTTTCAACCCAGCGAAGAGCAAATTTGAAAATATAAATGGTATATTTTTTGTGCTCCGCCGGGAATCGAACCCACAACCTTCCCATTCAGAGTCCGAAGTGTTAGCACTGAACAACGGAACGGACGGGTGGTCCTTGATTTGTCTACAAACTAAGGTTATAAATCAGATACGTGAAACATCTTGCTACTCTGAAGATGTATCACACAGCTGGCAATGAAACTTTAGGTCGTTCCTGCGGATAGTAAACAGTGTAGATAAACACCATTTTCTGATATATTTTTAAACTGAACTAAGATTACAAAAACCAACTCCTTAACGCCTTTCCTGAAGGTGTCGGATGTGGTGATTTCAACCTATTTATTTTCACAGCTTAGTGAGCCGTCTTTACGCAAACCCCTTAAATTTAAGTTTCGACAAACAATTTCTCTGTTTTTGAGGGCTCAGGTTCTTTTTTCTTGTGAAGGCCGAGTAAACCTTACCGGTATTAAACATTGAAATCAACAACAAAACGGGAAATGGCTTCCGACAATCTTGGTGGGGATCGAACCTTAGCCTTCTGGCTTTGAACGCAAGCGTACTAACACCTGATCTACTGATCATTTTTGAAATTTAAATGTTTTGTTTTGGTGTTCTTCAGTTAATCGAACCCGCTACCTTGTGTAGCGTTAACCACTAGACTACGTCAGATGTTCCAGTCAATAGCTGCTAAAAACAATTTGAAAATGTGAAATATTTAGATATATGAATTACATATTTTTTCATTTTAGAACATTTAAGAATGAAAAAAAATAAGATTTTCATTTAAATCGTAAATGTAACTTATCCATTACGACTAGTACTTATGCACTTGTTTTTAATTGTTAAGTACGAGTTGTTTTCACTAAACCAGTTAGCCTACTTGTATTATTATGCTGGTAACTGTAAAATCAATACACTGATCACTATGAACAGTATAAATTTGATATTTTATTTCAATAGCTTTTCATTATTACCACTGATTGCCAACGTGATATATAAAAAGAAGAAGAGAAAGGCATTTTCGTTCTTACTTCCAATTTCACCGCACAGATGTCGTTTTAACAGCGAGCATTTACGAACACGCCCGAACATCTCAGCAATCAGCTGTCACTTCATAGTCACTGATTAAAGTTAACCTACAACGCACGACTTTTATGTCGATTTTAAAGTGTGTAATGTGTTGATTTATCAATTTAAATACCGCAATGGGTTTATCGGAAGACGGTGAGTCTGCTTTGCTATAATTTAATGTATTATTTCATTGTTAAACTCGTCAAAAATTCACATGAAAAAGTTTGATTCGCTTGCGCAGTTCGACTGTTTATTGGACGGGTCAATTAGGCGCTATGTAATATTTATCTATAAATTTCACAATGTAATGTGACTGGACATTTCGATACAATATTCATATAAATATCTGCATCGATTGCAGCCTCTTACATATTTTTATCTAACAATAAACTTTCACTACTTACTTAAGTCATTTTTATTTCTTCTCGACATTCTCAACTTGAATCGTGCATGAACCTAACAGGAATATTATTTCAATTATCTCTGGTTTATACTAGCAAACACGTATGAAATGTTCATGTTTATATTTTAAAACATCTAAATAAATATAAATAATGTTCAACACACAAAATATACCATGGCATCAATAATATTCTTTCGATTAGAATTCATATACGTAGGTTATATGTACTTACTTATATTTTTAGCCACCAGAGTAAATATTATCATCATCATGCAATTCGTGCGAAAAAATCAAACATGCAAAATTGTGATTTTTATGAGGAATTCTCTGAACACTCAATCAATGGAATCTGCTTCTTAGAACATTTTTTATATACGGGTACTTCATAATATTTTATTGTGGTCGGTGCATTATCATAATATTATCATTATTAATATCAATTACTTGTAAATTATATCTGATACCCAGTGGTAGCGCCATCTCTACCATTAAATAAACTAGGTAGGTAGGTAACTATTTACAATATTATCATTAAAATATTATTAAGCTTAACTATGTTTTGCAGCGGTGATGTCGGTAGCCGGTAGGTACATATGACAGCTATTTTTTTTCTAAAATAAATTTTAGTTTTAAACGAGTTCAATGAACCTTCTATGCAAATGATTTTATTTATTTATTTTAAACATTTTTTCATAAAATATTTACCTATCTGCAATCTGTATAACATTTATTTTTAAGTATGGCCATTTTATATGTGATTATTGTCGATGGAACGAAAGATTCCAAATTCAAAATATACAAATGGCGTCGGATCTGGTACGGCTTCTCTAGCTTCAACTCATATTTTCTTCTTGCGAATAACATTATCGATTGACTGTTGGATGAATATGAAAAGTATTTCTCGTGGCTATCTGTTGCCTCCTAATTCACTTGTCGGTAACACCTGTTGCGCACTCAATGGGTCCGCCATGTCACTCAAATCCAACCAAACTCGGAACAAACAACACTCGACCTTGTTTGGCGCTCAAATAAGACGTCTCGCATCTTGGAAACCAAATAATTAGAGAATCTTGCTTGTAATTAATATGAGTACGTGTGGGAAGTGTTAAGATTTCGTATGAAATGATTCTTTGCTATTTTTTCAAGGCAAAATCTCCCATACAAATTTTCCATACTAAATCTCTGCGTTTTTTTTTCTTTTCAATCTTCTTACACACTTACCTCGATATTTTAACTATAACTGTTACTCTATTGTCGTTCCGTGTAGGATGGACAAATCCTCTGCAGAGTTGTCTTCATTTTTTCTTAAACTTGCAAATCTCTTAAAATTCATTGATATCCATCACCCCTTTCATACATTTACTTCTTTCACATTCATTCTGTACATCGCATTCTTTTACTATTTCGGCCCAATCTGATCAATCCATACTTTCCTCGATCTTTCCTTTAACATTGCCTCTGTAAAAACAAATTTGACAGTTTTTCTTCGTCCATTCTTTCCATATGCCCAAACCATCTCATCTCATTATTTTATACCTTTTCTTTCAAGTCCTCTTTCTGCTTGAACTTCTCTTTCATACCCATTTAACTCTACTCCTCATTAATTTTCCAACCATGCATATTCCTTGACTTATAGATTGGTATGAGGCTGACCACCCATACTGTAAAAAATGGTTCACTTTGCCAATGTCACCGCTGTTTCAGGAAGGGTCGGCAAGAGTTGCAGGGCTTATGTTCATTTGAGATTGGGTTTTTATATTGTAGGTCCACATGCGGCATGTGTGAGCGTGAAATTATGCGTGTCTGCTTGTGGAAATGCATTTAATATGAATCTCAAATTATACATATCTTTGCAACTTAGGTTTAGATTTAGACTTATACCACATTACATTACCTAAAATACTCTCTCATATTCAGTGTCTCAGTTCCTTGCATGTTTAATCTAATCTAATCTAAGTTGCAAGATATGTTACATTGGAGATTCACATTACATGCATTCCCACAACCAGACACGTACAAGCTCGCGCTTGCACATGCCTCATGTGAACCTACAACATAAAAACCAAATCTCAAATGGCCGTCCTTCCCCGAAACAGGGGTGGCATTGGCAAAGTGAAATCATTTTTACAGCATGGGTGGTCAGCCGCATACCAACCTACAAGTCAAGGAACATACGCGACAAATTACATGAATGTCGGTAACAAGTTTTAAGATGTCCTTTAAACTTTACAGAAAGACATAAATTCAGATAAGTTTATCGTGTAAACTTAGCTTATTATTGATAAATCGTTCTTGGATACGGAAAACTTCAAATTCAGAGTCATTATCTTTTTCTGATAGTGGATTTCACTTTCATACATTTGCGATAAATATGAAAATAATTATTTAGGAATTATCGCCGCGTACAATATGTAATAATAATATTTACTTGGTAATCTTACATAATCATTTGAATTATTATTTGATTGTGATAATCATCCTTTGATAAATAAATTTATTATGACTGATTTTATTTCATAACCTACCCGTAAAAATATTTTATCAATCACATTGACTTGTAGGTTGTTATGAGGTCGACCACCAAGGTTGTATGTTCATGTGAGGTGAGGTTTATTTTATAAGTAGGTACAAATACAGCATGTGTAAGCGCAGACTTACACATGTCTGCTTGTGGGAATGCATTAAATATGAGCCTTAAATGCCGTGAGCTCGGGTTCGAATCCCACCGAGGGTGTCCCGTGCTGGTGTTTATTTCAACCCCCAAAATAAATTACTGGAGAGGCTTACTCAGCCTTCACAAGGAATGAGTACCAGCCCTATCGGAAACTGGGAAACCCCCACTTCAACTGAAATGGTTGGCGTATTAGGCCGGCCCCTTACCTGTAATTTTTTTTTTTTTTTTTTTAAATAGATTTGTGAAGAGGAATGCAATTCACCAACCTATTCTGCCTGGCCAGAAACAGGTATTAATATCATCATTTAATAATTCATTAGTGTATATTATTAATGAATTATTAAATAATAATTACCTAATAACATCTGTTGAACCAGGGTCAAAGTTAAAGTCAAGTGACCCAAGCGGGGATCGAACCAACGTTGTTCCATTCGAAACACACTAGAAAGATCAGCCCTCTTGGCCCCCGCGGCTTTAACCCCGACAATTTTCACTTATTCCTTGACTTATAGGTTGGTATGAGGCTGACCACCCAACTGTAAAAAATGGTTCACTTTGGTAATGTCATCCCTGTTTCAGGGAAGGTCGGCAAGAGTTGCAGGGCTGATATTCATTTGAGATTGGGTTTTTATATTGTAGGTCCACAAAACTCATATCAAATGCATGCCCACAGACACGTGTGAGTTCGCGCTTACAAATGCGCAATGTGTACGAATTAAAATTCAAACCTCAAATAAAAATAAACCCTGCAACTTTTGCCGACCTTCCCTGAAACAGGGTTGACATTGCAAAATATTTTTTTGCCTTTTCCCTAGCTACCCAGCCGGGTGACGACACTATTTTGAGTATGCCAATTCACGTGCATACTTGATTCGTCTGGGCGTTACCTTTCGCTACCGTTGCAACTTTCCGCTACCGTTTCGCTACCGTACGAGTTGCAAAACTTGAGAAAAGTAAGGTTTACGGAAAATATTAAAGAGGGATTTTCCCCAAAATCTGCCGTTTTTGTTTCTTACACTTTATGGTCTTAGCAAAAGAGTCACAGTGATCAAGTTCAAACAAACAAAAACGGCGGATTTTGGGGTACATCACTCTTTAATACTTTTCGTAAACTTTGCTTTTCTCAAGTTTTGCAACTCGTACTCAGGGTACACTGTTGCAAAATTCCTTTTGTTGTACTTGTTAATAAGTTGCATTTGAAGTTGTCTGGTTGAAGAGTGCTGAAGCCGCGTCTCGTAGTGACTCTGTAAGTGGCATGAGTTGCCGGATTTTAGAGACTGCGCCGCTAACCTTGGAGTCATTAAAATCATAACCAGAAGCGCTACTCTGCTAAATTCCTTACGCTTTGGATGTCAATCCAAGTCGGAGCCTGCTAGCGGTTGCGAAATAACTCCATAGATAAAAAAAATCACAATTCACCTTATTTTTGGACACGAATCGCTATATCGTCGCCTTTTAAGGATTGTCTCGGTTTTTTTTTAATTTTAGGAACCCTATTCGGGAGACTACCTAGATTCAAGAGACTCTAGCGGTCTATGACACTTGTTGTAGGGCCGCAGAGGTATTGGTGATAATATAGCAGTTGTTGATTTCCTTGACTTATAGGTTGGTATGAGGCTGACCACCCATACTGTAAAAAATGGTTCACTTTGCCAATATCACCCCTGTTTCAGGGAATGTCGGCAAAAGTTGTGGGGCTTATGTTCATTTGAGGTTTGGATTTTATTTGTAAGTACACAATCAGCATTTGTAAGCGCGAACTACACGTGTTTGTTTGTGGGCATACATCTGAGAGCTTTGAATGAATATATCCTTGCAACTTAGATTATAGATGTCCTTACCCAGTTGCAGGGTTCCTTGACTTATAGGTTGGTATGCGGCTGACCACCCATACTGTGAAAAAATGGTTCACTTTGCCAATGTCACCCCTGTCTCAGGGAAGGACGGCAAGAGTTGCAGGGCTTATGTTCATTTGAGATGGGTTCTTATAATGTAGGTCCACATGCGGTATGTGTTAGCGCGAAATTATACATGTCTGCTTGTGGGAATGCACTTAATATAAATATCAAATGATATATAGCTACTTCGGGAGACTGGATTTAGAAGCCTGGAAACGAGGCGCAACAGGTCCCTTATGGTGCTCACTCATAAGGTCATCAACGGCTTAATTGACAGTCCCACCCTGTTGGAGGGCTACAGGTTGTAAGTGCCTGACGACTACACCCGAGGGAGAGGACATGATCTATTTCATGTACCGAAAAGCCGTACTGATGTCGTGGCGCAACACCCTGTGACTCGGAGTATAAAGCTCTTAAATAAGTCTAATATAGACATTTTTGAGTGTAATTTATTAACATTTAAAAATCTTGCAATAGAGTTCCTCCCAGCGTGTTGATAGCTGTGAGGGTGCACTGTAATAAGGGTGACCTGTTGTGCACAATTAAAAAAAAAAAAAAAAAATCCTTGCAGCTTAGATTAGGGCCGTTACCTGTGCAGTGTTGTGATGTGTGTTGCATTGCATGTTGCGTTGCCATATAAGGTTGCAAGGAATTTAGTAGCGCTTCCTGTGAGACATGCAAGAGTTTGGACAAGAATGTAGCTTGTCAAATTATAGTGATTAAAGTTTCAGACGCGGTGTATCAAAAAGTGATGGGTGCACAAGAAGAAATCAAATTATTATGGGCTCAGCATATGAATTTCCATGGGCAAAATTGTAAAGTCACACGGCCGGGTTTCTAGGCGCCAGGTAAACGCAGGTTTTGTTGGTCGTTGCTTAAGACTGTTATCCCGTGCAAGTGTGACGTTTGCCCGCCGAGAAAAAAAACATCCGATTGAAAGTAGAGAATCCAATCCCAAATCAAAATCTCAATCTCGCGGATCCGTGGCCGATTGCCGGTCGATAGCTCAGTTGGTAGAGTGCTCTCATTCTATGCCGAGAGCTCGGGTTCGAATCTCGCCGAAGCGAGGGTGTCAGAAATGATTTCCCGTTTCGGTGTTTATTGCACACCTTACATAAAAAAAACCGGCACGGTTTACTCAGCCTTCACAAGAAATGAGGACCATCCCCTTCGGGAGCTGGGAAACTCCCACTTCAACTGAAGTGGTTGGGGTAAGGCCGACCCCCTTACCTGTAAAAATAAATAGCTTCCACTGGCCAGATGCGGTCCTTTCGGGGAGAACGCTGCACGAAGTTCTATATCTGTAGCTTAGTGGCGTTATAGTAGCGATAGGTCATCTTCGAATCAAATGGTAGATAAGCCAAACAAGCACTGTGGGGGCGATGTGTACGCATTAATTTGATGTTTTCCTCATTTCAATAACAGCGCAGTCATTCTGCGATTCTCTAGGACCACAATATTAGGTAGTAATATAATGATTATCCACTCCTAGTGTTAAGTTAAATTTAAATAAATTGCACAGAATCTGTACTCGACTTTCTTGCAAAAATTAACCCACTGTATGACGTATGTAAAGCTAGAATCATCTACCAGCTTATGCCGTTTCAATAAAAATATAATACATCAATAATAAATCAATTTTATTCCACCGCGGTGTGTACCTGCATACTCGTACAATATGATATAGGCATATAAATACTTAAATAAATATAAATATTTTGTTGATTTATTTGAAAAAGTACCAATTACACAAGAAATCTCCTCTACTCATAGGTTGGTATGAAGCTGACCTCTGTACTGTACTGTACTGTATCCTGCCACCGTTTCATTAGGGGTTGCCGGTACCTCCGCAGATACGCCTCCACTTTTTGCTGTCATCACCTTTTTCATACATACTCTTCTCTTATTCTCACTCTGCAGAATCCATTCTTTCGCAATCTCACCTATTTGGTCTAACCATTCTTTCCTCAGCCTTCCCCTTCCGCGCTTTCCTCTGACATTTCCTTTGTACACTTTCTTCGTTAGTTGTTCATCATCCTTTCTTTCAAGATGTCTGAACCATCTCATCGTACTTTTTTGTACTTTCATTCTCATATTCTCTTTTACACCACACTCGTTCATCACTCAAGCATTACGTACTCTATCACTCAGTGTCTTTCCAGCCATTGCTCTCAGGTAAGCCATTTCAACCGTACTTACATACTTTACTCAGCTCACATTCATTAAGCCTCACTTCCACCAACCAATATGCCATTGTGGACCGCCGATCTCATATTCTGCGTAAGTTTCCAATTTCTTGCAATTCTTCCAATCGTTTCCATTACACTTCTTCCTCTACTAGCGCGCTTTTCCAATTATTTCGTCAATTTCGCATTCGACTCAAACTTGCTTTCCAGATAATCAAATTCTTTCACGACCTCAACTCTTTTTTCATTCAGTCTTATCTCAATTTTCTCGCATTTCTCAGTCCTCCCAAAGTGTAAAAAATAATTCACTTTGTCAATGTCACCCCTGTTTCAAGGAAGGTCGGCAAGAGTTGCAGGTTTTATGTTCATTTGAGATTTGGTTTTAATTTGTAAGTACAAATTCAGCATTCGTAAGCGCGAACTTACACGTACCTGTTTGTGGGCATGCATTTCATATTAGTTTTGAATGTTTATATTTCATTGCAACTTATATTCTAGATTATTATAGATGGTCATTGAACCCTTCTGTATGCAAACTAGGACTTTGTATGGTGGGTAAACTTTTTAGTTATATTTTGAAAAAGTAACGACTGATTATTATTGGTATTTATAAAATTTTAAGAATCGCAGCCTTTTATCTATTTTTAACCCTTTGACTACCAAGAAAATTGCTAATACATTTTGTATGGAAAATTTTCACTTTGTATGGCGGCTATACTTTTGATTCACTTTTTGGAAAAAATAATGATGGCAATATATAGGTTATTATTATTGTTTTACATTTGCTCTACATTATTTTTTTATTAACCCTCTAACTGCCGAGAATTTTTCCATTATTTTTTTCTTTTATATGGCAACTCCCTAAACCGAGATTATGATGAAGAAATGATTATAATTATTTGATAGCACTATTATATAAATGGATTCACAAAAAATTTAAGAAAAATCGTCGGAGCCGTTTTTGAGAAAATCGCATTTTAAATTTTCAGCTCTTCGGAAGCCATCTTGAATTTTCAAAAAAGTAAAAAAAAAATGATTACGGATTAAAGTGATAAGCTTGTTCTTTCTATCAAATCTAAAACAAATTTAAATATCTTGCATTTTAATAGGTTTTTGTAATATTTTCGATTTAAAATTTCAGGTCGTGTAAACGGTGCTTTATATTTATTTTTTCAAAAAATATTTTTAATAAGTTTGTAGAAATTTATGTTGTCCATAATATTGTAGAACATTATACTATTGTTGACCCCTTTACTTTCGAGAAAATCACAATCGTTTGTTTTTTTCATATGGCAGCCCATAGACACAGATTAGTAAGAGTGTTGTCATAACTAATTTATTAAGTTAAAAATTAATTAATGGCAATTCTGAAAATTTAAGCAAAATTCTTGGAGCCGTTTTTGAGAAAAGTGCAATTTTATGTTTTTTTTGTATGGCAGCCATCTTGAATTTTCAAGTTGGTGTAATGTCATGTTATTCATACTTAATACATGTCCAAAAAAGTTGATGTAGCCAAAATTTGGTATCTCTAGGTCTTATACTTTGGAAAGTGACACACACACATACATACATACATACATACATACATACATACATACATACATACATACATACATACAGACGGACGTTTTTGAAAGATAGTGTTTTTTGGCATGTCCTGCACCAGGACAACTCATTTCCGTGAAAACCTCGAAATTTTTTTTTCACACCAAATCATAACTTTCTTTATAGCCTTCGGCTATAGCAAGAAAGTAAAAAAGGTCCTCGAGTCACCAGAAGCAGAATAAAAACCGACTATTATGAATTGATTATTTATGTTTTTTAAAAACAAATCACTAATTAAACACTGTTTCTTTTCACTCAATATATCAATTTACTAATACCTATACAATATACTGTTATGTAAGTATTAGAATAGGTATTAGTTATAGTTATAGGAATTCTGTATTATATTGTGTGGGTAGGAATCATTGATACTTGAAGCATCGAGAAATAATGATTACTACGCCTTTCTGGAACTGTCTAGCGACTATAGATCTAGATTGTACTGTTTGGAAGAGTATAAGAAGGGTGCCAGTCGCTTGAACGAGTCAGTGAGTTATTATTCAAGCTCTCACAACTACAGTATTCTACAAGCTTTACAACTACATAGGTACATTGAACCAAAACCAGTGAACAGAAACCAAGTGTAATGGAATAGTCGAGAATATCTTTGTGCAAATAAATTATTAAAAGTGAAAATAAACAACTGTATAAGAAGACCAGTATTTTTAATTGAAAGACTGTTGAACCCTAAATTCGTAACAATACCAATATTCGGTAGGTAAGAATTACCGTGATGAGACTTCCAGCGCTCGGACCGCCCTTCATCCAGGCTGGACCTGCCTGCCTTTTCCTACGACACACACTTTGACAGGCTCTAAATGCGTGTAAAGGTAATTAAATAAACCATAAAGTGGGGAAACTAAGATTGCAATAAATCAAATACACAATTATGGCTTTTCAAACGCAAATAATGGATTCCTGGAAGCGTCTCAAGGAGGTCAAGTGCGCGCAGTCGTAAAAACAGAGGCAGCCATTTGAAAATGATGTGTAATTAGTTATGAATCGCAAATGGGTTTACGATGGATGTTAATTAGTACACCTCGATACAATCAGCTGACAATTAGACATGGAATAACACCCTTTAGAAAAACTGCAATAATTTATACACTGGGTGGATATAAAAAAATAGAATTGATCTATCTGCAGTCTAGTAATCTAAGCTGCAAAGATATATTAACATTTAAAATTCATATTAAATGCACGCCCACAATCAGACACGTTTGAGTTCACGCTTACAAAATATGTTGCATGTGTTCTTACAAATTAAAATCTAAACCTTAAATATATATATATATATATTTTTTTTTGGATGACTTCTATTTCTTTCTTCTTTTGGGCGCCGTTTAGTGGCTCCAGCCACCCCAAGGGCGCCCACCGCTCACTCTCTTCTTGTGAAGATGGTGGTCTTCAGCTCCTTCCTGAAGCGCTCCTCGCTGGTTTCCGTCCTCAGCTTCAAAGGCAGCCGGTTCCAGCACAACGGTCCCGCCGTACTGAACGCCCTATCCCCAAAGCCCGTTCTGCTCCGTCGAGATGGCATTTTCAGCTTGTTGATAGCATCACTCTGCGCCGAGCGAAGAGTGCACCGCTTATCAAAAATCTCGTCAAGCTTACATAGTTCGGCTAAGTAAGAAATGAACATAAACGCTGCAACTCTTGCGTACCTTCTCGAGTATTTCATCACCCATATCGTTTCATGACGAGAGCCCGGGTTCGAATCTCACCGAGATTGTAAGAAATGATTTCCTGTTTCGGTGTTTACTTCAAACCCAAAATAAAATTCTGTCATGGTTAACTCAGCCTTGCACTATATGTGTAGCTTAGTAAGGTTTTTTTTTATTAGAAGTAGAAGAAGGATAGTAATGAAAAGATGTTTCGTTTTTTTTTTTAAGTAAAAAAACATTGAGGATCTTACAGTTAACATGCCTACGCTCTTGAGGTGTGGATTAACAAATAAACCATCCCAATAATTATGTCCATCTTTTACATGTAAAAATGTTGTAGTGAGATATTCAGACATTGGCAATAAACGTGGACAAAGATTTAAAACAAAGAAATGCAGTAAATCACAATGGGATATTGTTTATATGCAGTAATGCTCACGTGACTGTGTAAATCATGCTAAAACATATGTTATTACTGTGAGCTTACTTTGATACAAGTGAATGACAAATAATCTATAATCTAAGTTGCAAGGATATATTCATTCAAAGCTCTCAAATGCATGCCCACAAACAAACGCGTGTAGTTCGCGCTTACAAATGCTGAATGTGTACTTACAAATATAATCCAAACCTCAAATGAACATAAGCCCTACAACTTTGGCCGACCTTCCCTGACACAGGTGTGACATTGGCAAAGTGAACCATTTTTTACAGTATGGGGGGTCAGCCTCATACCAACCTATAAGTCAAGGAATACAAATAAAAGAACAAAACAAAATGAAGAATGGACAAATCGCACGCTTAATAATAAAGAGAAATAACTCGAAAATTGGGAAAATCGAGATTTTGTAATAAAACGCAAGAACAATGCGAGAAGAAAAGGTAGAATGCGATAGCCGTTCAATTTGGACGAATATGACCGAGATAAAACATCGGCCGCCTTTTTCATCCCATACAAGTTTTACTGGGTGTCTGAACTTTAAACGTGATTTCCCAACATTCTTGTTTTTTGAGTTATTGCTCTTTATTATTAAACGTGCGAAATAATAATAATAATAATTGGCCAATTTTTATATGGCGCCGTTTAGTGGCACTAGCCACCCCGAGGGCGCTTTTTATGTGTTGACGCTTCTGTTGAGCAAATGTTTAACGAAAACTTCCTAAAACTGCCAAACAATTTGGTCGGTGTTATGGCCGAAGGGTCTAAGCGGGCTGATCTTTCTAGCGTATTTGGAATAGAATAACGTTGGTTCGATCCCCGCCTGGGTTTGACCATATCTTTGACCCTGGTTCAACATATGTTATTGGGTATTTTTTCATTACTAATTCATTGAAATATTGAAATAATGGATTATTAATTGATAGTGAAAATACCTGTTTCTGGCCAAGATAAATCATTTGGTGAATCGCATTCCTCTTCACAAATCTATTTTTTGTTGTTGTTAAATTAAATGAATTGAAATAAAACAAACAATTACTAAGTAAAATGATAAAATTATAATGTATGAAAAAAGAGAATTGTATTGAATTGGAAGTGCATCGAGCACTTCTTTTAGTTTTATCACACTTGACTTATTGAGGATTACTTTATGAAAGAGGACGTTTATCACTCCATTGACCTGTCACAAATACATAGTCTGTGTAGACATGTGCTTTCTTATCTCTCTGTTGTGACCCGGATGTATTTATTATTAGATTAATCGAAAATATCTTGAAAAAAAAAAACGTTTTGTGAATGACAATCATATTTTATTATTTAGATTTTGGGCAGTAACTTTGTGAAAGCACATTTTAATTAATTAAAATACTTTTTTCACTTTGTTACAATTCACTTGAGTTTTATTTTTTAAAAAACACAACCAGTTTCGGGAGAAGCAGTACCTCCCATCTTCAGGTGTAAATATCAACTAACATAAAATACAAAATTACCAAATTAAGCAAGGATTTAATTTGTAGTACTGGTGGGGGTAAGTGGGGGGCGGGGCTTAATTGGAAACAAAGAAAGTAATGGCGAAGTGTTAGGAAAGAGGATATTATTTAAGAGGTTATTTTCAGAATTAATATTTTTTTGGATTTCTAGATTTTCAAAATTGTTCATAATTTTACCTTTGTAGGGAATGGGATGAAGGAGTTTTAATGTGTGAGTGTGAAAGGAATGGTTTGATTCAATGATGTGGTTGGCGAACTCAGAGTGACTGTTGCTCGTTAGGCAACGGCGGTGTTCTTGTATTCTAATTTTTAGATTTCTTGCGGTTTGTCAAATATATTTGAGTTCGCAATCACCACAGGAAATCTCAAATTTGCCAAAGATAAAATTGACTGGATGATGAAAAGTGGAAAGTGAAAAGATTAGCTTATGTGACTTTAAACTGATGAATAAAGCTACCCACACGATTGATATAATATTGTTGGAAAAACACACCCTAAGGCCCAGTATTTTCAACGTTAGCATAGCGACTTATACTGAATGAAAAAGCCGCATTTATGTCAAACGTGCGGGTAGTTTTTTTATCAGTTTAAAGTCCCATAAGTTGACGTTAAAGATACCGGGCCTTAGTATCTTTGCTTTCCCCTATACTTCGGCAGATCTAAATACAGACGTCCATGTTAAAAATAAAGAAAACTCCCTAGTCCGTTATCTATCGTTATCTGCAGCCAGGTTATAGGTTACGCATTGTGACTAACGATATAATATGGTACACAGCGCAGTCTAGACTTGACGTACAAGTCAAATTATTATTAACAAATGAAAAAATGGTCTGATAACAAGAGACGAGACGGTATTATGTATGTGTACTGTTTTTTTGTAAGTAAAATAGACGCACTGCACTAGATTCATTAATCATAAGAAAATGAGGATGTTATCAGTGAAATATTATAACCAGTGACGCGCGTGAGTGTACACACTGCATGTAGGCAAATATAAATTTATTATTTTTTAGTCTAAACAGTGTGAACGAGTAAACCCGAAAACTAAAAATTTCTAGCATTTTTGGGCATTCTGATTTTGAGGATTATTTTAATATGTATGGCCTTATCCTTTATGTCTTTCATCTTTCTTTTCTCGGCTCACAAGCCTTAGAGGCTCATAGCCTCCCTCACCACAAATCCTCCAGGAATCTTGCCTCATGGTCTTCTTACTCCCAGAACTTCGACCTCGACACTATCTGCCCACCTTCAATTCCTATCAATCCCTCATGTGTGAAAATAAAAAGGATCCACTGCTTACCCTTGTAGCTTAATCCCTCATGTGTGAAAATAAAAAGGATCCACTGCTTACCCTTGTAGCTTAATCCCTCATGTGTGAAAATAAAAAGGATCCACTGCTTACCCTTGTAGCTTAATCCCTCATGTGTGAAAATAAAAAGGATCCACTGCTTACCCTTGTAGCTTAATCCCTCATGTGTGAAAATAAAAAGGATCCACTGCTTACCCTTGTAGGTAAAGCGATTAGAACTTCGACATCTACCTTCAATTCCTATCAATCCCTCATGTGTGAAAATAAAAAAGGATCAACTGCTTACCGCTGTAGGTAAAGCGATTAGAACTTCGACATCTACCTTCAATTCCTATCAATCCCTCATGTGTGAAAATAAAAAGGATCCACTGCTTACCCTTGTAGCTTAATCCCTCATGTGTGAAAATAAAAAGGATCCACTGCTTACCCTTGTAGCTTAATCCCTCATGTGTGAAAATAAAAAGGATCCACTGCTTACCCTTGTAGCTTAATCCCTCATGTGTGAAAATAAAAAGGATCCACTGCTTACCCTTGTAGGTAAAGCGATTAGAACTTCGACATCTACCTTCAATTCCTATCAATCCCTCATGTGTGAAAATAAAAAAGGATCAACTGCTTACCGCTGTAGGTAAAGCGATTAGAACTTCGACCTCTACCTTCAATTCCTATCAATCCTTCATGTGTGAAAATAAAATAGGGACCACTGCTTTACCCTTGTAGGTAAAGCGATTAGAACTTAATTACATAAATGCGCGCCTTATTATAGAGTAATTATTGCAAATTAAAAGTTACCTCAAATCTTGCTTTTAAGGTTAAGTTAGCTAAATGCACCCTGATAAAAAAAAACCGGACGTGAGGGAAATTTCACGACGGTAGAGAAAATTTTATGTATTTGGGGATGGTCCTCATATTTTACTTCCTGGCATCATGTTCAACGTACAAACATGTATTTATCTTTAGTTATTCAAACACTGTTTTATTTTCACTCTTTATTATTTAATTATTTGGACACAAACGTTTTCGACTGTTTGAATAACTAAAGAAAAGATTAATTTTCACAGCGTTCATGCACCAACTATCCAAAATATTATAATTTATTTATGTAGTTGAGCTTTTCAGATCTTTAAAATTATTTTCTCTGCGTTTTTTTTATTAAGTTTATCATTACTTTCTAATTGAAAAGAAACTCAAATCCGATTTTCTTTCGGCAATTATAACGCTTTGTAGCTTACGTTTGGTGAGTGTAGTGTGTACTTGACTTTTTGCTCCTCATGTTTTCTCGCCTCTGATTATAACAGACACAACATTCTATTGTTATCATTTATGCGTGTGATTAGAACGCATAAGGTGTAAAGTACAATTCCTTAGCACAATTATTATTGTATGAAAAACTCTGCTAGAATGCAGATACGACCAGGATCTAGGTAGCACACCTAGCGGCATAATTTATCAATCTTTTTAGATTTTTACCAATACAAATGCATTTTACGCACACAATCCCATTGTTGTGTGCCCAGCATTAATAGAGAAATTCCAAAAATAGCCTACCAAAATTAATTACAAAATGTGGAGAAAACTATGTTTTAGGCGGTACACAATGGCATATTGTTACTGACTTTGATAATAATAAATCATATTAGGATGATTTATTTGGTGAGCGCTGTTTTTGTGTGTATCACACCTCAAGAGCCCTCTGCGAGCTTGGTCGTCCCTGTAGAAAGCGCCAATTCTCAAGCAAGACCCAGTTGTTGTAAGGTTGGATGGACCTTTCAGTGACCGGTCTTTGGTAAAGGTTTATGAATTTTTCAACTCGGCGGAGAGCACATTCGAAATATAAATGGTATATTTTTGTGCTCCGCCGGGATCCGAATCCACAACCTTCCATTTACGAGTCCGAAGTGTTAACACTACGGACTACGGACCGGTCCAAGATGCCAACGACACGCGGTGTACCTGAGCGGTAACCCATCCAAGTACTGACCGCGCCCAATGTTGCTTAACTTCGGTGATCTATGGGAACCGGTGCTTTCAACATGGTAACGTCGTTAACAAATTATAAAATAACTATAAAGTGAACAAAATAAACAACTGTAAATAAGAGCGAATTTTTGTGATTGTTTTCTTGAAAATCATGTGAAATATTGTCGCTAATGATATTTTAGTACTCTTTATAATTTTATTTAATGCGCTGTCACTTTGACATGGCTTCATCTTTGCTTTTAAACGCGGTTGTTCTGTCAACTTGTCATAGCACTGCTGTCAACCCTCACTGTCGATTATATATGTTACCCATTGTTATCCTCTTCTACCAAACTCGTACGAACGCAAACCATTCGCGAACGCTTACCTTTTTGTTATCTATCTATCTCCCTCACACATGCACACATTCCATACATCCATCCCCTTTCCACACGTTAATCGCAAAAGTGACATTTAATGAAATCCCAACACAGAGTAGATAGAAAATATCATTGTCTATTAAACTCAGCTGGTTTGTGCTTTGCTGCTAGTAACTTTAACTGTGACACAAGACCATTAGAGGTCAACACCTGTAACGAGATGGATTTGTTTGTTAGGTAAAATGGAACATGAGATTTGAATTTGAATGAAAAGGAAAACAAAAGAATATAAGAAGGAGAGAAAAAGCTTGCCTGGCGGGATAGCCACAAGCCTGTGTAATTAAGAATAAAGAATATTATTGTGCTGTGGTTTATTGTGTATACATTGTGAAAGGAATAAAAATAAACATATTAAAGTGGCTGTTAATTATTAATTGTGTCAATCAGCAGGAGAGAAGAAAAACCCTCACATTTTGGCGCCCAACGTAAAAGAAAAAATCTGTACATGAAATTCCTATGAAGAAAATTTTTCACAAACAAAAACAAATGACAGTCAATTTCAACAAATGACATTGAAAACAATACAATATATGAAATGATTAAAATTGGACAGATTTATGGTTGTGAAAGCATCAACACGTTTAAAAGCTAGTGAAGACATCGACTTATACAATTAACAACAAGAAATTACAAGATTTGAAACGCTGTTTGAAAATATTGAAGGTGAGAGAATTCAAACTACCTACATTACGTTCAGAAGAATGGAAATTCAAAAATCGAACGTCGCGGGAGAATGAAGAATGGATATGAACCAGTTTGTTTCAAATCAGTTTAGATAAATATATATAGATGGTGTTATATTTCATTTGTATGAAAAAATTTTTTTGAATGAAATGATTTTTTTTAATTGCATAAATTGAAAATATACAGCAAATGACGAAATCTAAAAAAATAAATAATAAAAAGGATTTAGAAAGTAACACAATGGAGTCCATAAATTTTGATCCTCTCAAATTAAAAATATCTTTTAATGGTGAAAGTGAACCAAATGAATTTATAATAAGATTAGAAGAATTAGCCAAAGTCTACAAATTAAAATTAGATTATTTGGTAGAGTGTATGCCTATATTTTTAACAGATTTTCCGTTGACTTGGTACAGAGCAATTAACTGTGAATTTGATTGGAAAATTTTTAAAACCAAATTCTTACAACAATTTGAAAAATATGACTTTCAAAGGAATCTTAAGTTAGAAATTTTAAATATGGTACAAGGTCATGATAATGCATCTGTTTATATTTTAAAGGTAAAATCAAAAAATAATTTATTAAATAAAAGAATGCATGATAAAGAACTTATGGACATAATAATTTATGGATTGTCAGAAAAATATGCAACTTTACTGACAACATCTGAAATTAAAAATACAGAGGAATTATCTACAATATGTAGCAAGTTTGAATCATTTATAAAATTTAATGAATGTAAGAATTTAAATGTAATGAATGACACAGAAGAGAAAAATGTAATGCAAAAATGCAATTTTTGTAATAAATTAGGACATGATGAAATAGATTGTTGGACTAAAAATAGAAAATTAGATTACATACAGAATAAATGTAGAAGTTTCACAAATAATATAGTATGCTACTTTTGTAATAAAAGAGGACATGTGGAAAGAAATTGTTTTATAAAAAATGGAAATTTTAAAAAACACACAGTAATCTGTTACTCATGTAAACGTACAGGACATGTACAAAAAGATTGTTTTGTTAAAAATAAAAAAAGTGATTATACAGACAAAACAAAAATGAACAGAAATATAAATATACAAAACAGAACAAATACGACATACAATAGTAATTCAAAAAAACTTGTAGATAGTCGGCCTTCAGTACAAACACAAAAATCAGAAATGAAGAGCTGGCTTAATTTCATTCAAATTTTTAATAAAAATTATCAAATTGCACCACTCATTTTTGCTAAACAATTTGATAAAAGACCATTTTTAACAGTAAATATTGAGAACAAAAATTTTACAGGTTTACTAGATTCAGGTGCATCTATTTCTGCAATCAATGAAAAAACATTTGATTATTTTTTACAAAGAAATTACAAAATTATAAAAACCCATGATAATATCTCGTTAGCAAATGGTAAAAATATAAAAATACTTGGTAAAATAAATTTAGAGGTAAAATGTGACAATCAAATAAAACATGTAGATTTTTATGTTTTACAAGGTTTACAACAAGACTTAATTTTTGGAATAGATTTTTGGATAAAATTTGAATTAGAACCGAGTTTAATAAGTAAAATTACATATTCAAATAGCAAAAATATTAGTGAATTAGGTAAAATTACAAATAGAACTAAATTAACAGATAACCAATTACAGCAATTAAAAACAATAGAAAATGATTTCAAGGACATCTCTTATGAAAAAATAGGCTTAGGATGCACAAACCTCATTGAACACAGAATTCAAACAGAAGGTCCTCCAATAAAACAAAAGTATTATCCACTCAGTCCAGCAAGACAGAGACAGGTTAACACAGAGTTAGATAAAATGTTAAAAGAAGGTATAGTTGAACAATCCAAATCTTCGTGGTCCAGTCCTGTTGTGATTGTAATTAAAAAGGATGGAACGCCTAGATTTTGTTTGGACTCTAGAAGACTCAATGAAGTAACAAAACGAGATAACTATCCTATTCCAAATTTAAATCAAGTTTTAGCAAATTTACGAAATGCCAAATATATCTCTTCAATAGATTTAAGCAAGGCGTTTTGGCAAATTCCACTAGAAGAATCGTCCAAAGAAAAAACTGCCTTCGTCGTACCAAATAGAGGGTTGTTTCAATTCACAAAAATGCCGTTCGGTTTAAAAAATTCAAGTTCTGAAACACAGCGTTTATTAGACAAGTTATTTGGACCTAAATTTGATACTAACATATTTTGTTATATCGATGACTTAATTATTATTAACGAAGATTTCAATTCACATTTAAATTTATTAAAACAAGTTAAAAATATATTACAAGAAGCAGGGTTAACGGTAAAATTTTCAAAATGTGAATTTTGCAAAGATAGTTTAAAATATTTGGGATACATTATTGATGAAAATGGATTAAGGCCAGATTCAAATAAAGTCAAGATTATAGAGGAATATCCTTCACCGAAAAATGTAAAACAACTACGAATGTTTTTAGGTTTGGTAGGATTTTATAGAAAAGTTATACGAAACTGCAGTGAGATATCATATCCACTAAATAAATTATTGAGAGGTAAAAAAGGTCAGAACAATTTTAATTGGTCAAAAGAATCTGAGGATGCATTTAATAATTTAAAATTAGCCTTAAGCACAGCCCCTGTATTAATATGTCCGGATTTCACAAAAGATTTTTTTTTACACACTGATGCCAGTAAAAATCAAGTAGCTTCAGTATTAAACCAAAATATCAATGGGTCCGAAAAGCCAATAGCATATTTTTCAAGAAGTTTGACAGTTAGAGAACAAAACTATTCGACATCAGAACGTGAGCTTCTTGCCATTGTAGAGTCAATTGAACATTTTCGATCTTATCTAGATGGGATGAAATTCAAGGTAATAACTGATCATATGGCATTAAAATTCTTGAATAAAATATCAAATCCAACAGGTAGATTAGCAAGATGGGCCATGAGACTTTCACAGTATGAATTTGAGATTGAGCATAGAAAAGGGAAAGAACATACAGTGCCAGATGTATTATCTAGGATTCCTGGTACTAAAGAAATGGAAGTAATAAATTCAAATATTGCAGATCCTTGGTATAATAATATCGCAGAAGGATGTACAAAAACACCACACAAATACAAAAAATTCAAAATGGTAGATAATAAATTATTTAAACTAATAAATGATGATAATCCTTTCACAGAGGAATATAATTGGAAAGAGATACCTATTATAGACAATAGATTAACTATAATAAAGAATCATCATGATAATGGACATGTAGGTATTTTTAAAACTTATAAATACATATCAAGATGTTACTATTGGAAAAATATGTATGCAGATATAAAAAGTTTTATAAATAAATGTCAAAAATGTAAAATGTATAAGCCGAATAATTTACCTCCAGCAGGAAAAATGGAAAATAGAAAAAGAGTGGATAGACCGTTAAAAATGTTGAGTATTGATTTGATAGGACCATTACCAAAATCAAGTACGGGCTATATACATATATTATCAATAATAGATGTTTTTACCAAATATTGTTGGTTATTTCCTTTAAGAAGAGCTACTACAGAAGAAATAGTAAAATTAATAGAAAATAAAATATTTTTAACAGAAGGAGTACCGCAAACGATAATAACAGATAATGGAAAGAATTTAAAGTCTAATGCATTTAAAGATTTTATGTACTCATATGGAGTACAGAAAATATTTTATACAACTTTATATACTCCCATGTGCAATAATGTAGAGACATATAATAGAACAATAGGATACACATTAGCTATTTTTGTTGAAAATGAACAAAGAAAATGGGATACTTTCTTAGATTCAGTACAAAGCATAATAAATAATACAGTCAATTTAGCAACAGGATACACACCTAATGTATTAGCAAGAGGTAGGGAGATTGTACTAAATGGTGAAATTCATGGTGAAATAGTAAATGATGAAATAGAATCAAAGGAAGAATTAGATAAATATAGAGATATGCATAAAGATAAAATGAAGGAATTAAACACATTATACAAAATTGTAACAGAAAATTTATGGGATGCATATAATAAAAATGCAAATTATTATAATAAAGGTAGATCAAATCGTGTCTATGAGCAAGGGGATATTGTATGGCGTAAAAATTTCATACAATCAAATGCAGGGAAATACTTCTGTACAAAGTTGGCTCCAAAATTTGTCAAAGCCAGAATAGAAAAGAAAGTTAGCAAGATAGTCTATGTATTAAAAGATATAGACACAAATGTTATAAATAAATATCACATCAAGGACATAATCAAATTAGATTAAAAAAAAAAAAACATATTTTCATGTGTATGAAAAATTTGAGGTGATGCATGATACGGTGAAAGTTGATATAAAAGTGATCAGTGAAAGAATGAATTATGAAACATTGCATGAATGAAGGTATGAAACATAAATTAAACAAAGTATTACATATGAAGGTAAAGTTTTTTTTTAAAAAAAAATTGATGGACTGATAAATTTATTAATGAAAAATAAATTTAAATATTGGGAAAGATGTGATACATGTTTAAAAAAAAAAAAAAGTTATTTTAATGAATTGATTAATAAACTGGTGAATGTTTATTATGTATTGTTATTTGATTATTTTGAATTGTTGAATCAAGTATTTAAAAAAAAAAAATATTTGTTTATAATATTGAATATGAAATTTGTGTTAAAAAAAAATATATTAATTTTAGTATGAAAATAACTGTTATTGTTAAAAAAGGTATTAATGACTGAATAATGTATCAGAAACAGGTTTTTTTTTATTTTCATATTTTTGAAATTTATCCTTAAAATAAAACAAAATATGTGGCGCCGGCTGAGCATTATGATACATTATTTACTCATTGTAAAAGAAAAAAAAAAAAAAATTAGGAATGTTTTTTTTTTTATGAGAGGAAGGAGGTGTATTGTAACGAGATGGATTTGTTTGTTAGGTAAAATGGAACATGAGATTTGAATTTGAATGAAAAGGAAAACAAAAGAATATAAGAAGGAGAGAAAAAGCTTGCCTGGCGGGATAGCCACAAGCCTGTGTAATTAAGAATAAAGAATATTATTGTGCTGTGGTTAATTGTGTATACATTGTGAAAGGAATAAAAATAAACATATTAAAGTGGCTGTTAATTATTAATTGTGTCAATCAGCAGGAGAGAAGAAAAACCCTCACACACCTCTACAGAATCGTCCTTCTTCTTTTTATTAAGTACCTACATACTGAATCCTGACCAGAAATGCGACAGCTACGATATCAGCAAATACGATGCTGAAATTTTATACTGTGACGTCACCCAGCCGAGAGAAATTTTGAATGTGCGGAATCCATTTAAAAAAAGATGCTAATGAATTAATAATCTAAAGCTCTGGTGGAAAAATACAAGGAGGATGTTCCATACAAATGTTGAAGGAATTCCTAGAATAATGACGAACAGGATTTTATCGTTATGCGATAACTACGAGAGTAAACATGACTTTATATGTCACTAAGGCCCGGTATTTTCAACGTTAGCATAGCGACTTTATACTGAATAAAAAAGACGCACTTATGTTAGTAGTGTGGGTAGTTTTTTTTTCAGTTTAAAGTCACATAAGCTAACGTTGAAAATACCGGGCCTAACAGTTCCCTAGTATGAGTTCTCAATTTACTAATTATAATTCTTCGATGCCAAAGGTCTATCCAAGCCTTACAGCAACTGGGTTTCGCTTGAGAATTGGCGCTTTGTAGCGACGACTAAGTTCGTAAAAAGTCCGGTCAATTGCTCAGTTGGTAAAAAGCTTGCATTCCATTCCTCTCAAGCAAGGGTTCGATCCTCACCGAGGGTGTCAGAAATGACTTCTCGTTTCGGTGTTTATTTCAAGCCCAAAATAGAATACCTACCTTCAAGGTTTATTCAGCCTTCACAAGAAATGAGAACCAATCATCCACTAACTATATGATTTTGAAATCATTTTGCCGGGTGGACATTATGTCGGTGGACATTTTGTCGCGTGGATATTTTGTCAATGGACATTTAGTCGTAACACGCATGCGAACTTACACGTGTCTGTCTGATCGTGGGCATGCATTAAATATTAATACATCATTGCTACTTATGCTATTATGATTACAGCAAATATTTGATTTACACAGAATAACTTCACAGATAGATGGACTCCTCTCACATGGTTTAAATGAAATGTACATAAGTACGTTTTTAAAATGGCGAATGATGTGTCCAATGAATAATAGAGAATGCAGCTTGCAGGAGTTTTATGATAAACGGCATAAGAAGAAATGCAAACATACAACTTATTTATAAAAGTAAATGGGTATCCAATCTCTGTAAATCAGGGTTGTCCAAATAATCTGCCATCTACAAGAAAAAGGTTTTTTTTTCCAGATTTTTTTTTTTTTTTGAAGTTTCGTATACTTGATGATGGTTCTGGGACCTAAAAAACATTTAACTGTATTTTTTACAATTGTACTGGAAATAAAACAGTCTTTTAAATAAATAAAAAATGTTTTTTTATAGTTATTCGTAAAATTAATAATCGATTTTATTTATTGTAGAGGCATTAACTTTGTAATCGTTCATCATTAATGATAAAAGAAAAACAGCTTTGTTTTCGATATTTCGATACTCACGTAATCGAAAACAAAGCTGTTTTTCTTTTATCATTAATAATCGATTTTCAGTGTTTTTTTTTCACATACACAAAACATTTTAAAATGTTTTTTTTCCCTTTTTTGTCCGGTCGATAGCCAACTAGAATGTCACGTTCTATGCCAAAGGGTTAGGATTCGATCCCTCACAAGGGTGTCAGAAATACTGTAACTCTGTCGCCATTCCGCTAGGGGTGGCCAGAGCCTCTGCAGAGCTGCCTCCATTTTTTCCTATCCTTACATACCTCTTTCCATTCAATGATTTCCCGTATCAATCCGAAAATAAAAACACCAAAAAGGTTTACTCAGCCTTCACAAGAAATGTCCTTATATATATATATATACAAGGATAATTTATTTATAAGGTACACATAATAAAAGAGCGCCGCTTTTGTGTGTGTCACACCTCAAGGGCCCTCTCAAATCACGGATAAGATTTTTTGTAAAGATGCGTCTTTAGTGCTCCTTTAAAGACACCAACAGTTTCTGCCTTCCTCACATTAGGTGGTAGTCTGTTCCACTCCGCGAACCGGAAAGCACGGTCCCCAAAATTAGTGCGTGTCTGACGTGACGGCTGGACTAAGTCAAACACCCCACACTCCGCAGATCTGAGAGTTTGGCGTCTCAAATCTATCTCAACACGTGAGAACATGTCAGACAAGTATGAAGGAGCCATACCATTGACAGCTTTGTAAACCATCAGACAAACACGGTAGACCACCCTCTCCGGAAAACGAAGCCAATGCAGTTTTTTCAACAATGGAGTTATATGGTTAAATTTAGACATCCCGAATATGAGTCTTGCTGCAGAGTTCAGCACAGATTGTAGTCGGCTGAACTGTTTTTTCGGCTGACCTATATACAGCGTTGAGCAATAGTCAACCCGAGACATCACAAAAGCGTTAACCAGGGTCCTGACCGCCCCTGATGGTAAACATCTCCTGATTGCCTTTATCTGGCGAAGTTCAAAAAACGAGGAGGATACCGTGTTATTCAACTAGTCCTTGTTGAAACAAGTCCTTACATACTTCTTTCATTCAACCCTTCGGGGATAATGCAGGCAAGATGTTACACCATATGTGTAGCCTTGTCGCGTTTTTTTTGTTACTATTTCTGTTGCTTTTTACACAATTGAAATGATTGTGATGACCCTGAAAAGTTCAACTTGAGTGCAAATCAAATGCTTGTATACCCACCGAGTGTGTACGTAAATACATACATACACAATGTAGGTACATACAGGGGTACTAGAATTAAACAAACATTGGCATCTTCAGTATGAGAATAATGTGGAAAATGTATATTAGCATACTGACAGTGATTCTTAACCTTTTGTAAACCAGGAACCTTGACTTATAGAGTGGTATGAGGCTGACCACCCATACTGTAAAAAAATATTCACTCTGTCAATGCCACCTCAAAGTTGCAGGGTGCATGTTCATTTGAGGTTTGTATTTTGATTTGTAAGTACACATGCAGAATTTTTAAGTGCAAACTTACGCGTGTCTGTTTGCGGGGGTGCATTTGATTTGAATTTTAAATGTTAATTTAAATCTTTGCAATTTAGATTATAGATACAGACCACGATGGCAAAATCAGTCCTTCAAATGAAAATCGTTGATTTGGCGGAGGGGTCTATAATCTAAGTTGCAAAGGTATGTAAACATTCAACACTCATATCAAATCCATGCCCACGAACAGATACGTATGAGTTCGCGCTTACGAATGCTGAATGTGTACATACAAATTAAAATACAAACCTCAAATGAACATCAACCCCGCTAACCCGACCTTCCCTGTAACAAGGGTGGCATTGACAAAGTGAACCATTTTTTACAGTGTGGGTGGTCAGCCTCATTTGTAAGTCAAGGTGGACACAAAAAAATCTTCAAAATAAAGTTGTCGTCGGGGGCTTTGTAAAAACGCACTCAACCTTTAAAAAGTGAACTGCAAAAATAAATGTTCTCTCGCTTCTAACCTTAATAATCTACAAATACAGTGTAACTTCTTGCCGCGTTCTTCCCAAAGTGGTCGCGTGTAGTTAGTAGAACCTATTTATTTTTACAATTAAGTGGGCCAGCCTTACACCAACCATCTCCGTTGAAGTGGAGGGCTCCCAGTTCCCAAGGGTGCTGGTAATCATTTATTGTGAAGGCTGAGTAAACCGTGCGGTATTTTATTTTGGTTTTAAAGTAAATACCGAAACGGGAAATCAATTCTGATCCCGAGTTCTCGGTGTGGAATGCAAGCACTCTACCAACTGAGCTATCGATATTTTGACGATAATATTCAATTTTCCGGTCGCAGACTCACCGGTCTTACGGGCCAGCGATTTAGAACCACTGGTCTATGGACATTGAACGGATAACGGATCTATCGCATTTTCTAAGTTGTACATTTCTTCGTTTCGCTGGGCAACTTCTCTGCTAGATAAATCGTAAAATTCTTTTCCAAAAAAGCTACTGTGTTAAAACATATTATTTGAGGGATGGTTAATCTATAATCTAAGTTGCAAAGGTATATTCAATTTTTAGATTCACATTAAATGCAAGTCCACGAGCAGACTCATGTAAATATTGCTTAGGAGTGTCGCATGTGACCTGACAAATGAAAATCCAAATCCCAAACGAACATAACCCTGCAACTTTTGACGATATAAAACTTTTTGGTTTAAAAATATATTTATAAACGCAAACACAACTAAGCTAAACATGTACTGTAACTTCTTGCCTGCGTTATCGCAGCTGTGGGTCGCATGTGGCGAGGGTTTCAGATACGGGAGATCATTTCTTACACCCTCGGTGGGGATCGAACCCTAGCTCTCGGCTTAGAATGCAGCACCAACACCAACTGAACAAAATACCAACTGAGCTATCAACCGGACTTTTTACAAGCTTGGTCGTCGCTACAAAGCGCCAATTCTTAATCAACACCCAGTTTCCGTAATTCTGGTTGGACCTTTGGTGACCGGCCTTTGGTAATTTTTTTTTTTGCTACGCCGGGATTTGAACCCACAACCTTCCATTTACGAGTCCGAAGCGTTGCCACTAGACTACAGATCGGTCATATAATCTATAATCTAAGTTGCAATGATAATTACATTAATTGTACATTGAAGCTTTAAGGGGCGGTTTTGGTTGGTAAAACAATCACTTTTTTCGGGCTATGTAGCCGTGGTCTGGTTGATTCATCTTTCCGGACAGTTTCGCCCATTGCTCCGATGGGCATTAACAGCGGTTGGCTAGTCGCTGTGATCTTTTTACAGGATCTGATGGTCTAGAAACAACGTTGTTTATGAAAATTATCATTGAATTTTTTTTTTTTTCTGTAAATACAAAAACTCTCAAAAGTTAACTAAATAATATATTGTGACTAGTATCCAAATAAATTATTTCTAGAATTTATACGCATAACTAGTCAAAACCAGATCCCAATATGACTCGGCGATATTCATATTTTTTTCCAATTTAAATATTAACCAGTGACTACTTTGAATAAGAAATATTCATTATCGTTGCTGTGAAAAAATCATCTTATTTTTTGTTGTTGTTGTCTCCATAACAATATTTTCTTAATAAGGTACCTATTTAGTTTTACAGGTAAGCTGTGAGTACGCACACACGCCCGAGTGTGCTTACAATCGCAATCAAAGAAGTATTCTTCAACGCCTATTTAATTATTTACATGTAAGCAAAAAAAAAACAATACAGGGAGACTGATAAGTTTGTTATCAAAAAAAAAAAATACTGATTTCTGATGAAAAAAAATATTCTTGGCAGTAAATCAGGGGAAATTTACAAATCGAAATAACCAATCCGTCGATTCGTTTATGCGAGATCGCATCCGCAAAAAAAAATAACTTTAATAATCTATAATCTTCATAAGTAATATATAATAAGTTACAACGATATATAAACATTTAAAATTTATATTTTTAAGGGTATCTCTGTTAACACAGTGAATGTCCATTGTAATTATTTTATAAATTCAATAGGAAAAACAGAGTTTTAATTCACTTTTATTTATCAAAAAGAATTTATAAAAAAAATATATGTATTATGTTAAATGCACGCCCGCAAACACGTGTAAGTTCGCGCTAACCAATTAAAATGCAAACCTCAAATGAACATAAACCCTGAAACTTATGCCGCCCTTCCCTGAAACAGGGGTGAAATTGGCAAAGCGATTTTTTTTACAGAATGGGTGGTCAACCTCATACCAACCTGCATGCCCTCAAATGAAGTCAGAACATTTTTGAAATTCAATCTTTAACTCAACGAGAAAACTTTAATCTTGTAGGGACTATCGTCCTCGGCAACCAATAACAAAGTATTTGTATCCTTTTTCCTAGCAACCTGGCCGCGTGACGACACAATTTTGTCTACATGCAAATTCACATGCGGACTTATAGACTAAATAATGCCTTAAAAAGTCAGGCGTGTTAATTGAATAATTATCTAAATTATGAAGTAAAAAAAAAAAAAAAAATGTCTCCACAAAAAGATATTTAAAGGAATGCGTTTTTTTTTTGCGAGATCTTATCCGAACAATCACATACAAAAGGCTATTAATTAGAGGTCATACCGTGTTGGAGCAGATCTAGGTGATTTTTGAGAGAGCATATCTCCAGAGGAGGTCATGAAAGACTCGCACACATCAACATAATTTATATTTCATATCTTTTTCGCGGAATTTTAAAAGCTTCCCTATGCTGCTCGGACATTTGCTTAAAAAAAATATAAATAAGGTTTCAAATATTTCTGATCACTCTGTACTTATTTGACGCCGTAACAGATTTAGTTGTCAGAATTTGTTGAAAAATGTATTCAACGGCCCATAGAGTATGTCAGCCCAGTGTTATAATGAACTGTTGATTCTCACATCACATCCGGAAGACATACCTACATACTTCTCAGGCAACTTTAATAACCATGATTATCGTATCGTAATGAATATTTGATATGTATTATTTGGTATAACTAAGTAAGGGTCCCATGTAAGAACGGCACAGTGACAAAACAACACATGATTTATAACGTCGCATGACTTTTTATCATATGACAGTACATTACGTGACAGAACTGCATGCAATGATTTTTTTCCTCCCATCAGGGTTGCTAATGAAGGGAAAAATGAAAAAAAAAACGTGACAGAACATCACATGCCAAAACATCACAGCAAAGTACATACATCAAAATGACAAGACAAAACGCCACATGACAAAACAACATGTTTTGATGTGATGTTTATTCATGTGATTTTTGTCCTTGTGTTGTTTTGTCATTGTGATGTAATATCTGTGTTGTTGTATCATTGTGATGTTTTGTTATGTGATGTACTGTCATTGTGATGTAATATCATGTGAGGTTTTGTCATATGATGTTATGTCTGTGATGTTATGTCGTGTGTTGTTTTGTCACTGTGTTGCTCTATCATGCCACTCTAAGTAAGGTATACAAGCTGTGGAGAGGAAGATAAGACATTTTGTCCAGAAAGTGTAGCTGATAAACGACTGACAAAAAGAGCGTACAAAGGGAATATCGCAGGTAAACGTGAAAGCGGAAGACTGAAGATAGAATGGATTGATCAAATCTGTGATCTAAGTTGCCAAGATATATTACATTTCAGATTCATATTAAATGCATTCCCATAAGCAGACACGTAAAAGTGCATGTGGACTTACAACATAAAAATTCAATCTCAAATGAACATGAGCACTGCAACTTATGCCGACCTTCCCTGAAACAGGGGTCACATTGGCTAAATGGACCATTTTCTACAGCATGGGTGGTCACCTTCTCTCAGGGTCAGTCTCCCCTCCCAGGGACCCCCGCCCTGTATATCCATCCCATCCGGGGATGTGTCACAGGACTCGCATGCAAAAGTTATGTGAGATGCGAGTGGCAGAAGGCCCTCCCGTGAAGCTACACTTTCCCAAGTGTTTACACAAAGCAAAGGAGGCTCAGAAATCACTGAAAGTATGGTGGGTGGTCAGCCCTATACTATACCAACCTATAAGTCAAGGGAGGCATCTAATCTAATCTAAGTTGCAATTTGCAAAGATATGTTACATTGGAGATTCACATTACATGCATTATCACAACCAGACACGTACAAGTACGCGCTTGCATATGCCTCATGTGAACCTACAACATAAAAAACTAAATCTAAAATGGACATACCCTGCAACTCTTGCCGTCCTTCCCTGTAACAGGAGTGAAATTGGCAAAGTGAACCATTTTTATGGCATGGGTGGTCAGCCGAGGCATCTATTTAGAAAATACGAAATGTTTGTCTAAAAAAGTCTATAGAAAAAAGTAGCCACGATGGTCGCCGATCTTAGATAGAAGTGGCGTTAGAAAAAGAAGAATTCAAGTGCACAGCATACTCAAGTTAAGTACATACATAAGTGTACAGTGAACAAAATATGTAAGGTACGTAAGATGTACAGAATACCTAAAAAAGTATTACGTAAGGTCATGGCTATTTCATATAATGATGAAGCTTTTTTTTATCGAGAATCTAAAATAGTACGGTGTGTGCTTAACCAATTATAGCGACCAGATTCGCAGATGACTGCTAAAATTAATAATGTTAGTGTGATTGTCAAATACCAGAATCAAGGACTGTGTTATTTGATTTACTTAAACTTTAATTCATAAAGTAGTTTCAGTTTTTCCATATTTACTCAAAAACTATTGACATTATAAAAAAATTGTTCCCGATACGTTACTAAACAATGTATACTTCTGTCATTAAAAAGAAAAATAATATTTCCAAAATATAGCACACACGAAAAAGTAGCTATGGATGTGAAAAAACGTGTTTTTTTTTAAATATTTACTTTATAATTAAGATAAAAAATTAATTAACATGCTTGATTTTTTTCATAACTGTAGCTCTTTTGCATAAAGTGTAAGAAACAAAAACGGCCGATTTAGGGTATAAAAGAGCCTTAAACCTCTAATCTATAAAACCAGTATAAAAATACTGTACTGTACTGTATCCTGCCGCCGTTCCAATAGGGGTAGCCGGTACCTCCGCAGATGCGCCTCCACTTTTTTCTGTCCTTACAAACCACTTTCATTTTCTCAATATTCATCACCTTCTTCATACATACTCTTATTAAAAAAAAAAAAAAAAAATAGTCTGATTTATTTGGTGAGCGCTGTTTTTGTGTGTATCACACCTCAAGAGCCCTCTGCGAGCTTGGTCGTCGCTGTAGAAAGCGCCAATTCTCAAGCAAGACCCAGTTATTGTTAGGCTGGATGGACCTTTTGATGACCGGTCTTTGGTAAAGGTTTATGAATTTTTCAACCTAGCGAAGAGCAAATTTGAAAATATAAATGATATATTTTTTGCGCTCCGCCGGGATTCGAACTCACGACCTTCCAGTTACGAGTCCGAAGTGTTACCACCTGGACTACGGACCGGTCCAGGTTATTCTCACTCTGCAGGTTCCATTCTTTCGCAATCTCACCTATTTGGTCTAACCATTCTTTCCTCGGCCTCCCCCTTCCACGCTTTCCTCTGACATTTCCTTTGTACACTTTCTTCGTTAGTCGTTCATCATCCATTCTTTCGAGATGTCCGAACCATCTCATCGTACTTTTTTGTACTTTCATTCTCATATTCTCTTTTATACCACACTCGTTCATCACCCAATCATTGCGTACTCTATCATTCAGTGTCTTTCCAGCCGTTGCTCTCAGGTAAGCCATTTCAACCGTACATACTTTACTCAGCTCACATTCATTAACTGTCCACGCCTCACTTCCATACATCAATGTCGGTACCAATATGCCATTGTGTACCGCCAATCTCATATTCTTCCTAAGTTTCCTATTTCTTGCAATTCTTCCAATCGTTCCCATTAAACTTCTTCCTCTACTAGCGCGCTTTTCCAATTCTTTCGTTAATTTCCCATTGGACTCAAACTCGCTTCCCAGCTTACCAAATTCTTTCACGATCTCCGCTCTTGTTTCATTCAGTCTTATCTCAATTTCCTCGCATTCCTCAGTCCTGTCAAACACTAATACTTTCGTCTTACTGGCATTCACTTTTAAACCGTTCTTACTAAAAGCATCATTCATTTTGGTGAGTATCATCTGGAGCTCCTCCGCTGTATCAGCCAACACTACGGCATCGTCAGCATAGAGAAGAAACAGGGGTAACATTGACAACGTATAGGTATTCCTACTTATAAAATGCAGCTGCAATTGTGATTCATAAAGATATACTGAATTGGAGTGAAATAAAAAGGCATACGTACCTTTAGTATATCAGGGAGTGAGTCAAACTAGTAAACCAATAGGACAAAGTGAGTAGCTGCCCGCACTAGTAATGTTGATGAATAACGCTAGATAATAGCATGACTAATAATTAAAAATAATAACTATACATAATATGATCATAATCATAATAATCATAAGGTCTTTATTGTTTTTATCAATTTGTACATAATATTACAATTTAAAAAAATCTTATTACAATAAATACTCTCCAAAGTAAGCATAGCTTGTGTTTCGGGGAGGATTCCAACTTATCTTAACTTAAAATTAATTACTCAATAGAAAAACATTGTAAAAAATTTAATATATACTACACCATTTAGTCATTTACTAATCAAAAGCAGGATATTATTGCTGCAAACAAATCCTAGGATTGAAACAGGAGAAGAAGAGAATCAAAAGCAGGAATACAAAAAAACAAGAGGTAACATGTTAAAATAGAAAATACAGAAATAGGAATTATACACATAGATACATGAAAATAATAATAACAATAAAAAATAAATTATAAAAACAATAAATATAAACACTCAACTATTAACACCTCCTTCAAATATTTGCTGATCCTAGGATCTGCGTGCATATCATGCTCATACCTAGATGATGTACCTAGAAAAAATCTGTTGTTACGATTCTTTCGGTTAATTTAATAAAACATAATTTATTTTCAGATTACGTTCACATTTAGTTCGTTCGCAGAGTTAACTTTACATCACGGTCGCTTGGCTACTCATTAGCTCGACGGCTCAGCTACAAGTCCTTGCAAAGCATCTAGGTCTCTATTTATATGTGTATAAGAGTTATTCTGACACATGCCAGAATATTCAATTTAGAATTTTAGAGCAAATACTCACACAATATCGAACAAATAAAAGTACAATCAAACAAGCACCTACATCTAGAGACACACTCACACAAGTAAAAACACACAATCACACATTCGTAACACTATAATCTAAGCTGCAAAGATATATTACATTTAAAATTCATATCAAATGAACGTACCTATATGTTCGCGCGTACAACATAAAACCCAAATCTCAAATTAACAGAAGCCCTGTATCTCTTGCCGACCTTCCCTGAAACAGGGGTGACACTGGCAGAGTGAACCATATTTTAATAACCAGCGCCTCTCAGTACCCTTAGTACGAGTTGCAAAACTTGAGTAAAGTGAAGTTTACGGAAAGTATTAAAAGAGTGGTTTTCCCCAAAATCTGCCGTTTTTGTTTGTTTGAACTTGATTTTCTTCATCACTGTAACTCTTTTGCTAAGACCGTAAAGTGTGAGAAACAAAAACGGTAGATTTTGGGGAAAATCACTTTTTAATAAAGGGCTGTCCATATATTACGTCATTCGTATTAAGGGGGGGGGGGAGTCTGGTCTGCGGATGATGGCAAATGATGTAGGAGTACCAAAAGTGACGTCGTTCTTGTAAATACCAATTTCTACAAAATATTCAAAATACTATGTAAGTAATATAACATTATTAATTATTAAGCTCATCCATTATTACAGCAAGAAGGGGAGGGGGGGTCATTAGATAATGACTATAGGATGATTGTAAGGGGGGGGGGGGTCGAAAATCGGCCAAAATCGATGACGTAATTTATGGACGGCCCCCTTTCCGTAAACTTTACTTTACTCAAGTTTTGCAACTCGTACTAAGGGTACAGTTCATGCGGTAAAAATGGGTAAAACATTGTTGGCACATTGTTGGTGGGTAAAACACACTTGGCACATGCTCAGAAAAAAAATCCATTTTCAAAAAAAATCCGGACATAATTTGCTGAGACTATACTGTGAGGGTTTTTCTTTTGATAGTATTCAATTAGGATGTTTGTAATATGTGAGGATATTCACTGCTAACTTTTCGTTCTTTCAAAATCCGCTTCAAGACTCAAGCCGTGCTCAAGAGAACTCTCTCACACCATTTGTGGCTCTGCTACAAATCACTTAATAATATCACTTATAAAACAGATAAGGAATCAAACATTTAAACACACTTTATTATTCCACAATCACAATGTATATATAATAAACCACAGCAATATTAATTATGACCAAATTCACATGCTTGTGGCTCTCACGCCAGGCAAGCTTCTTCTCTCTCTTTCTGCATTCTTTTGTTTTCCTTTTTCCATTCAAATTCAAATCTCATGTTCCATTCCACCAAACAAACAAATTCATCTCGTTACAATACATCAATATGTTTTTAAAGCCTGGTTCCTCGAATGTGTTTTCCTTCACCAGCAATTTTCATTATCTACTCGGCATTATGTTGTTCAACACTTATTATGTGTTTAAAAGTATAAAATAATTAAGCCACTATCGTAATACCTAAATTACGATAAAAAAAGGATCAACGAAGAGTCCGATAAAGATTCGCATCCCATCTGCTGTCAAAACAAGCGGCCTTGATAACGAGATGGTAAAATAATATCACCATTATTTATCCATCTTCCTATCTCATAAGCATGGAGTCAACTCAATTTTCAAAAATCTGTGACGTTACACGGTCGGGTTGCTAAGGCTCACTATTATTTTTGTTATTGTTTGTTAAGACCCACCAAAGACATTTAAGGTCTATATTTAGCCTTAGGCAACGCAACGCAACTAAGCTACACATATAGTGTAACTTCTTTCCACTTTATCCTCGAAGGATTTCGTATGTCGCGAGTGGAACTGATTTATTTTTACAGGTAAGGGGGGCGGCCTTACGCCAACCACTATAGTTGAAGTGGGGGCTTCCCAGCTTCCGAGGTGGCTGGTACTCATTTCTTGTGAAGGCTGAATAAATCTTGCCGGTGTTTTATTTTGGGGTTTGAAATAAACACCGAAACGGGAAATCATTTCTGACACCCTCGGTTGGGATTCGAATAGACAATAAAAAATATATTAATGTATTTCAATAAAATATATTACTCTTTATAGTTCATAGGCAAAGCCTAATACGTAAAACAAAGAAGAAATAGAAGTTATAGAACCTGGGGTCTTCTATAGCGACGATCAAGCTCGCAGGGGGCTCTTGAAATAAATCTTTTCTTCATTTATTCAAACATGATAAATTCTGCAGACTACAATCCGAAAAGTTATTTTATTGCCAGTCCAGATCAGCGAGGCCGGTGAAGAAAATTGATATTTTATGTATTTAAAAAAATATGGCATTTCATCAAGTAATAAATAAAATAATAACTATTATATTTTCCAGAGCTGGCGCTGATTCAATATTTTCCGTTGCATGAATGATACCCGTATTATATAATATTCTTTCATTCCCAGAGTTGCCCAATAGCTGTTTGTATTTTTAGCACTGGCAACATCCATGCATCAAAGAAGCGTTATTATCATTTGGTAGATTTTTTAATTTGTTTACCTACCAATGATTTTATTTTATGGCAGCTTTTTATTTCCCTTAACTATACATTTTTAAGGTTCCGTACTTAACATTTTTTTTATAATGTCAATAGTTTTTGAGTAAATATGGAAAAACTGAAACTACTAAATGAATTAAATTTGAATTAAATCAAAGAACACAGTTTTTCCATATTTACTCAAAAACTATTGACATAAAAAAAAATGTTAAGTATAGAACCTAAACAATGTATAGTTCTGTAATTAAAAAGCAAAAAAAAAATCCAAAATACAGCACACACGAAAAAAAAGCTAGAAGAAGAAAAAAACGCGTGTTTTTAAATATTTTTTTGTGGTTGCAATTTTTAAGTTATATATTTTGTTCAAGCTTTATAATTAAGATAAAAAAATAATAAACATGCTTGATTTTTTTCATTACTGTAACTATTTTTCTAAGACCATAAAGTGTAAGAAACAAAAACGGCAGATTTAGCTTTATAACACGCCTTAACTGCGAAATTAAAATGACTAAATTCCTCGCGAGCTGGGAAAACCCCACATCAACTGAAATAGTTGGCGTAAGACCGGCCTCTTACCTGTAAAAATAGATAGATTACATGCGCCACATGCCACTCTTTTGGGGGCAATACAGTAAGAAGTTGCTCTATATTTGCAGCTTAGTTGCACATATTGTATGGTGCGCACGTTTGACGACGACAAATACATACCTATAAGTTGTGATGCCACACGGCCAGATTGCTAGGGCGATGGCTCATCATATTTTGTTATTGGTTTCTAAGGACCCTAGTTGCACATAGGTACAAGTCACGTTTTCCCACAGAAAAGAATGAAACATATTTGGAACATTCGTGCAAAAAACGTTAATTCGCAGATAGGTACTATAAATTTAAATTAGAACAAACAAAACAACTTTTTGTACTTTTTTAAAAAAAATGTTTTTACAAAAGTATGAACAAACAAACTTTGTTTTAAATTTAAAATACCTTAGTTTTGAAAAAATGACCCTTCTTTCTGGAAAAAGACGTCAAAAATAAAAATAAAAATTTGAAAATACAGTTTCTTCCATCAAAATAAGTGAAAGAAAAAGAAGAATATTATACAATATTTGAAAAATGTGTAGATACAGACTCGATACTCTCAAAACAAAATAGTTATTTAATTACTGTGTAATGTTTATGAATTATTACGAACTTAAAATCAAATAATAAATTGGACTCTACTCCATAACAAACACACCTCCAAGCAAATGACGTAAGTGACAAGATGGCGGCGCTACGTCAAAACGCCCGCCAAAAAATCAAACACAACTTGTTACAGATAAAAAAAAACACGCATTATTTGCACACAAACCTAAAATATAACCAAACACTAGTTGTTTGTGATTTTCCCAGTTGAATTATTACGCATTTTGTGTGCAGATCTTTCTCTATTTCTGGAATAGGATCTGAGACGGCGCCAATGTGAAAATAAAAAAAGCATTGCCAGTCTAAAAATATGCTGAGTTTTTATTTTCATTGCTAGAATGTTGACCTCTCTAGGATCGCTAGAGTTTTATGTAATATTTTTAAATGATTTCTGTCAATGCTATTCTCAAAACATTTGATCCATAGATGATTTACGGATTATCGATTTCTTTGTATGAAAATTCACTGTCAGCCATGGCCTTTCTGTTAGAGAATAACACTGTATGAACTTAAATTTACTTTATTTTTATCATCTATGATTTTTATCTAGTCCAAGCTACCTACTCGCAAGTTTTACTCAGCGTTCACAAGTTTATTTTTTCTCATACATTTGTGCAGAGGAATGCAATTCACGAATCTATTTTTGCCTTGTTGGAGTGATGTTTTCCGGGATCTGTTGCCGTGGTCCGTGAGAGCTGGAGCTTCCGGGCGTTTCACCCATTTCTACGATGGGCTTGTTCAGCGTGAAGTATGATGATGATGATGATCTCGATGAGAACTGTGATGCAAGTGTGTGTACACTGAGGGTTTATATGTGCAAACTAAATACACTTTGAAGACGAGTTTGTTGGTTTAGCAGCGACATCTGTGTATTTTCGCTTGTGAAACTATGGGGTATATCAGCAAACCATTTTTGCCTTGCCAGAAACAGGTATTCACATTATCAATTAATAATTCATTATTTAATATTTTAATGAATCATTAATTAATAATAACGCAATGAGTTCTTTTGAATCAGGGTCAAAGTTATTGTTGATAGGACACGGCGCAGGCGGGGTTCGGGCTTGCGATTGTCTCAATAACGTAAATTTGAGTGCCGACGCCTTAGCCCCTCGACCATACCAGCGACCGCCATACTGTACTGTATCCTGCCGCCGTTCCACGTCTTGCATCACCACTTTTTTCTGTCCTTGCATATCTCTTTCATCTCTTCAACATTCATCACTTTCTTCATACATACTCTTCTCTTATTCTCACTCTGCAGGTTCCATTATTTCGCAATCTCACCTATTTGGTCTATATCCAAATACCATAGGTTTCATACTACGCCATATTGTGTTCTCACTTTCTTATATATATATGAGAACAATTTGTTTTTATTTTCTACATGATAAAAGAGCGCCGTTTTTGTGTGCGTCACATCTCAAAAGCCCTCCAAATCAAGAATGAGATATTTTATAAAGGTGCCGTTTCAGTGCTCCCTTAAAAATACCAACAGATTCTGAAACCCTCACTCCGGGTGGCAGTCTGTTCCACTCCATCGGTCCCGCAATCCGGAAGGCGCGATCCCCAAAAGTAGTGCGTATTTGACAGCGAGAATCTTATGTGTGATTTGTATTGTTACAGCGGACTCTGACATGCAGCTGGTGGGCGGCGGGGAGGGCGGAGTGGGGGTGGCGGGGCAGCACTGCGCCATCTGTGGGGACCGCGCCACGGGCAAGCACTACGGCGCGGCCAGCTGCGACGGCTGCAAGGGATTCTTCCGGCGCTCTGTCAGGAAGAACCACCTCTACACCTGCAGGTACGCCAACCAATATTACCTCTGATGCTTCACGTTCACACTACGGTTTTTTTTTTTATTTAAAATCGATTTTTGAAGAGTAATGCAATTCATCATCCCATTTTGCTGACTAGAAACAGGTTTTTACATTGTTAGGTTTAAGTTGGAATAACGGTCGTTTGACATATTTACAACTATAACAACTACACAGTTAAAATTTCTATTCTGACATTAGATGAACCGTTATAATTGAACTTACATTTAATAAACATAAAATTAAACTTCTTCACGCAAATACATACAGACCGACCTTTAACAGCTCTCGAGACCATAGAAATTAATAAAAAGAACAAATTCTGTTAATTCCCTATTAAATAACATTTTGATACCTAATCCATCTCCTCTCCTGACCTTGTTTCCAAGAAACAATAATAATAATTTTGTCACTAGCAATCCCAGCGCCCTGTCTTCTTCCTGACCCCTCCCACCCTCACTACTCCCAGTCCTTAAAGGAATGATGCACTAATTTTATGTTATTAGTTTAGTAATATTTTGAACCTGATGATGGAAACATTGTTTTCGAAACCGGTCGTACATTATTAAGTAAACTTAGTTTCAAAATTTCATTGCCTTCGATGTTATATACCTTTCCTCCTCTCTTGTAATCTTTTCATTATGTCTAATGGTATTGCAATAATTGCACTTGACAATAATTGCAAAATCAATTAGTATAATTGTAAAGCAGGCGCAGTTGGTTAATGTTGCCGTAATTGTTGTGTTGTGGGGTTTTCAGGTTTAACCGCAACTGCGTGGTGGACAAGGACAAGAGGAACCAGTGCCGCTACTGCAGGCTGAGGAAATGCTTCAAAGCCGGCATGAAAAAAGAAGGTACGCAAATGTCTATCCTTAACCAACACTTAAAAATTGCTAACGATGGCTCCAATCAAACTTAAATTTTTTAATTTCAAATCTCAATATCAAGCTTAAATGTGTTTTTTACCATATATTGCCTACCTGTTAGGTGCGTGTGCCTGTATGGGATGCACTCCCCTGCTATAAGCCCTGTCCCTGAAACCCGTTCTGTTCCGTCCAAGCAAAATTTCATACTTACATTTCAAAGTAATCTTGAAGTCGGTAAGAGTTTGCTTCTTGAGGATCGTGCACTCCAAATAATTCAGACTTCATCAGAAGTGTTAACCACTAGACCGGTCCGTAGTCTAGTGGTTAACACTTCTGCCTCGTAAATGGAAGGTTGTGGGTTCGAATCCCGGCGGAGCACAAAAAAAGATACCATTTATGTTTTCAAATATGCTCTTCGCTGGGTGAAAAATTCATATACCTTTACCAAAGACCGGTCACTAAAAGTCCGTCCAGCCTTACAGCAACTGGGTCTTGCTTGAGAATTGGCGCTTTCTACAGCGACGACCAAGCTTGCAGAGGGCTCTTCAGGTGTGATACACACAAAAACAGCGCTCACCAAATAAATCATCCTAGTATTATTATTATAGGTATTCATTATTTAATGATGCAATGTACTTTGTGTGTTCCAGCCGTGCAGATAGAGAGAGACAGGATCAGCTGCCGCAGGCCCAGCTACGAGGAGCCGGCCCAGGGGAACGGGCTGTCAGTGGTCTCCCTGCTCAATGCCGAGATGCTGTCCAGGAAGGCCGTGGACGCCCTGGAGGTAAACCAACACACACACCAGTTAAACCTTATCAATATTATGCGGCTGACCATCCATGCTGTAGAAAGTGGTTCACTTTGCCAATGTCACCCCTGTTTCAGGGAAGGTCGGCAAGAGTTGCAAGGTGTATGTTCATTTGAGATTTGGGTTTTTATGTTGTAGGTTCACATGCGGCATGTGCAAGCGCAAACTTATACGTGTTTTTTAGGTTTGCTATTTATTTCACTTTCTGAAATTTTTGTGTTGCTTGACTAGTAGGTGAGACTGACTCCCCATGCTGTAAGAACTTGCTTTACTTTTGCCAATGACACCCTGGTTTCAGGGAAAGGCGGCAGGAGTCGCAATGTTTATGTTTATGTGAGGATTGGTTTATTTTATATGTACTTGTGCAGCATGTGTAGGCGCAAACTTACATGTGCCTGCTTGTGAGCATGCATTAAACATTAGCCTTAAATGACAACACATCTTTGCAACTTATATGTGTTTCATTGTCTACCAGTGGCGAAGGGTGCCATACAAGCCGGTTCCCATCGGCTTCCCTTTTAAAATGATGTAACAAAGTAGTTAAAAAATATAGGCACAAAGTAAAAGAATACATTTAAAACCAAAGAAACAATACACATTTTTTCCCCATTGAAACCATGCAGTCTACTTTATTATCATTTTTGCCTCATTTTAAACGGGAAATCGATGGGAATCGGCTTGTATGGCACCTTTCGCCACTGCTGTCTACACGTCTCCACGTCTACGATCAACACTCTCCCCTTTTCTGTTGTTTCTATCTGTTGTCAAGGTCTATCAACATCAATTTTACTTGTTACTTCTTTTTTTACTTGAAGTTTCCTTGCTTTTGTTGCAGACCTCGCAGGCCTTCACGTTCACGGGCCAGTCCATCAGCGAGGACATCCAGATGCTGTCCTCGGAGGTGGACCTCACGGGCAAGCAGCTGGCCAACATCAACGACGTGTGTGAGTCCATGAAGCAGCAGCTGCTGATCCTGGTGGAGTGGGCCAAGTACATCCCCGCCTTCACGGAGCTCGAGCTGGATGACCAGGTATGCCATGCAGCGTAAACTACAGCTTTTTTTGTGTAAAGCAGGTTTTCCTCATTACAGTGCACTCTCGCGCAGTCATTAACAAGCTGGGAGGAACTCTTTGGCAAGAATTTTAATGAGCGCTGTTCCGCATTCTAAGTACTTATTGTGATTTTTTTCATTTTTCTTGTTACACACAGTTGTTGAGATGTTACACAGAAAAAGTTTGAAAATATTGTTAAACTGGTTCTTATTGGTTAAAACTTACCGCCAATAAACTGAAAGCATTCTTTTTCGTTGAAAAAAATTGAGTTGAACTTAAAATCTGACACGCAATTTTGCTAAATTCCTTACACTTTAGATATCAATCCAAGTCGGATCTTACTAGCGCTTGAGAGAGAACTACATCGATAAAAAATCACTGAACACCTTATTTATGGACGCGAATCGCTATCTCGTTGCCTTAAGGTCGTAAATAATTTTTCAGAATAGCGGTTCTGACCTATTTAATGAAAAAAATTGCAAATTTATTACACCACAACACACAAATTAACCATTTTTTTAATGAAATTGAAACCGTAAATCATAATAATATCACACGTCAATGGATAAGAAATTATTATACAACTCATAAGTCCAACGCTATAAAAATGATAAGATTTTTCTAAAAGTGATGAAACTCATGTTTGCAGGTGGCTTTACTACGAGCGCACGCCGGAGAGCACCTACTCCTGGGCCTCGCCCGGCGCTCCATGCACCTCAAGGACATCCTGCTGCTGGGCAACAACTGCATCATCACCAAGCATGCCGCGGGTAAGGCCCAGCGCCAGTCTACTCCACACCAAGCAGGCTGGGGGCACCTGTGACAGTTACACAAAGACCTCTCTTATCCATTCCGTGCTATTCTTTCGACATTTTAATCGTCCGTTGAGCCCACGCTTTGAAAACAAACTAATGATGCATTTGTATGAAGACTTGTCAATCCAAGATGGCTGCAAGTGAACAGCTTATTAGTCTTTATACAAATATTACCAAAATTCAGTAGGTAAGAATTGAAGGGCTAGAGATGAGACTTCTAGCCCAGGCATCATTAGTTTGTCAAAGCGTGGGCTCAACGGACGACCAAAATGTCTAAGAATAGCACTGCTTGTGTTTTAGGACTCAGGGTAGTGGGATATTTAGGACTCAGGGTAGTGGGATATTTAGGACTCAGGGTAGTTGGATATTTAGGACTCAGGGTAGTTGGATATTTAGGACTCAGGGTAGTTGGATATTTTTAAAAGGCACAGGGGAAAGGACTGTCCTACCCACCGCATTTGCATAAAAACATTGATTATCAATTTGGTGTTTAGAGTCCGGTCGATAGCTCAGTTGGTAGAGTGCTCGCATTCTACCCCGTGAACTCGGGTTCGAATCCCACCGAGGAGGGTGTCAGAAATGATTTCCTATTTCGGTGTTTATTTCAAACCCCATAATAAAAATACCGGTAAGGTTTACTCAGCCTTCACAAGAAATGAGTACCAGCCCCCTAGGGAGCTGGGAAACCCCCACTTCAACTGAAGTGGTTGGCATAAGGCCGGCCCCCTTACCTGTAAAAATAAATAGGTTCAACTCGCCACATGCGATCCCTTCGGGGATAACGCGGCAAGAAGTTACACTATATGTGTAGCTTAGTTGCGTTGCGTTGCGTTTTCAAGCTCAAAATACTGGCAATGCTAACTCAGCTTTCACAAAAAATGAGAACCTACCCTCTTGGCAGCAAGAAAACCACTTCTTCATGTGTTGGCATAAGACCGGCACACAGCTGTGACTGAATTAATAATTGATGCGACGAAATAGGTTCCTGTTCAGCGGCAAAACCTCAATAATGGCAAATCATTTTTGCTGTTAATTACACAAAACGACTGATTTTAAGCTTCTAAAGACCTTTTAACGCAAAACACGCACATCATTATGTACCAATGCAGATTTTTGCGATGAATTTGTATCTGGTCTTGTGAAAACCAGAAAAATGACTTATTTTGCCCGGCCAGAAACAGTTGTTAACGTTAGGCTTAGGTTGGAATTACAATTACTTGACATATTTATAATAATTCTAACTACACAGTTAAAATTTATTTATCGGATATTACACGAACCGTTATAAGAGAACTTGCATTATTCTTGACGTTTCGTTAGCGACGTAGCTGAGAGGGTGTCTCCTGAAGACGTTAGCTACGTCGCTAACGCAACATCGAGAATAATGTTAGTTCTCATATAACGGTTCGTGTAAAATCCGATAAATAAATTTTAACTGTGTAGCAGATGCGAAGGGTGCCATACAAGCCGGTTTCCATCGGCTTCCCTTTTAAAATGATGTAACAAAGTAGTTAAAAAATAAAGGCACAAAGTAAATATACATTTAAAACCAAAGAAACAATTTTAAATAGGAAACTGATGGAAACCGGCTTGTATGGCATCCTTCGCCACTGCTGTGTAGTTATAATTATTGAAAAAAAAAAGTTGTTAACATTATCAATCAGTTCCTTGACTTATAGGTTGTTATGCGGCTGACCACCCATAATGTAAAAATTGGTTCACTTTGCCAATGTCACCTCTGTTTCAGGGAAGGACGGCAAGAGTTGCAAGGCTTATGTTCATTTGAGATTGGGTTTTTATATTGTGGGTCCACATGCGGCATGTGTTGGCGCGAAATTGTACATATCTGCTTGTGGGAATGCATTTAATATAAAACTTAAATGATATATATCTTTGCAGCTTAGATTAGATTAGATTAGATTAGAACACATTTTTTTATAGATTAAATGAAATATTAATTAATAACTACCAGGGCCCAAGTTATTGTCAATAGAACATGACGCAGGGGAGTTTGAATCAGCGTTAGTACCAATAGCGCAAATTTGAGCGCGCACACCTTTTCCCCTCAACCATCCCAGCGACCATGTTCACACATGGATAAGAGAGTCTCCGCTGAACTGTCACTTTCTAACAGCTGCCAACTATACTAACCTCTCTTCAAGTTTAATTCTTCTCTTTTACCTTATTCAATTAACAAGCTGTGTGATTTCCTTTTTATACTAATCGCTTCTTATGCCTGCTTCAAATCAAGATAACAAAGTGTCTGAATGAAATGAACAAACTTCTGCAAAAGGAGGAGAAAATGTCATTCAGTTTGGAGTTGACCAAATCGCACGTTTAATAATAAAGAGAAACAACTCGAAAATTGGGAAAATCGAGATTTTGTAATAAAACGCAAGAACAATGCGAGAAGAATAGGTAGCATGCGACAGCCGTTCAATTTGGACGAATATGACCGAGATAAAACATCGGCCGCATTTTTCATCCCATACAAGTTGTACTGGGTGTCTGAACTTCAAACGCGATTTCCCAACATTCATGTTTTTTGAGTTATTGCTCTTTATTATTAAACGTGCGAAATCATTGTTCCAACTCAAAAAACTCCTATATTTAGAGCATTCATACAAATGTATATTTTTCCCCAATAAGACAAAAAATTGTAGAAATTGACAAAATGCTGTTAAAAATTCATGAATATAAATAGAAAACAAATATGAAAACTAAATCACTCACTATGGATGCTTTTGTATCTTCCAAAAATATTTTTTATTTAATGCAATCAAGAGGAATTTACACTTTGTTTTATACTTGGGCTAATGGAGATAACATATTCTTTAATTCAAGCACAATATTATAAGCTTTAATAGCATTATTTGTGAATGCAGAGGTGGAAGTCTCGACAGCCAGCGGTTGATCTTACCGTATCTATTTGAAGATAGGACTGAATAAAACATGGCGGTGCCTGAACAACTGATCGTTGTTCCATATAAAATGACTATTGATACGCCGCCATGTTTTATTATTATTATTTATTTTTTAAATAGATTTGTGAAGAAGAGCCGGCCGGATGTCTCCATGCGAAAGCAGAAGCTTGTGTGCATGTAATAACATCTGTTGAACCAGGGTCGAAATAATGGTCAAAGGGCTAAGCATGATTCGAACCAGCGTTATTCTGTTCCAAATACGCTAGTCAGGAATAGCGACTTGACTCCCTTGGCCATAATACTGAGTAATTTGGTGACTTATGCCATATTTTGTCCTATCTTCAAATACAAACTGTAAGATCTATCGACGGTTGTTGAGACTTCCACCCCAGGTCTAATTCCGCCATGTTTCTCCCCTTGATTTACATATTGCCACCTATATATCCAGCTGGGGGATATCAAAAATCATTTCACCCGCAAAATTGATCATGTGTTATTACAAAATATATATATTTATCTAATCTACAAGAGTTTTGCTTTCAATAAAAGGAGAACATCAAATAATCGGTGTGTGGTTTGGAGGCGTGGTTTTTTGTGAATGCGGTTTGTGTCTCTACTAAAACATTCCATTATCAAATGGAGCCGGAACATTTCAAAGTCTAATTTCCCTCAACGGACGTACGTCACAAATCTTGATTACTAGGATTCTTTATCCAAAACCTAAAACAAAAACATTTAGCACTATTTAGCTAGCAATTCGGCAGGGTGTTAATTTTTTTCCTGGCGTTTTTGTTCCGACTCCATTGTACAATAAATAATCACATTTTGAAAAAAATATCATTTTCAATTGAAGAAATCATGTTTTGACGGCTCATCGGTATCATCATTGGTTATGGAATACATCATTCACATTCAAAAGCACTTTTTACACATTTTTATAACTTACTGTCAATTTTGTTTTTGAGTTAGTTTTAGCATAACAGACCATGTTGTGTTTTAGCAATCAGATAAGAATTCTGATTAAAATGGATAGAAAGATAAATCAATTTAATAAATGATTAAATTTGAAAAGGCCACATTGATATTTCAATGTAAAAATATAAAATTTTAAAAGTCTCAGCGCTCTGCAATATACATGTTGACAGGCCATGTGTCTTACATGCCTGTTGTGTAGAATTAAAAAACAGATTTGACAAACCATGGAGAAGAGAAGAACAGATTTTTTAAATATTTCATCAAAATTGTATCCGACGTTATCAGGAGACTCCAAAAAAATGTTGAAAAAGCAGTTCTTCCGTACACCACAGTTTGTAAAATCATTTTTTTTAAGTCTATAGAATATGTCTTAATGATCGTCTAATTTAAAATCATTATTTTTATTACCGCGCTATTAGAAAATTGCCAATAAGCATAGATATATACTTTTGGTGTTTTTTAAACATTTGTTGTAGATATGTCAGTACTCGTACTTTCAGTTCATCCACGCATATTTTATTTAGTCAGAAGGTTATCGAGCAGAATTTAATTGTAGATTGTAACAAAGAAAACTAAATTTTTTGATAAAAGCTAAACAAGCCTAATTTTGCAAAGAACCATAAAGAAAACCAATATTCTTTATTTGAAACAGTTTATTTTCACTATTATAACAAAGCCTACAAACTTTGTCGTTCCAAGGCCATACCTCTAGTACGGCCTTGTTGTCGTTCTTAAGACCATCAACCATCATCAGTTATATGAAATTTTATATATTTTATAATAAACATGATTGATTGTAACCTAAATGTGAGTAGACGTTGGTTGGCGTTGTCTCCCAGTGTGTGTGTCGTGTTATAATGTGTTTGGCGACACGCAGTGGCCATGTCTGTTCCAGCAGACGCCAGCGTGGCCCCCGACCTTGACATCAGCCGCGTGGGGGTCAGGATCATGGACGAGCTGGTGAAGCCCATGACGGAGGTGGAGATAGACGACACGGAGTTTGCCTGCCTCAAGGCCATTGTGTTTTTTGATCCAAGTGAGTAATAATAATAATATTAGGGGGATTTATTTGCCTGTTTGTTTATTTTTATTCTTTTAAATATATTTGTGAAGAGGTATGCAATTCACCAACCTATTCTGCCTGGCCAGACACAGGTATTAATATCATCAATCCTTGACTTATAGGTTGGTATGAGGCTGACCACCCATACTGTAAAAAATTGGTTCACTTTGCCAATGTCACCCCTGTTTCAGGGAAGGTCGGCAAGAGTTGCAGGGCTTATATTCATTTGAGATTGGGTTTTTTATATTGTAGGTCCACATGGGGCATTTGTGAGCGCGAAATTATGTGAGTCTGCTTGAGGGAATGCATTTAATATGAATCTCAAATGAAACATATCTTTGCAACTTAGATTTAGATTAGATTTAGATTAGAATCAAAAATTCATTATTGTATATTTAATGACTTATTAATTCATAATTACCCAATCAAAGTTATGGTCAAATGACCCAGGCGGGAATCGCACCAGCATTATTGTATTCCAAATTCACTAGAAAAATCAGCCACTTGACTCCCTCGGCCATAACACTGATGATTTTTGTGTGAATCAAGCCTCAAGAGCCCTCTGCGTGGTTGATCGTTGCTATAGAAAGCGCCAGTTGCTGTAAGGTTGGATGGACCTTTGGTAAGTAAGGTAAAGGTGTTAATTTGAATTAATTAAAAGAAGTTAATCTGAAGATGGCCAAGAGGACGAAATCGGTCAAACTCATTATTTGTTTGTTTTTTTAACAAATAAAATAAAAAATAAGTAGAACCAAGCTGTGTTCATTTTCATTCAAAAAATATAAATGGAGGTCTACAAAATTTCTGCCGAAACATTTCATGAATTGTTTCAAACCATATTGTTTTATTAGTATGGCTTACCAAAGATGGATCAATACTGAGAACCTAGCATGTGAGTCCAGGGATATTCAATAAAAAAGAATACTCAAATTAAGTTCTGTATCTTTTTTTCGTTGGTTTTATTTTCTTATTTTTTAAATTAATTAATTACTGATAATTGAGCTGTTCTTGGCATTTGTATTCCTTTATAAAGATACTCTGTAAAGTTTAAAACTTTCACTTTCATGGCCGGTGTTAATAATAAATAAATCACTTTTGTGTTCTTTCGGGTTTGACCATGTTCTACTTGCAGCTCCCACATCTGCCGACGTTTCGCTTTCACGAGCAGGAAGCATCTTCAAGGCGAGTTTTCAAATCGCCGTGGTGGTTTTACGCCGCACCATTGACAGCTTTGTAAACCATCAGACAAACACGGTATACCACCCTCTCCATAAAGCGAAACCAATGCAGTTTTCTTAACAATGGAGTAATGTGATTAAATTTTGTTTTCAAAAAGTCATTGAATTAATGCATTTTTTTTGTGTGTTCCAGATGCCAAGGGTCTGTCCCAGCCGCACCGCATCAAGCAGCTGCGCTACCAGATCCAGATCAACCTGGAGGACTACATCAGCGACCGGCAGTACGTGCAGCGCGGCAGGTTCGGCGAGATCCTGCTCACGCTGCCCGCGCTGCAGAGCATCACGTGGCAGATGATCGAGCAGATCCAGTTCGCCAAGCTGTTTGGTGTGGCGCACATCGACAGCCTGCTGCAGGAGATGCTGCTAGGCGGGTCGCCTATATCAAGTAATGCACGCACATCTGTAATCTAAAGTCTACAGGATCCCTCCGTCATCATGAGCTCAACAGCCCGGGGGGATTGGAGGTAACTGGAGGGGTCAAAACGTTTCCGTTTTTTAGGGATGGGATAAACAGTTGCAACCTTCCGATTGGAAAAGACTTGTTCTAACATATTGTTGCAAACTTTGAGTACAGGCGCTCGTACACACATAGGTACATCAAAATGACTACACACACCAATGCACGTAGTGTAGAATCATCTAGCAGGCCCTGGTAGTGTGCGTAAATATTCTGGTGATGGAATAGTCCAAAAATTGGGAGAAAGATCCCTCCGTTCTAGTTTATAAGGGGTCAAAATGGTAGGACAGAAGGAGTTGCAATAAAGCCCTTTGCGAGATAACACATACACTAGTGACTTTCAAGTGTGAAATAAATAGTACCTACATTGTAAAAAAAAATTGTGAAAAACAAATCTTTATAAATAAATTCTGACATTTTTAATTAAAAAGAATCCAGCAAAGAACGTAACAATATCTATATGCTTTCCGTTAGTTTGTGAAATAACTAAGCAATCCACGGTCTCACCGAGTCAGGCCTTTACTTTAAAAAAAATCCAAGACCCAAACTCAGGCCCGCCGCACAGAGTCAGGATGAGATGAGAGTCACAGGACTTACGAGCTGTCTTTGGTCGGTTAAGGATCCTTTCGTCATGACAACATTCCCAATTCCTCCCAAATCAAAAGGAGCGCAAATCTCAACACCTTACTCTAATTTGGACCGTAAAACGCAACTAAAGATGGCTTCTATGGCTTACGTCAGATAAGATCTGTAAAAAATCTCTATCGACAGAAGCAATCAAGAGTCTGGTAAATGCCTTTGTGGTTTCGCGACTGGACTACTGCAATGGCATCTATGCTGGTCAACCGATGTCAGAAACCAAACGACTCCAGTCCCTTCAAAATGCTGCAGCCAGGTTGATATACGGCGGCTCCAAGTACTGCCATATAACTCCTCTGCTTGAGAACTTACACTGGCTTCGCATCTCGGAAAGAATAGACTACAAGTGTTGCTTGATGGTCTTTAAGACTCTTCATGGGCTGGCTCCTGACTATCTGGTGGAACTCACGAGGAGAACCTGTTTAAATGAAAGGGGAGTTACTCTGAGGTCAGCTGGGTCATGTGCCAGTCTATTGGAGCTGCCGAAAAGACAGTCATGCACAGTCTTCGGGAAGCGCTCTTTCCGAGTTGCCGGGCCAGGAAGAGAGGCTGAGAGTCCAGGAAGATGAGACAGCCTTCAGGAAGATGCTCAAAGCATTCTTATTTTCCCGCTAGAGCCCATATGCGCCTTTGTAGTGATGTAAATCACAAAAAGGCGCATATAAATCTAGTTAATTATTATTATTTTTAGTTAATTATTATTATTATTATTATATTATATTTGTTGTTTCATTTTATACTTTTTACTTACTCTTGTATTTATAACACTATTTTTAGTATGTATTGTAAAAGGCACTAAGTGTCGTGAATTTATAAATAAATAAATAAATTATTATTAAAGACGCCCACCATCGCTCTGGCCTCAGTGAGCTGTTTACACACTTGTGGACTAGTCTAGTAATCATCATCATAAGCTCCACAATCCTAGGTGGGCCTTGACTGAATCCAGGATTCTCCTCCACTCTCGCCTGTCCATCACCTTTGTTCTCCAGCCTAGTATGTCTACGTCGGTTGAATCTGTGTGGACACGGTCCATCCTTCGAAAAAATCCTAGATCGTCACCTTTGGTTCAATACGATTCAAACTTGATGCAAAGGCTTAGGACTGTAAATGCATGAAGACGTACGTGTATGTTTGGGATTACAGCAAAAACATAGAAGAAAGAATGACAGATCAAAAGCAATATTGCTGATTCTAAGTTCAATTTAATTAAGACTGCGGTGATTTATTTTACACAACTTATTTCAGATTCGGTTCTCATACTGAGACATTTACACCTACCCAATACAACGGCCGATCAACTTCTCCAGCCACGGCGAGCTTAGGTTCTTATTTTATACTAAGAACAAAGATCATTCTCGAATCTTTGAGAATCGTGACATGCGAGACTTTACTATAACATCCGACTATCGCAATACAAATCAATATGGAATACAAATTATATAAGTAGTACCTAACATCCATTTATTTCTAGAGAGACTTCACAGATTTTATTATTAACTCACACAGACAAACACAAGACACAACTAATATTTGTAACAATATATACAACTCATTTGCTATAATATAACAAAACATCTATATACTCTACAGTCTACAATTAAAATATATTTTTGACTTTTCAGGTGCATCATCAGATGGCACAGTTGCCAACGGCACTCAGGAGCCTTCCCCGGGGGTCAACAACGTCAGCAACAACAACAACTACCCAACATCGCAGGGCTCCTCCCCCCTGGGGGGGTACGGGGGCGCGCAGCACCCCGCCTCTCCCGCCTCGGGCTCCCTGTCCTCTCCCCCCACCTACATGCCCCCCTCGCCCCCCTCGGGACACATGCAGATGCCCGGCATGTCCCCCCAGGGCTATGGAATTATGTCCTTCAAGCAAGAGCCAGAGACTATTATATGAAGGAAACACGAGTGACTTGTATTGAGTGAAATGAAGTGCAACAAAACCATTGAGGTGTAATTTTGTTCAGTCAAAACTAACCAACGGTGTTATACGGAGAATGAAAAGGGAAAACAATACCTCTCGAAATATTAAGTATCTTTTGTGAATAAAGTTTTTGCCATTGAGTTATAATATTGATGGAGAAGAAAGTAGCTTACGGCATTGCCACATACTATATGGCTCACCTGCCAAACACCACAGAGTACTTAATAATCATGTAAAATTCTATGTTTTCTTGCTTCCTCCATCTTGTGTTTCGACACCCAATAATTACATATAACTTGACGTTTGGTTCATCCCACAGCGCCAGTTCTGCTTACCAAAATTGGTCCACTTGCTCAGTTGGTAGAATGCTTGCATTCCGTGCCGAGAGTAAGGGTTCGATCCCCATTGAGGGTGTCAGAAATGACTTCCCTTTTAGGTGTCTATTTCATGTTTTAAAATAACGCCTCTATTCTTTAAAATATGTCAAATTCTCCAACCTAAAAATTGCAATGCGTGCACACGGTTTCTGCGCAGAGATGACATCTTAGTTAGCCAACAATCCAATTTTTGTTGACATCTGTTACGCTTACCTGTTAACAGTGTGGTCACACTCGGAGCATCTTTGTTCTCTTTCTAACTAAGGAAACAAATAATTTTAGCTCTACTATTTTACACCTCAATGCTTGGCTCATTACATTATTAAATTAAGGTGAAATAAATATATCCATAAAAAGACTTGATGATTATGATGCTGTGGACGATTGACATGACGTCTTTTATAACAGTGTGGTATGGTACCATGTCCTTCAAGCAAGAACCACAGACAATCACATGAAGGAAACACAAGTGACTTGTATTGAGTGAATGAAGTGCACAAAGGAAACTGCTCGCTCATTATATCATTAAATTAAGATAATAGATGTATACATAAAAAGACTTGATGATTATGAGAAGGTAGACAATTTACATGACGCCTTTTATGATAGTGTATCAGTGGCGAAGGGTGCCATACAAGCCGGTTCCCATCGGTTTCCCATTTAAAATGAGGCAGAAATGATAATAAAGTAGACTGCATGGTTTCAATGGGGAAAAAATATGTATTGTTTATTTGGGTTTAAATGTATTTTTTTACTTTGTGCCTATATTTTTTAACTACTTTGTTACATCATTTTAAAAGGGAAGCCGATAGGAACCGGCTTGTATGGCACGCTTCGCCACTGTAGTGTATGTATCCTAACAAAGGTGCTATGATATTCTTCCGTTTCAATTAGTGTAGTATCCATAGAAGATGGGCAATCATTTTATATTAATTTAGCTCAAAAAAAGTGATTCATATGCATTAAATGTCAGCTAATCAATAATGTGTTTTCTAAAGCTGTGTTTTTATTAAAAACATACAATATAGTAAAGAATAAGTGTTGTCGTTTAGTTTTACAAATTATAAGAATAAAACAAATGGTTAACCCGTGGGACGCCGGAACGCAGATCTGCGCTGTCCCCGTAGAGCGCCGGAACGCAGATCTGCGCTCGAAGGACATATCGCGATTTTTATTTTTTTTCTTTAGTTTTTGTGTAGCAATAAGACTGAAAATCGCTCAACATGTTCCTATTGGGTGAAGCCATCAACTAATCAAATCACGGCATTCATTTCGGTTATGAAGGGCTTGTGGAAAATATTCAAAAGTTCGAAAGTTTTCGCCGTGAGTGGACGTGCATTGGACCTCAAAGTTTACGGATTATAAATACATCATTTGAAAAACGTAAGTAAAGTGTATATTTTCTATATTTAGATCATTATCCTAATAGCATTGAATAAAAATATTACGAATAAGTAAGTAAAATCATTTGATAAATCAACATAAACTTTGATACTGACTGTTAGTCAGAGCAACGGTACTTTTGAATATTTTATTTCTTCATATTCTTATTCTACCGTGAATATGTTTTATACACAGTTTTGAAGATAATTTTGTAAGCATTTCGTTGAAATACAACAATAGAAGCAAGCTAGAGTATTTTTTTCTAAATTCTTGTCGAAACTTGTAGGTAGCCGTCAGAGCGCAGATCTGCGCTTCCGGCCGAGCGGTTTAGGTACAGGCTGGTTCGAAACATTTTGACCCTTGTATGCCCAAACGTATTTCCGTCAAATATTTGTTAAGTAATGCATTAAAAATTAGTAAGTGGTAAAATATGACACAGTGTGCACAAAGCCAAAAGTAAGTTTTATACAGACTAGATCTGTTCTGAAATTGTGTTTTTATTATTTCGTCTTTTTTTTTCTATTGCACTCGAAAGAGGCATAAATTAAATTACGTTTGAGGGTGAATTTCGTATGTATTTCGTCTTTTTAGATTTTCTTAAATTTTTTTTTACCTGCTTTTCACCTGCACTTTAGAGAAGCAAAAAAGAAATTTAATGTTGGCGTGAAATTTGTACAGACCAAGTCTTTAGTGTTTCTTAAATTGTGGTGTTTTTTTTTTATTTATTTTTCTTTTTTTTTTCACTTTTTCCAAAGAGGCTGAAATTAAATCATGTGTAAGCGTGAATTTCGTATATAGGTTGTAGATACTAGATCTATTCAGACTTTCTTAAATTGTGTTTTATTTTATTATTTCCCTTTTCTCACTTGCAAATGAAGATTATTTTTGTTATTGTTAAAATAATAAGAAGCAAAGATATTTTAGTAGTAAAGATATTTAAATGAAATAAAAACGACTGCACAGAAAACAAGACAGCATCTCATATTATTTTGCATAATAAAAAAAATGCTTTGCTATTTTTGAAAAAAAAAAACAATTTAAAACATTAATATCTCAAAATAAAAATCGGTTCAAAATATATTATATGTAATAACCCTGTATGCATTATTGCTACTTTATGTCCCACAGAAACATCTACGATCTGCTAACATATTTTATTATTTTTTGTAGATGGATAACAATGTGAAGATGGCATACCCGGTGATGCGGTCACCCGAGGGAACCCTTCAGGTGATACCTGAGGAGGGTTTCCCGGTACGATCAGTGAGATGGAGCTCCGGAGCTACTCAGGTAACAATTTATTTCCATTCATATTTTCAAAACCGAAACCTTTGCTTATTTATCGTCTATTGGCTTTGCAAAGATATATTAATATTTAACCTATCTAGCCCCAGCAATTTTGTAAAAAAGCGCCCAGAGCAGAGGGATTTGCTTGAGATTTTTTGGATAAATACCTGAAGCAACAATGTCTTTCAAAAATTTGGTACTTAAATCAACGTATTTGTTTATACAACATTCAAGCTAAATAAATTAGCTTGAAATAAAAACAAGTAGAAACTAACAAAAAACGTGACTTAAATATTAGATTTTTTGGTTATGAGAATATTTTTTCCCTTTGGCTTAATTTTTTGTGTCAGTTTTTGTGTTTCAACATTTCATTTCAACACTAAAAGTTTGTAAAATATGTAATTGTACAGAAAATTTATCCAAATTACATATAAGTTTGATGTGCTTTGAAGCATTCTAAAGGTCCGATCGCTACTCTTTAACTTCACGGCCCCAAAATTAATTCTAGCATTTTTATTTGTTTCAGGTTGTACGAGCGTACGACGAGGAGCCCTACTGGATGGAGGAAGAGCCTTCTCTTTCTGTTGCGGTTAGTCAGTTATAAATACAGCTGTTCTTCATGTACACATGAAATGAATGCTTTAACTGTATTTATTTTTCTAGAATCAAGACCATGAGGCTGATTCGGGGAGTGATGAGGACGAGGAGGATGTCCTGGATCTCCCCGATGAACGCCTCCAGGAAGAGGACATCGTCGGGCTCCTTGGACAGAGTGATCCGGTTGTCGAAAGTGAAGTGAGTGAGCAAATTTTTTATTGGTCCGATAATTTTGCTGAGTTCACAGGCGTTGAAGAGAGGTACGAGCAGCAATCAGGGCCAAATATTGGGGAAACTTCCCCAAGTGGCATTTTTAAGTCTATTTGGAACCTCCAAATAATGCTCATGATTGTTGCTCAGACCAATAAATATGCATGGGAAAGGATTGCCTATCTATGCGAAACCGAAGATGGCATCACGGCTGGGTCTCGTCTTAATGACTGGAAGGAGACCACTGTGGATGAAATGTATCGGTTCTTCGCCGTTATGATGTATATGTCGTTCTGTCAGAGAAGTAGGTTTGCGGATTACTGGGATACAGATATTATGGGTATGCCAAACTTCAGAAAAATTATGAGCAAAAATCGTTTTTCCTTGATTTTTAAATTTCTACATTTTGTAGACAACGATGAGCTCACAGACTCACTGCATGGATATGAAAGAAAGGTTTTTAAAATTGCTCCTATCGTCGAACATTGCAATAGAAGATTCGCAGAAATTTATGTTCCTCGAAGAGAGCTCAGCATCGATGAGTCTTTGTTATTATGGAAAGGTCGCTTGTCGTTTGTCCAGTGCATTAGGACAAAAGCCGCGAGATTCGGCATCAAGTCTTACGAGCTTTGCGAAGCAGCATCCGGATATCTTCTTAAATATATGATTTATGCGGGGAAAAACCAAGATTTGGGGCAAGCTATTCATGGTTTTTCCAACGCGACTTCTAAAGTTGTCCTGAAACTTTCCGAGGATTACCTCGGAAAAGGCCATTGCCTGTATATGGACAACTTTTATAATTCCGTTGGGTTAGCCCATTTCCTGAAAAGGAATCGCACAGATGTAGTAGGGACTTTGAACCGCCGAAGAGTGGAAACGCCTACTAACATCAAAGAGATAAACGACCGCCGAATGCCACGGGGGAATATTGTGGCTGAACACTGTGGGGATGTAACAGTGTTGGCTTGGAAGGATGTCAGGTTGGTATCTATGATATCAACTTTCCACAAAAATGACATGGTTCCAGGCAGCAGAGCAGGCGTCGACCGCAATATACCACATGTAGTTAAAGACTACAATAAATACATGGGGGGTGTTGATCGTAAGGACCAAATACTGTCCGCGTATTTATTAGAGCGCAAAAGAGGACTCAAGTGGTATATGAAAGTTTTTAAGCGCTTGCTCAACACTAGTATCCACAATAGCTATGTAACCTATAGGTGCAATGATACTAGCATGAATAATAGGCAATTTCGATTAGCCTTGGCGAAGGCCCTTTCCCTGGAGGGTGAGCATACTCAAAGAATTAGGCCCGCTACATCCTCAAGCAACCTCGCAGAACGGTATAATCCAGGCAATCATTTCCCAGCATGTGTATTGAACGAGAATGCAGCAAATAGGACTAATAAAAAAGCCACTAAGTACAAGAGGGGGCGTTGCATGCATTGCTTGTCACTTCAACGGAGAACCGACACAAGTGCTCAGTGCACTACATGCAATGTCTTCCTCTGTCTTGGTCAATGTTGGGTAGATTATCACACCCCACCTAACCAATAGTGATTTACTAAATGGTGTGTGAGATCTTAAGTAGTGTTTTACACACCCCAGTTTTTTTCCCGGTGAAGTGTGGTATCATGTTTGTTAACTTGCACGGCTTACATGACTTAACATTTTGTCGACTGAAAAACCGGGGCGTTTGAAAAAAAAACTTAGAGGATCTCACACCCCACTTAGTAAATAGTGACTAAAAACTAGATGGGGTGTTAGACGCTCTGGTTTCTTCCCTGGCGATTTGAATGAGCATGTCGTACTTGATCAACACGTGGGGGAAGAAATAAGGGTGTGTGAAATCAAACATTGTTTATCTATCTGTATTTTTTTTTTTTTTTTTTTTTTTCCACTTGCACTCACTCATTTCACTTTCACTTCAGTTTCTTTTGTTTTGTTTGTATAATTTTTCCTTTTTCTTCACTTTTTTCCACACATGTTGAAATTAAGCTATGTTTCGGCGTGAATTTCGTATAAACTTTGTAGATACTAGGTCTGTCCAGACTTATTTTTAATGTTTTTTTTTCACTTGCACTCTAGAGAACCTAAAAGTGTGCTTCATTTTAGCGTGATTTTGTACAGACTTAGGTCTGTTAAGACTTTTTGTGAAGTGTGTTATAATATTTCCTTTTTCTTCACTTTTTTCCACACATGTTGAAATTAAGCTATGTTTCGGCTTGAATTTCGTATAAACTTTGTAGGTACTAGGTCTGTCCAGACTTTAATATTTTTTTTTCACTTGCACTCTAGAGAACCTAAAAGTGTGCTTTATTTTAGCGTGATTTTGTACAGACTTAGGTCTGTTCAGACTTTTTTGAATTGTGTTCTTATAATTTTTCCTTTTTTTCACTTTTTTCCACACGTGCTGAAATTAAGTTATGTTTCGGCGTGTATTTCGTGTAAACTTTGTAAGTACTAGGTCTGTTCAGACTTTCTTTATTCTTGTTTTTAATTTTTTGTTTTTTTTTTTCACTTGCACTCTAGAGAACCTATAAGTGTACTTTATTTCTGTTCAGACTTTTTTTGAATTGTGTTCTTGTTATTTTTCCTTTCTTTTTCACTTGCACCTCAAAGGGGCTAAAATAAGTTATGCTATATTAAATTAACCATGATGGAAAAAGTGATCAAATTTTTAATACAACAACTACCTAATCTGGTCCATGATTCTAGCTAACATACTTATTGTGGCTTCATTGAAGCAAGAAAATCGAGTGCAGTTACATTGATAATTAATTTCTCTAAGCATTGTTTTGACCTTATGTTTTCCTATTATCTTCTTTTTAATTAATTATTTGTATAATCGAAAATTTGTATTTGTCATTTTACGTACTTTTGTGTGTAATAAAAGAAAAATATATTGAAAAACTGCATGTGACTTATTTTATTTAATGAAAAATTTAATAAGTGTAAAACATTTCCTATCCACACTGTACACACTCCCAAGTACACAAAAAAATGAAGGTTTTGTTTACACAAAGATGCACCCCTAGTTGTAAACATCCACCTACCTGCTATTATTCTCCTAGCTTTTGGCCTACGTGACAACCCAAATGTACACCTGCTGCAGGTAGGTACAGGTTCTTGACATGGGATGACTCATCATGGTTTGTAAAATTTTTGTAAAATAAATTAGGAAAAGAATATTCCTTATAAACAATATACAAACTTTTTATTATAAAGAATTATAGCTTGCCTTAACTTTTCTCATATTCTATCTCAAACACCCAGTACAGGTCACGTGCGCGGACAATAATGTGGCCTTGAAAATACTCCAAAAAATGACAATAGTAAAACTCGTTTTTTTTCATTTTTCTTCATCAGCCAAAATCATTTTATTATGTAATCAAGTTCACAATAAATCTAAGGATATGATAAATCCAGAAAAACTTAAATTCAAGTCACTGCTTTTATATTACAGGACTTTTTCCAAAGTACTATGATTTTTTTCCGATTCATAAGAGATAATGCCTTGTAGTAAATATACGACTGATGCTGTTTTTGTAAATTATATACCAATAAAAGCATTATTTCACTAGCTTTTAAAATCAATAATCCAAAATGAGGTAAGTTTTATATCTTTCGAGATATTTGATATCAAACACATGACCTGTGTTGCTGCATTACTGCTGCAAATGGCTGGCACACAGAGGTAACAAGATTTCGCCACTAGGGGCGCTCCAAGGGTTAATAAGTGTGATTGGACCAATTCATCGCTAGTTCAAATCCTCAGGCTAGCTGGACAAAAAAATTTGACCCTGTGCTTAAATAAACTTGCAATAAATAATGTTTTTAACTTTCACTTTCATGGTCAATGCCATATAAAAAATCATTTTTTTGTCGAGTTAGACCATGGTCTATTTGCAGCTTTTTTATCTGCCGGCTTTTCGCTTTTACGAGCAGAAAGCATTTTTTTTTTTTTTTTTTTTTATTTTTTTTTTATTGAAATAATATAAACAAGTTTACATTTCCCAGGAGTTACATAAACTCATTTGGGACTTAGTACTTATACTCTTACACAATACTTAAAACTAGCCATACAATATAATTAAAAAAATATTAATAAAATAACAATTACTGAAGCAAACAAAGACAGAAGAGAATTAGCGTCTCATACCCAAAATAAAACAAAATCATCACACTGGTACAGCATCATTGTAAAAAGACTCTAAGAAATAAGACTTTATTGCATCATTTTGTTGTTTATTTTTCATATCCCTCTTTATTTTTATCGGAAGTCCATTGTATAGGGACTGTGCAACATTTGAAAGAGACCTCCTTCCAAATTTTGAAGGCGAGTTATTAAAGCGACGTGGTAGTTTTCATTGTCTAACTGACTGGAAGTATGATGCACTTTCCTCATCTCTCTTTGATAACTCGCCTTGAGAATGCTTTCTGCTTGTGAAAGCAAAACGTCGGAAGATAAAAAAAGCAGCAAACAGACCATAGTCTTATCTGAAAAAATACAAAATCAATTGAAACGTTGTAATACTGGATTTTCGTTTTTTTTATATGCCTCTATATCAAGTCGTATAGAACCAAAGGAAGCATTTTAGGATTGTAAGAAATATGTGTGGAAAATATTAAATATATAAAAATCTAACGGGGCTATTCTTAGACATTTTAGTCGTCGGTTGAGCCCACGCTTTGACAAAGTAATGATGCATTTGTATGAAGACTTGTCAATCCAAGATGGCCGCAAGTGAACAGCTGATTTGTTTTCATACAAATATTACAAAAGTTGGTAGGTAAGAATGACCGTGCTGATTAAACTTCCAGCGCAGGCACCATTAGTTTGTCAAAGCGTGGACTCAACCAAGGACTAAAATATCTAAGAATAGCCCCGCCCTGTCTGTGTTTACATATTATATCTGCATTTGATTCTATACGGCTGAATATCCCTAGGTTTTCAATGACATGATCAAGTTCATTTGTAAATATTATAACTCCTACAAAACATAATGCTTAAATCAAAAACAAAGTAGGTAATATTTTTACTTGTATTTTCTACGGCTGAATGATAATATACTATTTTTGAGACGTTTTTATTAGATAGTTTTTACGAAGTAAATCTTTTTGATATTGAAAACTCTTTCTCCACTTTATTGTGTCAACTCAACAAAAGTAATAATATTTTATAGAGTGTACATAATAGCTTAAGATTTATTATTTTTTTGAAGTCTCTTGTTAATTATTTATAATGAAAACTCATATTACATATCCTAAATATAAAACAAATATTTCAAGAAGATTAAATTTTCTGTACTTTCTTTTAAAACAGTAGCGAGTCTATTTTCACTGTTAAAATGTACCCTAATGGTGTTATTCTCAGCAGTAAAGCCATGGCTCATACGTAGCCTACGTTGAATTTTACAAACAAAAAATCAATGATTCGCGGATAAGCTATGGCTCAAATATTTTGTGAAGGGCCCTGTAAAAAAATTATTTGCTTCATGCCTAAGCTGAATTTTATTTCTAGAAGTAAAGTGACTTATTTTAGTTGATTTTTTCTATAAAACAGGAAGAAAATTCCAGGAGTGAGCGACCCAGAAAGGCAAAGATACATATAAGTTGGGCAATATTTAGCCTGGACAAGACTTATAATGAAGTCCGCACATTTCAAAACTGATAAAAAGCTGTGACGTCACTCTGCTGGGTTGGTAGGGCGTAGGCTTACTTTTATTTTGTTATGTTGTTGCTAATGTCCTTACATAGATGTGTGATTTTTGCCTGCGGAGAAAAAATCAAGTTTGAACATCTGTGCAAAAAACGTTACTAGTGCTGTAATACATGCATTTTTGTAGGATCTCAAAATAATTTGAAATATGTTATTTTAAAGGTAAAGTAATAAATAAATCTAAATAGATTTGTGAAGAGGAATACAATTCACCAACCTATTATGCTTGGTCAGAAACAGGTATTTTTAAAATGATGAATTCATATAATCCATTATTTGATATTGTATTGAATCAATTAATCAATAAATACCCAATGACATCTGTTGAAGCAGGGTCAAAGCTATTGTCGATAGGGCGCGGCGCAGGTTGGGATTGAACTTGCGCTTGTTTCAATAATGCAAATTCAAGTGCCAATGCCTTATCCGCTCGAACATACCAGCGACTATTTTTAAATGTATTTGCCTCTATTCAGTTCGACACCCTGGAAAATTCTTTATATATTTTTTTTGTATTAAAATAATGATATTTCAATTTATCTGTCTATCCAACTTTGTGTTGATATATTTTCTGTACAGCTTACCAAAAAGTAAACCAACACTATAAAGTAAGTAAATATTAAGATTGGATATCAAAGATAAACTCGGCTAGATTTAGTGAATATTTGCTCACCAATGTTATATTTTGTTTGTTACCGCAATAAGCAGTGATATATTTGTTTACCTTGAGCTTCAAATTATATAGAAATACACTGTTTTCCATTAGATAAGTAGAAAAATATGTATTAAATTTACTAACCCACCTAACCTGTAAAAGTGACCTGCAGTTTTGCAGAAATAAAAACAGTGAGATGTATCGAGTGAATATAAAATAGAAAATGAAGAGAAAAAGTGATGAATGTATGGGGATTGAAAAAGTATAGCAGGATAGAAAGAAGGTAAAATAAATCTGCGAGAGTTTTTGCCACCCTAGCGAAATAGTAAAAAAGTTACTGGTGGAGTTTTGGATATTTTTGTCACCTAATTAATTTTTTTTACAATAGATCACTCATCTGTTTCTTCATTAATTTTCTCTTGAAAAGCGTGTCTATCTATAGGTCAATCTGTGAGATGTTGACATCTACCGACACTTTACAGAAACAATGGAGTTAACACAAGAAATGTTTGTGTTACAAATAGCTACCTAAAGTTTTGTTACTGGTTGCTTAGGAGCCTAGTCATTTCTGCAACTCTACTCTGTTGAAGGAAATTGGAAAGGTTCCAACTCAAATCGATTATTACAATTAAAACTCTCAGCAACTTATTGGATTTTAACTTTGAATATTATTGGAGAAGAAAAAGCATACCCGCCACTTCATGATCTTTTATTGGTGTTTATTATATTGTGTATTTATAGATCAAAGGGCAGATATCTGGGATTTTTTTGAAAATGAAATAAGCAAGTACCTACTGGCATGGAAACAGGGAATATAATTTTCAGTGCTTCCATACATTTATTGTGCATATTTTAACAAATCACAGATTTTCGAAATAGGTCCTATACGGCTTGTATATTATAGACAGATTTTGCAGAAAATGGCTGATTATTACACCGACAATAATCGTAGCAATTTTATTATTTTATTAATTATTCCCATATTGAATAAACTGTAAAAAAAAAATTTAAGGTGTTGGTCTCTACTTATTTTTAATGGTAGAAATAGTTATACCAAATATTGTAATTCAACCTAACTTTAATCCGTAATCCAAGTTTCAAAGATATATAGTCATTTAAGATTCATATTTAATGCAGACTCCCGAGTGAAGGCACTGCTGTGAAGTTCGGATCCACCAATTAAAAACAACAATGTCCAATAAATTTAATGGACGTTGTTGTTTTTAACAAAATACTCCTTTCTTTAATCCAACCTACCTGACAACAATTTTTGTAACTTTTGGGATGTCAATCCTGTTTTCTTTTTATCAGAAAATAAGAATCACAAGCAAAACAACGCAGCTTACTTCACAGTTGACTATCAAAAGTGATGTTTTATTTTATTTTATTTTATTTTTATTTTATTTTATTTTAATAGGACAACAAACAGCGTTACATAAGAAATATAATAGTAGCAATTACAAAAAAACATGGCCAATTATATGTTGCCACGGATATAAAATTTAGGAAGTTGGAAATAATTACAAGATGTTAATAACAAGTAACTAATTACAAGAAAAAAATAAAATAATAATAATAAAATAAAAAAATAAAAAATAAATGTTTTACAAGATGGCGCCAATTATTCTGTCTTACACTACATTCATCACGATATGTATACACCAGTAAATAAAATATATTTTTTATTTGTACTTGGCATCCAGGGAATAAAAAAATATTGCAGTAAGTAATTAAACAAATATTTTTTATATAATAAATATATTTTTGTAATATCAAAGTGCAATTAAGTAGGACTCTGACTAAACATTTGTGATTCCCATAAAATAACCTAACTGTGCCTTATTTTCAATAAATAGCAATTAAATTGAAAGCAGTATAAATTTAATGATAAAACCTTAATTAAGTATGTTGATTTTTTTATTAAATAACTGCTTAAACAGTAGATGCAATGGACTCGGCATAAATTTCATAGACAAAAAAAATTGTGATGTCACACAAGCGGGTTGCTAGGGAAGAGGCAATTTTATTTTATCGGTTGCTGAAGACCCAAGTCACATAGATCTGTGTTGTTTGCCTGCCGAGAAAAAAATGTATCAAAAATTTTGTGCAGGGTCCATTGTTAGCAAAATATATACGAGTTAAATATATTGAAAGATGGGAGTTTTCAATTTTCTTTAATTCTATATGACTAATTAGGTAAAATATTTATGTAGTAAATAAATATTTTTTTTCGGAATTATAAAGTGATATCGATGGAACAATTGGATGGACAGAGTTGGCGTCGGTTGAAGAAGGAGACCAGGACCCCATCTGGGTGGTCGGGCAAAAAATAACAATGATGAAAAGTGCATATTTTAAATGAGTTATCTATTTGTCTACTTGTTATGTTTAAAAAAAGTTAGACATTTAAACCAGGCTATTTGTTGCAATTTTATAAATGTTTTTATTTTTGTTGATGTTATATTTTTATTAGATAATCAAATGAATGTTTGGAGTGCTAATTTTTCAACTAATTGTAAAATTGTCTTGCTTTACTCAAATTTAAAATAAGTATGGGCGGCCATTTTGGTCTTGCTCTAACAAAACTCAATTATTTTACATCGCAGGGTCTTTAATTATAACTTGTTATCAAAGATGTTTAATAATTTTTATACTTCATTGCGTAAATTAAGAATATATTAGTTTCTCAAATAATTCTAGCATTGAAAAAAGTTAAATAACTAAGTTGTATAAAATCAAAGACTTACCAAAATGAAGATAAATATATGAAAACACAGGAAATCTCATTCCATATATTTATCTCGGTATCAAAAATAGTAGTTTCCTAATACGGCTTTGATTTTATACAACCTAACTCTGTTTTGTGGATAAGTTGCCATACACTGATATATTTTATTTGCCGTGAAAACATGACAACACATAATGTAGTATCGTCTTTCCAAATTCATTTATTATTACGTAGTGAATAGTAATTTATATTGATTGTAAACTCTAAAGGATATTTATGTAGTGTAATATTGTTTATTATTCATTCCCTCGCTTCTAAGTTTATGTTTTATTGTTTCATCTACGATGTAGGAACACGTCTATCAGCCAACACCATTATTGCTCAATATTGTTAAAGTCTTAGTTATAAGGTTCTCGACAATAAATACATACTATGGGAGATGGAGATATTTTTTTGATTTGTTAACATTCTGTTGTACCTAATTATATTTTATTTTAAAATGCTTACACTAAAAAGAATGATGACGGGCCACCCGGGTGGAAGAAAAAGAGTGTGGAGGCGACTGACATGGATGGAATGAAGTGGGGAAGGATGCGGCTCAGGTTTTCAAGTTGCGAACTCGATTGCGGGGTCTGCAGACACGCGGAGTTGGGGGCAGAGGTTGAAGGAGGACAAGGCGGAATACAGCTCAAGAAGAATAATTGGATGATTCTAATCTTATCTAAGCTGCAAAGATATATATCATTTAAGATTTATATTAAATACATTCCCACAAGCAGACATGTATAATTTCGCATGTGGACCTACAATATAAAAACCCAATCTCAAATGAACATAAGCCCTGCAACTCTTGCCGTCCTTCCCTGTAACAGGGGTGACATTGGCAAAGTGAACCATTTTTACAGCATGGGTGGTCAGCCGCATATCAACCTATAAGTCAAGGATGATTGGAAGAGGGTGTTCAAATTGAAGAAAGAATGGACAACTTGACAGCGGTGATATCTTCATATGAAAAAGGAAACAGTTATAGTTCTAATTATATGAATGTGCAGAAATAGAAAGATTAAATTTAGGAGAGAAAATTCTGGAAATGCCAAACATTCAAGGGAAACTTCATGGCGTAAAGGACTCAGATATAAAGCAATCACCTTGTTAGAACTTTATCTATAGAAGGCAGAACCCTCAGCGATAGGATATTTAACATGAAGATGCACAGGTCTCGGTGAGATGAAGGATATCTTACAGAGTAATGCACGGGGCTTCAGGCTTTAAACTTCTCAAATACAATTCAGAAAGGGAGATTCATCAATCAAGAACCTGAACCACAATAACTACACAAGGTTAGTATTTAAAACAAATAAAAAGACTTGGTTACACAATGTAGGTACATAGCTTTATTTTAACATCATAAAATACAGATCAGCACTGCCAATTAAAATGTATTTCACAACTAATCTAACTTATTTCTAATAGTGTAAAATGTAATTATTTAAGTACTACAACTATAAAATAATCAGTCTATCCATTCGAAACATTAAAATATTTGACATTTACAAATGATGATAAAAAAAATATTTAAAAAGATCACGCCTTCTTCTCCACAACGCTGTCATCTTCCCCTTTCATTTCAATCTCCACTTTCCTCTCGTTGCTCTCTGGAAGTTCTCCTTTATAAGGAGCTGTGATGGTCAGGACTCCATCGGCAGAAAGACTTGAGATCACATCCTCAGGCTGGTGCCCGTACGGAAGAGTGAATGTCTTCAAGAAGTGCCTGGAGACAAATCCTTCTCCATCTTTCTTCTCCTGCTTCCCTTCAATCACAATACTATCGTCAATCGTCTTCACTGAAATCTCTTGAGGGGCGAAATTTTTCACGTTCAATTCCAGCTTGAATGGTCGGTCGATGTTTCTGGTGCTGCGCCGTTTTTCTTCCAATGGTTCGTTCCATTCAAGATGCAAGTTGGGTCGCATGAAAGACGATGACATTATGGCGTCCATTTGCTGCATCATCTTGTACTGCTGATCCATCCATGACGCGGGACGCAAAGAACGAAACACAAACGGCAACATAGACATTTTTAATTTATTTATTTGTAAACAAACAACTTCACACAGAGCTCAATTCGCGGTGAAAATGTATTTTCAAATGAGACAGCGCGTCCGGTTCCTGCTTAAATATTGTCTGACAACGCCACCTCTGGCACGTCCCTGACAACAATAAGCGGTAGGTACAATCTGGAACTTTCGATGATGTTCGAGAAATTATTTCTCGAAAACAATCGGCTTTGTCTTTATAAAAAATAAAAAATGTTCAAAAAATATGAAAAATAATAATAATGTTTTCATCATCTTTCTCGATTTTTCTGGAATATTGCACAATATTTAGTTTTCATTTTATACTAGAAATTTCTCGAGCCTTCGAGTTGTTTCTGGAAGCAAACACAGATGGCAGTAGTATATAAGAGCAGCGCCCATACTGGAAATTATCATTCGAAATTCAAAGTTCGACGCGCTCACTGCCTACCACAATATTACCTACGACCTGCAAGTAGACAAAAAATACAACAACACCAAGAAATCGAAGAATATCCTGATACAAAAAATGGAGCTCTACATCATGGATCATCCGTCTAAAATCCTGACACCTCATTTTGGAAACGGCTTGGACATCTGCGATTTGTTTTCAAATTGGGGAGGTCCCTACGGCAGCATCAGGAGCCGCAGACCTCGCAGCCACCTGCCAGCAGACAAAACCGACAAAACAAGCAAGGACAAGTTCCAAGTCTGCTTAGATGTCCAGCACTTCAGTCCAGAGGAGATCACAGTCAAAACTGTTGGAGATCAGGTGATTGTTGAAGGAAAACACGAGGAGAAGCCGGACGAGCATGGCCACATCTACAGGCACTTTGTGAGGAAGTACATCATCCCTGAAGGCCACGAAGTCAACGAAGTGGTGTCCAGTTTGTCCTCGGACGGAGTTCTGACCATCATGGCGCCGAAGAAGCACATCCCAGAAGTTGAAGGAGAAAGATTGGTGCCCATTACTGTGACGGGGCCTTCTCACAAAACCATCAAAACTGCAAAACTTGCCCACCATTAAATTTCAATTATGGAGTGGACACAAAAAAGTCGGAGAAAATTGTTGACGTCACCCGTACAGAAGATAACTATGAGTTACTGGTTGCCTAGTCACCTAGACTCGTGATGTCACACGCTTTGCTGAAAGAAATTTGAAATTTGTTCCGACTCCATTCTCACCTTAAATTTAAGTACCTACTTAATGTTATGGGGCGTCCACACGCTTGCCAACCATTCACAAGTCAAGCGCACAGTGTGTCGTCTAGAACATGCTAGCTGGACAAAATTAGTCCAATAGACAAATTTTTGTCCAGCTAGCATGTTCTAGACGACACACTGTGCGCTTGACTTGTGAATGGTTGGCAAGCGTGTGGACGCCCCATCAAATGTTGTGCAGTTATATTATATTAGGTTACCTATTATTATTATTCTTATTCCTTGACTTATAGGTTGGTATGAGGCTGACCACCCATACTGTAAAAAATGGTTCACTTTGCCAATGTCACCCCTGTTTCAGGGAAGGTCGGCAAAAGTTGTGGGGCTTATGTTCATTTGAGGTTTGGATTTTATTTGTAAGTACACATTCAGCATTTGTAAGCGCGAACTACACTTGTTGGTTTGTGGGCATACATCTGAGAGCTTTAAATGAATATATCCTTGCAACTTAGATTATAGATTATAGACCTATGATAATTTAATTTATCTCTACCTCTTGATAATCTCAATGTTTATTTTATGTTCCTGAATTTTCTATTCACATGATTGTGAGTGTGTTTATTGTACTTATGTAGATGCCGGTATGTCCTTACGACGAAATTTGCATTCCAGTATTGTTTTATAAAGACTGCATTTAATTTAAATACTTAATGAAAAAATAATATCTAATTACATAATGTACTCGTGAGATTTTTGAAAAAAATAAATTATTTATTTCAACCCAAGAAATGTGTTTTTTTTTTATTATGGTTAAATAACTCTTATGCTTCAGCAATTTGGAAAAAACATCACACTATTTTTTTAATAATTTATAAAAGCTTACTATAGTTTTCACAACTAAATCAATGACTTGATATGAATAACCTTTGAAGACGAATAATTTAATGATGGCGAAAATGTGCTTCTGAAATAATCGCCAAAAGGTAAAAGTTTTTCTCTAAAAAATATTTTGTTTGGAATAGTCTACAAAGGAAATGACTAGAGGTCAAAAAAGTGAATATAATTGGCAAGAGTTAAGTTGCAGTTAAACCTATAACTATCACTATGCCACCATTCCGCTGGGGGTGGCCACAGCCTCTGCAGAGTTGCCTTCTATTTCTATCCTTTTAAGCCTCTCTCTATCCTTTATAAATAGTAATAGAATTATTGACTCTATGATAATAACAAAATAATGAAAAATTCTAGTAGGTAGTTTTCAGCATTTGTTGTAAAATTGGAAATTGTAGTGTTTCCTTAGTTCGCAGTATTCATTTAGATTTTGCAGTGAACAGCTGTTGGAGTGTGGGTCCAAAAAAATGTTTAAAATCAAAAGCATTGTTCATTTTCAAATTATAGACATTTTATTTTTAATTTGTGAGTTTTGTGGGAAAATGAATCTGTTTTTTTTACGAAAGTTAGTAAAGATTTAAGGATATCAAAAACTGTAAGTGCTTACATCTTTACATTTATTTTTTGTTTTCTGTTTATATAATATTAAATCAAAGTTGCAAAGATATTTGAATATTAAAGATTCATATTAAATGCACGCCCTCAAGCAGACGAGTGAAAATTCGCGTTTAGGTACGCATGCTACATGTGTGTGGTACTGACAAAATAAAAACCAAAATCTCCAATGAATATAAATCCTGTAACTTCTGACGCCCTTCGCTGAAACAGGGGTGACATTGGCAAAAGATGTGGATGACCAGCCTTACCAAACTGTAATGTAAGTCAACTAAGATTTATGAAGAATTATTTTTTGTACCTACCTTGCCTCTTGTATAATTGCACCAACTTTTTTACTTCTACCTTCCAGTACTTTATAACTTATATTTTCAGTTTTTTCTTTGATTTTTAAGTATCTAGTTGCATCGTGATTCAACACTGACCAAAAGTAATCAATGCATTTGAAGAATATTTAAAACAAAACCCAAATAAATGTACGACATGGCTGGGTCAGCATGGCTTGATATTGTGTAAGATTGGGATATACTGGCAAAGCGAATTAATAAAGGAAATGTATGAAAAAGGTGATGGATATGAATTGATTGAAAGAGGTATACAAGGATAGGAAAAATATAGGCAAATCTTCAGAGGTTCTGGCCACCTCTAGCGGAATCGCGACAGAGTTACAGCTACGAAGAATCACCCGTTTAGTGAAAGCGAAGGGTAGGTAGGAAGGTTAATTTTTTGACTAGGATAAGGTTTAACCCCTCGAGCGCCCGAACGTGGATCTACGCTCATAGTACTAAATGCGATTTTTTTCATTTTTCTTTAATTGTTACACAGCAATAAGATCAAAAATCGCATGAAATACTGCTATGCCAGAAAATCACTGGCACTCCAGGGGTTAATAAATTTTAATAACCAATTTACTTTTTTTTTATAAGATACTGATATTCATTACGTTACACAAAATTAATTATGTTTCATAAAATCATAAAGCTGTTTGTTTTCCTTATTTTTAATACTTCTAGAGAAGGACTGAGAAGTTTTAGGGATGGAGGAGGAATAAGAATGGATGGAAAAGGAATGGAGAACCATTCCTCGATTTATACATTGGTATGAGGCTGAGCGGCTGACCACCCATACTGTAAAAAAGGTTCTCGTTTGGGAAAGGTCTGTAAAAGTGGCAAGGATTGTAAATTCATTTTAGATTTGAATTTTAATTGGTAAGTGCACATGCAGCATTTGTATATGCCAACTTACACATGTCTGCTTGTGAGTTGTGGGCATGCATTTAATATGAATCTGAAATATTAATATGGCTTAGCAATATTAAAAAGATCCTCTCTCTACTTATTCCTCCAATATGTCAGACTGTCAGAGTATATCTTGAGATCCCAATGTTTCAAGTGTCCTTTATGTAGGATGTTTTTGATCCAGAGGTCAGGGTTAAGGAAATGAAAAACTTTTTTTACTTATCCTACTTTATTTCTAAAAAAAATATGCCTTACATACAAAACACACGATTACAATCCAAATCTATGGTTTCTCGCACATTCTACTCTTACATAGCATTTATTCTAATCGTAATTATTGTTATTAATATTATTCACCCGCCAGAATACAATCATTGACATTACGTTTCTTATTTTGTTTAGAATACTGTAACATGAAAAACATCAAACGATTTATTCCATTACTTATTCTAGAATATAATTATCATGTTCCATTAACCAGACATTCAAGTAACTAGGATAAAGAAAATAAAATACACAAACAAAAAAGCACTTCCACAAAAAAACATTACATCGAGTCACATCCACATACTAGAATCTTGATTATTTGATAATATAATTATTATTCTAGGTGAATTTCTAAATGAAATGTGAAAATAACTTAATTTTAATAGATATTTATCGATAATAATCATGTACCTCCACTATCCAGCGACTTATTCTTAAAAAATATTGTAATGAAGTCTTCGTAAATCATAAATGTACTAAAATTAGTGCATATTATTATTCTAAAATACCTATTTGAGTTGATAAAATGAAAGGCACAAAATCTAACACTAGAGCAAAATAAAAATAACTACTACTACATAATAATTATTCCCCAAGTGCATAAAATTAATATGAATACCTTAATAATAATAATGATTCAAACGTGAAGAAAAGAAATTATGGTGATTGTTGTAAAAGATGAAGAAGACATGTTAAAATAATTTCAAATATGGAACAAAACAGGATGACGTAAGAAATGCAAGTTAACAAAATGAAAATAAAAATTGTTGAAAAAAATATTAGAAATTGAGTATCGGAAAAAATGAGGTAACACATGAAGAAAAATGAATAAAAGAAAATAAAAAGTAAAATAAAAACGTTCAGTCTTGAATCTCGGAATGGCGCGAAGAGTTTACTTGTGGGCGCCATTGATGGCCTTGTGGACGGGGCCCGTGTGCGTGATGGGGACATGGCGCTCCCCGTGGGCGAGGTGGTCAGTCCTCGGGGCCGTGATGCTGAGCACTCCGTCAGCAGACAGCGAGGACACCACGTGCTCCTCCTTGAAGCCCTCAGGCAGCCGGTACTTCCTCACAAAGTGGCGGGAGATGTGGCCGTGCTCGTCCGCCTTCTCCTCGTGCCGCCCTTCCACCACCACCTGCCCGCCCACTGTCTTCACGGTGATCTCCTCGGGAGTGAAGTGTGCGACGTCCAGATTCACCAGGAACTTGTCCTTGTCTACCGTGATCTTGTTGCCATCATCGAAGTGTCGGTCAGCGCGGTTTAGAGACCTCCAGGGTTTCCAGTAATGCTCCATGGGAAAGGCCCAAGGGGCCAGGATGTTTTCAGGGTCAAAGCGCATCATAGACATGGTTTCTTTGGTATTTACGAAACAAAACGACACAAAAAACTAAACTGTAAAAATCTGCCTTGATAATATATTTTATTTGGATTAAATTAAAATTTAATATGTTTCAAGAAGAAATTGTATTGTTATAATTTTTGTTTATATTCGAAATTCACTTGTTTCAAATTTCAAAATTTTTTAGCGTGTTCTTTTTTTCAAAATTTTGATGAACTTCCCACTTGATTCGATTCTAATATTTCACTTGTTTTTTTAAATTTAGAATGTTATTGTAGGTAGGATTGTTATTGTTCACTATTTTGAAATTGGAACCGAACGTTTCAAGTGGTTGCGTTTGAATAAGGGCAGACCCCGTTCACAAGTATTTTGCTACTGGTTACCCTGTTTTATAATTCGGAAGCCATATTGTAATCGATCTATGGTACGCGGAATGTATGGTTATGAGGAAGGAGGAAGGGGAAGAGGTCGTTTTTTAAACTGAAATCAGAATGAGCGTAAATAAATTTGAATTAATAATCTATATTTACTGTTATTCATGTAAAAAAAGAGTTTAAGCGCCAATAAACTTTATTTTGTTTAGTATTTATTAAATTGCTCATTTTTTATTAAAAAAAAACTGATGAAAAAATATTTTTTAATGATGGTTGAACTGTGTGTAGGATTTGCGCAGCGATAACAGCCATAACCACCCCACACGCCTGCTTGGCGCCAGTCGGCCTCAAACGTCAAGCGGTCAAGCGTATTTGAAATTAACTGTTTTATTTTCACTATTATTGAAGAGTGCAGAGAGTAATGAAATCAAGAAGACTCCAGTGGCCGGACACGTAGCATGTGCAGAAGACTCCAGGATCATCAGAACTGTCTTGGATGGTGCCCCCTCAGGTGTTAATCACTTGGACGTCCAAGGATGCGGTGGGCAGAGAACGTCGAAGCCAACGCCGAAGTTTTGGGAGTGAGGCGACCATGGAGGGAAGCAGCACAACGCAGAGTGGTGCAGGTGTCCCTGAGCCTTGAAGGCTGTCGGCTGATGAGCCGAAGAAAGTGAAATTAAAGTGTATAGATTTCATATTATAAATATTTCCGGTCCTCAGGCCATCATCAGGGGACAATCATCAGGGATCCAAAACTTTTGCAAGAAATAGTACAGAATGCCAGTGTCTTTGACAATATAGACAGGTGCCTATTTGATTGTTTACCTACTAAATTTATTTTTGCCATATCATTTGTGTTTATTACATTGAGGTTTTTTTATTTATTTTTTTCTTTACACAGTGTGTATTTTTGTGATTGTATGACTAATCTTTCTAGAATAAATAAATATTGTGCAAAATACAAGTGTTTTATTTTGATAGCTTTAAAGCAATAATAATAATATTAATAAATAATATCATGGCAGATAATAATATATGATTATAGTGGTGTGAGTGTACCCGCGTGCCGCGTGTATAATACACACATGCATACAAGATCATAGTCCAATACGCAGAATGTATGGAAGGGAAGTAAGAAGGCGAGGAAGGGGGGTTTCGAAGTACGTACCTACCCCTAAGCCATAGAGTAGCTTCTCTAAGTACCTATATACTCTGTGAATAAGGGCTCCGAGCGCTGCGTGTGCTTATATAGGCCGCGGCCGGCAGCTGGGGCGCACGTAGGGCCCTGCAGGTACTTGGTAATGCTTGGTAGGCTGCTTCTCTACGCTCTGCTAGAACAATCTCGCTCCTTCCATCGTAGTTCGCGCGGAGAATATTCAGGACCGCCCAGTACAGGGGTCACGATGGGAATAATATAGGGCACGCTTCGCTTACTTACTAATTCGTTTGTTGTAATAAAATACTCATCGTGAAATAGACAACGTCGGCCATAAAGTTTTTTGTTTATTATTTCAATGAAAATATGTAAGAAACTGAGGATGGAGAATAATCTCTGAAAACGTTTTTTCGCAAAATAAATACTTACAGTGGATTAAAACAAAGTTTTTTAATTAAGTAAATTCTAAATATGATTTAGGTAAATTTTTGAATCTAATATGGAATTCCACAATATTTCACCAAAACAATTTGAAAAGTTATGAAAATAAACATTTATTTTACCACATTGTTATTCTTCTGCTCACTGTTGGAACATGTTTAAGTTTCATTTTAAGTCATTGACATACCTTATAACTCTATGTTTTAAGTATTTCTTTTTGCAACGGTCCAAAATAAGATTTGTTAATAATTTTCACTATCGATATTGTTGGTTACACAATTCAATTTTCTTTTCAAATAAATTTCCAGAGAGTGGATACTTGGAGGGTAGGTATACTAATGTTAAAAATAATCAAGAAAAAAATGAGAAGTTATTTATGTGGTAGATATTTATTATTTTAGAAGAATATGGATTTAGAAGAAATTTCTAGAAGAATGGGGGATAGTAGAAATTTCTCGAAGAATGGAGGATTTTAGAATTTTCTCGAAGAATGGGGGGATAGTAGAAATTTCTTGAAGAATGGGAGGATATTAAAAATTCCTCGAATAATGGGGGATAGTAGATATTTCTCAAAGAATGGGGGGTAGTACATAGAAATTTCTCGAAGAATGGGGATAGTACATAGGCAGCTCTGCAGAGGCTCTGGCCACCCCTTGCGGAATGGCGACAAAGTTACAGTTACATAGAAATTTCTCGAAGAATAGGAGGATAGCAGAAATTTCTCGAAGAATGGGGAATAGTAGAAATTTCTCGAAGAATGAGGGATGTTAGAAATTTCTCGAAGAATGGGGGGATAGTAGAAATTTCTCGAAGAATGGGGATAGAAATTTCTCGAAGAATGGGGGGATAGTAAAAGTTTCTCGAAGAATTGGGAATAGTAGAAATTTCTCGAAGAATGGGGGATAGTACCTACATAGAAATTTCTCGAAGAATGGGGGATAGTACCTACATAGAAATTTCTCGAAGAATGAGGGGATAATATAAATTTCTCGAAGAATGTGGGATAGTCGAAATTTCTCGAAGAATGGAAATGGAAATGAACATACCAACCTAGGTTGGTATGCGGCTGACCACCCATGCTGTAAAACTGGTTCACTTTGCCAATGTCACCCCTGTTACAGGGAAGGACGGCAAGAGTTGCAGGGTGTATGTCCATTTGAGATTGGTTTTTATGTTGTGGGTCCACATGAGGCATGAGCAAGCGCGAACTTGTACGTGTCTGGTTGTGGGAATGCATGTAATGTGAATCTCCAATGTAACATATGTTTGCAACTTAGATTAGATTAGATTAGATGGGGGATAGTACATAGGCAGCTCTACAGAGGCTCTGGCCACCCCTAGCGGAATGGCGATAGAGTTTCAGTTACATAGAAATTTCTCGAAGAATGGGGGGTAGAAGAAATTTCTAGAAGAATCGAAAAGTGATTTTCTTATTCAATTCCTTGTCTTATCTAGGTTGGTATGAGGCTGACCACCCATACTGTAAAAAATGGTTCACTTTTCCAATATCACATCTGTTTCATGGAGGGTTGGCAAAGTTACATCAGGGCTTTTAATATCTAATCTAATCTAATCTAAGCTGCAAAGATATATATCATTTAAGTTTTATATTAAATGCATTCCCACAAGCAGATATGTATAATTTCGCGCTAACACATGCCGCATGTGGACCTACAATATAAAAACCCAATCTCAAATGAACATAAGCCTTGCAACTCTTGCCGTCCTTCCCTGAAACAGAGGTGACATTGGCAAAGTGAACCAATTTTTACATTATGGGTGGTCAGCCGCATAACAACCTATAAGTCAAGGAACAATAATTAATATTAGGTTTGGATTTCAATTTGCAAGTAGGTACACATGCAGCATTTGTAAACGCGAACTTACACGTGACTGTTAATGGGCATGCATTTAATATGAGTTTTAAATGTGTGTATATTTATGTGACTAAGATTGTAGATTATAGATTATAGAAGTAAATTACTACTTTCTTAGAATAACAAAAAAAATTGGAGGTCGGTGTCCAAGATCGTTCTGGAAACGTCCGTACAATGTCATATCTATTGAAAAAATAATATTTCAAATTATCTACGTACAGTCGTATCTTTTTAGTTCAGTATCGTAGATCAATTTTATTGTTTGTTTTATAAACCTACTTAGTTTTGTAATTTGTCGGTGTTATGGACGAGGGGGCCAAGTGGGCTTATCTTTCTAGCGTGTTTGCAGTAGAACAACGTTGGTTCGATCCCCGCCTGGGTCATTTGATCATAACTTTGACCCTGGTTCAACAGATGTTATTAGGTAATTATTTATTAATAATTCATTAAAATAAACAATAATCAATTATTAGTTTCTGGCCAGGCAGAATAGGTTGGTGAATTGCATTCCTCTTCACAAATCTATTTCAAATTTTTTTTTTTTTGTAAATTGTGGTCCTTGACTAATTGGTTGGTATGAGACTGACCACCCATACTGTAAAAATTGGTTCACTTTGCCAATGCGTCACCCAGCTGGGCTGCCAGGGATAAAATGCATGCAAATATTTTGTTATTGCTTACTAAGAACGGCAGTTGCTTACAAAACTGACATTTTTCTCGCCGAGAAAAAAGTTCCAAATTCAAAAATGTTAGGACCTCATTAGATGGGTGTAAAGGTAGTCATGTTTTTAAAAAAAAAAAATTATAAAAAATATATTTGTGAAGAGGAATACAATTCACCAACCTATTCTGCCTGGCCAGAAACAGGTATTAATATCATCAATTAATAATTCATTATTGTGTATTTTAATGAATTATTAATTAATAATCACCTAATAACATCTGTTGAACCAGGGTCAAAGACAAGTTATGGTCAAATGACCGAGGCGGGGATCGAACCAACGTTGTTCTATTCCAAACACGCTAGAAAGATCAGCCCACTTGGCCCCATCGGCCCGATTCAATAGATAAAGAAAAAATATTGTATTTTTTTAAATACTTTATTTATTCCATTTTAACATCTACAAAATAAACACAAATCTTAGAGGTAAAATTAAAAATAGTATTAAATTATTAATTGTAATTATCGAGCAAAAACATGAAGGCAACCCAAGACTACATCAAACAAGGAACACATGAGGAGGAGATAGGACAAACAAGCACACAGGAATATAAAGAACAAAATGGAAAACAGGATGAAGAACAGGAATTGGGAGAAGATGAAGTAGAACAATAAGATGGTGAAGAATGAGAAGAGGAAAAATAAGAATAAGTTCAGTCTTGGATATTGGAATGTTAGTCTGTAGACGATGAGATGGTCACTTGACGTGTCCGCCATTGAGAGCCTTGTGGACAGGTCCTGTAACATAAATAATATTTTGAGTGACGTTTTGTATACGTTTGCAGCTCTCAGCTCGTGCGAAAGAAATTCCACAAACGAGGGCCGGCAATGCGAAAGGCATGATCCAAGTAATTTGACATGTGAACTAGGAATCGAGTTTATTACTATACATACTTAGTTCTACCGTAATATTTTTATGCACAAATTCAAGGTTTACAAATGTCGGTGTGGTCTTGCCATTGGCTGGGTCAACATTCATATGAAATGCACGCCCACAACTAAGCATACTTTGCGTAGCGTGAATTCGTGCTTACACATGCTGCATGTAACAGGGAGACATTGGCAAAGTGAATCAACTTTTATAGTATGGATGGTCAGCCGCGTACCAACTTCTTAGTCATTGAACAAATTTTATAAAATGTAAATAGTATCTACCTTTAAAAGCAGAAATACAATGCAACAATAAATAATATTTCATATTATAAACATTTAAAAAATTAAATCCTTGGCTGCCTACATTGCAGATCAACCAGCAAAGTGAACCATTTTTTTACAGAATAGGTGGTTAGCCATTGGTAACCAATCTATATGTCAAGGAATACTAATAATAAATAAATAAACTATGAGACTTTTTAAAGTTTGTGTATTCACACAGTGAAAATTCATTTTTATAAATAATTATAAAAAATTATAAAAAACACAGAGTTTTATTTTCACAAATTGAGTTTTTATTTCCACCTCAAGTACTTTCGACTTATTTACGTCATTATCAAGAGGATACTAAATTACAAAAATAAGACAAATACCATAGAGAAATAAAATAAAAATAATGATTTAGGTACGACAAATAGGTACAATGAGGAAATGACACATAATATAATTACAATATTATATAATGATATAACAAATTGACAAAACAACAAACCATAGAGAAATCTAAATAAAAATAATAATTTATAAATTATTATTAATAAATTTTATTTAATTTCTATATTAATAATAAATAATTTATAAATTATTATTTTTATTTAGATTTCTCTATGGTTTGTTGTTTTGTCAATTTGTTATATCATTATATAATATTGTAATTATATTATGTGTCATTTCCTCATTGTACCTATTTGTCGTACCTAAATCATTATTTTTATTTTATTTCTCTATGGTATTTGTCTTATTTTTGTAATTTAGTATCCTCTTGATAATGACGTAAATAAGTCGAAAGTACTTGAGGTGGAAATAAAAACTCAATTTGTGAAAATAAAACTCTGTGTTTTTTATAATTTTTTATAATTATTTATATAAATAAACTATGACTCTGGATATCCCATTCATTCACTATTTCCGGAAATTGGTCCAAATATATTTTTCTCAGTCTCCCTCTCCCACGACATCCATCTATTCTTGCATGATGATGATTGGAATACAGTTTAGAATGGGATATATATAAAGTGAGCGTAAAAGAATAAAATGCATGAAAAAGGTGATGGATATGGATGAATTGAAAGAGATAGAAAGAAATGGGGGCAGCTCTGGCCACCCCTAGCGGAATGGCGACAGAGTTGCAGTTACAGACCCGTGTGCGTGATGGGGACATGGCGCTCCCCGTGGGCGAGGTGGTCAGTCCTCGGGGCCGTGATGCTGAGCACTCCGTCAGCAGACAGCGAGGACACCACGTGCTCCTCCTTGCAGCCCTCAGGCAGCCGGTACTTCCTCACAAAATGGCGGGAGATGTGGCCGTGCTCGTCCGCCTTCTCCTCGTGCCGCCCTTCCACCACCACCTGCCCGCCCACTGTCTTCACGGTGATCTCCTCGGGAGCGAAGTGCGCCACGTCCAGACTCACCAGGAACTTGTCCTTGTCTACCGTGATCTTATTTCCGTCGTGCAAAAGCCGCGGCGCGCGTGCCAATGGCCGCACAGGAGCCCAATAGTGCTCCATAGGGAAGATGCGGGGCTCGAAAATGTTATCTGGATCCCAATACATCAACGCCATTTTTTTAAATCACAAAAAAACTAAACGTCAAAGTCTTTCAAATTTAGATTTTTTTAGTTTTTAAAGGTTTTCAATTTTATCCCTGCGTTCCTTTTTCAAATTTTGATCCTAGAACTTCACGTTGATAGTTTTAGACGTTCTTTTTTGTTTACGATAAAATCTTTTATTAAAATGAATTTTGTTACTTTTGAGCGAATCGTTTTTAACGTGTGATCCGAAAGAAGTTGGGCGGTTAGCTTTTATATACTCGCGTCAGCTGACTGCGAGCGCACAAAGTGTTCTAGAAGCCTGCTGGCGCTCCAAAGCGCAGTGTAGGTTTACATAATAATTATTATCGTTTTGCTGTTTGTGCCCCTACATTCGAAATTCGAAAAAAATCTCGAATCAATTTCCATCGTTGCCAGCTGTAAAATATGATGTTAACAAATTACTAACGCACCCATGTACATAAGGGAAGGGACTAACCACATTTTTTTATTATCATACTTATTAACCCATAATAATAATCCATTATCTAAATTGCAAAGACTTAAGGCTTATGTTAAATGCACGCCCACAAACAGGCACGTGTTGGTTTTCGCTTACATATGCTACATGTGATATTTGTGTACATAGAAAATAAACCAAACCTCACATGGACATAAACTTTGCAACTACTGCCGCCTTTCCCTGAAACGGGGTGGCATTGGCTTTTGCCAACGTGAACCGTGAGAACATGAGATGTCATCGTCATACCAACCTTTTAGTCAACGATCCAATAACAAAATATTTGTGTACCTTTTCCCCGGCAACCCGACCGCGAAACGACCAATTTTGTCTATGCCAATTCATGTGAGGACCTCATAATATGATTTAAAAATAAATAAGACTGATCTATATTATTTTTCGAACCATGTAAAAAAAACTATATTAGACGAACCGTTATGGGAGGAATTACTTCATTCCCTACGTTTCGTTGGCGACGTGGCCAACGTCTTCAGGAGACACCCTCTTTGCACGACGACTGAGGATGAACTGTTTTTCCTATTATTCATGAATGTCTCCTGAAGACGTTGGCTACGTCACCTGCGAAACGTCGAGAAAGATGAAAGTTCTCCCATAACGGAAAAGGCATACAATCGCTGGGTTGAAAATTAATATACCTTTACTAAAGAGCATTCCCTGAAGGTTCATCCAGCCATACATCAATAGGGTCTTGCTTGAGAATCAGCGCTTTCTATAGCGACGACCAAGCTCGAGGGCTCTTGAGGTGTCTAAATCTAAATAAATCTAAATCTAAGCTGCAAGGATATGTATCATTTGAGATTCATATTAAATGCATTCCCACAAGCAGACACGTATAATTTCGCGCTCACACATGCCGCATGTGGACCTGCAATATAAAAACCCAATCTCAAATGAATATAAGCCCTGCAACTCTTGCCGACCTGTGATGAGGTGTGATTCTCACAAAAACAGCGTTCACCGAATAAATCATGCTAATATTATTATTATATTAAAAATATTTCTTATATTGGTTGCTAAGTAAAATAGCCCCATACAAGTGTGACTGCTTGCCAAGAAAAAGTTACACATTCAAATTTCTGCTTAGTTCGCTCTAAAAATAATTAAAAAATAAAGTAAATAGGTACTATTTAGACTGACTTATAGACAGCTACATAGATAATTAGTGATGATTATTGAATTTTGAAAAATATTCTGTCCCATATTCGTCCCAATAATTTACAAATAAATACCTACTTACCTACGTAAACTACGCTAGGGCCAAATCCAGAAAATTCTCCAGAATGTTCCCGAATCGATATCAGCTGAGGGTAGAGAAATATTAGGGGAGAGTGGTGAGACTTGAACACATTTTTTGTTTTTATTTTTTTTTACTGACACCAATGACGTTAGGCCAAGTTTCTTGACACTTTTATGCAGGTTGATCATCTAGGTACCTATATGAATTTTACATAATTGATCTAGTTGTTTGTTTTAATACTAAAAAAAAAATTCTGAAGGTCGGCAGCTATGTTCAAGTCTCACCATTGGGTTGGAGACTTGAACACCCCATAGGTGAGACTTGAACATAGGAATGAAATCACACATTATCTAATAAACAACGGTTTTTTATTGAATTTTTTCCATGCGAAATATTTAAAAAAAAACTATTTCCTAAGCTTAGGGCATTATATTGGCTTTAGTTGTAGAAACTGTAGAAAGAAAATATTCCCCTTCGTTCCTGAGTGAAATTCTGGCATTTCTCTCAAGAAAACCTTTACACCATTCTTTCCCAGCTTCTTCTTTTTCAGTCCAAACTGGTGGAAGCTTTTTTTTTTTGGTTTTTGCATATTGAAATGCAAACTGTCTAATTTTTTTCGTGGTTAGGCTATGCGAGAGCTCAAGACAGTATGATGCTAATTCTTCTTCTTCACCTGGGGTGAAAATTGTTGAATTTTTGTAGCTGGCATAGGTTGCTGCTCCACTTTTTATTATTCGTCCTAATGTCGTCCGGTTTATTTTATATTTAAAAGCAGTGCTCTTAACCGAAGCTCCATTTTTAATCTCCTTGAGAGCCTCATCTAATTCTTCTACAGGAATTCTCTCTGCTCGGGCCTTGGTTTCCTTCTTGGGCTGATACTTTTGTCCCATAGCTAAAAATGAAGAAATAATGCATAATTCCAAAGTAATGTAGCGGTTACGCCCTTGGTACATGCCAGGGTTGCGAGTGCAGGGTAGTGGTGAGATTTGAACATGTTCAAGTCTCACCACAGTGGGCATGTTCAAGTCTCACGACCTGAAAAATTTAACAACAACAAAATCTACCCACCTTAATGTTGGTTCAATGTTTAAAATTCAAACACTAAATACACCTCAATGAACCACCTCACTGACATAAAATGTCAGGAACAATAAATCATAACCTCTAAAAAATCTACAGGGTTCGTAAATGTACCAGTAAACGACAGAAAAGTACCTTAAAAATTTCAAATAAATCTGCCTTTTACGTTTATGGAGTTGTCGGCGCGACATCACAATAAATGGTGTCAGCAGATGACAGTAGAGCTAATGATGCCAACAAAACAAAAAAAAACCTCAAATAAAGGCGCGAAAGGGGGGTGTTCATGTCTCCAACCTGTTCAAGTCTCACCACTCTCCATCCACTCTCCCTATGTGAGCAGTGAGTGGTATTATGTGACTATGTGAGGAGTTTATATAGGACAATATAATGCTGTTCAAATATTTGTTTTACACAGGTTCCAAAATAAAAATAATAAAACTGGTAGGTATTACAGTTTACCTGAAATTATTTTAGCGTACGGCAGCACTTTTTAATTCGAAATTCAAAAAGTATGCCTACCTTCTTATAAATCTTAAAATATCTATAATATACTTCATTTTTAATCAGGTCCCAACATTTTTTAATTTGCACCTCTTTTTTGGCTAGCAAACGTCGTCAGTCTTGTATGGGACTGCCGTCAAAAATATATCCCTTTTCCCTAGCAACCCGGCCGGATAACGACACAATACGGTCTTAGCCAATTCACGTGCGGACAATTCATTATCAACGTGTTATATAATTCATGACCTGGATAACATTATACGATGTAAACAAGGACTGCATTTATAGAATTAAATGCATACTTACTCCTAGGTAGCTTCCATCATTTCTATTTCATTTACAAGGTCATGTTGTGTCAGGAGGTGAATGCCCCTACCGACATATTTAATGTAGCAATAAAAATAGGTCGACACGAAATGGTGTCTATATAATCTAAGATGCATAGATATATTAATGTGGTTTAAAGTCTTTTTCCATTTCTTTCTTTTCCATTATCGATATGTCACTTCACAACAAGAAGGTCGATGTTCAACTGTTCGGTCTCTTGTTTATTGACAGTGGAACATCAATTATTCAAATCTGAATAATATTCCAAATAGTCAGTCTTGCCAACACTACACGCCCCCATGATGTTACCATCATTAAACATAGTCGTGGAGCCAACGCGGCTTCACTCTTGCTCTCTGAGGTCTTGGATCCAGCTCTAATGAGGGCAACTCTGACAAAAGCTGTAGGTTTTCTGATGATGGCTGATCAACAATCAGCTCATCTCCCGGCGCCATCCTCAGATCCAGCACATGTCTTGGCATACCATCCACTTGTACAGTATTATCTGAAACAATGGCATCAACATGACCTCTATCCCAGGTTGTGGTGCAGCGCGCTCCTGGAGGCTTCACCAGCACCCGATCTCCCACCCGATAACGACACGACTCTTCCGTTTCCTTCACCACTGGTAAGGACGCTGGATGCCGCCATTTGTATGAGTAGACACTTGACGACGGCGCGTCTCGGCCCCGTGTCCCCTCACTAGCCAAATTATACCAGAAAGCTGCCATCAGTGGGGATATACCACTTCTGGCTGCCACTCGCTTTACTGTTCGGTGGTTACGCTCGACAATTCCATTTCCAGATGGGCGATAGGCCGCTCGAAACCGTTGCGCTACTCCCCAACGCTCACACAATGCCGTAACCTGTTGCGAGCGGAATGCGGTGCCATTGTCCATCAATAGCTCGTCAGGTGGACCACGTTCTCGGAACACTTCGTCAAGGTTGCCAGAAATTTCACATCCGCTCTCCGTTTTAATCTCCCGCCACACAGCGAATCGTCCTGGACCACAATCAACAATAGTCAAGAATCGGCTTTTGCCATAATGCGTCACATCCACTGACAGTCTACTCCAAGTCTTCTCAACAGACAATACTCCTTCTTCGTGCGTTGTAGGTGCTGGATCGATAGACGCACATCGCTCACACGCTCTCACGCAGTCTTCAACCGCAGCCCTTGTCACTGAGGAATTGACCATCTTGGCCAACTGAAGACTGCGATCAACTCCAAAATGATGCATAGCGTGAAGACTCTCCACATTGGCCACACATGCCAGTGACTCCTTTGCCAGCCACCGTTGACACACCCTAGTCAGCACGTCAGCCTTATTCTTCTCCGACGGCACAAAAGTAACGGTGATCTCCAGTGCACATTCCCGAGTGAGGTCACTGAAAAGGCCAAGTCTTCTTTTGACCAGCATCTCACTGGTTCCTGACACCTTGGCTCGACAATCTCCAACAAGGACTGACCTTAACCACCGCTCGGCCGTCTTGGAGTCAATCATAAGCTCAAGTTTAGTTAAACCCCACTTGAGAGCAAGGTTAACACCTTTAATGGCAGCGTCCAACTCGGCGATATTGATGTGGGCTAGATCGGCACCTTTTCTAAGCCATGCTGCATCCTCTACTACAACGCCTTCAATCTCGACGACAGCTCCCAACGCCAGAGAGCTCGCATCTGTCCAAACTCTGCCACAGGTAGTTAATGGCACATTCCAAATACCACGCACTGGATCCTCTAACTGCACTCTTGCCACAATGTTACGAATGAAAGCGTTTGCTTTTGCGCCAACAGGATCCTCCCAACCTTCGCCTTCACCGACACGCTTAGCATAGCTGCACGCTACTCGCAGCCAACTACACACCGGATAATGGCCCACAAGCTGACCACAAATGGAAAATAACTCTCGCTTCGAAAGAGCCTTATCCCCAAGTGAAGGGAGCTCATTCCCTCGTCGATATTCCAGTTGGCCATCGCTTCTCCGCGCGATTGCCAACCCAAGGGCACGTCCGCCATCCAGCGCCTGCGGAACCTTAGCCTCCAAGCCATACCTCCTCAAATGTTCAGTCACCCTCTGCGCACTGACTACACATTCACTCACCAAAATATCGTCAATATAACTAGCAGTACCCCGAGCAACTGCCTCGTCCAAACTAAGAACATAGTCAAGGATCCGACTCATTATTCTCGGCGCACAATTAAGCCCGAACCCGAGACGAGTCAAGTGATAAGTCTGATTTCGGAACTTCACCGTCTGGTACGGCCATAAAGTTTCGTCCACCTCGATCTGAAGGTAAGCAGACTTCAAGTCCACCAACACGAGGGGCTCTGCCATCCGCCGCCACTCTCGCAACGATTGATCGCATGCAGCTGCATCAACACCTGGCCGACTTTCTACATGTTTATTAAGTTCGCGATAGTCCAACACAGGGCGAACTTTATGTTTATTTGCCTGGACGATCGCCATCAGAGGCAGCAATCCTGCTTGCGCCTGATTTGAAGTCGGCTTCAACCAGCCCTCCTCAATCCATCGCTGGACCTCGTCCTCGTAGGCTTCCTTACTTGGTTTATCAAAATTATTTTTATACGCGGCGACTCTGTTGGTTAGCTCTGGCGGCCCCACCTTCCACCTCCATGCAACTTTCCAGCGTCCATGTGTTCTATCGAACACGGCATCAAAGTCTCTATCTTCTATGTGATGGTTCTTTGTCCCTTCTACCGTTGCACCACACTCATTTTTGGCGAGAAAATTTTTTCCACTCGACACACAAACACCCCCCGCCACACTAATAAAATCCATACCCAACACTATGTCAGCCCCTGAAAACACCTTTTCCAGAAGTAAACAATCCAAGCTCACGGTCATCCCGAGCGCCTCCAGCTCAACGACCGCCCGTCCTGCACAAGAAATTCGAGAGCCGTCGACTGCTACGACGCTCTCGCAGGGCCTCGCCGACTTTTCTCCTGCCCACAAATCCGCCCTGACAATGGACCTCGAACAGCCCGTGTCCACTAGGGCTCTGACGCGCCTACCCTGTAGCCGCGCCTCCACCACAGGAAGCGCCGTTAATTTTTCATGGAGGCTGCCGGCGCACAAGCCTCCTTCCGCCCGTTTCCCTTCTTTGGGCAATTCTTTAACACGTGGCCAGACTCCTGACAGGCCCAGCAGGTGACGGTAGTGTCCGTCCCACGCTTCAAACAGTCTTTTATCATGTGCGGACCTCCGCACCTGTAGCACTTCAAGGGCTTTTTTCTTTCTACAGCCACCGATGAAAAAAATGGGCTGCGATACTCGCAGATGAGTAATCGCGCTTTAGCGACAATAGTTGGCAGCGGTGGCAATCCATCCCCGGATTCCAATTGAAGGCGGAGCTCCCTGGACACGGACTCGGGCATCCCAACGACCAACGAGAGCGCGAGGATGTTATCACTCAGTTTAACTCCGGCTTGCGAAGCCAGCATCCGTAAATCCGACATGAAGACGTCGACTTCCTCTCCTGGCTGCCAGCGCCTTTGCAAGAAACGACTCCAAGCTGAGAAGCGTCCGACACCAAACACACAGCTGAGTGCTTCAGCCGCCTTCTCCCCGTCATCCTGTGTCTCTTCTGGCAAGTCAGCAAACCGATCAAACGCCGCACCTCTCAAGAAAGATGCCAAGCAACGAGAAAGATTTGTCTCCCCGTACAACTTCATCATCAATCGCAAACGTCTAAGCCACGGGTCAAACTCCCCGCCGACAAATGGCTCCATCACGTCCGCGAGTCTTGTAGACGAAATAGCTTGTGGTTTAAAGTCTTTTTCCATTTCTTTCTTTTCCATTATCGATATGTCACTTCACAACAAGAAGGTCGATGTTCAACTGTTCGGTCTCTTGTTTATTGACAGTGGAACATCAATTATTCAAATCTGAATAATATTCCAAATAGTCAGTCTTGCCAACACTACAATTAACATTTAAAGCTCATTTCAAATGCATGCCAACAAACAAACACGTGTATGTAGTTCGCGCTTACAAATGCTGAATGTGTACATACAAATAAAATCCAAACCTCAAATGAACATAATACCCACAACTTTTGCCGATCTTCCCTGACACAGGGGTGACATTGGCAAAGTGAACAATTTTTATAGTATGGGTGGTCAGCTTCATACCAACCTATAAGTTAAGGAAGTCTTGCTATAATTATTCCTAGAGCTGTACATTTTGAACCCTGAAAAAAATATATATTCTTGAAAAATAAAAATCGTTTCTTTATTTTAATTCATTTATTTTATTTACACAAAAAATGCCAGCAGAAATGAGTAAACATTTAACAATATTAATACAAAATTAGTTGGTAGGTAGGTACACATTTAATATTTTTGTTTCATAGGTGACTTAAAAATAAGATAGAAAAAAATACTTATTATAGAGCTATGGATGATTTTTTAATTAAACAAAAAAAAATTAGATGATGTATTTGATAGCAAGCGGAACAGCGTTTTCTTCTTTCTTGTGGTGGTGATGGTGATGATGTGGTTCCGGGAGATGCTCCACGCTGTGCTCCCTGGTTCCCTGTTGGACAGGCCCTGTCTGCAATATTGGCACAATTCTCTCATCCTTGGCTGGGAGGATTATAGGATCCCTCGGAGCTGTAATAGTCAAGACACCATCAGAAGAAAGCGAAGACACCACTTCGTTAGGCTCGTGACCTTGAGGGAGAGCGTACTTGCGGCAGAATCTTCTAGAAATGTATCCATGCTCATCTATACGTTCTTCATGCTGAGCCTCAATCACAATCTGCCTTCCGATAGTTTTCACTTTAATTTCATTCGGAGCAAACTGATGGACGTCCAGGCACACTTGAAACTTGCTGGGATCTCGATTCGGAGTCAGCGAGTGGAGTTTTCTATAGTAGTCAGACACGTGGATCGGGTGCGTCATCATTGAAGTCAGGATCTCTTCGGGAGACGGTGACAGGGCGAAGTTATTGAAGAAGGACGGCGAAGGGGCGGATAGCTCGGGGAAGAGATACGGCAACAATGACATTTTGAGGCTTCACAACAAATGCGGCGCGCAACCTCTCGTGTAAACAGCTGACGATAATATTATTGCGACTAAACGGAATCCGACAACATTGCTCGATTTTATACCAGAGCCATCTGTGAGCATGGAACACAACTGAAATTTCTCGAACCTGCTAGAATGCAGCGATTATGCCAGCCTAAACAGAAAATATACAATCACAACAAAAACTTACTTCTCAAGTTCCTTCTATTCAAAAATAAAATTGTATAAAACTGTAATCTGTGTGCAGAGCATATTTATAAATTTCTCGTACAAATTTACAGCGGCGTATTGATGTGAACATATCCTGGCGTGCGAAGCAAATACAGATTGTTTTTATATTGAATATTGTATGCACAGCAGAGTTGTGTTGAGCTCTTTATAGAACGTACTCGTAGCTGCTGGCGTTTGTGTACCAAGTTATTTTTAGCCGAGGCAATGCACTTTACATTGAAGAGGCAGTGGCGTATCAGTTTATTATGATTATACATAATGTAGATTATTTTACAAAATTCTACAGCTAAATTTAGGTTTAATGTACAAAAAATCATACCTTTCAGTCACTGATGATTCTATTTATTTTTCTTCTTGGCGTGAAGTTTATTTTTACAAGGATATAGTGGAATTTATTTTAGGACCATGGCATTTTTTTCTTCGTTTTACAAAACTTAGCCCCTTGAATTATGGTTATTTTAACACTAACAATCTTCAGCAAAAATTAAGTGTTTTGTAACTTCTGTTTTGCACTGATTTGTACCAGAATCTACACATATTTTTTTTACTTAAATGATTCCGTTTTAAGAAAAATTCCAAAACCATCCTTGAATGAATGGAATATCCAGAGTCATAATAAAAGAAGAGCTTGTATGAAGAAGGTTATGACTCTGGAGGAAATGAAAGAAGTATGCAAGGATAGAAAGAAATGGCGGTTGATCTGTGATGTTGGCGGCTAGGGTTTGTTAAAGTGAAATTGGTTTTATGATTTAGTTTTTTATGTCCATGTATATATTGTTATTTTTATTCTTTGATTTAAAAAATGTAATTTGTCATGTATGTTCCTTGACTTATAGGTTGTTATGCGGCTGACCACCCATGATATAAAAATTGGTTCACTTTGCCAATGTCACCCCTGTTTCAGGGAAGGACGGCAAGAGTTGCAAGGCTTATGTTCATTTGAAATTGGGTTTTTATATTGTAGATCCACATGCGGCATGTGTTAGCGCGAAATTATACATATCTGCTTGTGGGAATGCATTTAGTGTAAATCTTAAATGATATATATCTTTGCAGCTTAGATTAGATTAGATTAGATTAGATCCTTGATTTTTTCAAAATCAAAACGTTTTTCAAAATGAGTGAAAATTGCTTATCACCTTGTTATAATCTTCAATCATTTCAGTTTTTCTCATAATTCATCTTAAACTTGAAATCATGGCTGTTATCTTATTTTCAATCTTTAAACCTAAGTCCGTTCCTCACCAGCATCGGCGAACCATCAGCTTGAAGTTTATTTTTAGATCCTCGTGCCAGACAAAAATTATCCAATTTTATTTTCTCTGAGACGATCAGCGAATTACATCGTTACACGTGCTAACTTCATCAGTTTTTTTTGTACTGTCGTCTTCCATTTGAGTTGGTTAAAGCCTCCTCAATATCTTTATTTTTTCAGATAAGCGTCTACCCAGTACCCATCTTTATAATAAGCGCGTCTACCCAGTACCCATCTTTATAATAAGCGCGTCCACTGGGTAGAGATTTTATTTATTTTTTATTTTGTTTTAATTTTCTTACGAAAAAAAACAATTAAATTGAGTTTAAGAAACAATCAAATTTAACCATAAATTGCAGTTTCAAATCTGAACGCAGAGGTACAATGTTTTTTTTATTACATTCGCTAACACTTTATTCAGGTACATGTACCTACATGGGATTCTCGGCCCTGAATAATTAAAAAAAAACTTTAAAAAGCATAAATTTTCTGTCGAGGCATGATCGATAATCAAGTAATTTATTGTTACAGATCCCCCTTACGAGGAGAAGTAGGATTGAAATTTTCGGTTTGTAGAGTTCATCAAAATAATCTGCCAACATATTTACAACTTTACAAGGTAGGCAATTGTATTAGAAATGACGACGAATTTAATTTTGCAAGTTTTCGAATTATCAAAATCAGTTACTGCTTTGATAAGTATGCGTACAAAAAACAGATATGAACTGTTTATCACCTTTTATAAGTTTATTTATAAAATTCAACCCGAAAAAAATAATGCATTATCTGTGGATATATAAATATAAAAATGAAGAACGCGTCATGTGATCATTGTTTTTGCTGGTCTGCTTTTGATATGCTGAGAGCCGTAAACTAAATTATATTATTATTTATTTGACATATTATACCGAATGACATGATAATACTCTGTTGGCAATAGCTTTGTAATAATGGTCGCTATAAATAATTTAAAAATAGCCCGAAAAAATGCGATATTCAATGTGAGAAGTCACCTTGTGAAATGGAAATAAAATATAATATATTGTATAGCACAATGCACACTTCTATAGAAGCATGCCAATAGTTTTGATTGAAATTTTGCTTTTTAAAAACAAAACATTCATTTGAATCCATTGATGTTGAATCTAAGTAGAACCCAAATCAATAATTTGATTGTCCTAGCATTTTGGTTTTTGATCAGACATTAAATAAGAGCCTGCTCCTTTAAAAATGAAAACGAGACCCCACATTTAATAAATAAGAGAATTTTTTTTTTTAGGTACTTAACTCTACCTAAGTACGTTCTACATATACAGCATTGGCATAAAGTAACTTCCAATTTTGTATACAAGTGTTCGTGAATTCGCTGCCTTAGTGCTTGTTTACTGTAAACGCCATTGAGCTAATTTTACAGGAGCAATGTTTTTGTGTTTTGTTATTGTAATTGACAAAATCGTAATTCAATTGCCTATTTTACCGAAAGTACTGCAGGTCTGGCATTATAATAATCGGTAAAAATCATAATAATGTTACGTTTAATACTAAAAAAAGGCGTTTTAAAATGGATATACGTCAAAGATGCGCAACGGAAATTTCGTAAAGTGGATATACAGTAAAACGATCTTGAGATTGACCGGACGCTCGCAACAATCTTTTAGTGCTTGTTTACTCTATGCGCCAAATCACATATAAAGGGTGTTCCAGTCACTTCTTCACCGCACATTATATTTGTTGTACTTATTTAATTCATATTACACAGTAGGCTATTGAACTTTCATTTGACTTTTATTTATTTCTTTACTTCCTTCCTTTCCTATTAATACTCTAGTGTTACCAAAGAGATGGAAGAGAGAAGTTTATTATCAAAATATTTTTTTATTTTCTTTAAGGTTTTTTTTTGTTTTTTACTTTCTTGCTCTAGCTGAAGACTAAAAATTTCATTTTTTTTCACGAAACGGTGCTATAAAGAAATCATCAACTCATCATAATCATAAAGAAAGTATTGATTTGGTGTGAAAATTTTTTTTCGAGGTTTTCACGGAAATGAGTTGTCCTGGTGCAGGACATGCCAAAAAACACTATCTTTCAAAAACGTCCGTCTGTATGTGTGTGTGTGTGTGTGCGTGTGTATGTGTGTCACTTTCCAAAGTATTAGACTTAGAGATACCAAATTTTGGCTACATCAACTCTTTTGAACATGTTTTAAATATGAATTACACGGCATTACACCAACTTGAAAATTCAAGATGGCTGCCATACAAAAAAAAACATAAAATTTCAGATGGCAACCCATAGATCTAGGTTTGCAAGAGTGTTGCCATACCTAATTTTTATAGTAAAAATTTGAGCAACGACCACACTGCAAAAAAATAATCTTGGAGCCGTTTTTGAGAAAAGTGCAATTTTATGTTTTTTTTGTATGGCAGCCATCTTGAATTTTCAGGGTGATCCCATGCAGGTCGTCTTATCAAAATTTGTGGTTGTCAATTCTCTAAATCTAAAAATTGGTGTCTCTGTGATTAGTAGTATCGGCTGGGACATACACACATACGGACGGACAGGTTCGACAAATTAGGTTTTTTTGCACGTCCTGGCGCAAAACAACTCATTTCCGTTGAAACCTCAATTTTTTTTTGCGGACGAATACAATACTTTATAGCTCCTTCTGACTGCTATAAAGTTAAAATATATTGAAAAGTTCTCAGCAGTTAGAGTGTTAATAAAAAAATACTTTTTAGAAAATTTAAGACAATAATGATAACTTATATTATGATGTCATATTATATTTTCCAAAAAGTGAATCACATACAAAGTGAGAAATTTCCAGACAAAATGTTTGGTAATAATCAGAGGGTTAAAATTAGATAAAAGGCTGCGATTCTTAAAACTTTCTAAATAGCAATAATAATCAGTCGTTACTTTTTCAAAACATGACAAAAAAGTTTACCCACCATACAAAGTTCAAGTTTGCATACAAAAGCGTTCAATGACCATCTATGTACATATGTATAATAATCGAGAATCGTAGTTGCAACGAAATATTAACATTCAAAACTCAGATCAATTGCATGCCCACAAACAGAAACTTGTAAGTTCGCGCTTGCAAATGCTGAGTGTGTACTTACAAATTGAAACCAAATCTCAAATGAACATTAAGCCTGCAACTCTGACATTGACAAAGTGAATTATTTTTTACACTATGGGTGGTCAGCTTTATACCAACCTATAAATCAAGGTTCTTTCTTGTGTAATTGGCGTTTTTTTCAGAGACGACCAACCTCGCAGAGGGCTCTTGAGGTGTGATTCACACAAAACGGCGCTCACCAAATAATCTTTTTTTTCTTCTTGAAACAGCATAAACTGGCAAATGATTCTAGCTTTAAATTCGTCATACAGTGAGTTAATTTATGCAAGAAAATCGAGTGCAGATTCTGTGCATTTTTTTTTATTATTTTGAAGAAAACATCAATTATATATCAGAAAATATGTTTTTTTAGGACAAAAGTTGTAGCTTTCTATCTCTTGTATAAAATGTTTACGAAAGTAAGTCTGTTTTTATTTTGAATTTCCAAATAGTGCGTGAACTACGTTATTGAAAGATGGAACATTTTTATACGTTTCAATGTTTTGATGTTTGCTAATGATGCTCCTTGCCTTATAGGTTGGTATGAGGCTGACCCCCCATGCTGAAAAAATAGGTTCGCTTTTGCTTACGCCACCCTGATTTTACGGATATGTGACTGGAGTTGCAAGGTTTATGTTCATGTGAGATTTTGTTGATTTTAATTTTAAATTTAACGTCAATTTCAATTTTCAGTAAGGATAGGCAGAATAAGAAGAAATGGAGGCAGCTCTGCAGAGGCTCTGGCCACCCCTAGCGGAATGGCGACAGAATTACAGTTACAGTTACATATATACATAAATACTTGTTCAGATTATATTAAATTTTTATGAAAATAGAATATGATCTGTAATTTCGGCTGGTACATGCATACATACATATACGGACGGACGGGACATTATGTCTTGGGACATTTATCGGTGGGCATTTTGTCGTGGTACCAAAAATATACTGTAAGTTATCCACGTACGTGTCTAATTAAGCATTTTGTAATCTCGTATGGCAATTATTGTCTATTAATAATTACCTACTGTTTCACGAACTAAAAATGTAGCAACCTGTATGTTAAAATGCCATTACGTTCATTTCAACATATAATCGACTAACCGTTCACATTGAACAATGCAATGGCAGAAATTGTTTTTGCAGATGGTCGGGAGATGTTTTTCTTCCTATGAACTATAATTTTTAAAGGATTTATCTCAGGAATCCCTTGAAAACTTAAATATTTATCTCAAAATTCCGAGCGGGCTACGGTTAAAAAACGATGTTTAGGTGTGACGTCACACCCACGCGCGTCTGTGATTGGCAGATACGGCAGCCACTCGTCAGCCACGCATGCGCATCAGCGTTTGTGGCGTATCCAGTAAACAAGCACTGAGTTGAAATTTCGAACACAGAATATCGTCTGTGAAAATGTTGAATAACTCACACATTTGAAGACAAATACGTATTTTTTTTAGCTCAGATTGTGTAGAATTTTATTCTTAAGACAACTGCATCAAAAAGTCATATTTGACAAGATTGGCGTATACAGTAAACAAGAACTGGGGGAGCGAATTGACGTAGACAATATTGTGTCTTCATCCGGCCGAGTTGCTTGAAAAGGCATACAAATATTTTGTTAAAGTTATTGCTTGTTATAGACAGCAATCCCATACAAGACTGACGTTTGCTCGCCGAGAAAAAAGTTTCAAATTAAAAAATGTTCCGACCTCATTGTTGCATTATTCAGGAAGACCTTTGACCACAACGCAAATAATATTGTCATCATAATATTTCACAAAAACACGCCACTGCTTTTCATAAGCTTAGTATAGGTAGTTAGACCTATGTACTTTTCATCCTTAATTAATACCTACCTACTTTATATTACCGGCCATGTTTTCTATTATTTTATAGGCCATGAAATCTTTAATTATGTCCCAAAAAATCATCAAGTTATAAAAGCTAATTTCCTTGTAAATTAATATCAAAAAATTTAAGGCTGCCGCCCACAGTAGACATTCGATTGTAGATACTGCAGGTTTCAGTGAAAATAGTAATAATAATCGGTATGCTACGTTGCCAGTCTGCAGGGTAGTCGGCCTACGTGACTTCAGACGCGTTCTTCCAGAATATTCCACCACATTATATATTACATAATATCCCACACAATGCACTTCCTACCCCTAGTTTATCTGTTCTCAAGGTCGTTTTTACTACGAAGGGGGCCATAGGCAGCTGTTCTATGTTATTTATTTTTGACTAGAATATTGTACACACCTCGTTTTATTCAACAGCTGTGGGTTTGTTATTATTTTGAAACTGCTTGTCATTTTTTGCAGCTACTTGAATTTTACCTTACGACTTATAGCTGACCACCCATACTGTAAAAAATGGTTCACTTTGCCAATGTCACCCCTGTTTCAGGGAAGGTCGACAAGAGTTGCAGGGCTTATGTTCATTTGAGATTGGGTTTTTTTTATATTGAAGGTCCACACGCGGCATTGTGTGAGCGCGAAATTATGCGTGTCTGCTTGTGGGAATGCATTTAATATGAATCTCAAATGATACATTTATTTGCAACTTAGATTAGATTCTATTAAAGTAGGTACTTTGTAAATCAACCGAATATTTATTATTTTGGTATTGAATTGAATAATAATGAATTCCATGCACTGAATAATAATTATTCTAACATTGTATTTTTTTTACCAGAATTTGAATTGGTTATTACAAATCATTTGTAATAACGTACTTAAATTATTTATTATCAAACTACTTATAGAAATTTGAACATTGGACATCAAAATGTATTGTTGCAATATTAAGTATGAATTCTTCTCGACTAAATAGATTTATCTGTAGTCTAAGTTGCAATGATATATTAACATTTAATCAATGAATGCATTTAATGCTTTATTTGATGTATGCCCACAAGCACACACATGTAATTTCGCGCTTACACCTGCTGCATGTGTACGTACAAAATAAAACAAACCTCAAATTTATTTATCTCTATATTGCTCAAATATATTAATTTAATTAGGATTTACTGTTTTTGAAATAATAATAATAAATAATGTTGAACCTTGTCGCGGGCGTGGCTATACTGCAGAGCATGTTCTAGAAATCAACAAACCTGACCTACGCAACGATAACAGCGTTGCGTCTAGACTAGCAGAAGTAGCATGGAGGTGTAGGAGCAAATAAAATACAAGTTTACACTATAAAGAACTTTTATTTGTTTAATCGTACATTTACATAATGGTAAAAAGATAACGCACCAAAAGAATGACTGCACAATAATTAAACAAAAATATTGTACTTACATAAAACTATTTAACATTAGGTGTAGGTAGAAATAAACTATTATATTTTAAAAGTAGTTAATCAGTCTCCATTAAAAAAAAAAACAAGACCACGAAATGAAGTTGATCTACAAACTTATTCAGGTTTATTCTTGCATCTTCTGGTCCTCCTTCACTGCAGGTTTGGCTGGAGCAGCATGAGCGGGCCCCACAGGAGTAATGGGGACAACACGCTCTCCCTCAATGGCGTCCAACTTCTTCTTCGGAGCCATGATGGTCAGGACGCCGTCAGAAGAAAGACTGGACACCACTTCCTCAGCGTTGTGGTCTTGCGGGAGAACATACTTCCTCACAAAATGGCGGGAAATGTATCCGTGCTCATCTTGCTTATCCTCGTGCTTCCCTTCAACGATAATCTGGTTCCCGATGGTCTTCACCGTGATCTCGTTCGGAGCAAACTGCTGGACGTCCAAGCACACTTGGAACTTGTCTTTATCTGTTGTGATGGTGGATCCCGTGTCCTGGCGGGGCGTGGAGCGCGCAAGGGAGCTCCAGGGCCTGAAGTAGTCTCTGGACCTGACGGGGCAGCGCGCCATCATTTCACGCGGCGTCATGGGCAGAGCCGCGAAGGAAGACAGGAGGTCCTCCGGAGACAGCCCCAGTCCAAAATGCTGATCCAGCAGACGGGATGGACGGTCGTATTCGAGCCAGAAAGGTAGCAGAGACATGGTGATGTAGTTTGGTAGACTTTTTTTACTCTTGAAGCGAACTCTTCGAAATTTTTCTTCGCAATGCCGGCTGGCGGGGGACCGTCGGAATTTATACGCGACACGATGTTCCACAACGTTCTGTAGAGCTTTCTAGCGTTTTCTAGTTCATGCGCGAGCTTGCTAGATGGCGTTGTTGATTCTAAAGTAAAGCACTAAACACAACTACATTTCGTCCGGAAACATAAAAAAATAGTGGCACAGCTTGTACTGTAAACATTGTTGTGTACAGTACTTATAATACTGAGCTGGTAACTGCATCTGATTGTTGCGCTTACTACGAGAAACTTCCGGAAAATTCATTCCCAAATTCTTCCGCACTTTTGTTTATCAATGAAATATCTCCTACTAACCTGTTGAATAATAATGATAAATTTAAAATGCCCCTAGTTAATGCTAGTGAACGATTTATTATTATTTGTTGCTAATTTAAAAAAAAATAATATTGATTATATTTTGAATAATTTTGTAGTTTCCGTTTGAATGCACATTGCCAGAATGCATCACCGGAAATGTATTTTGCAAATACCTACCAATATTTTTTTCTGAATTTTTTAATAGATTATGATGGAGGATAATGATTGATATTTTGTATTTTCTCGACGGACAAAAATGTAACTAATGAAGTACGAACATTTCTTTAATTTTGAACTTTTTTATCGGCGTGGAACCGTCACAGTCTTGTATGAGACTGCCATCCTTAGCAATCAATAACAAAATATTTTTTGCCTTTTCCCTAGCATCCCGGCCAAGTGATTCCTTGGGTCCAAAAAATTATAAGTTAGTATTTTCTCTAGTAACCCGGCCGTGTAACGTCCCAATTTTTTGAATTTGGTATTCCCTATTATGGTTCTAGAATATTCAATCTTTCTGTAATATTTTTCTAACATCAATCGTGTTCATTTTTAAAATAAGTATCTAAAAGTAAAGAAAAACGTGAAAATATATACTTGCCCATTTGCATTTGCACATTTATAATTTGTAGCAATATGAGAGTATGATTCATTATTTACACACAGAATCATGAAGAAATTTGATGATCAATTTATTTTTATACATCATATTACATACATAAAATTTTTATTCAATATAATATTATTTTTAATGAAAATGGAACTTTGAGAAATTAGCGGACTAGTATAGACATCTATGCCAAAATTTGTGAAACATTTTCTGAAAATAATTCCTATTCGTGCGATCGGTAAAAACGTGAATGTTTGTTTATGGTAATTGATAAACTATTTTGACAGCTGTCAAAACGCCGAACATAATCTCAAATTACGCTTGCATTTCAAAATCAAAACACAATGCAGAAATATGAAAAACTTGAAAAGATCGGCGAGGGCACGTACGGCACCGTATTCAAAGCGAAAAACCGGGAAACGCACGAGATAGTAGCGCTGAAGCGCGTGCGCCTGGACGAGGACGACGAAGGCGTTCCATCCTCAGCCTTGCGCGAAATCTGCTTACTAAAGGAACTAAAACACAAAAACATCGTGCGCTTGTACGACGTCCTGCACAGCGACAAAAAATTGACTCTAGTATTCGAACACTGCGATCAGGATTTAAAAAAGTATTTTGATAGTTTGAATGGCGAGATTGATTTGGAAGTAGTGCAGTCTTTTATGTATCAGTTGCTGCGTGGTTTGGCGTTTTGCCACAGCCACAATGTACTGCACAGGGACTTGAAGCCGCAGAACTTGTTGATCAACAAGAACGGTGAGCTAAAGTTGGCGGACTTTGGTTTGGCTCGCGCGTTTGGTATCCCTGTGAAGTGCTACTCCGCGGAGGTGGTGACTCTATGGTACCGCCCGCCCGACGTCCTGTTCGGCGCCAAGCTGTACACCACCAGCATAGACATGTGGTCGGCGGGCTGCATATTCGCCGAGCTCGCCAACGCAGGCCGACCACTCTTTCCGGGATCCGACGTGGATGATCAGCTGAAGAGGATCTTCAAACTCCTCGGTAATTTTGAATTTCATTGTTACGTTAAAGTCCAATGTCACCCCTGTTTCAGGGAAGGTCGGCAAGAGTTGCAGGGCCTATGTTCATTTGAGATTGGGTTTTTTATATTGTAGGTCCACATGTGGCATGTGTGACCGCAAAATTATGCGTGTCTGCTTGTGGGAATGCATTTAATATGAATCTCAAATGATACGTATCTTTGCAACTTAGATTTAGATTTTAGAAAGTTCCTTGTTAAAAAAATAACTAGAAGCAATCCACGGTCTCACCGAGTCAGGTCTTTACTTCTAAAAATCCAATACAAAACTCAGGCTCGCCACACAGAGTCAGGATGAGGTGGGAGCCATAGAACTTACGACCTGTCTCTGGTTGGTTAAGGATCCTTTCGTCATGGCAATATTCCCGATATTCCTAACTCATCCTTCCTCCCAATATGTAAATCTGTAAATATTATAGAAAGCGAAGACCAATGAAGAAATGAATTATCAAATATGAAGAAATCACTAAAAACACCTCTAGGTTCCTTCAGTTTGCAACTTGTAAAAGCTGAGGCACATCCTTCCCCACTTCATCTCTCTATCACAGTGTCAGCCCTCTGTCATCCATCATCAAGTGTTCATGTGTTTTTTTGATGATTTATATGGAGAGCAATCACACTTTTCTGTCATTGCTACAAAGCAATAGACTGGACCCAGTTGCTGTAAGGCGGGATGTATGTTTCGTGACCAGTCTTTGGTAAAGGCTATGAATTTTTCAACCCAGGGAAGAGCCTTTTTGAAAACATAAATTGTATTTTTTTAGGTCCGGTCGATAGCTCAGTTGGTAGAGTGCTTTCATTCTACCCTGTGAGCTCGGGTTCGAATCCCACCGAGGAGGGTGTCAGAAATGATTTCCTATTTCGGTGTTTATTTCAAACCCTTTAGTAAAAATACCGGCAAGGCTTACTCAGCCTTCACAAGAAATGAGTACCAGCCCCCTCGGGAGCTGGGAAACCCCCACTTCAACTGAAGTGGTTGGCGTAATGCCGGCCCCCTTACCTGTAAAAATAAATAGGTTCAACTCGCCACATGCGACCCCTTCGGGGATAACGCGGCAAGAAGTTACACTATATGTGTAGCTTAGTTGCGTTTTTTGCGTTGCGTATTTTTTTGTGCTTCTCTAGGATTCGAATCCACGACCTTCCATTTAGTTAGTAGTTACCAAAGACACTGAAGGTCCATCCACCATCCAGTATTTTGGAAAATATAGTTTTTTTTGTGCTCTGCCCAGAATGGAGCCTTGGCCTGCTTCAACCTCTGCCTCTAACTCGGCGTGTTCTCGGACGCTGCTGTCCATCTTGGAACTTGTAAATCTGAGCCCCATCTCCTCACTTTATCCCTCCGTCTCAGTCTGAGTCTTCCGTCATCAATTCTTCAAGTGTTGATGTTGTTTTCTGTTGCTGCAGGCACCCCCACAGAAGACAGCTGGCCCGGCATCACACAACTGCCTGACTACAAGCCCTTCCCCCTGTACCACGCGAGCAGCAGTCTCTCCCAGGCCGTCAGCCGTCCAGGGCATCGAGCCCGTGACCTTCTGCAGCGCCTGCTGGTCTGCAACCCTCAGCACCGCCTGTCTGCGGAGGAAGCCATGGCGCACCAGTACTTCCACGACCTCAAGAGCGACAGATCTTAAATGGGAAGCTCCGCAACCTAAGGTGACGTCGACAACATCCAATGGTGTGGAAATGAAATTGTCAACGGAACAGTTCAGCTGTCTCTCGATAATCCAAAAGGTTCAGGACCAAGGTAGTGTCGGATTACTGTAAACGTTGGATTATTTAAAATAGCCAATAGAATAAATCATAAATGCGAACGCTGTGCGCATGCGTTATAAATGTTTTCGTTAGTAAAATTGATTATTTTCAAAGAAAAAAGGCATTATTTCAAAACATGGCATTGGGTGTCGGAACAAAAAATAGAGGAGGCAAGAAACATAGGATTTCATATGGTTATTTAGTATTCTGTGGTGTTTTTTTTTTTTTTTTTAAGAAATCCTATGCGGGAGACTCCCTAGATTCGAGAGACTCTAGGGGTCTATGACACTTGTTGTAGTGCCGCAGAGGTGTACGAGCTTGGTCGTCGCTACAAAGCGCCAATACTCAAGCAAGACCCAGTTGACAGTTTGACAGTTCCGGTTGACAGGTGAGACATATAGTATGTATCAATGCCGTAAGCTAGTCTCTTCTCTACCAATATTCACTCACTCAACTCAATGACAAAAAACGTATTCACAAAAGATACTTAATTTCCCTGAGTTAGCGTTTTTACATTTCCTAGTCGAACATGCGCCTCTACCCCCTCGGCCATAACACCGACATTCTTTAAACCTTTTAATTATTTTTTCAACAGATTTATTGTACCAAATAATTTTAAAATAAGTTAGTACGGGTTTCATGTCTTTGTAGACTAGCTGTCAAATAAGAATGTTCAATGTTTCATTAAAAAGTAAGAAAAACCTTGAGGTCTTGATGTGAAAAAAACTCTTGATCCCCGGAAGGCACAACACAACTAATATTGTGCGTTTCAGGTTGCCAGACCTCTAATTTTGAATGCTTTGTCACATAAACTAAAAGCTTCTAGAAAGAGTAAATGTATACAAATCTATAATCTATCTATAATCTAAGTTGCAAGGATATATTCATTCAAAGCTCTCAGATGTATGCCCACAAACAAACACGTGTAGTTCGCGCTTACAAATGCTGATTGTGTACTTACAAATAAAATCCAAACCTCAAATGAACATAAGCCCTGCAACTCTTGCCGACATTCCCTGAAACAGGGGTGACATTGGCAAAGTGAACCATTTTTTGCAGTATGGGTGGTCAGCCTCATACCAACCTATAAGTCAAGGAATAAAACACATTTTTGTACAGGACACTATATTTCTGTAGTGACCTTTACCCTGAGTATAAAACACTTACATAGACTCCCCTCAATAGAGATTCAATATCCAAATTCAATTGAATAATTTGAATAACATCCAATCAGTAGTCTAGTGGTTTAACGCGTCGGACTGGTAAATGAAAGGTCGTCAGTTTGAATCCCAGCGGAGCACAAAAAATATACTGTTTATATTTTCAAATATGCTCTCCTCTGGGTTGAAAAATTCATATACCTTTACCAAAGACCTGTCACCAAAGGTCCATTCAGCCTTACTGGGTCTAGCTTGAGAATTGGCGCTTTCTAAAGTGACATCCAAGCTGTGTTAAACTGGATAAAATCTCTACCCGTCTATATTTGACAGATAACATCCATTTTATTATTTTAGCATCGTAAAATATATGTTCTTATAACATTTACTTACAGTTTTATTGTCGCAGTGTCATAACTAAGTCCAGGAGTCATTTGTTAGTTGAACAATTTACCTTGAATTGCTTCAATCCACAATTGTGTAAAAAAATTAAAATGATGTGAATGTATTGTGTTGATATTAGTAAAATCAGTGCTATATTACTTATTCCTGAGTTTTAAATATGAATACTTGGTTCAAAAAAGGCACTAAATGTCGTTGTAATAAAACTTACAAAAGAGGGGAAAATATATTGAAATGTTAGAAATATTCATACTGAGTTGGTATCAAATATAGAATAGGTACCTGCTCTGCTTCTTGTAAAAATTCTGATGAAAACTTACTCTCCTTTACATGACGTATATCTTCCTCTTTTTCTTAGTTTGATCACGATGGCACTACTTAGGTGCCTTTTTTTAATCAAGTATTCATATATTCTTTTTATTAATAGTGTATTTAATAAAGTCATTGATATTTGCACAACTTAATTTTGTTAAAATGTTTGTTTTGTATATTCCAGTAGTATACTTACAATCCGAGTGCGAGCCTCAAAAATAAAAGCAGTGTGTACCTTCATCGGTAGAATATCAATGAAACTGAGGATGTGGACTTTTCAACAAAATGTAATGAAAATTAAATGAAATGCTAAATTTATCTGTAACGCCTTTTCGTGACTATACTCACCTCAGAGGCGCTTTGTGCGTAACTGCACACAGTTGTGGTTTCCTCCTAATAATCACCTTCATCAGTCGGAGGCTCCACTTGATCACCACAGAGGGGCATGGTGTGATCCTGGAAACAGGTGTATCTTGAGGCTTCTACTGAAGCCCGCCTACGCTACCCGATATGCGGGTAGCGCATTCCAGGCCACCGGTGCCGCTGTGCAAAAAGCACGGTATAAAATATCTTTTCCTATGATTTTTTTAAATCTGTAGTCAATAATGAACTCCGAACAAATACCGTAGACAGTAAAATTGTCACAACACACGTCTGGGTTGCTAGTGAAAAGACAAATAAATATTTTGTGAGGTCGCTAGCTGCATAGACGTGTGACCTTTGCCTGCTAACAATTTTAACAAAACAATTTTAAAAAATCTGCCAATTCCATTACTTTTGTGAAACATGTCCTCATGTATTTTTGTGATTTAATTGAAGTGATTTGAAACTAATTTATTGTTGTAACTTTTGGAATACTTGTAAACTTAAAATGTTTTGTAATACCTACGTACCCCGTAAGATGTATAGTTAGAATTTTTATAATGTACCTCGAGTCATATTTTAACAAGTCGTTTAAATCAGCATGGCTGCCGAGCAATCTACATTTCTAATCGCAAGGTGACAATGTTGCTTGTGTGATCTTTAAACTGAAAATAAATCTACCTACACGTTTCTCATACGTTTGTAGTGGGTGAGCAGTGTTGTATTTTCTAGCATTCGTATCGGTCAATAGCAGATGACAAAATATGGCCGCTTTGGAACAGCTGATTGTGGAGTCAAATTTTCTTGATACAATTTGTATCAACTGTTCAAGGGCGGGCATGTTTTATTGCTAGACATCATTCAATACGATCGCTAGAAAAGGCTAGACTGCGTACTCTGTTCATTCAGTATAAAGTCTCTAAGCTATGTTTGAAACAACCGAGCCTTGCGAAAATGTAATCAGTTGGATTTCAAAACTGACTTACAATTAAAAAAAAAATAAACATCTAAACAAAACACTGTTTTATTCTACTGATATTATATCATTAGAATAAAACAGTGTTTTGTTTTCATGTTAATTTTTTTTTTAAATGGAGTTCAACAAAGTTTTCCTGAAACATTTCATAAACTGACTCACCATTAATGTAATTAGGTAAGTTATGATTAGTTAATGATTGATTAATGTAATTAACAAATTGTGTTTTAGAAAAACAAAGATAAATTTGTGATAAGCATTTCTTTTCACAATTTTATTCATTAAAAATGTAAAAATAAAGGATGTGCAATAAAAAATAAGTTTTTGTTTTGAATAATTTTCCAGCCCAGCAGAAGAAGTGCAAGAAGATCTCAAGCAAGATTTGTGAGCAGTTTTACCCCGTATAGCAGTGATTCCCAAACTATGGTACGCGTACCACCAGTGGTACGCGACGCTTCTTAAGGTGGTACGCAAGCAGTCATGACCATAGGAAATACATAGTAAATAATTATATAAAACGTTTTTCAATTTCGCGCTTAAAATTAAGTGCAACTGAGCTTAATATTTCCTCTCTTGTCTCGAATATGCAGCCCCATTTTTCGCACCAAGTCCTAAGAGTATTGTATTTTTTTTTATAATTAATAAATAAACATAATGTTGTCATAAACAGATGTTGCAGTTTTGATAACTTTACCATTTTGAATGATTTTTTTGATTGTTACACTTCAGTGGTACGCCACTGACTTATAATTTCGTGAGTGGTACGCGAAATTAAAAGTTTGAGAACCACTGCCGTATAGTATACAACGGAACCATAAAGAGTTGGCTTGAAGCAATTCTAGAATGTGCCATTTTGTATGGAGAAATGATAATTTCAAACTGCCATAACTCTCTGAACCATAGTCGTAGAGCAAAAAGAATGTTACTTTGGGTCTTGCTGCATCTAATGTATCACACTACAGGTGATCAGTCAAGAAGAATGTTGAATTGAAATGTCATGCTTTGAAACAAAAGCGGGAAATTGGTCTGGATTTTTTTGTCATAGCCCATAACTGGTGATGAATCTTGTTCATATATTTGGTATATGTATGAAGAGGGGCATAAAAAAATTGATTAGGCTAAGAAGCAAAGAGGGAAAAGGAGAAATGAATGAAAGAGCAGGTTGACATTGAAGTGGCATTATTTATTTATTTACTTTCCATTCACATGTTAGATACACTTACTATAGAGCAGTATCCGGTCTCACATTTAAACAAGAGACCCTTTTAACAAGAATAGCATATAAACTTTGTTTTCTATTATAATATTATCATACGATGTTGGGAAAACATTGTTCCAATTCAGAAAGTCACAAAAATCTTACATCTCTATATTAGTTTGTGCAAATAAAATCCTATTCAATTATTGATACAGTTTCAAGGATGAAAAGTAAGCTTACTGACAAATTACAAAATTCTTAGCGTCATTTAGAATAGCATGACGCCGTGAACGTTACAGTTACTCCAACATTACTAAATACGTAATTATGTAAAAAGCGTCTTCCAATTATTTATTCTTTTAATTCTCTTTGAATGACTTATTCATAGGCAGATATTACAACAATTCTATCGCCTATGCTTTTATATTATACGCCCAGGATGGACTACACAAACCAGGGGAGCTCTATAGCCCGCCACCTTCCTCTGGGGCCCGGTGACAACGGACAGGACTCCCACCTGAGCGGGAGCAGCCAGGGAACAAGAGAGCTGGTACAAGTATTTACAACGGAAATCAGGATAGCTGTTCATGGCAGAACTCAAAGTGCGGGAAACAAAGAAATGCCTGGCACAAAAGTAAGCGCTCCAACCTCTCATGTATCTTCACAAACAAACAGCGTTCTCTCAAATGCTGATGGTAACGCTTGTGTCACCAAGGTGAACAAATCTTTTGTGCTTTATTCAACAAATAAACTATTTTAAATTCAAAGTTATCTAGTGTTTTTTTATCATATCTAATCAAAACCTTTTTTTCCCCACCAAGTTTTTTTACCATTTCAAATTTTTTGTTGTATTTGAGTCCTGTCAAACCTAAGGCATATCCCGGTTGTTTTCATTTGAAAGTGAGATACATAGACGGAAACTCAGAAAATGACATTCTCTGCATTTCCATAAATTTATCTTATTGCCAAAATAATCTTGGATTGCCTTATTTGTTCTATATGACTTATGTAGTATTCATTCTTGATTATATTGAGCCTTTTGACTATTTTAGATTCAACTTTTTAAGTTATTTAGAAAACACATATAGGGATGTTTTACATAAAAGAATAATGAGCTTGTATTTTAACTTGGTAGGTGACACAAGCTGTGTGACATTACACGTGACTTTATTAAACAACAATAAATGAACAAATTAAAAATTCCTCCTCTGGACACAGCAAAGAAGACTGACTTTAACAAAACCCAAATGCAGTCAGTACGTTTTATGTACAAAAATACAAAAGGCATATACAGCCCTAAACTATTACACGGCAAACTTGAAAATATCAATAAAACATAACACGTGGATCTGCAGAATATTGGTTGATAGCTGCTACGTATGGCAAATCTATCAAGTCAGTTAAGTCAGGGTAATAATGAAAGATTATTGTGACAAAAAAGTAAGAAAGCTCTTTCATCTTATAGAATTAATAATATTACCTTGTGTTCAGCATATTGATTTGCTGACGTGAAATAGTCGTTTTAATGATTGATAAATGTTTAGTTTTAACTAGAAAATAATGTGATCAATACAAAATCAATCACAGTTCCACAACATGAAATTTTTATGGTAAATATACACCAGGTTAGTTTTTCCATACAAAATAGCAAGTTAACACCGTATTTTTGGTTACAACAAATGTAATGAACTACGGATGTAGCTAGGTGCTATAATTCTGTTTGTATTGTTGATATTTTCAAGTTGACGAGTAAAGTGTAACACATGCATCTTAACATCAACAATATTTAAGTTAAAATTGGCTTTAGAGAAGATTTTCACTTTGTAAGCAATAAATATGTTACCAAAGATTCAAAAAGCATTTGATGATTTTACAAAAAATGTGCCTTATTTCATCTAAAAGTAAGAATCATCCGGACTTATCAACTAATATTTAAATTGTTACGTTCAATCAAAAAGGGCTTGTCTCTCTTTAGTACAAAATTACATTGAAACAGATACAATTTTCCCATGAAATGTTTTACTTCCTAACTGCTATGATGCACAAATTATACCTAGGACAGATCACACAACGCGCGGCTGACAAGCTCAGGCATATGACCGCGGAAATGTGAGGTTATGTTAGAAATGGCAATTGTCAAAATAATCATGTTGAAGGAATACCAACACCCATATTCACAATAGTCGCTATGAGGTCTCGCATTGAGTGTGCGTGAATTGTGAACACATTATTGGCTGCTTTAAACAACGGGAGTTGAGTTTTGTTAGCGTTGTGTGTGAATACGGATGGAGAGTAAAGAAGAGAAGTGTTTTGTGCTTTGAAGCAGAATGTTTGAGCGCCTGGTTGCTTTCGTAAATAGTTTTGGTTCTGTTACATATATATTCATTAGTTATAATTATTATGTAAATATATTTTTAATAACTTTCCTAAGTAATATGAGAAATTTCATTTTTTAGTCACAAATGTCATCTATGCTATCAAGTATAGTAAATGTACAGTTTTTTTGATCATTCTACGTTTTTTCATCTTTTGTGATTTTTAAATATTCTTGTTTAATCATTATTACATAATATTCATTACATGTTCCTGCCTTACTTCCACTATTTTACTTAGTCCAGTTAACCACGACTCCTCTCCTGCCCCACAATTACATATTAAATGCGCGGAAAACATACAACAGTTCAAATGTCCTTAAATGTAAATTACATGATTATCCGTAACAACTATTTTGTTCTTTTTGACTTTTGGGATCATCGGGAAAAGTAAAAGCAAACAAAACAACACAATGAGAAAAGAAATCAACCTGCCGAAAAATTACAATTTCATCATTTCAAATAAATAAACTAAAACTTATGGAATGGAAACATTTCGTCGAAGGGAAAAGACACATCCAAGATGAATGCAAAATATATAAACAAGTCGAAACAAAACAATGCACTTTATGAATCTACAGCTTCCATCTGTTGATCGTATTATATTTCAGCATTAGGAAAAGAAAGTAACATGATGGATGCGAAGTAAAGATAGATTCATAAAACATACATGTCCTTCCTTCATAAGTTCATATGGTTTGCGTAAATAAGCGTACAGAACCAAAGGCTGCTATCAACAAATTTTGGAAATGAGATAAATATATAAAAACACAGAAAACGACAGAATGTGTTTCCTTAAATTTGTCATATTTTTCACAATAACATTGCAGCCTTTAGTTATGCGACTCAAATCTTGAATACATCATTTCACTATCAGTGAAATTAAACATTACAATGTTTGCATACTTTTTGTGATATTCTATCAAATAACAAACAACAATTATTGCTTTCTCCTTTAAAAAGGTGTAACATTGGCAGTGGGCAACTTTTGTTAATGTATATTTGGATATTTCCTAATCAAGGGAGTTTGTGTTTTATTTTGAAAATATTGCAAGAGACATTCAAGAGCAACTGTCACTTGACCGAGCTTTAAAAATTGTATGTGAGATGTGTGTATGCAAATAAAATAAAATGTTTAAATTCACTCCATGTTACAATAAACTATTTTTTCCTTGTTTTTCCCAATTTTGTGGAATTATTCCCTATTTAAGAAAAACTCAATGAAAACATCAAATGCACATGAAAAATGGAAAAGACAGAAAGACCGTAAAAACACCTGATGTGATTTTGACAGCTCACAGAAAATACAATACCGTGAGTATAAGACATTGCGTACAACTCGCCAAAATTGTGTAAATAAAAAAAACTATGGAATATATGACAGCACTCCTAGAGGGCAATTTCATTTTATACATTATTTTGATTTACGCAATAGAGTAGAGGTTACGCGATGTTTTATATATAAGGGGCACAGATCTCAAGGAAACTGACAATGTGATGTATTTTGTTGAAAGCATCTGTGCTTTACTGAAAATTTTGGAATTGTCGCAATTTTAGTCAAGCGACTACATCAGTACAAAGATCGACATTTTGAAATTCCGATGGTTTAAGGTCGGCAATTGAGTCCCTTAAAAGCAAACACGCCACTCTCCATCACACTCACATTACGGGAAATCAAACAATTTTGAATAGCAGCTTAGTTATTTATATTTTTAAAAACATGCAAGGTTTATAATATTGTTAATGGACATACCATACTTTGTAAATATATATTTTTTACATTAAAGTAATCTAAATGACTAAATCAGATGATTTTGTGATTCAATAGTCATTTGTGTTTTTTATGGACAGTGGCATGTTTGCTTTTCAACGGACTCAATTGATGTGACATAAAAAAACATTAAAAGACAGGAATACAGGACACTTATGCAACCAGTACAAAATTAAACTTAAAAAAAACATGTCGACAAATAAATTACGCAATAAAATTTTGCAGGAAGTATAAAAAATATAATGAAATCTTATTTATAATAGTAAATTACAAAAATATGAATGGGCTCATAGAATTTCTTTAACGTTAAGTATCTAGTGTTGTCCCGCAGACAAAAGATTGCCTACGGGACAAACAATCACCATAGATAAAAAAAGTAAGGTTAGAAACAAACAGAAAGTAAATTATTACAAAAGAGATCGCGTCTGAAGTAAGTATATTAAAATATATGTTAATACAATGATTTACTTATTATTACCTTATGGTTTGACTCAATAAATCATCCTCAAATCATAACATGCGAGTCCTTATAGAAACAAAGGCGACAATCTACAATATTACCGAGAATGACGTTTTCTGTGTTGCCAGATATTTATTTCATTTTCAAAACAAATTTCAGATTACCATTTTTGATTCTACACGAGCATACAATTCATTTAAGCAGTTTTGACGAAGAAGCTGGTAGCTATTCATTAAAATCATGTTTAAAATATGAATTTTCCTGTTTTGTTGGAGAAAACTGACCATCAAAATTACATTTTTGACAATTAAATTTTAGTTAGATTGATGACGCGTCTGTTTATAAAGCTAGCGGGATTGAGTTTGATTCCAACCAAAGTCAAAGTTTTTAAAATATTTCTCAGGTTTATGTAGAAATCAAAATGACCATCCAAGTTTTTAAAAAATAAAAAAAATACATAAATACATAGAGAATGACATTTTCTATGTCAATATATTTATTTCAATTTTGGAAAATATCATAGACATTTGTAATTGTATGTTTTTTTTTTTTTTTTTAAGGAATCCTGTGCGGGAGGCTCTCCAATTCTTCCGCAGAGGTGTTGCTTGAGTTCTTGCTTCTATCGTGAGGCGCTGCAAGGAAGTGACTCATATACAAAGAGTTTTGTCATTGAATCTGCATAAAAGTTGACAGATTGTTAAAATACAGTTTATAAAAATGTAATTCTGATACATTGGTCTGTGAGTCAATGCTTTACGTGGGAAATGATGTCAATCGATGAAATCTTTACAAGTAATTTAACTTAGCGGAACACACTTTTAGACATTCACATCCAGAACTGACGTTCTGAGAAAATTGTATAAATCATTCACTTCGAAAAACTTCAATACTACGTAATACAGAGGAAGTATACGTAAAATATTAAAATAACAAAAAAGAAATATAAAAAATATATGAAACATGACTGAAAGCTTTACACGTGTACGAAGTGATTACTGATTATAATAAAACGACAAAGACTACGTAACTTTGAAAAATCTGCACTTCATTTCATAATTATAATTATTTAAAATTTCATCTTTATTTATGAATAGTCATTCATTTAACATAGAGAAAAAGATACTTAAATAATTTGTACATTTTGTTATAATATAGATGAAAAAAATATGCGTGTACTTGGTTTAGTCGTTTCGTCCCCGCAGTGCTTGTTCGGCTTATCTACCATTCAGGGGCGTGCATCCCATACAGGCACATGCGCCTTATCGGTAGGCAATATCTTGTAAAAATTAATTCAAGCTTTGTATTGAGATTTGAAATTCAAAATTTAAGTTCGATTGGAACCATCGTTAGCATTTCAGTCAATTTTAAATGAATTATTTTAACGGAATGTGAGAAAACATTTATTCTGAAATGCATTTGCCTGTACCCTATGCACGCGCCTACTCCCATTTGATTCAAAGATGACCTTACAATGAAATTGTCTTAAGAATCACATTCTACTCAATTGTAGGAAAAAAACTTAAAACACAATAATGAGAGTTTTTTGACATATTTTAAAAATCAATTTCCGGTTTTTATAAGACACATTGGTCCTGTACACATACACACATTGCTCGTGTGAAATTACCTCCAAGATAATAAGACAAACAAGCACAAAGAGGACGATTTGTAGAAATCATTTGCTCTCAAAATGAAATGAGTTACAACTAAAGAAGCGATAAAGACGACTTAGGTAAACATGCGGCAAAATCTGCATAGTGGCTGAGGCATCGAGTGCTGCTCTCAATAAGACATCTTACATCAATTATTATAAACATATCTATACCTTAAAGGTAAAACTGAATAAGTGACATGAGTTTCTCAGATAAATGCACCTTTTTCCAGAGAGAAAACACTAATAAAAGTGTAAAAATCCTGTAGTTTATAAGTTTTTCATGAGCGTTTCCTTACAATTAGTTCGCTTACTATGAGAAGTTATTCCCAATAAAATGTTTTATCCACGATTTCTCAAATCAGTGAATCAGCACTTATTTAGTTTTACCTTTAAGGTGGCGATATTCAGATTATTGAGTGATAATGACCAACAATGTAGCAACAAGATCGGCTCTAAAATTTGTGACTCAAGTTTCTGAATGAGAAGATAAATAGCAGAAACACGTGAGTCGTACAGAACCAAAGGCGGAAATTGTTAAAAAGTATTTTTTTTCAAAATCAGTTATACCCTCGGATAAAAATTGGTTCTTATTAATATTATTGGGTATTTTTCCTGCGCCTTTGTGGCAACCATCAGTCATCCAAAAGGCTGGTTGACTTTGCTAATGTAACGTCTATTTCAAAGAAGTGTTTCAAGAGTTGCAGTGTTCATATTCATTTGAGATTTGGGTTTTATTTTGTTTGTACCCATGCAGCATGTGTATGCGTAAACTTACACTTGCTTGCTCGTCGGAATGCATCTATAATGAATCTTAAATGATACATATCTTTGCAGCTTAGATTTAGATTGGAGCCATCCTTAGCACTCCAGTCAATTTCAAATGAGTTATTTTAAAGGAAAAGGGAGAAATGCCATTTTCTGTGTTTTCATGCATGTATCTCACTTTTTAGGAAATGATCCTGTGTTGCCATCTTTGGGTCTATACGACTCGTGTATCTTTTAGAGGTTGAGTGTTGCCACATAGCAAGTTTTACCAAACGTTGAGATATAGGAATGCCAGAGGTGATGCAGCATGCTCTAGAGATGAAGAGAGTGGAAGTTGTGCTTTGATACGTAAACAATATTAAAAAATATATAAACTTTACTAATTGTGTGCATACATTTACGGTTAGGTAAAAAAGTAAAGAATTCTGTTTTTAAAACTCCCTCCATAATTATCCTTAGAGTGGTAGATAGCGGATATAAATAACCTAGTTCTCATAGTAGTTAAACACTATAGATAAGTTACATTATTACGCAGTGTCGCCAACCGCCAAACTGACAATCAACACAACATTGCCCGTCCTTCAAAGAGGTATTTATTAATTCTGATAAAAAACTTGTAGTTAATTTATGGTATTGCCCGAGCGGGTGGCGACACTGATTTCATTATATTACTTTTATATTTAATTCAAAACAATATTATACTTTTAATGTTATTAAAAAGAGTTTTTTTTACATTTCCATTTCGGTTTGTAGTGATTTGTGAATGTGTAGTTTCTTCTCGAAGTGTCACTTCAGCAGAAGGAAAATATCTCAAAATTTCATCCATGTTTTGTAGGATTCAGATAATTACAAAAGAGAATGAAAACCAATATTCATTTTTCACAATCTGCAAATGGAAGTATTTAGAATTGTAAAATACGTTAATTTCCCTCTTTTTCCGAGGAAAACTTACACAATTTTGGAAATTCTAACATGTATGGTTTACAGTGTGTAAAAAGTATCCACAGTTTTATTTTCCTCTGTAATTACTTTGAAATTCTGTTAGGTTGTTTTAGTTATTACCGTGAAACATTTGCGACATTTTCTCTCTCAGCTTTAGCGCCACCTAGAGTTTGGTCAGAGATGGTTGCATAAATATTAATGTAACAATTAAACTTTAAACTTCAATAATTAAAATATACATTACTCCAATAAAAATAAGTAATTAAAATTAAGAATGTCATAGCCGACTAAATCAATTCAAAGACTTACCTAAACAAGACAATAAAAACCAAAAAGGAAAGAATAATAATACAAAGTATAAAAAAAACAGTTTTTTTTTAGAGAATAAACATCACAATTTATTAATTAATTAAATGCAATATTTGGAAAATTTGTTTTATGATTGATTAATATTCATACAACCGACGACGTTATCATCAATAATTTAAAGTAAAGAGGGAAATAAGATCAGTATTAGTTGAAACAGTTTATGCCATCATGGTGGTTTAATAGTAATTAATAATTATTATATGAACGTTATCCACGGCCATCCTGCCAGCACACACACCACACAGATCATCAGTGTACCCAGCTCTAAATAATGCCAACACAATTAGGTTTGTATATCGATACCTCAAAGATAAAACTTAGAAAAATCAGTAATAACATATTAAGCTAACATAGGTTTCTCAGATAAATAGACCTTTTCCCCTACTTTCTACGAGAGAAAACACAACAAAAGTGTGAAAATCCTGTAGTTAAGAAATTATTCATGAGCACTTCCTTATGATTAGTTCACTTACTATGAGAAGTTACACCCAATAAAATGCTTTATCTGCGATTTCTCAAATCAGTGAATCACCAAGTATTCAGTTTTAACTTTAAGGTGGCGATATGTTTTAACAAGTTGGTATGCCTTGTGAATTATACAAGGCATTATAAACAGTTGTCTGTTTTGTTTATAATAAGGATTCCACATCGGAATTATTAGCTATTCCATCTGTTCTAGTTTGTTACTCTACAAGAACTTTGTCATTTATTTAAATAATGAAACATTATATATTTATAAACAGTGTATGGCTTTTAAAATGAAAAATAATCAACAGTCAGTAAAATATAAGACACGGGAAGATGAGACAATACGTCTTAAAAATAAGCCGTGATAGACTCACTCACCACAGGTCATGAGGAATCCCCGATCATCGGGAATCCATTTTTTATTTACTATGGGTAAAGTTACACAGCTGACGATTTTTTTATAACGTTTCAAATTGTTGTGGTGATATATTGTGGAATTCAAAGTAAATATAGATTTTTTTATTGTGACGAGTCCATTCAGAATATGAAACTATAATGAATCTGTGGTCTAAATTAATTGTAGCCCACTGGTTATGGTCTCTAGCTATTTTCCAGAAGGTGTCTGTCTAAAAAGTCACCCAGCAAATGGGTCTAGTTAAAATTATCCACTCTGAAGCAATGATTAAAAGCAAACAGAGGGTTCTCGAAGTAGCTTTACCAAATAAATCAGACAAATTATTATGACTATACCAATCATTGGTCAATACACAGCTAGGAGACCACGTGACAGATGAAGTTTTATTATTTTGAGAGAGAACACATTGGTCGACATCCAGATGGAATAGCAGATGTAATTTGATTGCTCCGAGAGAGAGTTGGCATTGTAAAGGCGAGGGACGCTGTCTCCTGCGGGGCGGGCTGGCCGGGTGTGTGGTTTAGTAGAGACCGCAGCCGCGCAGGTTGTTGGCGATGATGACGTCCGTCACGGCGTCGAACACAAACTGGATGTTGTTGGTGTCGGTGGCGCACGTCATGTGGCAGTAGATCTCCTTGGTGGTGGACTTGTTCTTGGCTTCAAACTGGGCCTGGATGTACGCGGCTGCCTCGCCGTACTCCTGGGCACCTGGAAGGGGAACAAACAGAAGGTGGTCTGAATTTAATATGATAACTAGGTAATATTAAAAGAAGAAGAAGACGATTCTGACGTCTAATATCATTTTGTCTAACAACTAAAAAGTTAAAAGAGGAAGAAGACTTGTCTGACGTCTTATGTCATTTTTTTAGTTGCAAAACTGTCAACATGTGTTTGCGGCAGTGAGCCAAATAAATGGCGTGTTGAAAATACATTGAGTTTGATTTCTGCGAGTTGTAGTCCTCTCCAGTTTTGCCCAGGATTCCTCTCTTCCCTACCATCCTTTCTTATTCCTACATCCGAACCATTTTTAGACCAGAAAGTGAGAATGGTATAGTACAACTCAGGAACGTGCATAGCATTCCAAGCTTGAGTAGGCAAAAATATAGATTTTTTCAATTTCCGGAAGAACAAATATAATAAATATTAGGATGATTTATTTGGTGAGCATTTTTTTGTGTGAATCATACCTCAAGAGCCATCTGCAAGCTTGGTAGTCGCTATAGAAAGTGCCGATTACACAAGCAAGACCCAATTGGTGTAAGACTGGATGGACCTTTGGTGAGTGGTCTTTTGTTTTAAGGCAATTGATTTTTTTAAGTCAGCGAAGAGCATATTGAAATACATGAATATTTTTTTGTTTCGTTAAAATCACGGCTTTCAGATTACAAGTCCATAGCGTTAGCATAACCACTAGACTACAGACCGGTCTATGTACCATAAATAGGTTGAGATCTTAGATTATTGATAGATATATAATCAGTAAGGAGAGCTTTCACATTCTATCATTTCATCTGTTGATGATCGGTGAAATTATGAAATAATGGAAAATACAAACTGAATGTAAAAGAAGGAAATGCATGAAAATAGTGATGGATATGAATGACTTGAAAGAGGATAGAGAAAGAGCAAGCATAGGAAAAAAATGAGGCAAATCTGCAGAGGCTCTGGTCACCCCTAGCGGAATGGTGACATAATTACAGTTACAGTATGAGATAAAGATGAAGTAATAACAAGCAATGATGGTGACGGACCTGCGTACTCCGGGAAGCAGATGGTGAGCGGGGACTTGCGGATCTTCTCCTCGAACAGATCCTTCTTGTTGAGGAACAGGATGATGGAGGTGTCGGTGAACCACTTGTTGTTGCAGATGGAGTCAAACAGCTTTAAGCTCTCCTGCATGCGATTCTGGAACACACAAACATCTCATTAACATGTGCCTGCACAATTCTTTGCTGATTTCTAATTTGACTGATTAATAGAAACAATCTCTTGGTTATGCTAGAGAGATGTTTTCGAGTATATGTTATCGTGGTCTGTAGGAGTTGGAGCTTCCGGACGTTTCGTCCATGTCTACTATGGGCTTCTTCAGCGTGAAAGTGAAATGATAAAGATGATCTTGATGAAACTGTGATGTTTCTGTGATTTCTACAGTGAGCTGGGATCAGTTTAACCCAGGCAAATCTGCCAAAGCCGCAGACCATCAGGGAGCAAGGACTTATTAGATAAGTCTCACCTCACTCACAATTGATCTTCTTTTAATTTCTCCCTGTCGAACGCGTGCGACTTGCGATGCAGCCGAAGAGACCGACGCGTCCCTTCGCTTTCAAGAATTAACGAGCACTCACTCTTGACAGATTTATTGTCACACGGTGAGAGGTAAAAATGGAAAGGACTAATAATTGGCTACAGGAATAAGGAATTTAACGGCTTACAGCCATAGACCAAAACTATCTGTTCAAAATTCGCCCAAACACTTTAAAAGAATGAATAGTGTATCAGTGGCGAACGGTGCCTACAAGCCGGTTCCCATCGGCTTCCCTTTTAAAGTGATGTAACAAAGTAGTTAAAAAATATAGGCACAAAGTAAAAAAATACATCTAAAACCGAAGAAACAATACATATTTTTTCCCCATTGAAACCATGCAGTCTACTTTATTATCATTTTTGCCTCATTTTAAACGGGAAACCGATGGGAATCGGCTTGTATGGCACCCTTCGCCACTGTAGTGTATGATGGTGCAGCGTGTTGTATTATTATTATTATTACAAAATTTATATAGCACCTTTTATGACAGTGTGTCATTGCAAAGGCGCTTGAAAAAAAAGGCGATAGTTACCGTTGTCTCGTCTTCGTGCAGCACCTGGTCGTACTCTGACATGGCCACACAGAAGATGATCGCCGTCACGTCCTCGAAGCAGTGGATCCACTTCTTCCTCTCAGAGCGCTGCCCGCCCACGTCAAACAATCTGGAACACAGACAACGTATATCATGTAAAAATGTTGAGAATAATGCAAGTTCTCCTTCTTGGTTGCTCTATTTTTTATTCAAAGCTGCTAAGCAATCCAACGCATATGCAACTAAACTACACATATAGCGTAACTTCTTGCCGTATTTTCCCAGAAGGGATCGCATATGGCGAGTGAACTTATTCATTTTTACAGGTAAGGGGGCCAGCCTTACGCCAACCACTTCAGTGGAAGTGAAGTGCTGATGTATGTCGTGTGATGTATGATATATGTATTACAATATATGAGTACCTATGTAAAATTTTAATTGGAGCTAGTCATGACAATTTTAGGTATTGTGATTTACGGGTTGTCCGGTCCATAGCTCAATTGGTAAAGTGATTGCATTCCATGCTAAGAGCTCAAATTCGAATCCCATCGATGGTGTCAGAAATGATTTCCTGTTTATTTCGAATCCATAACAAATTACCAGTAAGACCTTCAAAAAGAAATGAAAGCCAGCCTCCTCAAGAGCTGGGAAACCTCAACTTCAACTGAAGGGATTGACGTAACACCGGCGATTTAAATGTAAAAATAAATAGATTCACTCGCCACATTCGACTTCTTCGGAGAGAATACGGCAAGAAGTTATACTGTAGTGTGGTTGCATGATGGACTCTGAATATTTGAAAGCTGGGGAAAACAAGTGATGTCACCCAGCTGAAGATACAGTAAAGATAGTACAGTCATAATTCGATACAATAGTAGGTAGTTTGAAAAGACACTTAAATACACCCCTCAGTGCATTCCCCATTTCCTTCAAATGTATGGGCTCACAGTGCTGTGAACTAGAAAAAAATCCCTGATTATTGGGAATCCATTTTTTATTTACGTGACGGATATTTTGAATTTTTGGAATCCATTAATTTTAGAAATTTAGAATGAATTATACATTATGGATATTACACAAAATTACAACTCCATTGTCTTATTGCTGATATCTTACTTTACACAAAGAAAGCGCCCTTGGAGTGACAATCTTCACAAAACGGCGCTATACCAAGTCATCATCATCATCATCATTCTAGCTACATAAATATAGCTTTTTATGGGCGGCCAAATGCTGTGGATCCTTCTGATACATTCATGCAAGGTGAGTATGAGGGGGGAAGAAAAAATATAAACACAGGCAAAAAACGTATACTGAAGTCATTGGGTGAAAAACTTTTCCCATTTCTTTCTAATACCAAATATAATGTTTTTGGTAAATAATTGATATAATTGTAGTGAATTTTATGAGTATTGGTCCGCATGGAGTATAATAAACGTAGATTATGGAAGGAACGTCAATACTTTACAATTATTCCCAAGAAATGCTATTTGAAGGGAAAAGTTTTTATGGTCTCTAGACATGACACAGGGCTGCCACTACCACAAATAAACGTTCCTATAATAATATACCTACCTGCCTTGGTATATTCATAAGTAACCTTTTGCACATGGCAACACAGATATATGAGTCATATTTTTAAAAATGGAACACAAATTATATTAAGTTTTTTTTGAGGTTAGAAAATTGTCATATTATTAATTTATATTTTAGTCCTTTAATATCGATGTTTAATTATGAATGGACTCGAAACAAATTCCATAGACAAAAGACTGTGACGTCGCTGTGGAGCAGGCAAACAAATATTTTGTTTTATAAGTGTGTTCTTTGCCGCATAGGAAAAGAACTATTTTCAAATTTAAGCTGAGTTTATTTAAGATTTTTAATCGTAAGGATAGTTTTTCTGTGATATCTTTTATTATTCTCGAAGATCATAATTTGTAATTTAATTCAATCCTGAAAAATTAGAAACTAAGCTTCCAATGAGGTAGGTATGTTTATTTTTTTAAATCATTGGCATTACCTTCTGTATTTAAAAATGAGCCCATAGACAATAAAAATTGGCATAGATAAAAAGAAACGTACGTAGGGTAGGTATTTAAAAGTGTATATGAGGGTGCAAGGCAAGGAATATAGTTTAAATCTGAATTTAAATAATTGAAGTGCTCCTTTGTGCGTTATAAAATGGCGATGTGGCTTGACAAAATGGCCTCTTTGTGAAGGAATAAGCATTTTTAAAGTAGCGCCTAGTGTTGGAATAAATGAAAAAGTACGCTCTTCGTGCCGTTAATCTGCATTTGGAATTAATATGCCGCCCCCGCTAGGGGTGGCGCCGAGACTGTAATATTAGCGCAAATAAAATGGAGCCGAAACATTCAGATTTTTTCCCGGCGAAACTACGTCACAAGTAACCATAACATAGATACAACAGGCGGCAGCAATCAGACTGCTCAGATGCTTGTGGGGTGCATTAAATATGAATCTCAAAAGTTAATATATATTTGCAACTTTAATTATAGACTTGCTACCTCAGTTAAAGTTAGTAATTGAGGTACATATCTACTTCTTTTCTATTCTGACATTTCTCTCACAAGTTTATTACAAAAACAAACATCTCTTGATTTCTTTTATGATTGAAGTACTGAGTTAAATAACTGAATACGATGTAATATAGATACAAATACTTATTGTCACCGGTGACAGAATCAAATTATCGTTATTTTTGTAACTGGTAGCGAGTAATTCGCAAGTCACTAGGCCATTTTATTGGAGTCCAGAGACATACAATTTTATAATTATTTTAATTTCAAGTCTCCACAGTTCTTTTTAATGATCAATAGTCTATGGCAGGGGTCTCCAAACTACGGCCTGCGGGCCAAATGCGGCCCGCGAAAGGATTTGGTACGGCCCACAGACGCCAAAAAAAGCGTGAACTAGCAACGTACTTACAACTTTAATTTATTTGTAAAAATAGACTGGAAATGTTTAAAAACACTGTTTCCAAGTGTCCAATTTTCAAAATTATCCACCCTGGGGGACAAGTCACCCAGACCCTGTTGGCCCGCCATACCAATTCGAAATTTCGATACGGCCCTTGTGTAAAATAGTTTGGAGACTCCTGGTCTATGGTGCTGTATCAGCATAATATAATTTATAAGGCAGAATGTAATTATTTAGGCACACCTAAAAAAGGCGTAATTTTGTGAAAACAATGCTTGCTATGAAGAGTAGGTGGACTGTATCCCAAGTCTAAAAACAAATGCGTGAATACTGAACCATTGCGTAAACGCTGTAAACAGAACAAATATATTGTACGGATGTTTTTTTTTTTTTTTTAATAGAAAATGTAATTAACCAACCTTTGTTTTTTTGCTTGAACAGAAACCGGTATTAACACTATCAACAAATCGCCACCTTAAAGGTTAAACTGAATAAGTGCTGATTCACTGACTTGAGAAAACGTGGATACAACCTTTTATTGGGTGTAGATTCTCATTGTGAGTGAACTAATTATGAAGAACTTCCCAACTACGAAATTTTCACACTTTTGAAGTGTTTGCTTTAGTAGAAAATAGGAAAAAGGTGCATTTAATGGAGAAACCCATGTTTGCTTAATATGTCGGTGTTATGGGCGAGGGGTTAGAGGCGCATGTTCGACTAGCGTATTTGGAATATAATAACGTTGGTTCGAATCTGCGTCGCCGTATAGGAAGGAGTCTGGGTGTATTGCTGGTACTCACTTAAAATTGAGGTTCTTGAAGGAGAAGTGCACCTCCACGATGCCCGTGGTCTTCACCCTGGTCCTGAGGATGTCCTGCTCCGTGGGCTGGTAGTCCTTGGCGCCCAGCCGGTCAAGGTCATCCAGGAAACTGGAAGCAAGCAGACATTCAACGTTAAAACATGTTACATAGTGTCGCAAACTTGAAATATTTGCGCTTATACACGCATACATCATATGACGGACTATGAAACCAAAGTGACTACGCACACCTATAATAATAATAATATTAGGATGATTTATTTGGTGAGCGCTGTTTTTGTGTGTATCACACCTCAAGAGCCCTCTGCGAGCTTGGTCGTCGCTGTAGAAAGCGCCAATTCTCAAGCAAGACCTATTACTAGATAAGACTATGCACGGACTATAGAGTATAGAACTATCTTTTTTTTAAGGAATCCTGTGCGGGAGGCTCCCCAATTCTTGAAAGTCTTGGAGGTCTATGTCACCCTGGAAGGGTGCCGCAGAGGTGAAATGAAATGAAAATGAAATGAAATGAAAATAAACTTTATTGTACACCACAAATAAATTACATTACAATTATAAACAAAAAGAGACATGTGTACAATGGGCGGTCTTATCGCACATGGCGATATCTTACAGACAACCTTAGGATGGGATTAGGATGGGATGGGATTAGGATTAGGATGGACAAGATCTACAAGCACAATGACATGGGTGGTCCGTGGTATTACAATAATTATTGTTAAAAAAAAAAGTGCTGTATAAATACATATATTATATATATATTTTTAATTATATATCAACATATACATATAGATACACATAGATACACACATAAACACATATACATAAATACATACACACACACAACATACATACATATATACATATAACTTAGCCATTACACTGATAGTAAGTGTTCCTTTAAAAGGTGTTGCTTGAGTTCTTGCTTCTATCGCGAGGCGCTGCAAGGAAGTGGTAATTGATGTTGGTTTTGAATACAACCGGATTAAATTAGGAGGATTAAATCTAGGAGTAGTCCGTGATTGTATGCGTGCATTGGAATGACGTTCTGGTGGTAGAATGATCTAGTGAATGGGAGAAAGACCCCCTCTGGTTCCCTATATAAGAGATCAAAATGGTACGGATAGTTAAGTCGCAAGAGAGCAATACGCTGAGTAACACCTATACACAATGATTGTCAAGTTGTGAAATAAATTATGGCATTTTAATTAAAGAGAATCCAACAGAAAACGTAACAATAGCATGAAACTAGTCACAGATGAAAATGTTGACTACAATAGAAACCTTAAACTAGAGTTAAATCTGCGTATGGTGAGATGCTAAAGCTTTTCGATTGTATGAACTCTATGGCATGGAAGGGTGGACACAAACGGGGCTATTCTTAAACATTTTAGTCGCCTGTTGAGCCCACGCTTTGACAAACTAATGATGCATTTGTATGAAGACCTGTCAATCCAAGATGGCCGCAAGTGAACAGCTGATTTGTCTTCATACAAATATTACCAAAATTCGGTAGGTAAGAATGACCGTGGTGATGAAACTTCCAGCACGGCATCATTAGTTTGTCAAAGCGTGGGCTCAACCGACGACTAAAATGTCTAAGAAAGGGCCTGTTGCACCAACCTACAATCAATATTTAATTGACGCATCAAATTTGATTGCTTAATTCTGGTAAGGACTCCGGTTAAATATTTCTCGGAAATGGGTAATAATATGATTGAATTTTGAACAGGGAAGATGATGTATATTAGCTGATTTACAAAGGTATGTGCAGTCAAATTTTTGTATGTAAGGATAGGAAGAAATGACGGCAGCTCTGCATAGGCTCTGGCCCCCCCTAGCGGAACGGTGGAAGAGTTACAGTTACAATCTTCACTGAAGACACAAAAGAGGAAGACAATTTGACCACAAAATAAAAAATATACTTTAAAATGTGCATCATTAAACGAATATTATACATTGAAAAGTGACAGGTGAAAGAGAATAAAAATGACAGCACTTCTTGCACACAACTAGGCTATGTTATGTCATTTGTAACATTAATGCTACTGTAACAATCATTACAAATACTAGAACTAGAATAAGGAAGACGAGTGCTTCGGTCAAGTGAGCATCGACGGTAAATAGTAGAGGTACAGCTGTAGTAGCGTTTATTAAGAAATGTTCCTAAAATCAGAACAGCGCTTCCAGAGAGGGTTTCAGTTTATAGAAAGAAAACGCAAATATCTAAAATCTAAGCTGCAAGGATATGTTAACATTTAAGGCTCATATGAAATGCATGCCTACAGACAGGCACATGTGGGTTCGCGCCTACATATTCTGCATGTGTGCATACAAATAAATAAAACCTCACATGGACATAAACCTTGCAACTCCTGCCGCCGTTTCCTGAACCGGGGTGGCATTGGCAAAAGTGAACCGATTTTTACAGCACGGGTGGTCAGCCTCGTACAAACCTATCAGTCAAGGAGTCAAATAAGCTACACATATAGTATAATTTCTTGCCTACAACCACCTCATTTGAAGTGGGGGTTTCCCGGCTCCCGAGGGGGCTAGTTCTCATTCATTATGAAGTCTGAGTAAATCTTGCGGGTATTATTTTTTTGGGTTTGAAATAAACACCGGATGCGGAAACCATTTCTGACACCGTCGGTGGGGATCGAACCCTTGCTCTCGGCGTGGAATGCAATCATTCTATCAACTGAGCCATCGTTTTTTTTACGAACTTAATCTAATCTAAGTTGCAAATATATGTAACATTAAAGATTCACATTATATGCATTTTCACAGACAGACACGTATAAGTTCGCGTTTAAACATACCACATGTGGACCTACAATATAAAAACCAGAATCTCAAATGAACATACACCCTGCCACTCTTGCCGACCTTTCCTGAAACAGGGGTGACATTGGCAAAGTGAACCATTTTCTACAGCATGGGTGGTCAGCCGCATACCAACCTATAAGTCAAGGAACATACACAACAAATTACATTTTAAAAATATTTTTTGTGATCGTCGCTATAAAGCGCCAATTCTTAAGCAAGACCCAGTTGCTTCAAGGCTGGATGGACCTTTGATGACCGGTCTTTGGTAAAGTATATGAATTTTACAACCCAGTGAAGAGCATATTTAAAAATATAAATGGTATATTTTTTGTCCTCCGTCCGAAGCGTTACCATTTCGTGGCAATTTTGGTAAGCGCTATTCTAGAGTTGTTACGTATTTTTTTTCAATAGTCGTAGGTACTGAATGTCAAATACAAAATGTCGGTCCATCCTCTCTAATGACGGCCACGCTTTACTTATTGTTGCACTGTTGTGTAATATCTATTACGTAATGGTTCTGTTATATGCTTGTAGTGCGGCTCATTTCCTTACATCCGAACCAACAAACGTCAGAAGGTCGTTCCGCACGCAAAACTTACACCAACCGAGCCGACATCAGAGCGATTCAAGTATTTCCCTGATTTCTGGCAAGAGTTTACTAAAAACTTTATTATTCTCACAAAAACGCCATCATTTGAAAATTGAGTCGTATAACTGCAAACGCCGTCATCTCCAAAATTTATAATTTTTGAGATAATGATTGAATTTGATTCTGCGCAGTGTAACAAATCATTTGCTGTGTGCGATATAATCTAAACCTCACTTAATCCTTCGTAATTTCAATTGAAAAAGTATGATTTCGTGCAAACGCCGTCATCTCCAACTGGTGTTGTCGTTTTACAAGTTGACAAGTTTATTTTTCTCAAAATCATCGCGTAAGGAGTTGACGGCGTTTGCATTTATACGACTCAAATGCAATGAAAGTTTTGTAAAAGGTGGAGAGAATTTTTGGATTGAATTTGCACACCAAAATAATTAAGTAACGATGATGTCTGCACGTGAATTGGCATAGACAATATTGTGTAGTCACCCGGCCGAGTTGCCAGGGAAAAAGCATACAATTAATTTTGTTACTGGTTGCTAATAACGGCAGTCCCATACAAGACTGACGTGAAAAAAGTTTAAAATTTAAAAATTCTCCGTCATCACGAGTGGAGTTAAATATCTCGAGCGCTTTCGAACACTTTATTTTCAAGACAACAACCTGAATTTGCTTTTGACGTCAATGTTGTTTTACAAAGTTTTGAGACTTGAATCGGCGTGAGCTTTGCAATGTGCGTCGCTTTCCGTTAGGCTCGGCAGTGCGTGTATCCACAGAGAAGGAAAATTCTCCAAGTAAAAACCAGCACTAGAGAATGCAGACCGGACTGTTTATATGGAAAACTGTCTGTAATCATTCATGGCTGTTACATATACAATATGGTAATTGCAGTGGTGGGGAATACTATGGTCGAGTACCTAGAGTACATTTCAAGGATCACAACCATATATTTTTTTAAGTAGTAGATACAAATAAAGATTCAATTGATGATTTTCTAAAACAAAATGTTGAGAATTTGAGTCCCGCTAAAAGACAGCGCGGCCGGCTAGCCAAGCCGTGACGTCAATGGATCCGCCAGACTCAAAGATCCAGATCAAATATATGAAATAGCGAACGAATGGGATATTCAAAGTCATAACCACCCGATCGATAGCTCAGTTGGTAGAGTGCTTGCATTCCATGCCGTGAGCTCGGGTTCGAATCCCACCGAGGGTGTCAGAAATGATTTCCCGTTTCGGTCCAAAATAAAATACCGGCAAGGTTTACTGCCCCCCCACTTCAACTGAAGTGGTTGGCGTAAGGCCGGCCTGTAAAAATAGATAGGTTCAACTCGCCACATGTGACCCCTTCGGGGATAACACGGCAAGAAGTTACACTATATGTGTAGCTTGGTTGCGTTTTTTGCGTATGATAAAAGGAGACAATGCACGAAAAAGATTATGGACTCTGAATGAAATGTAAGACCTATTAGTCAAGGAACACAAAAATTTCGGAACGTGAAATATCTGTAAGTGAAAAACTTAATTTATAAAATTAATTTAATTTCAATTTAACATCAAATAAATGAAAAAGATACGCTTTTATTTTAATCTCTAGTTCATTATGCAATCCTCGTGTTCTAAGGAATTTTATCTACATATCTATAATAACGTTAAATAATTAGACATTATCTTCGGTTATTACTGAATAATTTTAGATGAGTTTACAGCATTGGGCTATAAATTATAATATAGAGGAGCAGAAACTAACTTACGGCATTGATACATACTATGGGGCACAGTTGTCCCCAGTCCTGTCAAACACAGCAGTGGTGTAGTCATACAAAACATGTTCTTACCTGTGAAATCCTATGTTTTCTTGCTTTTTCCATTCCCAATAATTACACATAATAATAATAATAATAACAGGCTGATTTATTTTAAATTACACATGATAAGAGAGCGCCGTTTTTGTGTGTGTCACACCTCAAGGGCCCTCTCCGATCATGGATAAGACTTTCTAAACAAGTGTGCCTTGAGTGCTCCTCGAAATACACCCACAGATTTGGAGTTCTTCACTCCGGGTGGCAGTCTGTTCCACTCCACCGGCCCCGCAACACGGAAAGCGCGGTCTCCGAAGTTTGTACGAATCTGACGGCGCGGCTGAACCAAATTGACTACTCCATCACCCGCAGATCTGAGTGTCTGCCTCCTAACACCCATTTCAACAGGTGAAATCATATCAGCCAGATAAGGTGGGGCCAAGCCATTGATGGCTTTATATACCATTAAACAAACACGGAAGACCACCCTCTCCGGGAAACGAAGCCAATGAAGTTTTTTTAACAGCGGGGTGATGTGAGCGAATTTGGGAATCCCGAATATGAGTCTTGCTGCCGAATTCAGCACAGATTGAAAGCGATTAAACTGTTTCTTCGGCTGACCACTATAAAGCGTCGAGCAATAGTCAATCCGAGACATCACAAACGCACTCACCAGGGTCTTAACCGCATCTGACGGCAGACATTTTCTTATTGCCTTTATTTGGCGAAGCGAAAAAAAAGAAGAAGCTATTGTGGCATCTATTTGCCTATCCAGTGTCAGGTTACGATCCAGTAAGACTCCTAGAAGTCTTACCGAATCAGAAGGCTGGATTAGCTTACCTCCTATGGAGAGTGGTACTCTATTCACCAGAAGGTGGTCACGCCTCGATGTGGCTGCCCAGAGTATCTCCGTATTATGCTCTTCATGCTCTTCTTCTTTAAAAATTGACAAATATACAGATTAAAAAAATTACAACGCGTGTGCACAATGTTCACGCAGGCGTGAGTTTCAAAGCTACCAACTTTCTGGAAAGATTTCGTTGCTTCCCCCGAGTTTTTTTTGTTTGCGACGAAATATGTAACAATGCGAAGATGTTTGTTCTCTTTCTTACTAAAGACGATTTGAGGTTAAGTGAGGTAGTGTCAATTTTCGTTAAAATGGAACCTAGTCCGCAGATATCATAAGTCAATGGTTTACACGTATTCCGGTTCATTATCTATCTAATCTAAACAATTGAAATGCATGTTTACATTACAACGATAATTATAAAGATTAAACTCTCTTATCTCTTTACGCTACGGTTTACCCAGCGCTCTGAAAAAACATATTCTGGCAGCATTTTTAAAAATTCAACAAGTACTTGAATCAGCAGAGCGTTTTCTTTCCACCCAGTGACGTAATATCAACACAGGCAAATAGTTGTTGCCGGACTAAATTGATGACACAAAAAATCCTAGATTCGATCCTCAGTGATGTAAGCTGTACCCTGAGTACGAGTTGCAAAACTTGAGTAAAGTATAGTTTACGGAAAGTATTAAAGAGTGGTTTTCCCCAATATCTGCCGTTTTTTGTTTGTTTGAACATGATTTTCTTCATCACTGTAACTCTTTTGCCAAGACCATAAAGTGTAAGAAACAAAAACGGCAGATTTTAGGGAAAATCACTCTTAATACTTTCCGTAAACTTTATTTTACTCAAGTTTTTCAGCTCGTACTAAGGGTACTGATGTTCAAATTTTAAATACCTTGAAACTGCAGATATGTGCATTATTACGCGCTACCACAGTTCTTTTCACTGGTCTATAATATAAGTTACAAAGATATATTAACATTTAACATTCATATTTGATGCAATCCAACAGACAAATTTTAACGCATAAGTTCACACATGCCGCATGTGGACTTATAATACAAAAACCCAATCTCAAATGAGCATAAGCCCTGCAACTCTTGCCGACCTTCCCTGAAACAGGCGTGACATTGGCCGAGTGAATCTTTTTTACGGTATGGGTGGTCAGCCTCATAACAACCTATAAGTCAAGGAATCACGATAAATTAATATCTGATAGATAGACCGTTCAATAGCTCATTTGGTAGAAAGCTTGTCTTCTGTGCCGAGGGCTAGGGTACGATTTTCACTGACGGTGTCAGAAATATTTATTTTCCCGTTTCGGTGTTTATTTCAAACACCAAAAAAAAAATCCAACAAGGTTTACACCAGAGCAAGAGCTGGGGAACTTCAAATTTTAAATATAACAAGTTGGCGCGATGCTGGCCTCCTTACATGCAAAAATAAATATGTTGTTTCCACACGCCATATGCACCTTCGGGGACAAAGCTGTACAAAGTTGATGTTGTCTAATTTAATCTAATCTAATCTAAGTTGCAAAGATACGTTACATTGGAGATTCAAATAACATGCATTCTCACAACCAGACACGTACAAGTTCGCGCTTGCACATGCCTCATGTGAACCTACAACATAAAAACCAAATCTCAAATGGGCATACACCCTGCAATTCTTGCCGTCCTTCCCTGTAACAGGGGTGACATTGGCAAAGTGAACCATTTTTACAGCATGGGTGGTCAGCCGCATACCAACTTATAAGTCAAGGAACATACACAACAAATTACATTTTATAAATCAGTAAATAATAATATCATCAAAACTAAACAGAAAACAAATTCCAATTTAACAAACCCTAGCCGCCAACATTACAGATCAACCGCCATTTCTTTCTGTCCTTACATACTTCTTTCATTTCCTCCAGAGTCACAACCTTTTTCATACAGGCTCTTCTTTTATTATGACTCTGGATATTCCTTTCATTTATGTTGTAATGGACAAATTTCACAGATGTTTGTTACTCTAAATCAATGTCTCATATTTCCCAGCAACTTAGATTATTATAGAATATATTTCCTTGACTTATAGGTTGGTATGAGGCTGACCACCCATACTGTAAAAAATGGTTCACTTTGCCAATGTCACCCCTGTTTCAGGGAAGGTCGGCAAAAGTTGTGGGGCTTATGTTCATTTGAGGTTTGGATTTTATTTGTAAGTACACATTCAGCATTTGTAAGCGCGAACTACACGTGTTGGTTTGTGGGCATACATCTGAGAGCTTTAAATGAATATATCCTTGCAACTTAGATTATAGAATATAGTTTAGGTGTGTGTGTGTCGTGACCTAGTCTCTGAAAGAGGCAGGTTTCTTTACCTGTTGCCGCCTCCCCCCCCCCCTTCTCACCACCTCTTCCTAACCACCCCCTCACAACCCTCCTACCATACCGTAAGCCAAAACTTCCAGGGATTATCTACAAGTGGTATAGCTACAAAAATATACCACACTCCATGTATCGTGCGTTTGCTTAAATTAACCTTACATCAGTTATTGTTACCGACATTGATGTACGGAAGTGAAGCATGGACTACGAGTGACAGCGAAATGAGTAAAGTATGTACATTGGAAATGAAACACTTGAGGAGTACGACAGGAAAACTTTCTGAGAGCTCGTTCCCACTAGTCGGGTGTCGGATCCGTATATTAATCGGAGGTTCCAGTGGCAGAACATTTCGGACAAAATCGATAAGTGTGAATAGCTCCATAATGTTCTGCCACTGGAAGCTCCGATTAATATACGGATCCGACACCCGACAAGTGGGAACGGGCTCTAAGGGCCTGTTGCACCAAGCTCCAGTGATTTCTTCCATCAAATCTAAAATTAGGCTGCATATAAGTAAACCAGCTGATGGACACCGTCCTAACTGTTAAAATTCCATCATGTTATTACCCACTTCCGAGAAATGTTTAACCGAGGTCCTTACCAGAATTATGCAATCAAATTTGATGTGTCAAATCAGATATTGATTGGAGGTTGGTGCAACAGGCCCTAAGAGATAGAGTTAAGAATGAATGGTTGAAAGGCAAATGCAAGTTTGAAAGAGGATGTGAAAGTAAAGGTACAAAATAATGTGATGAGATGGTTTGGGCATGTAGAAAGAATAGATGATGAAAGACTTTAGCCTAACTTCCCTGAAACAGGGTTGACATTGACGAAGTGAAACATTATTTTAGAAAATGTGTGGTCAGCCTTTAAGTCAAAGAGCAAGGCATAAGTGTAACAACCTTTTCACACTATAACTATTCTACCCGGATTGTCTATGGATAACCGGGTCAGAAGTCTAGTAGAGTATGGGGATGTATGAAAGCTATCACACAGTCTGTCCGGTAATCCGTAGACAAACCGGGTAGAATGCGTCTGGTGTGAAAAGATTGTAATAGTGAATGGATCAGAAAATTTAATGAAAAAGTAAAGATTTAATTTAATCACATTTTACGTGACGTTTTATACTAGGCGTAGGGGAGAGTGAGTACAGTTGTAACAAGGTACGGTTGTAACAAGGTACGGTTGTAACAAGGTACGGTTGAAACAGCTCCACTATCTTAGAAACTATGAGCGATGCGAAGAAGGGTCCTAGGGAAGAGTCAAGCGGGCTGCATGTCGCTACACGATTCTTCCTAATGTTCCACCCTTCGCACGCAGACAACCCTTGCTTGAGGTCCCATTGTGTTTTTTCAATCAAAAGGAAGTATTTTTAAGGCAATTCTTTATGATATATCTAGAGTTCTAATATTTTTATCGCATTTCATTATGTTCGTAATCGACTATTGTGTCTTAGAGATTATAATAAGCTGGTTTGTGTTGGTGTAGGTAATTATACCTCATGTCTGTGCCCGTTTTATTGCCAGAGTTGGGGGGTGGGTACGGTTGTAACAATTTTCGTGGGGACGGTTGTAACATAGATTTTTTTCTTTTTTTCTTTGCAGATTCCTAGACAACGCAAAAGAAAAACTACAAGAGAGCAAACAGACATATCGCTTTACATAAACGCGTATAATGAACTGAAACTGGGGATTTCTTTGCGAAAAGCTGCGGAAAAGTATAACGTAAGCTATGTCTCTTTAATGAGATACAAGCAAAATAGAGATGCAGCTAGTGAAGATATTCAGAATGTTAAATGCCTATTGTGATGTCAATAGTATATTTTTGTTATTAAACTGATTTGATTGCACGAATTTTGTTTTATTTGTATTGTTTCAACTGCCCCCCAAGACTGTTACAACCGTCCCTGGTATGGGGTCAGTTGTAACAAGTGGACACTCTCAATAAAACGTTTGATTTCTCAAAAACTGGTTTAGTTATGGTTCTGGTTTTGCGATATTTTTTAAAGGTAAAAGACCAAGCTTCAATCTTAATTGCTTCAATCCTTGTTTATTGTCTTAGTTACAGTTTAGCAAACAATCAAAGGAAAATTGTTACAACCGTACCCAGCCTACCCTACAGAACTTACAAAATACTGCATAATTTTGAAGTAGTACCTTAAACTGGACTAAGTTAGTGTATCTATTAGAACCATCGATCTAAATAAATATATTATTTAGATCGATGATTAGAACTTAGAAAAAAAAAACACTGTATTGTTTTCAATCTTGATCAAATTCCAAGACACAAAAAATGAGAAGTTTCACGGTGGTTTACCAGGTTAAAAGGCTAACTAATATTTTGTGTGTTGTCGGTTGCTAAGGACCTGTGACGTTTTACCGCCGAGAAAAAAAAATCACTGCTTTCTCAACTATGCAATACAAAACAATAATTATTATAAAACGTGTGCAGTGTTGCCGACGGTCATATTATTCCGGACGATGATTGATTCACGAAAATCGTAAAACTGTGGGATTGGCAAACGACGGGTAACTCAAAAATGTGGCAACTAAAAAATAAAAGTATGCAGACGCTTTACGGAACAATTTTTTTATTAGCCATTTGTTACTTCACTCCGCGATACTGGTATGTTGTATGCCTTTTCCGCAATTGTTACGGAAGGTTTTTGACATTTAAACACCACGCTTGTCAAGGTAACTTTTATTTAATCTAAATTTTCAAACTTGGTTTTAGAGAACCCATATAGGGGCGTTGTTTCAACAGCAACTCGGACGAGGGTCTTCAAGTGAGAGAGAATATAATTTTTACAAATAAACAAATATTTTATCAAAAAGTGTGTCACTCCATTGTTCTTCCTGTCTTCAAACTGTGTACGCACGCAAACAATAAACCTGTCGTACAAAACCATTCCTCACCCTATCACTACGTTTTTTCACAATCATACTTCTTCGATAGTTCATTTTAACTGTATAAACTATCTTAATAATCGATAATTTAGGTTGCAAAGATAAATTGAAATTCATAAAAAATGCATGCCCACAAACTGACACGTGTAAATTCGCGCTCACAAATGCTGCATGTGCACTTGCAAATGAAAATCCAAACCACAAATGAACATAAGCCCTGCAACTTTTGCCGACCTTCCCTGATACAGGGACACATTTCGATGAGACACAATTCACGTGAGGTTGTATTAATGTTAGTATTTAGGATTTTTAGTACACGTGCCGCTAATCAGGTATAATCGAGTCTATATTTTTTTTGTTTCATTTAGAAACTAGAACGTATTGCATTACATAGTATGAATTTGTAATCAATCAGAAAAAAAAAATGCAAACCGGTTTAATTTTTGGTGACCTAATGTGACAAAGATAATAAAATGGTGAACTGTATATTTTTGTATTTTTATTTGACAGATAATATTATAAAAAAATAGTAGTTGCACTCTTGGTATTCTTTTGATAGCACCCCTGGCGAGGATTTTCAAGCGAGCGAAAATACATTTTCAACGAATACATGCAACTTTTTTAACCCACGCCGTTTGAGAGTCTGTGTCGCTTCATTGTTCTTACTTTATACAAAACTGTGTACGCAGGCAAACAATAAATCTAAAGTGAACAAATTTTGCATTCTTATCTGCCTTCTCCCTCGCACTTGGTTATTTTCAATGCGTCTGTCTCTTTCCCTCGCGATATCGAAATAGAAAAATCATGCAATGGATCAGTAGGAGAGACACGAAGAAGTTTAATTTTTGGTGGATCCAGCTCATTGAGTAATAACATAGAGGAGCAGAAACCAACTTACTGCATTGATACATACTATCTAACACTTTCGCCTGTCCTGTCAAACGTTGCAGTTGTGTAGTCATACAAAACATGTTTTTTACGTGTCAACTTTTATGTTTTCTTGCTTTCTCCATTTTGTGTTTTGACACCCAATTACAACACATGTCATAATGCCTTAAAAGAATGCCTTTTTTCTTTAAAATTCGTCAATTTTATCCATCACAAGATTTACACCGCATGCGTCTACGTTCGGACTGCTTCTACAGTACTGCCACACGCAGCAATGCTGCCACCTTTCTAGAAACACTTTTACATTCGTAAAAGTTTAGTCGGGGTTATAGCCGCGTGGGCCAAGAGGGCTGATCTTTCTAGCGTGTTTCGAATGGAACAACGTTGGTTCGATCCCCGCTTGGGTCACTTGACTTTAACTTTGACCCTGGTTCAACAGATGTAATTGGGTAATTATTATTTAATAATTCATTAATAATTAACAATAATGAGTTATTAAATGATGATATTAATACCTGTTTCTGGCCAGGTAGAATAGGTTGGTAAATTGCATTCCTCTTCACAAATCTATTTTTTTAAAATAAAAATAAAAAAAAAAGTTTTTTTGTTCACATGTAAACTAAACTGTGATGTTTTTTCTTCTCTTTCTAATGCCCATTTTCGTAAGCAGGTTGAAACATATAAAAAAAAAAAAAAAACGCAACTAAGCTACACATACAGTGTTACTTCTTGCCGCGTTATCCCCGAAGGGGTCGCATGTGGCGAGTTGAACCTATTTATTTTTACAGGTAAGGGGGCCGGCCTTACGCCAACCACTTCAGTTGAAGTGGAGGTTTCCCAGCTCCCGAGAGTGCTGGTACTCATTTCTTGTGAAGGCTGAGTAAACCTTGCCGATATTTTATTTTGAGGTTTGAAATAAACACCGAAACGGGAAATCATTTCTGACACCCTCGGTGGGATTCGAACCCGAGCTTTCGGCATGGAATGCAAGCACTCTACCACCTGAGCTATCGACCGAACTAGTACATATTATATAATATCTATTTTCGTTAAAATAATTTCAAAGAAATAAGGTCCAGCTCTACAGAGTAGTATTTCAGTGTAAGATTCATTCTCAGTGTACAATCTTACTTGTCTTGCTTGAGAATAGGGTAATTCTCATTCTCAGTGTACAATCTTACTTGTCTTGCTTGAGAATAGGGTAATTCTCATTCTCAGTGTACAATCTTACTTGTCTTGCTTGAGAATAGGGTAATTCTCATTCTCAGTGTACAATCTTACTTGTCTTGCTTGAGAATAGGGTAATTCTCATTCTCAGTGTACAATCTTACTTGTCTTGCTTGAGAATAGGGTAATTCTCATTCTCAGTGTACAATCTTACTTGTCTTGCTTGAGAATAGGGTAATTCTCATTCTCAGTGTACAATCTTACTTGTCTTGCTTGAGAATAGGGTAATTCTCATTCTCATTGTACAATCTTACTTGTCTTGCTTGAGAATAGGGTAATTCTCATTCTCAGTGTACAATCTTACTTGTCTTGCTTGAGAATAGGGTAATTTACCTTTTGTTTACTAATATCAAAAAATAATAGACTACATTTTAAAAAATGCATCTGATTTAAAAAAAAATAGAATATCTTGCTTAGTTTTTAAATTATTGATCTTTAAAATTCGCGCATTTTCGATTTCCGGTAAAACAGGTCATTTTTTATTTAGGTGGATGTGACGTCGATAGATCTTCCGATCTTTGGAGTGTACCGTTAGGCCGTTTGTCCACCGCACGCCGTCACCGTCACGTCACCGGGAACGAATGACGGCGCCGAAGAAGGGGTACATGTAATGTATTTATTGTATTGCCTGGTTATAGGCAATACAATACATCACCTATATCCAGCGAAATCGGTCGCGGTGGACAAACGATCGCCGTCACATCAATTAAACTCGGCCAGAAATAATCTCGTTCTCGGTGACGTGACGGTGACGGCGTGCGGTGGACAAACGGCCTTAGGCCTTCGAAGACCAACGGATCCATCTACGTCATTTTGACGTCGCAGCGTGGCTAGCCGGCCCCGCTGCGTTTAGGCGGGATTCAAATTCTCGGCATTCTATTTTTGAAAATTATCAATGATATCTTTACTTTTACTACTTAAAAAATATATGGTTGTGATCCTTGAAATGTACTCTACACAACCATAGTATTTTAAACCATTTTCCCCACCACCGCAATTACCGTATTGGCGCTTTCTATAGCAACGATAAAGCTGGCAAAGGTGTGATTCACACAGAAGAGGCGCTCACTAGATAAATCATCCTCACATTTTTACTATCAGGTATTTTTCGAACCTTGGTATCTCACACGGAAATCGCAACAACTTCCTCTACTGAATCTGCAATTATACATTTTTTTAAACTGTGCACATTTCTCTACGTACATTTACCGATGTTATGTTATTTAGTAGGGCAAGCCGCGGGGTGGGTTGGTTCAGGGGCAGCAGGGTGGGGGGTGGGGGGAAGGTGTGGCAGTGACGTCATGGGATCAATAAGCGCTCGTGCCCGCCCCCTCCCCCCCCCCGCAAGCATCCACACGCCGCTTCCTGGAGAGGGCGGAAGCGGATTATGGGCTCCTGTGGATGCTGGACCCTCGAATCCATCACCAGATTCACTTATTTGCATCTGTCTATCTATACACAGGATATCGAGGGTGATTTGGCAAAAAGTACCTCCTATCTGGAAAATGCCAACCTTACAGGAGAGACTAAAATGTGTTTAATAAATAATGTCTCTATATAATATAATCTATAATATAATCTATAATATAATCTATAATATAATCTATAATAAGGATATTATATTCATTTAAAGCTCTCAGATGTGTGCCCACAAACCAACAAGTGTAGTTCGCGCTTACAAATGCTGAATGTGTACTTACAAATAAAATCCAAACCTCAAATGAACATAACCCCCACAACTTTTGCCGAACTTCCCTAAAACAGGGGTGACATTGGCAAAGTGAACCATTTTTTACAGTATGGGTGGTCAGCCTCATACTAACCTATAAGTCAGTCACATGATTATAAAAAATACGTCCTGCAACTCTTGCCGACCTTCCCTGAAACAGGGGTGACATTGGCAAAGTGAACCATTTTTTACAGTATGGGTGGTTAGCCTCATACCAACCTATAAGTCAAGGAATACAAGCAATTAATTACATTTGAGTATATAAAACAAATAAACACTAAACTATTAAACAGTAAAAATTATAACCTACAAAACATATTCTATAAAAAATTTAATAATATTTTTAAAAGTCTCAGTCTTAAACGCCAGCATTACAGATCAACCGCCATTTCTTTCGGTCCTTGCATACTTATTTCATTTCATCCAGAGTCATAACCTTTTTCGTACAAGCTCTCCTTTTATTATGACTCTGGACATCACATTCATTCGCTATTTCGGAAATTTGGTCCATCCATACCTTTCTCGTAATGTTTATTTTCACAATGTTTATTGTTTATTTTGACAAAAAAATTAAAATTGTTACTAGTTTTGTTATAATTAAACATAGGACAAAACCACACATAAAACCACCAAAAAATTAGATAGGACTTATTGCCAGATCACCCTCGATATATAATCCAAGTTGCAAAGATATAAAGTGACATTTAAGGCTTATATTTAATGGATTTATTACTTTTTTTATTATCTTATTATTACTCTAGTATTTTTTTTTTAAATCTTCGGTGTATCGTTGGACATTAAGTAAAAGGATCATAAAATGATACAATATAATTATAATTGTTAAATCACGATTTTAAGTTCACAAAAAAGTGCAACTCGAAAAAAACATGGATAAGGAAGTGTAGCCAGAATGTTGCTTAAGTATTTAAACAACAAAAAATATGTGTGTTTCGTCTATTAAGTAACGGCTTGACCTTATTTTTTATTAGATGTTATAATTATTAAAACACACATGCGCCATTTTTTCGTGCAAATTCAACCCAGTCCGCTTTTTTTATGTAAAGAAAGTTGAAGTAATTTAGAATTGGTAGGTATAATAAAAACAGCACTGGCTAGATGCAGATAAGCTTCAACCTCAATACGACAATATTTTAGTTTTATTAAGTTTGCCGATTGTCTATGATGCGATGACAGGTGAAAATATTTTTTCAGGGGTGGAATGGTGTATAAAATAATGTTGGAATTTCGGTTCTAATTTAAAAAAAATAATATCAGGTGAAAGTTGTCATGTATTACTAATATCTACCTATAAAATAAAATATATGCATACTATCATACTAACAAAATATATCTATGCTGCATGTGTATGTGTTTACAAAATACAACCTAAGCCTCAAATTAACGTAAGTTCAGGAATTCTTCACTGAAACCGGGGTGGAATTCGCAAAAGTGAACCATTATTACAGGATAGATGATCAGGTATAAACCAACCAATAATTTATGAACAAAAAGAGTGTATATACATATACTATTAAGAAAAACAATATTCATAACAGCAATTCAATAAAATCAAATAAAATCTTAGTTAATTAAAAACTTGTAATAAGGGTACAGTTTTTTTTTTGTAATTTTTTTTGTAACGTAATTTTATGGATTTCAAGAATGATTTGTTACTTCTTTATTTATTTCCGTTCTCAATCATTTAATATTCGTGGATTTTTATAAGTCATGACAACCATGAAAATAAAATTTACATACGCAGGTGAGACGCCGCATGTCTTTTTAAATTACCTAAGCCCGTAAGTTCAAGGATAAAACGTTTCTTACAAAGATGATAAAAATAAAATTAGGATTGTCTACTTTACTTTGTAGTTTTTCAAGTGCGTAGGATTTTCAGCAATAAAGATTTCTCATAGATAAGTAAGAGAAATAAAACAAACCTTAATCCAAGTACTAAAACAATTCTTTGACACTTAAAAGGCAAGTCAAAGATGTGCTGGGATTTGAAATGGCATTTAATTTTATAATTAATATACCAAGGTCGAAAAAATACCAAAATGAACCGACATTTTTACATAAATGTATTAAATTTTATTTTAAAAAGGTGGAATAACTTGTTTTACATAATATATTAAAATATTATGTAATTTGTTACCAGGATGTGTCAATTTCTTTAAAAATATTTATGCATGCATTCCGAAATGACAATTTATTCAAATTTAAAAAACGCATTACTATAAAGTTAGTGTTTCAAATCCCAGATGTGTTGCTTAAAACATATTTTAATAAAAGCAACAATATTAGTGGACAATACAGAGAATATATTTATAAGTTTTTTTTTAAATCAAATTGAAAAGAAATACCATCAATGCTGTCATTTAAACTAAAATGGTAGTCACTTATATTGAAAGAAGCAATTACTTAATGTTGGCAAATCTTATTAAATAATCATTGTGGAAATTATGCAAGTACTCACAACACTAGATTGTGTCATCTGACATAATACTAAATTTGTAATAATATTTCGTTCATAGGATCTATCTGTACACATGTGCATTTTTTTCACAATGCATATTTGTGTTTCGGCGTAATTGCGTTTTGAGCGGCTTATGATAATTGAAATTCTTTTTTTTGAGCAGCCACGCATGTACAAGAAAGTAAAATGAGCAAATTATCTATGAAATATAATTTTGGGCAACGAGGCTTTTACTACATGACGTAACAGTGCCCTAGATTCAGTCACTCCGATCAAATAATAGAGCAATAAAAAATACATATTAGCGGAATTAAGTATAAATGTAATCTTTCATTAAGTAAATACATCTTAGAAAAATCTAGAATGAGGTTCGCATGTGAATTGGCATAGACAATAATGTGTCGTCACCCGGCCGTGTTGCTAGGGAAAAGGCATACAAATATTTTGTTATTTATATATACGATTTTTTTTATAGTTTTTGGTGGGCAGGTCGATAGCTTAATTGGTAGAATGCTTGCATTCCATGCCTGATGGGTAGGGTTCGATATCCAACGAGGATGTTAAAAATTATTTCAAGCCCAAGAAATAATAATAGCAAGGTTTACTCAGTTCTCACAAGAAACTAGAATCAGGTCCCTCGAGAGCTGGGTAACACCAACTGAAGTGGTTGGCGTAATGCCGGCCCCCTATAATCTAAGTTGCAAAGATATATGGACATTAAAAATCATATTAAATGCATGCCCACAAACAGACACGTGTAAGTTCGCGCTTACAAATGCTGCGTGTGTACATACAAATTAAAATATAAACCAACAACTGCAATTTTCACCGACCTTTCCGGAAACAGGGGTGGTGACATTGGCAACGTGAAATATATTTTACAGTATGGGTGGCCAGCGTCATACCATCCTATAAGTCAAGGAAACCCCTTCGGTGTAAAACACACCACATGCGATTTCTTCGCCGACAGCGCGGTAAGAAGTTGCACTATATGTGCAGCTTTTTATTTATTATGTGGGCGGGTTGTGCAAGCACGCGTTTGACATTTTCCTTGCGTAGTTACTGGTTAAGGGCACGATCATCAGCTACGGGGTCACGACACCGATAGGTTGCATCATCACCATCATCATCATCATCACAGAACACGCCCATGGTGGTTACAAGATAGCAGGGACGTGCACACAATTTCAGGCAGGGGTAGGCAGCCATATGATTTTTTCTGGTCCGTGGAATACCAATGTAAATCTAAATCTAAGTCGCAAAGATATGTATCATTTGAGATTCATGTTAAATGCATCCCCACAAGCAGACACGCATAATTTCGCGCGCACACATGGCGCATGTGGACCTACAATATAAAAACCCCAATCTCAAATGAACATAAGCTCTGCAACTCTTGCCGACCTTCCGTGAAACAGGGGTGACATTCGCAAAGTGAACCATTTTTTACAGTATGGGTGGTCAGCCTCATACCAACCTATAAGTCAAGGAATAATATAGTATTGTACTAGAATAATACCAGATATTAAAAAAAACGAAAACAAGCTATGTGTAACTTCTTGCCACGTTATCCCCGAAGGGTTTTGCATGTGGCGAGTGGAACCCATTTATTTTCACATTTAAGGGGGCCGGCCTTATGCCAATCATTTCAGTTTAAGGGGGGGTTTCCCAGCTCCCGAGGGGGCTGGTACTAATTTATTGTGAATGCCGAGTAAACCTTGCCGGTAATTCATTTTAGGTTTTAAAATTAAGTTGCAAAGATGTATTAACATTAAAATTTCATATTAAATGCATGCCCACAAACAGACATGTGTAAGTTTGCGCTAAAAAATGCTGCATGTGTCCTTATAAATTAAAATTCAAACCTCAATAATGAACATTCACCCTGCAACTTTTGCCAACCTTCCCGAAACAAGGGTGATATTGGCAAAGTGAACCATTTTTAAAATATGAGTGGTCAGCCTCATCCTAACCTATAAGTCAAGGAATACAAATAATGTCATGTTTTAAATACCGCAAATAAATAAATGTGCGGTGTAAACAGTAAACCAAAAACACACATTTTTAAGTTGGTACACAAACATCGGCAAGGACAGTTGGTAGCAGTGCACGCAGTTTTACCAACTTGAGAGAAAATGAGAAATAGATACCTATTGGTGCACTTAGACCATCGGCCAACTGTTTGCCACTTGTAAGTGTCACCTGCACCCATAGTATACAACATCAAGTAATATTGGGCTTTCGATGTGTGTTTTACACAAAAACAGCGCTCACCAAATAAATCATCCGAATATTATACCTAATTATTGCATAAATTCCCTATCATCGCGTATATAGAAATATGTATGTATGGAGGATACAATAGCACCCCAGTGCGTGATTTAGATTCATTATTTTTTTTAATTCTGCAACTCTTTCCTGCGTTGTCCCTGAAGGGGTGGCATGTCGCTCCCCCAGTTCTTGTTAACCGTATACGCCAATCTTGTCAAATATGACTTTTTCATGCAGTTGTCTAATGAATCAAATTCTACACAGTCTGAGCTAAGAAAAACCGTAAAACTCGATAATGTGAGAGTTCTTTTAAATAATTTTTAAATAAATTTCTTGTTTTCATAAGACACATTGGTCCAGTACACATGCAAACATTGCTCATGTAAAATTTTCTCAATGGCGTATACGGTAAACAAGAACTAAGGCAGCGATGGATGTGGCGTGTAGAACCTATTTATTGTCACAGGTAAGGGGGCTGAATTTTTGTCAATTTCTTTTACTTGGGTTTCCCAGTTTGCGAGGGGTCTGAATCTCATCTCTTGTGAAGGCTGAGTGAACTTTGTCGCTATTTTGGTACTATGATCGGGTTAAAAGAAAACACCGAATCGGTAAATCAGGCTGAAAACCCTCAGCGAAATCAAGACCTAGCCATCTGGCTTGAAATGCCAGCGATGAACCAATCGAGTTATTGATTGGGCGTACGGTGCCTATTTAAAATTGCTATGTGGTCAACACATTACACGTCTAAATTAATTATAGAGTAATCTCAAAAGGGACACAAAAAAATGAAAATCGTCCTCTTAAAGTGACAGCTGACACATAACCTACAAAAACATACGTTTGTGTGATTAGTGTTGGCATATTTAAAATATACAAAAAAGTTGTGAAGTCACACGTCAAGGTTGCTAGGGTTAAAACTAACTAATATTTTGTTATTGATTGCTAAGCACTCTTACTTACATAGAGATGTGATGTTTGCCTGCCGAGAAACATTCAAATTTGGAACATGACGAAATTTGATAGCCATACCGCCTTTAAATCACCTTTAGAATGACCGATCATACAGAAGTGATGAAGAGGCAAGACAAAGCAAAGGATACCTAATGTACAAACAAAGGCAAGTCAATAAAAGTTTGTCAATCCCTGGACATGTGTGCAATCGTACATGTTAAATGCTATGACCATGATTTGTGGGAATAAATTGAGAAATTATACAATAGGTGCTAATTTCTCTCTAATTCTACAATTGAAAAAGGTGTGAGTTTCAAAGGAAGTATTTTAGAAGGCAAAAAAAATATTTAAAAAACTTACCTACAATAAAATATGATAGAGTCGTATAGAAATAAAGGTGTTAATTTTGAATTTTTTCGATGGTGAGAAAAATATGTGGTAAAGCATCATGACGTTCTTTTGTACCTTTACTTTCACATCATAATCATAATCATAATCATAAGGTCTTTATTGTTTTTTATCAATATGTACAAAGTATTACAATAAAAATAAATTTTAAAAATCTAATTACAATAAATACTCCCCAAAGTAAGCATAGCTTGTGTTTTGGGGAGGATCCTCTATCAACATACATTTACTCCTCTATTGTTACATTGCCACGTGCACACCTTAATCATCTCGTATTCTATGCTTCATTTTCATACACCGATGTCGGTAACAATATGCCACATTCTCAAATCCATCGTCAATCGCTTGTTTCTTGCAATTCTTCCTACGCACCTACCACTTGCTTTCTCTTACACACTCTATTCTCAATTTCTCTCGTCATTTTTCCATTCTTCTCAAACATACTTCTTCAATATTTGAATTCATTGAAAAATTATATTTCTGTACTATTAAGCATAAACAAGCGTTCTTCTCTCTCTTTCTTTCTATCAAAAATACACATCTTCATCTTTTGCATTAATTTTCAAATTGTTCGCACATAGATGGCGCCATGGCGTCCTTGAGATGGTCCTGGACCATTAAATGGCGCCACAGGAAAGAAATCATCCATCATCATCATAGAGCATAGTTCAGATTAGAGATCATTCTCTGTAGCTGAATTAGCAATTAATACTGCGTCATCAACATAAATCAAAACTCCGACTTTTCGATCCCCAATCTGAATTCCAAGCTCTCCTACATTCGCTTGTTTCACAAAATGATTCAAGATTAAATTGAAAAGTCATGGGCTCATCATGGAACCCTGTCTTACACCCTTTGACAGCTTTGATGGCAATTTAAAAGAAAAATGAGATACTATACGTGATTTTGCAATATTTGCCTTCCGATTTGGTCACCGCACCATTTGTGGCAGTTAAAGTTAGTGATGGGTAAACAATGGTCAGTGAGCTGATGCGGAATGGGAGTTGTGTATGGTAGTTGAGGTGTTGACTGTGCTCATTACCGGACACACACTCATACATGACCTTTATCCAAGAAATCACCATTAAGGCTGGGCAAATAGTTCAGTGGGTAAGTCAATAGTTTAGTAGGTAGCTGCTTAAACCAGCAATTAATCAGTGAAGGTTACTTTTAATGGAAAATTACTATGAAGTTTGCATACCTTATTGTTCGTTTCTTTGTCAGGTGCCGGATCGCGTAGTGTAAGGATACGTATGTTAGCTTTCACATGGCGTGGTTTGTCCAGTGATCCCATGCACTTTGCGACCGAGCATAGACCGGATCGTATGAAAAGGAGGTTATACTTAAAGACCAAAATATCAAGCATGGCTAATTCAAAAATACAATCACAGCATATTTAGGAAATTAAACTTTTCAGATAATAGACGAATTGTTATAGGAGAATTTCGACGTTTCGTTCGCCAACGCCTTCAGGAGACACCCTCTCTGCACGACTGAGGATTAACTGATTTTTTAATAACAAAAATTGTCACAAATCACTGCGTACCCTGGGACGGAGATAATCTAATCTAATCTAATCTAAGCTGCAAAGATATATATCATTTAAGATTTATATTAAATGCATTCCCACAAGCAGACATGTATAATTTCGCGCTAACACATGCCGCATGTGGACCTACAATATATAAACCCAATCTCAAATGAACATAAGCTCTGCAACTCTTGCCGTCCTTCCCTGAAACAGGGGTGACATTGGCAAAGTGAACCATTTTTTACAGTATGGGTGGTCAGCCGCATACCAACCTATAAGTCAAGGAACACAAGGATAATAATTATGCTTATTGCTTTGGTACGTAACAATAATGATCACTTGTATTCTGATTCGCAATAACTATAATTTCAGCTTTAACTTAACAAGTGTGGCTAGATCAAATAAGTGGAATAGTGAAACCAAGGGATGTAGTCGGTGTTATGGCCGAGGGGGTAGAGGCGCATGTCCGACTAGCGTCAGTAGCTTCAGTTGAAGTGGGGTCGTTGTATATTTTTCTTGTAACATGTTGTTATAAGAAGAAAACCAGGTATTAATTTTTTATTTGAATTGTAATAATGTGCTGATATAAGAGGAGCAAAAAAATGGAAATGTTTAAGTGAAATATAATATATAGACACGGAATCCATACACGATGCGTTTTATTGTATTGAATAATACTTTAGATCAGTGTTCCCAACCTTTTGTTGACCATCGCCCCTTTGTGTGTAATATTAATGATAATAATATTAGGATGATTTACTTGGTGAGCGCTGTTTTCGTGTGAATCAAACCTCAAGATCTTGTTTTACATTTAGATTAATATTTAATACATAGTCACAAGCAGAAGCCTGTGAAAAAAAAATCCCGTACACCCGCATTCGTGTAAGTAATTTCGTTAATTCCTGTAAGTTCGTGTCATTCGGTTCGTGTCAAGAAGTTGCACTATATGTGCAGCTCAGTAGCGCTTTTTTCGAATTACTGGGTCGCACTAAATATGAATTGAATAATATAAATTTTAAATGCTAATAATTTTTGCAACTTAGATCAGATTGGATCAGATTGGATGAGGTCCACAGATGAAACGACATATACAAATTTGCGTCGTCACGCGGCCGGGTTGCTAGGGAAAAGGCATAAAAATATTTTATCATTGGCTGCTAATGATGATAGTCACCACACAAGTGTGACGTTTTCCCGCCGAGAAAAAAGTTCTAAATTATACTAAGTCCATTATCTAATCCAATCTTAGTTGCAAATATATGTAACATTAAAGATTCGCATTAGTATAATGTATTTTCACAAACAGACACGTAGGTATAAGTTCGCGCTTAAACATGCCGCATGTGGACCTACAATATAAAAACCCGAATCTCAAATAAACATACACCCTGCGACTCCTGCCGACTTTCCCTGAAACAGGGGTGACATTGGCAATGTGAAACATTTTCTACGGCATGGGTGGTCAGCCGCATACCAACCTATAAGTCAAGGAACATACACAACAAATTACAATTACATTATGTATTGAAAATGCTTCTCTAGTGTCACCCCCACTTTTCTAACACCCACCCGCGTGTTTTTTTTTGTGTTCTCATGCAGCGTGTACTGTTGCATAATCCACAGACAAGTGGTTGAACGCTCTGACCAACTTTGCTATCAGTCCGATTCACAATCGGCCACGACACACACCTCGCTAAAGTGTAGGAAGTTAAAAAAAAAAAACTATTTAAATAAATGTTAAGAAAAAAAATGTACTCAAAATTATAAGTTTTAGTTGAAATATAAGAAAAAAATTAAGGGTTGTTTCTTTTTTTTTTTAATTTCAGAATGAAAAAGGTTGGGTTTTGAAAAATATTGTAAGGATATTTCCGTCATATTAGATGTATGGAAAATCAATAAATATATATTTTTTTTGGAAATAATAGTTAGTTTAATACAAAGAGAAAAATAAGTTTTTGTTATAAATAACACACAATTTTTTTGCGAGATTGAATTGTTTAATTGATTCGAAGGTAATTAAAAAACAATGTTTTAATTTGATAAAAATATTAATATAAATATTCTTGTTAGTTTTAGGTACCGAGTAAAACAAACGAGTTTATAAGTTTTAATAAGTGTTAAATTTGTGTGAGGTGAAGGATTTCTTTGGGATTATTGCATTTATATAAAAAATGTAAGTACTTCATTATTTTTTCATATTTAGCTAACATGAGTTTTTTAGATAAATGCACATTTTTTCCTATTTACTACGAGAGAAAACACTACAAAAGCGTAAAAATCCTGTAGTTTAGAAGTTTTTCATGAGCACTTCCTTATAATTAGTTCACTTACTATGAGAAGTTACTCCCAATAAAATGTTTCATCCGCGGTTTCTCGAATCAGCGAATCAGCACTTCTTCAGTTTTAACTTTTTGGCGGCAATTTAAAAAAAATATATAATGAATGTTTCGATTCATAGCTCTATTGATAAAGCTTTTACTTTCTGTGCGCTAGACCTGAATTTAAATCCAACGATGTCAAATATGAAATCCTGATTCAAATTTTAACGTTTCGGTCGATAGCTCAGTTGGTAGAGTTCTTGCATTCCATGCCGAGAGCTCGGGTTCAAATCCCACCGAGGGTGTCAGGAAAGATTTCCCGTTTTTGTGATTATATCAAACCCTAAAAAAGATACCGGCAAGGTTCCCTCAGCCTCCACAAGAAATAAGTATCAGCCGCTTCGAGAGCTGGGAAACCCCCACTTTAAATGAATGGTTGATGTAAAGCCGGCCCCTGACATGTAAAAATGAATAGGTTCCCTCGCTACATTTACTATTCGGAAAGAACCCGGCAAGAAGTTACACTCTATGTGTAGTTTAGTTCCTTATTTAGCTTGTTATTTTTTATTTCACTCAGATCTTAGTAACGGTATCATCAGTGTAAAATATGGCAATCGTTCCTTTTGTATTGCCTGAAACAGGGGTGACATTGGCAAAGTGAACCATTTTTTACATATGGGTGGTCAGCCTTTTATCAAACCACTAATGTTTATAAAACCGAACCTATTTCATAAAACAAAAATGATATTATAAATATCATTAAAAAATCTGTTTTTATAACATAGTTTATTTTCATATTTTTTGAGTTTACGATGCCTAAGCGCTATCGGACTTTATCCGTCCATCTTCAGATATAGATCCCTTACTCTGATTTGACAGGATAATAAAAAACAGCATAAACAATTGAATTATTCAATTTGAAAATGACACCATTCTCTACGAGTTATTCGACATACGAGTTGGCTCCTTGTGCAATTTTAAATTAGAATAAGTACATGTCTGCGTTTATCTAATTTGACATTACATTCAATTCGTTTTAAAATATGTCGAAATGGACAAATGACAAAATAAAAAAAATGTCAATTGTCCAATTTATTCTCTTCGCAACATTACAATTGCCTTTCCAAATAAATAATTGTAATGCGATTGATTTAATTTAAAATTAACTTATTCTTTGTGTCGCGACGTTGCGGAATAGATAATAACTGAATAATTTATTATTTAGGTGACAATTTAAATAATAATCTTTTATGAAAGTAGACGAATGATGTATGCACGGTTTGCGAAAACAAACTACAAATAAAGTGTTACTTCTTGCCGCACTTTTCCCAAATGGGTCGCATGTGGTGAGTGGAACATATTTATTTTAACAGTTAAGGGAGCCAGCCTTACGCCAACCACTTAAGTTGAAGTGCGGGTCACCCAGCTTATGGTTAGTATTCGACCGAGGGTGTCGGAAATGATTTTCCCGTTTCGGCGTTTATTTCAAACCCAAAATAAAATACCGGCAAAGTGTACTCAAACCTCACAAGAAATGAGTACCAGCGCGCTGTTAAGCCCCTACTTCAACTGAAGTCATTGGCGTAGGGCCGGGCCTCTTAGCTGTAAAAATAAGGAAACGCGGCAGGATGTTACTCGATATGTGTAGCTTAGTTGCAATTTTTTTATGTAATAATCTATAATCTAAATTGCAAGGATATATTGATTTTAAGCTCTCAGATGTATGCCCACAAACCAACACGTGTAGTTCGCGCTTACAAATGCTGAATGCGTACTTACAAATAAAATCCAAACCTCAAATGAACATAAGCCCCACAACTTTTGCCGACCTTCCCTGAAACAGGGGTGACATTGGCAAAGTGAACCATTTTTTACAGTATGGGTGGTCAGCCTCATACCAACCTATAAGTCAAGGAAGTCAAGGAAAGTCAAGGAAATGTCACATAAAATGAATGCAAAATGTTATAAAACAACGTGATAAATGACTTACTCAAACTTAAAAATATATATCAAAATATTTTGTCAGCTTTCATAAATATTTTATGCGACATTATGAAATGGGTTGATCGATAGAAAAAAGTGAAAGCTGTGATTTGTTTATCTAAACGTTTTTTCTAAAACAATTATTTCCTAGTTTCCAAAACCATTTTTTTATAAATCTTGCAACACTGATAACTTTGTGTTGACAAGTAATTTATTTATCTAACCAAATCTTACATAAACATAAACTTTGCAACTCCTGCCGCCCTTCCCCGAAACCGGGGTGACATTGGTAAAAGTGATCCAAGTTTTTACAGCACGGAGATTTAGCCTCATATCAACGTATAAGTCAAGTAAATCAATTATATTTTTTCGTTGAAATCTCATGACACTTCAAAGATGAAAAAACGCGTTGATAAAATTTTAAGGTTATGTTAAAACGTTTTAAAGGGCTCTTGAGGTGTGATACACACAAAAACAGCGCTCACCAAATAAATCATCCTAATATTATTATTTATAATTAAAACATTTTAAAATTGTTGACAGCTAAATATGTAAATAATAGCCCATGACACAATCGACTATAAATCTACATTTCTTATTAATTTGCATCCCTTTAAGATGCACAAAAAGCGGTTTAACTTTGTAATCTTTAAAGTTGAATAAATCAAATTGATGAAAAATTGGTAGTTTTGTAATTTATGTATCTGAGATAGCATACACATTACAAAGATGTGGTAGATTAGAGATTGTAAAAAAAATATGTCTACATGAAAAGGGTTGAGTTATGGAATCGATGACGTGAATGGGCTCTGATTGGAATGTGTGTGCTAGGATTTATTACTTTGAAAAATTACTTAAAAATATGTTGTTACATTTCCGAATATTGAGTACCTCAGAATTCAACACTCCAAGAAAATCATTTCTTTGCATTCAATATCTTTTAAGTGAGATTTCATTTACCCAAACATTTAAATATATCATGTAATCTTTCCTTTCTACTTTCTTGAGAGGACAATAAAGATAATCATTTATTCTATAATTTTTGGATGAATTCAAACAAAACACTGTTTATTTTCACTATAAAATTTATTTAAAGAGTTTAAAATCTTTAAACAAATTACTAACGTTTTCAACCTAGTAGGTCCATCATCAGGTATACAATACAAAATATAAGAAAATCTTGTTTGATTATGACAAAATGTACTTTTTTAGGTCCATTATGGTTGGGACACATTTTAACTGGGAGGGAAAATATGGTGTCATTCGACAGGGTTGCTAGGGAAAAGACCAATATTTTGTTATGCTTTAAAAGTGTAGTGTTTTCCCGCCGAGAAAAATCTTCCATCGTCCTCGATCACGAGCAACAACAATTAAATTTAATTCGTGTTTTTTCGTCAAAAAAGAGACACATCTCCTGACGCGATTTCCACGAAACATTGAGAGATCAGTTCTTCTCTACAACACGATTCTTAAATTTACTGTAAAACTGTAACTCTGTCGCCATTCCGCTACGGGTGACCAGAGCCTCCGCAGAGCTGAGCCGAAATTCTAGTTAAAAATCATTACATGTCACCTTTTCCAAACAATGTGCTCGTTTGGGCACTTTCTGAAAATTTTCCCGATTCGGGGTTCGCCGAGTATTTTGATCGGAATTTTTCACATCTTTCCAACTTAGTCTGCTTACCAAGACGTTCGTGTACCGAAACCGTTGTGTCTGAGGTTTAGAGAGAACGTGCGTATAATTAGAATTAGCTTTAAATGGTTGTGTATGGAGAATTCCAATTACAGACAATGACAGTCGGAGGCGGAAGGCCCTTGAAAAGAAATTTTAATACGTTTATAATGAAGATCGATGGTTCCCTTCACACAAATGGAAGCAACAATGACGTAAGAATGGATTTTAGATGGAAAAGGTTTTGGTGATGATGAGGTTGTGAAATGAGAAAGGGTTCGATGATTAGTTCAACGGTGGAAAAACAAATTGTAATAAGACTGGAAGACCGGTCCGTCTTATGGTGTTTAACGCCTAGGATCTGTAATCTGAAGACTGTGGGTTCGATTCCTAGAGAAGCACAAAAATATGCTCTTAGCTGGGTGCAAAAATATGCTTTTGACAAAGACAGGTCACTCCAATCCGTTACCTTGATCTGGGTGTTCCCACTGCCCTGCGCCGCTTTGGGTACGGGTTACTCGACAAATCGGTCACAGAAAACTGTCTCCAGACAGCTCGGCCATGGACAAATCGGTCACATGACAGTTGATCTACACGACTTTTCGGTGACATAAAAAATATAGTCTACGGACAGCTCTATCAAAGAAAACAACAATTAATCAAAACTACATTGATTGTTAACGTTTTTTGGAAAGCATGTTTTCTGTGATGGAGTTTCCTTGATTTATAGGTTGGTATGAGGCTGATAAAGATGTTGATTGTGCCGACTCCATTTAGATGATGGATTAGTGTCACAGCAAGACCTTAAGAGACACCTGGGAGGAGCTGGCAGGGCCGTCCTTGAAGTCCGGAAGACGGGATATGTATCTCGGCGATATATCCGCGCGCACAACTCAAGGACATCAGATAGGAGACATGTCCGGTGATGTATGTATGCTGTTATTCGCACACCGCAGTCCTTGGATCAGCTTTGGACTGAATTTTTATACAAAAATCGATATTATCTAGATTTCGGCTGCAGCTTTGTGAAAGCTAATTTTTATAAATGTAAATTAAATTAATAGTTTTGAAGGGAAGGGACGACCGAGAAAAGTATGGAGTGATCAGATTGAGGAGATTGTGAAAGAATGGGATATACAAAGTGAGCGTAAAAGAAGAAAATGCATGAAAAAGGTGATGGATATGAAGGAATTGAAAGAGGTATGTCAGGATAGGAAAAATGGAGGCAACTCTGCAGAGGCTCTGGCCACCCTTAGCGGAATGGCGACAGAGTTAGAGTTACAGTTTTGTTCTTCAATTCACATGTGTTGCAGTCTATTAAACACCCTAATATGGCAACCAGATTAATTATGAATTCTGCATTTTGTAACGAAGCATTCTTAAACCAAAACCAAAAAGATGGCCGCAATGCTTTTTCAATCGACTCTGTATTTCAAGATGGCGCGGCGTGTTGACAAATCAAAAATATTAATTTGAAATTTCACAGCCGAGAGACGAACCGATATGCCGACGAAATTTATAGATATATTTATTTTCGACACTTTTTGACGTACAAATTGAATCAACGAAATTGTGATGTTTGGCAATGTTAAGGCGATAAGAAGTAAGAACGAATTTTGTTTCATATTTTATGACGTAGATTGCAATTCACGTTGTAAAATAATATTAAAAAACATGCAAGCTCGGTACATATTAGAAGTTAAAGCGCATGTCTAGGGAAGGATCCTGATTGTATTGCCGACAGAGACCTGCAAAGATTTGTTAAGAGCGCTTCATACCCTAAAACTGTCGTTTTTACTTCTTAATTTTTATAGTCTTAGTAAAAGAATGACAGTAATGAAAAAATCAGGCGTGTTTATCGATTTATTTACTTAAATTGACTTACAGGTTGGTATGAGGCTGAACACCCATACTGTAAAAAATGGTTCACTTTGTCAACGTCACCCCTGTTTCAGGGAAGGTCGGCAAGAGTTGCAGGGCTTATGTTCATTTGAGATTGGGTTTTTATATTGTAGGTCCACATGCGGCATGTGTGAGCGCAAAATTATCCGTGTCTGCTTGTTGGAATGCATTTAATATAAATCTTAAATGATGTATATCTTCGCAACTTAGATTTAGATTAAGAAGTACTTTCATATTTTCTCAACAACTTTTCACATTATCAACCCCAAACATTAGCAATCTCCACAACAAGACAATTTGACACTGGCGCCCCTGCTCTACGCGGGAAATCGCCACAAGGAAGAAGAGATTTTGGAAAAATAATTTAGGCGCTAGTTTCTCAAGGTCATTGTTCGAGTTCTGAAATGCTAAGGCGGCCAATGTCACCAGAAGAATTCCGCTACAGAGACAGCTGGTCGGAGATAGTGAAATCTGAGGTTATGTAAGACAACCGGCTCTCTATGCGCTTACAGGCTGCATGGTAGAACGACACAGTGACAGAACGCCACATGATAGAACGACATGATAGAACATCATACGACATAACAAAATAAGACAGAACATCACATGACAAAACATCACAGGAAAGAACATCACAATGACAAAATAGCACAAGACAAACCATCACATACCTAAAACCGAGCATACCATAAGCGGCACATGAAAAAATATCACATGACAAAACAGAAAACATCTATGTGTTTTTTTGTCATAATGATGTTTAATTAAAATTAATAATTTTTTTATTTTATTTATTTTATTTTATTTAAAAAATATGTTTTGCAATTGTTTAGTGTTTATTTATTTTTTATATATTTTAATGAATTTAATTGCTTGTATTCCTTGACTGATAGGTTGGTATGAGGTTGACCACCCATACTGTAAAAAATGGTTCACTTTGCCAATGTCACCCCTGTTTCAGGGAAGGTCGGCAAGAGATGCAGGGCTTATGTTCGCGGGAAATTATGCGTGTCTGCTTGTGGGAATGCATTTAATATGAATCTCAAATGATACATATCTTTGCAGCTTAGATTTAGATGTACTGTCATGTGTTGTTCTCGCATAAGTTGCCCGTCATGTGTCGTTCTGGCATGTGTCATTATGTCATGTATCGCTTTGTCACTGTGTCGTTATGTCATGATAAAACAGAAAACACCAATGTATTTTCTGTATTATTTTGTCATAGTGATTGATGTCTTGTCATGTGTCGTTTTGTCACTGTGCCGTTCTACCCTGTCACCGTGCTAACATACTATCAAACGCTGTGTTACGTGTTTGCTATTTACCGAGTACAAAATAATCCCAACTTTTACAAAGATGTATGAAAACTTAAACATTCACTGGGAGGCGCTGCTTGAGCTACAGTACAAACGCTATGGTTTAGTTTGATGAAGTGGTTTATACTCTGAACGCTGATCGTGTAATATTTAAACAAAAATGTTACTTAGAGCAATCTCGCCGTAACACTTACAAACCTGTATCGACGTATTAAACACCGTGTAGATCTAAATGAAATCGAAATTTTAACAGATAAGAGTGATTTTACGCAAACCAACGCAACTTAGCTACACATACAGTGTGACTTCTTGCCTGCGTCATTCCCGAATTACTCGTATTTTGCGATTCGGGATTATTTATTTTCACGGGTAAGGGGGCCGGCCTCACACTCCGGTTGAAGTGGAGGTTTCCCAGCTCCCGATATAGGCTGGTTTTCATTTCTTGCTGAGGCTGAGTACCTAAACCTTGCCGGTATTTATTTTGGTTTGGAATGAATACCTTAACGGGAAGCCATTTCTGACACCTTCTGGGGGGATTGAACCCTTGCTCTCGGCATGGAATGCAAGTATTCTACCAACTGCGCTATCGACTGGACTTTTTTGGAATACTTGTATTGACATTTGTTCCTTGAATATTAGGTTTTTATGACCACCCCCATGCTGTAAAAACGTGGTTTACTTTTGCCAATGCCACTCCGGTTTCAGGGAAGGTTCATTTCAAGTTTTGTTTTTATTGTGTAAGTACACATGCAGTATTTATAAGCACGAACTTACACGTATCTTTTTTTGGGCATGCATTTAATATGAATCTTAAATGCTGGTATATCTTTGCGATTTAGATTAAAGATTAATGTTTTGAAATACTTGTATTGAAGAGTCCGGTCGATAGCTCAGTTGGTAGAGTGCTTGCATTTCATGCCAAGAGCTCGGGTTCGAATCCCACCGAGGGTGACATTTCCGTTTCGGTGTTTATTTACACCCAAAATAAAATATCGGCAAGGCTTACTCAGCCTTGACAAGAAATGAGAACCGGCCCCCTAGGGAGCTGGGACACCCCCATTTCAACTGAAGCGGTTGGCGTAAGGCCGGCCCACTTACTTGTCAAAATAAATAGGTTCAACTCGCCACATGCGACCCCTTCAGGGATAATGCGGCAAGAAGTTACATTATATGTGTAGCTTGGTTGCCCCCCTCGGGAGCTGGGACACCCCCATTTCAACTGAAGTGGTTGGCGAAAGGCCGGCCCACTTGGGTACCTGTTAAAATAAATAAATTCCACTCAAATGAACATAAGTCCTGCGACAATGGCAAAGAGTATGGTGCACAGCCTCATACCAACCTATAAGTCAACGAACAAGCCTTATGCACTACAGTAAAGATATCTGAGATAGTAATCAGTACCCTTAGTACGAGTTGAAAAACTTGAGTAATGTAAAGTTTACGGCAATTATTAAAGAGTGATTTCCACCAAAATCTGCCGTTTTTGTTTGTTTGAACTTGATTTTCTTCATCACTGTAACTCTTTTGCTAAGACCATAAAGTGAAAGAAACAAAAACGGCAGACTTTGGGAGAAATCACTCTTTAATATTTTCCGTAAACTTTACTTTTCTCAAGTTTTGCAACTCGGACTAAGGGTACAGTACATTTCTATGTGGAGATTTACTTTCGTTTGCGACACAGTTAACGTGCGTTCACACGAACATAGCCATTAGCCACTAATCACTTGCACGGCGCTAGAATAATGTGAACGCGGCTCGAGGAGGATGATGTAACCGTGCAAGTGCTCAAGTGGCTTGTCGCTCCTTTAGTCGAGAGTGCCAGAGAAAGGTTGGCATCGTCAAGAGACAATTCCAAGAAGAAAAAAAAACGATTTGAAATGTTTAATGAATAGCTGTTAAGGCTCAACGAATCACCTGCGATTCTATTCAATAAAAAGTGAAGAAATAAGATAAGAAAACATATTTTTTGAATAAATATTTACAAATATACAAAAGTGTGAATTAAAAAAATACGACTTTGATATAGAAATGTGTGTTTTAAAAACAATGCGATAAATAAAGCGCGATTATTTTTTTTAACAAAAAAATTATTCTCAGTTGGTAGAAATAATGATTTTAAAGCCGATGGTTAGGGTTTAAATCCCAAACATGACTTCCAAGGTAAATGATGTTTCCAAGGTGATTTTTCGGAATTTTTGTGTTCCTTGACTAATAAGTGAATCCCATGCTATAAAAACTTGGTTCACTTTTTCCAGTGCCACCCCGGTTTTAAGGGAAAGTCAGCAAAAGTTGTAAAGTTTATGTTCATACAAGATTCGGTTTATTTTCTATGTACCTACACACGCAGCATGCGAAATAACATCGGACACCATCGGTGGGATTCGAACCCGAGCTCTCTGCATGGAATGCAAGCACTCTACCAAATGAGCTATCAACCGTACTGCATTATGTTTCAATTTTTTAAAATCTTTCTAAAATCTGAGTGCACGTAGCGTTTACCCCAAAAAACATTATTTGTATGAAGTACTTTTTAGAATTAAAAAAGATAAAAAGAAAGATTATGTTGAAAAACATTACGGCAACTGTAATGTTAGATGAAAGAAGAAAAAAATGACGATGGCTGGGTTGTAGTTGCTGGCCTACTTGCGCACGCGTTTACTTACTAATATTTACTTTCATTACAAGTTGCATCACCGCCGGGTACTCGTATACAGCACGCCTGCGGTCATTTCCTCTATGGTTTACTTTCTGCGCACCATAGATAATAATTGTGGATTACTCGGCGCGCTGTCATGGCCGGCAAGCTATTAATCACTGAGCCGGTGTGTACACCGCATGGAGACAAATCCATGACAGAAAAGTTTAGATTTTGCATTTAAAAAATAAATGGGAGTTGAATGCCTTTTCCTCTTTTCAGCCTTTTCACACTGGACGTATTCTGCACGGATTTGTCTATGGTGTTTCTACCCGGTGCGCAGTGTATGTGTTTGTATGGGAGCTCCATGCTCCATGGATGATCTCTTTGCGGGAAACCAAAGAGCTGTAGACATTGCTCGTTACTGGGCCAATACGGTGTGAAGCTGACACGAAGAAGAAGAGTCCAGTCCCATTCTTTTTAGGTTTGAGTTGGAATTACGGCAATTTGACATATCTACAATAAAAATTACCACGCAGTTAGTTTTTTTTTACTCTAGTATTAGACGAAAATAAGAAAACTTTCATTATTTTCGACGTTTTACATTGGATGGACTTTTTGGATTTACTGTGCCAATGTCACCCCTGTCTCAGGGGAGGTCGGCAAGAGTTTCAGGGTGTATGTTCATTTGAGATTGGGTTTTTAAAGTCCACATGCTGCATGTATAAGCGCGAGCTTATACGTGTCTGCTTGGGAAAATGCATAATAATGTGAAATGTCAAATGTTAATATATCTTTGCAACTTAGATTATGGATTATAGGCACATTTGGCTTTTTATTTATTTTGAAAACCAACAAATAAACACGCTTATTATCTATAAACAAAAATATAATCAAGACAATTAACAAACCAGCAAAATTACTTATACGTAGGTACAAATAAAAACTTTTTTTTTACTTAGTCACATATAATACCACTTTGTTTTTTAATTACACATAGTTGTATTATATTATTTGATTGCATAACTGTTACACTTTGCCGCTGAGGGCGGGCCGCGTATAATCTTATTAGAGCAACAAGTATCACTAATGTCACGGCAATTTGAATGCGACATTTTCGATGTGTCATATTTGATACGCTCTAATGCAAAAAAAGCGAAAGTGAACCCTCCGGTTGAATACTCGACAGATGATGATGTAGACCAGTGACAAGGAAGTGTGAACTGTCATTTGTACGGTGATAGGAGAGAACGGCACAGTGACAAAACGATATATGACGTGACATCACATGACAAAACATCTGTAACTGTAACTCTGTCGCCATTCCGCTAGGGGTGGCCAGAGCCTCTGCAGAGCTGCCTCCATTTTTTCCTATCCTTACCAACCTCTTTCAATTCATTCATATCCATCACCTTTTTCATGCATTTTCTTCTTTTACGCTCACTTTGTATATCCCATTCTTTCACAATCTCTTCAATCTGATCACTCCATACTTTTCTCGGTCGTCCCTTCTCCCTTTTTCCTTTCACACTTTCTTTGTATACATATGTACTTCGTCAGTCTATCATCATTCATTCTTTCCACATGCCCAAACCATCTCATCACATTCTTTTGTACCTTAACTTTCACATCCTCTTTCAAATTACATTATTTTTTTACCCATTCATTCCTAACTCTATCCCTCAGAGTTTTTTCCTGCATGCTTCTCAAATGCTTCATTTCCACCGTACATATCTTACTAATTTCGCTATCGTTCACTGTCCATGCTTCACTTCCATACATCAAAGTCGGTAACAATATACCATTGTGTACCGCCATCCATCGTCAATCGCTTGTTCTTTGCTATTCTTCCTATTGCACCGACCACTTGCTTTCCCTAACACATCCTATTCTCAAGTTCTCTTGTCATCTTTCCATTCTTCTCAGACATACTTCCCAAGTATCTAAATTCATACACAATTTCAACTTTCGTACCATTCAACATAACATATGACAAAACATCACATACATAAAACACAACATACAATAAACGGCACATGAACGATTTTGTCGTATGATGTTTAGTCATTGTGATGTAAGTACGTTCCTGTGATGTTTTGTAACAGTGCTGGTTTGTCATGTGGTGTACTGTCATCTGTCATGTGTTTGACCGGTCCATAATCTAGCGGTTAACACTTCAGACTCGTCATTGGAAGGTAGTGGGTTTGAATCCCAGCGGAGCACAAACAACATACCATTTGTATTTACAAAATAGTAAACAGACTGTTTTAATCTGAGCCTAACACGAAATTAAAACCGGACTAATACTATATGTAATTGTTTCAGAGTCAGCCTTCAGCATGCCGATTAAGCCATGGAATTTGGTTTCCTTGGCCCGCCGCGGGGCGTACTCGTCAGCCATGTCTCTGGAAGGAGCCCTGGAGGCTCCTGCGATGGCTCTGGAGGACCAGAGTGCAAGAGTCAGACCTTACAGCGAAGTGCCAGGTCCCAGGCAGCTGCCCATCATAGGAAACTCCTGGAGATTTGCTCCCATCATAGGTATTGTGACCACATACGGATTCCATTTAATAAAACTTCTGTTTATTGAATTTAGGATTCCACTTACATTTGGTTCACAGTTAACTTCCGTACTGGGCTGGAAGTCTCATCACCACGGTAATTCTGACCTACCGAATATCGGTAATATTTGTATGAAGACCTGTCAAATCAAGATGGCCGCAAGTGAACAGCTGATTAGTCTTCATACAAATATTACCAAAATTCGGTAGGTAAGAATGACAATGGTGATGAGACTTGGTCAGCTCGGTGTCTCTTTTACGAGTCTGCGCTACAGACGGTTTTAGCCCTTGTATAGTATGACACAAGGACGGTTCTTCGACGAAACATCTCGAACTGGAGCATTTGAGAATAGTACCACTTACCAGAACCTTCGAGTAAACAAAAAAAATCAGGCCACTCGCTGTATGACATCATTGACACCAGTGCGTCTACGGATCTCCTGGTTTGGAACCCTGTCTCTGAGGCTGATTCCCAGCATCCTCCTATCAATAGCTCTTTGGCACGTCCTCAGTCTGTTGGTGCTATACTGAGTGAGCCTTTTTATATCTATTTTTTAATTGTTTTGAAGGTCGCTACAGCATAGAGGAGCTGGACCACGCCATGCTGGACCTCCACCGTCAGTTCGGCCCCGTGGTGCGGGTGGGAGGTCTGATCGGACACCCCGACCTGGTGTTCGCCTTCAGCCCCGCGGCCATAGAGACTGCCTTCAGGAGGGAGGACGTCCTCCCACACAGGCCCAGCATGCCGTCTCTAAGTCACTACAAGAGGAACATGAGGAGGGAGTTCTTCGGGGGACTGCCCGGAGTCATAGGGGTGTAAGGAATCTAACGTCTTCTAAATCCATGAATAGACTGGCCGCAAAATTTGAAAATATGTTTTTCTTGATGGGAAAACGTCACACCGCCTCAAGAGACCAAAAATAAGATATTTTTACACCTTTTCTGTCAGCAGTCTAGAAATATAAAATATAAAAATACGTTTTCCATTCTAAACATATTATGTAGCATTAAAAAACTGTCAGTGTTGTCAAAAGCTTCAAAATTGAGTTTGTACTTAGTTTCACGTTTGTTTTTTATCGCCAAGTAAACGTCATATGCCAATGTGACTCTTTAGCATTTAATAGTTGTCCTTTAGTAATGAATGAAGTGATAACATCGAAAGCGCGCGAGGAAATAAATCAACTCGTAATTTCACAATTTCAAATGCATCTTCACAATGCCGATACAGAAACCCTTGTAGTTGTACTTAAACAAAATATCCGTTTAAAGCTGTTAAAAATTAAGTCCATGTATTGAAATTTCCTTCGTTGGAGCTGCAACTATCTGTTCTCGTATTTATATGGAAAAAAAGTTCTTATAGTTGCCTCTGAATTAGATTCTTAGATTTCAGATTCTTTGGTGACATTAGCATTATACCTCAAGTGTTATGGTCAATTGCTTGGATGCCAATATCCTCGTGATGAATTTAAGGATGCCAGTCTTCTGGAGGATTAAAGGAAGTCGATGGTTTCAGGCACGGGGAGCTGTGGGACGCTTTCAGGGCCAAGGTGCAGCAGGTGATGATGCAGCCTTCCACAGCCAGGAGGTTCATAGGACCTCTCAACGACATCGCCGATGACTTCATGGACAGGTGATTCACACTCGTATACTTCACTCTTCATATCACTCGAAGTGTTTTAGATGGGTGCACAAATCATACATATCGCTGCCTTAGTTCTTGTTTATCGTATGCGCCATTGAGAAAAATTTACACGAGCAATGTTTGCATGTGTACTGGACAAATGTGTGTTTTGAAAATAAGAAATTTATTTAAAAAATATTTAAAAGAACTCTCACATTATCGAGTTTTACGGTTTTTCTTAGTTCAGATTGTGTAGAATTTGATTCATAAGACAACTGCATGAAAAAGTCATATTTGACAAGATTGGCGTATACGGTAAACAAGAACTGGGGGAGCGATATGTGTGGTCGAAAATAGGTGAAACGTTTAGGTTTAAAGACAGATGGATGATCATTGATGAAGAGCAATTTTAGGAATGAAACGGAAATCTGCGATCTGCCGACAGTGCTCTTACATCTGTTAGCACACAATGCAGAAAAGAAGCACAGTGTTTGGAGACCGCGCTTTCGCCGTTGCGGGACCGTCCACTTGGAACCAGCTGCCTCCTGAAATACGCGCCAAGGAAGGGATCGAGAGCTTCAAGAAGGGAATGAAGACCCATTTCTTCACCGCCGCGTCAAGCCTGAAAGCGCCCTTGCAGTGACAGTAGTCACGAAACGGCGCTATACAAATCATCATCATCATCATCATCAATACAAGACAATTCTTTTAAGCTCTTCGTAAAAGGAACAGCATATACCTACAAATATATCCTGTAGGAAATCTTGACGTGGTCGTCCTCAGTTATTTGTCTCCTCGATCATCCCTTCAATTGTGTTCCACAAGAGATCTTCCTGGCGTATATGGTGCCCTATACATCTTGAGTATCAAGAATACCGTCTACTTCGTCCAAGATAAATTAGGAGATAAGGACGATGAAGCAAATTGTAGTTAATGAATCTAGACTGTTAGTTTAACAACATCACCAAATAGATCTTAAATCTGTCAAGTTTTAATTTGTAGGTAGCACATATTATATTGCATTAACTATTCTTCTAACTATATGTCTATTTACATCTTTTCGTTTAGAACAGAATAATTCACAGAAGTTTCGTAGACATTATTTCGTAATTTGCGGAAAGTAACAGAGATTGGTATATATAAATATGCAATGTCGAACATTGCTTACCAACTGGTCTGTGATTGACCTAAATCGATTCAAATCTAATAATGTCGTTGGCTGTGTTATTCACAAAAATTTGGTCCGTTGCTGATTCGTAGATCTTACTTTTTTTGTAGGGAAAATCTAATTTAGGCTGCGGATGAGCCATAAACATTTGCAACTATTTAGTTGGTTACTTTTCTTGTGCGACAAAATAATTTACGCTTTGAGAGTCAGTGAATAATGTTGTTCCAATTTAAATACCTGTTTCCAGCTCCAAGTTTAGACAATGCATGTTAGTACAACTTATAATTAATGGTGTTGAAATTTCGCTTACAGAATTTCAGAAATGAAAGATGGAAATCAAGAACTGCCCGACCACTTTCTGTACGAGATTTACAAATGGGCTTTGGAATGTAAGTATTCGATTTTATTATACCATTCAAATCCACTGTTTTTTCACCTCTAACGTTTCATCCTTATATCCAAGAGCTTCATCTTCAGCGATACGCCTTGTTTGACAGATACAGTGCAACTAAAAAATCTGTGGTTTGTATACGCTATGTAATTGCAATCACAACTGTGATTGGATGGATTTTTTGGCAGGCGAGCTGTGATTGGCTCGCTGTGTGGAAGAGCTCTTGTTATACAACAAATAATTTTCCTGCCCTCACTCCTGTGCTCACACTCCGACTTCGTGAGACAGCCGAAGAAGCACGACCGTATTCGGCTCGCTCCGACAAACATGCATGCGAGGGGCAGTCCAGACCCCGTTAACTAATATTTTGCTACTGGTAACCTTGTTTTATAATATCGGTAGCCATATTGGAATCCATCTTGGGTGTGGACATACTTGGGCACAATGGGAAGGAGTAAGGAGGAAGGAGAAGAGGTGGTTTTTTTTAACTGAAATCAGAATGAGCGTAAATAATATTGAAATAATGATTTATATTTACCTACTGTTATTCATTTAAAAAAAGAGTTTAAGTGTTAATTAACTTTGTATTGTTTATTATTTATTAAATTACTGGTTTTTTTTATAAAAAACTGATTAATAAATTTATATTTAATGATGGTTGAACTGTGCTTAGCACTGGCCTGTTAGACGCCTATCGATCGTCTCAAACGTCAATGCGTCAAGCGTATTTGAAATTAACTGTTATATTTTCACTGCGATTGAAGAGAGTGTAGAGATTAATGAAATCAATAAGACTCCAGTGTCCGGAAATGTAGCACGTGCAGAAGACTCCAGGATCATCAGAACTGTCTTGGATGGTGCCCCCTCAGGTGTTAACCACGTAGACGAGGATGCGGTGGGCAGAGAACTTCGAAGCTGACGCCGAAGTTTTGGGAGTGAGGGGACCATCTGTGGGGACCATGGAGGGAAGCAGCACAAGGCAGAGTCCTGGAGGATTGTGGTCCAGGAGTCCCTGGATTCTTTAAGGCTGATGAGCCGAAGGAAGTGAAAGTAAAGTGTATAGATTTGATATTATGAACATTTCCAGTCCTCAGACCATCATCAGGACAATCATCAGGGATCCAAAACTTTTGCAAGAAATACAGATACAGAATGCCAGTGTCCTTGACAATATTATCTTCTCTGGCAGGTGCCTATTTGATTGTTTACCTACCTATTTAGTTTATTTTTGCCATATCATTTGTGTTTTTTATTATTTTGTTTCTTTGCACAGTGTACCTATATTTTTGTGATTGTATGACTCTAATCTTTTTTGAATAAATAAATGTTGTGCAAAATATAATCGTTTTATTTTGACAGCTTTAGCAATAATAATAATATTTATTAATAATATCAGGGCAGATAATAATATATGAATATAGTGGTGTGGGTGTACCCGCCTGTCGCGTGTTTATACACACATGCATACAAGATCAAAGTGCGAATAGGTACTTGTTGAGGCAGCGAAGCAAGAAAGACGGGGAAGGGGGTTTCGAAGTACGTACCTACCTCAAAGCTATAGAGTGGCTTCTCTAAGTACCTATATACTCTGTGGGGCAGTCTACGACAGATCACCGTTGGGGGTGGACGTGATTGCGGAGCGCAGGCGTAATACATTACAAGTCAGTTTTACCACAAGCGTAACACCCATGATGCTCTTGAAGCTAGACGGCGGGATGTACGAGTAAGTAAATAATCGGTATCTCCTCAGGTCTTTGTAACACAACAATAACACTCTCACGGCAACTTGATCGGTTGAAGATCGGCGCTGGTATGTTCTTTTACAGAAAATTATGCTCACAGATCTAAATTCACTGCATTTACAACTCATATCTGTTCTTCAATAGAAATAGCAATAGAAACGTCGGAGAAAAAGGGTAAAGCAAGTTGAATCTTATCGTGTCTCCCCGAATTCTATCCAGTTATCCTTGATCTTCCAGCTATAGGTCGCGTAGCCTTGGACACCCGTCTGGGCTGTCTGCAGAGGGACCTTCCCAAGGACAGCGAGGCGCAGGGCATCATAGACTCCATCAACAACTTCTTCTGGAACGTGTCTGAAGTGGAGTTGAAGTTTCCGGTGTGGAGGTTCTACAAGACCAAGGCTTACAAGAAGTACATCGGGGCGCTGGACGACTTCAGAGAGTAAGATCTCTTGCTTCCTCTTGCACTTCTGCACGTGAAAAATATACTTCTTGTTTTTAATAGTCAATGGTATTTTTTTACTGGCTTTAACAGCTGATACAATTTGCATGGTTTAACTGTTTACTCGTCTCTATATTATATTACGTTCTATCTTCCAATACCGACGACGGTTGAGACTTCAGGCCCTAGGCTGGAAGTCTCATCATCAATATTTGTATGAAGACCTGTCAATCCAAGATGGCCGCAAGTCAACAGCTGATTAGTCTTCATACAAATATAACCGATGTTCGGTAAGTAAGAATTGCTGTGGTTATGAGACTTCTAGCCCTGGAGGTGTAAGTCACCATTCTTTATTCGCAAGTCTGTTGAAATCAATGATGCCATTATTTTTCCGACAGGCTCTGCATGAAGCACATCTCCACGGCGGTAGACCGTCTCCAGGCGGAGGAGCTGGCAGACAGGACAGATGGGACAGAAAGGAGGAAAGGAAAGGCAGCGGGAGACTCCTTGGTGGAGAGCATCCTGAGGCAGCACGGGGACCCCAAACTGGCGGCCGTACTGGCGCTGGACCTGCTCTTAGTGGGAGTGGACACGGTAAGGAAACTTCCTCGATGATGATGAGTTAATGTTCAATCTAGAGCGCCGTTTCGTGATTTTGTTACTCCAAGAACGCTCGTCCAAATGATGCCAGAAATTTGCTTGTTTTCAGTGCATTTCGGAACTTTCCATCGTCCTCCATCTATATCACATGATCAGGTAGATAGTTCCAGGCCAGAGGACCAGCAACTCCAAATGCACGCTATCATGCTATCTTCAACATTATGTGCCCAATTCCCACTCCAAAGTCGAAATTGGTGCGATGAGAGAAAAAATAGGAGAGATGAGTTGATACTTTACATGCCTTTTTACGGTTGGTTAGCCATTACACAGTGCTCATGGTCTCTGGGTGAAGTATTGGGTTTGAACTTTGAAGCCTCCTCAACAGCCTCGGCTCTGTCCCTAATTCTATCAACTCTTCAAGCAGAAATTTCTACACTATTGATTCCGCATACTTAAAAGCATAACCACCAAAAACTGCGCCAGGCAATATTTTGCTTGTTCCAAAACGCTTTCACTCGATTTGCAAAATCATAATAAGATTAGAATGATTTATTTGGTGATTCGTCTCTGTAGAACGCCAATTCTCTAGCAAGACCCACTTGGTGTAAAGCTAGATGGACCTATGGTGACCGATCTTAGCTAGAGACAGATTATTTTTTCAACCCAGCGAAGAGCAAATTTGAAATTTTTTAAATATATATTCGTGCTCCGCCGGGACCTTCCAATCACGAGTCCAAAGTGTTAACCACTAGACTACGTACCGGTGATATCAGTGTCTTCCTCTTTCTGGCTCATTCTGGCGCATTCTTCCTCATTAGCTCGATAGTCTGGTGCTGTAACTGTTACGATATCACCGTTTCACAGAAGTGTTCAGAGTCTCTTCCACTGATTAAGAAAAAAGTCTAAATTAGAATTTGTGGCATTGAAAGTAGTATACGTAGTTAGGTATCGACTAACCTCTGCGACTCGTTACTTTAAGGTTATTTTTACGCCTGCCAGTTGCCGAGTAATGGAGGTCTTTTGTATAAGCGCGGAACAATGAGTGCGGGAGGGAGAAGGCAGGCGGGGGAGAGAGACAGGGCAGACGGTAATGAGCAAGCCCGAGGCGGAGCTGGGAGTGCATCCCGGGGAGGAATACCCAGAGAGAACATAACACTCATCAGGGTATTATAATATCCAGTAGAAGCGCTTTTCTGCTAAAAATTGGATATTAATCCAAGTCGCAGATTGCTAGCGCTTGCGAAAGAATTTCATGGATAAAAAATCACAGTACACCTTATTTTGGACACGAATCGCTATCTCGTCGCCGTAAGGTCGTAAGGAATTTAGCAGAAGAGCGCTCCTGGATTATAATTATAATACAAATACGTTTAAATTCAATCATATCTCGGCTCGGGTTCGAATCCCAACGAGGGTGTCAGAAATGATTTCTCGTTCCGGTGTTGATTTCAAATTCAAAATCAAACATTGAGATTATTAAACTTCACAAGAAATGAGTACCTGCCGTCTCTGGAGCTGGGAAGCCGCCTCGGGAGCTGGGAAACCGCCATTTCAGCTGAAGCGGTGGACGTAAGGGCGACCGCTCACTTGTTATAATAAATAGGCTCCACTCGCTACATGAGAATACTTCGGAGAGAACGGAGGAAGAAGTTACGATATATGTGTAACTTAGTTGCGTAGAATATAGAGAAGAACGGGTTTTCTCAACGTCATCGTCGAATCTAAGAAGACACACGTCTCCCGATGACGTCGGATAAAATTTTGAAAATCTATTTTTTATTGTGCGCAAACGCTACTTCCAGACTTCCGTGGCGCTCTCCTCCACCATCTACCAGCTGACGCAGAACCCGCCCGCCCAGCAGAGACTGTCCGAGGAGCTGCAGGCTGTGCTGCCCAGCCCCAGGGATCCCCTCACTGCGCAGGCGCTGGAGAAGCTGCCCTTCCTCAAGGCGTGCATCAAGGAGACGCTCAGGTCACTACAACTTATACTTCTTGTGCCAATTCCAGGAAAGACCAGCAAATTTCACGAAATTCTTCTTCTTATAGTTCATATATATATAACCGGAGAGGCATTGGCAAAAGTGCAGACATCTAACTAACAATTGACTTTATTTTAAATACATTTGTAAATAGGAATGCAATTCACCAACCTATTTTGCCTGGCTAGTTGTCTTCATGCGAAGGCAGAAGCTTGTGTGCATGCAATGGCATCTTTCGAACCAGGGTCGAAGTTATGGTCAAATGGGTCAGACGTGATTCAAACCAAATACGCTAGTCGAACATGCGCCTTTACCCCTCGGCCACAACACCATCATAACGGCGATCTTAGATCTGTTTATTTGGGACTTCCTCATGTGATGCAGAAGACCAGCTGTATTTCCATCTTTAGGGTGGTCAGCCAGGTGGACGCTGTTTTGAATTCGATGCGGTTTACATAGTCCCTGCAGAACCGTCTCCTCTTTCTACTTCATCTCACGATGTCCTGAGTGATTCTTGCACTTAAGATTCTGCCCTTCCAACAAGGGATCTAATCAACACAATATTCCTCGAGGAATGGCATCCTGCGTAACAGGAACGAACGTAGCTTTTCACTGGTGGGTAGGGTCAGGCAATAATATGGTATTTTTTAGTAAATAATTATTAAGATCCTATTTTTCTTCACCAGGCACTACAATTTGATTTCAGAGAAAATCTGTATTAACCAATTAACTTTTGATTTAACGATGACTAAATTTGCAGAGGAACTTTAAGGTGTGATTCATGACGCATAAATCATAAATATTTTGCTAAAACGCTATGATTAATTGCCAACAAGAGCAAAATGGTAGAACGAATCTAGCCTCCTTTTCACACATTCCAGTTTCAGTCCATATACGGTCGGGAAATGTATGGGATTAATGGACAAACAGTGTGAAAACTACATACATCCCCATACAACACTAGATTTCCAAACCAGCACCAGACTGTGCTGTATGAAAAGGGACTTATTCATCTCTTTGCAGTCGAAGTCAGAACAATGAAAACTTGGTGTTTTCACGACTCGTTCCTTTGCCAAACTCGCAGTGTATGGAATGGTTTACTAGATTTATTTTTCAAGATTGTTTTTTTTATGGTTCACAGAATGTATCCAGTGATTTTGGGGAACGGCAGATGTCTGCAGGCTGACGCCATTATAGGAGGATACTCGATACCCAAAGGGGTAAGACCGCATCATAACTATAATCTAAGTCGCAGAGATATAGTCTAATCTAAGTTGCAAAGATATGTAACATTGGGGATTCACATTATATGCTTTTTCACAAGCAGACATGTATAAGTTCGCGCTTGAATATGGCGCATGCCAACCTACAACTTAAAAACCCAAATCTCAAATGAACATAGAACACCCTGCAACTCTTGCCGACCTTCCCTGAAACAGGGGTGACATTGGCAAGGTAAACCATTTTCTACAGGATGGGTGGTCATTGGTCAGCCAATGCAACTTAGATTATAGAAATAAACTCCGAAACAGGAAATAATTTCTGACACCCTCGGTGGGATTCGAACCCGAGCTCTCGGCATGGAATGCAAGCACTCTATCAACTGAGCTGCCCACCGGGTGATGATGTTAGTAATATTATGGATCAGGGAACAAACGGACCAACCACCATTTGACGTCAGATTCTATTGTCTTCCAGACCCACGTGATCTTCCCGCACTACGTGGTCTCCAACGATCCCCAGCACGTGTCGGAGCCGCAGCTGTTCCTGCCGCAGCGCTGGCTGAAGGCCTCCTCTTCCACCTGCTCCACCAGCTCCTCCAGCTCCCCGCACCCTGACGGATGCCCGCACCACGTCAAGGTCCACCCCTTCACCACGCTGCCCTTCGGCTACGGAAGACGCACCTGCCTAGGGAAGAGGTTCGCAGAGGCGGAGCTGCAGATCATGCTGGCCAAGGTAAGCTCAACCAACAACAGCCTCCAACAAAGATATCTCTTTTTTTCTAAACCTGTGCGGGAGACTCTCTAGAAGTCTATAGACACTTGCTGTATTGCCGCAGAGGTGTTGTTTATGAGCTTGGTAGTCGCTACAAAGCGCCAATACTCAAGCAAGACCCAGTTACTGTAAGGCTGGATGTACCTTTAGTGACCGGTCTTTGGTAAAGGTTTTTATGAATTGTCCAACCCAGCAAAGATCCAATTTGAAAATATAATGGTATATTTTTTGTGCTCCGCCGGGATTCGAACCCAAAACCTTCCATTTACGAGTCCGAAGTGTTACCACTGGACTACGGACCGGTTGATGTCCTAATCCTTTGTTGCAGCGCTGTTAGTTGCGTAGTGTTATGGTGTGTGTTGCGTTGGCTTTGTTTTGAGACACTGAAAGGAAGCAATGTATGAAAAAGGTGATGGATATGAATGAATCGAAAGAGGTATGGCAAAGAGGAGACACATCTGCAGTGGCTCTGGCCACCCTTATCGGAATGTCGACAGAGTTACAGTTATTCAAAGACCAAAAATCTTTCATAGAAACAAGGAAACACCCTATATTTAGCAATATATACAAATAGCTTAATTTTTTTTTTTTTTTGTATAATTTCAGATATTCCGCAAATACCAGGTCGACTACAACTACGGACCACTGACCTATAGAGTCAGCCCGACATACGTCCCCGTAGAGCCGCTCAAGTTCCAGCTGACTCCAAGACCTGAGTGACGAGAGGACGCGAAGAAATATTTGTAAAATTACTATAAATAAAATAAATAAACGGATATTTATACGTGAGTATTCTCGACGCATCGTTGGCTTTTTATCCAACATCATCAGGAGACACATCCTTGCTCGGCGAAGGGCAAGGATGAACTAAGAAATCAACTGCAAGGGATGGAATGGAAAACAATGCAGCGCTCTTCATTCTTCTTCCATCAAAGATAGGAAATCATTATGATTATTTTTACTTTTAGAATGACAATCATTACTTGAAACTTCGAAGGAGATTCAAATAGTCCTATAAAATGAATATTAAGAGGATTTATTATTTTTAAATAAAACATGGCGGCGTATCAACAGCTGATCCATTTTATGTGGAACAACGATCCGCTGTTCAGGCACTGCCATGTTATATACCGTCCTATCTTTAAATAGGAACGGTAAGATCTACCGACGACCGTCGAGACTTCCGAAGAATCCTTCGCCATAGTGATTACCAACCAACGTCAGGGGGGACTGACAGGTCACTCACAGAAGAAGATTATTGAATGACTCTTAATCAAAATAAATTTGCAAACTGCATTCCTTTCCATTTCTTTTTCGAATACCTAAATTAGGTTTCGTACATCCCATTAGATTAAAAATAAAATAGTTGTTATTTAAGTTTTGGTATTTTTATAAGTATTATTATATTTAAAAACACCCTCATGCATATCTCCAATTAAAATTGTCATCAATTTGGTATTGAAATTAAAGGAGTATTTTTGGATTGTAAGAAATTTCATTTGAGTGAAAGAGAGAAATGCAGTCTGAATGGGTAAGGTAATAAAAACATTAAGATACACTAAAGGTGTAGCTTAGTTGCGTTAAGTATTTTTGGCTCTAGCCTCTCCCAACGGAAAGGCAGCAGAGTTTTCACTTGATTTTAAGATCTATTTGTAAAATATTTTAACTTTAATAAAGTAATAAACAAAGGATTTTTGTTTTCTATTATTGTAAATCAATTCTAATTTGTATTATTGTTTCCGTCCTGTTGAATGTTGGTAGAGCACTTGCATTCGAAACCGGAGAGCTAGGGTTCGATCCCAACCAGGTGCCAGAGATGATTTCCCATTTATATTGTTTTTTTTAAACCAAAAATCATAGAAACGGTAAACTTATGGAGTTTCTCCATATTTATATTTCAAATTCATTCATATCCATCATTTCCTTCTATAACATTCACTCCTTGTATTCCATTTTTTCGTATCTTCACTCAATTGATCTAGCTATACTTTTCTCGGGATCCCCGCTTCGCTTTTACTCGTTAACATACATATTCTTCGTTTGAGAATCCGCATAGAAGCAGGTTTTCATTTTCCGCGTCTACAAAAGGGCACTTGCCCTACAAAAATGTTTACAATATCCCCCTGCTCTTGCAGGAACGGGGGTATTCTCCCTGCTCTTATGGGAGTGGAGGTATCCCCCCAAATTTCCCTACAAACGAACGCTCAACATGCAACACTCTTTCACGCTTACAAATGGTCAATATACAAATGTTCACTTAGTGACGCGTTTATAAACGGCATGCAAAAGTGTCGACTCGCGTGTCTAGGAGTTATTGAGATGGTAGTTGATAATAATAATAATATTAGGATGAGTCCTGATCCTTTGTAGCGATACTGTTAAATCAATATATAAACAGGCAGTTTGGCAAAGGAATGAGTCGTCAAAACACCAAGTTCTCGTAATTTTGATGACGACTGCAAAGGGATGAATGTGAGCCGTTCTACGAGTTGCCCTTGTGACGATAGGAGGAGATATACCTAAGTGAGGATATTTCATCAGAACAAGCACCGTGATTGTAGAGATAGAAGAGACTGATCATTCAAATCCTTCTACTAGCACTGCTGCCAATCATCACTGTCGGTGCAATCTGTCCTTCTTTTCAACAAAGCTCGTACGCACGCAAGCAACAAACCTTTCGTGAAAGTTTATCGTTTTGTTATCATCCCCGAGGCTTACTTTCAATCCACCCCCCTTCCTCACAGACAGTTAAGAAGTCACTGGTATGGTCGAGCGGATAAGGCGCTGGCATTCGAATTCACATTACTGAAACAAGAGCAAGTTCTAACCCCGCCTACGCTATGTCCTATCGACAATAACTTTGACCTTGGTTCAACAAAAGTCATTGGGTAAGTATTAATTAATAACTTATGAAAAATATTAAACAATTAATTATTTCTGGCCAGGCAAAATAGGTTGGTGAAATGCATTCTTCTTCACAAATCTATTTAAAAAAAAGGACGAACGAAATGTCGAGAACTATGTAAATTCTGCCATAATGGTTGGTCTAGTTAAAAAAACAAAAATTTAGGCTGATTTATTTGGTGAGCGCTAAATTTTGTGTGTATCACACCTCAAGAGCCCTCTCTGCGAGTATGGTCGTTGCTGTAGAAAGCGCCAATTATCAAGCAAGACCCAGTTGCTGTAAGGCTGCATGGACCTTTTGATGACTGGTCTTTGGTAAAGGTTTATGAATTTTCAACCCAGCGAAGAGCAAATTTGAAAATATAAATGTTATATTTTTTGTGCTCCGCCGGGATTCGAACCCACAGCCCTCGATTTACGAGTCCGAAGCGTTACCACTGGACTACGGACCGGTCTAATATCAAAATAGTGTAATTAACATTGAAATGAATTGTAATTTGTGAAATAAAAACTTACAGTTAAAGAAATCTAAGCTCAGCAAAGTGCAGAAAAAGGTCCCATAGCGTCACGCATGAGTGAATGCTTGAGTGAACGTCAGTGGGGCTCATAATGCTTCACCAGTTACGATAATATTGCGCTAAGCGAGTCTCCCCTCCCTCAGTGAGCGGGCTGTAGGGCCCTCGGTACTAGAGTGACACTTGCGGGGAATATTCCCGACACAGGAAGGGTTAAATATGAGGAGCATAGAAACAAAGGCGGCCATCTAAGCCCTCTCCAAAAAAGTGATACGTACATAGAAACACAGGAAATCGTTTTCTTAGCGTATCGGTATATTTATCTAATGTTAGAAAAAAGTCTACATTGCCGGCTTTGATTATATATGACTCGTAAACAAAGTAAAAAAAAAAGTAGCTAATATTTTATGAATGCTTCATCTAATCTAATCTAAGCTGCAAAGATATATATCATTTAAGATTTATACTAAATGCATTCCCACAAGCAGATATGTATAATTTCGCGCTAACACATGCCACATGTGGACCTACAATATAAAAACCCAATCTCAAATGAACATAAGTCTTACAACTCTTGCCGTCCTTCCCTGAAACAGGGGTGACATTGGCAAAGTGAACCAATTTTTATATTATGGGTGGTCAGCCGCATAACAACCTATAAGTCAAGGAACATACATGACAAATTACATTTTTTTTAAATCAAAGAATAAAAATAACAATATATACATGGACATAAAAAACTAAATAGTTCATAATCGGGTAAATGGAGACAGCACAAATCTCATAGACAGAAAAAAAGTGACGTCGCAAAAAAATAATATTTTTTGTAATTGGTTGCTAAGGACTCTAGTCAAATAAAACTGTGACAGAGAAATATCTAAATTCGTAATATTGTGGGGACTCGTAATCTAAGTTGCAAAGATGAATGGCATTCCAAGATTTGATGCAAGCTCATGTCCGGTCGAGGGCTCAGTTGGTAGAGTGCTTGCATTCCATGCAGAGACCCCGGTTCGAATCCCACCGAGGGTGTCAGAAATGATTTCCCGTTTCGGTGTCTATTTCAAACTCAAAATAAATACCGGCACGGTTTACTCAGCTTATGAGAACCAGCCGCCCCGGGATCTGGGAAACCCTTACTTCAACTGAAAGTGGTTGATGTGAGGCCTGACCCCTTACCCGTAAAAATAAATAGGTACCGAACCACCACATGCGACCCTTTTGTGATAACGCAGACAAGAAGTCACACTATATGCGTAGCTTAGTTGCGTTTCTCATGTTTTGAAATGCATCCAATATTATACAATTTTGTGAGCTAAAAATACTCGCAAGTATTCGTGCATCGGTTTTATTGAATTTGCGATGAATATTGTAAACACGCTGCCAGAATTAGATCGGCGAGCGCTGGGCACACCTTGCCGTCCCTCTTCACACCGCACAACTTCCAGGCCACACCTAAAGTTGCAATGTTTGCATTGCACGTGTTACAATCCAACAAGAAGTGCCGCCCGAGGTATGCTATTAGCTTCAAACTAACATCAAACCTCTTACTTTTAGAGTCACGAAACACGGGGTTCTTATTTTGTCGTGCCGCTGTTTTTAACTTCACGGGAAGGCCTTCTGACACTTGCATAAATATATAGCTTTGTATGAGTGTCCGTGTTCTGTGGGTCCTTCTGATTGATACATACATACAGGAAGGGTGCGAGGTGGGTTTGGGCATGCCGTGTTATAATATACTTCACAATTATTTATAAATTCTCCTGTAAATTCTAGAAGATTTGCAGTTAATATTCTATTTAATTTTATGATTATTTTTATCAGTCGTAGTCTAGTGGTTATCACCTTGGACTACTTGTCTTAAGAGTGTGCGGTTCGAGTTCAGAAAGAGTAAAAAGACAATAGAGAGCGGTTTCGAGAAATAATAAAATTAATATTATCTCAGAAATTATTGTAACGATCAAAGAAAACATAAAAAACATGGTAACAGATTAAAAATGAATTAAATTTCATAAGAGGGAACAATGACTGCCTTCCTCCAAACCACCGGTACTACTCCGGCATTCATACAACAGCTCACACTAATGTTATGTTTTTATTTTACTAATAGTTAGCAGCTGAAAGGAGCTGAAAAACAAGGTCCAGCTCGAATAAGAGTTTTAGGCTTACACGGCCGACTGATGATGCTGGAGTGATGTTTTCCGGGATCTGTTGCCGTGGTCTGTGGGAGCTAAAGCTTCCGGACGTTTCGCCGATTTCTACGATGGGCTTCTTCAGAGTGAAGTATGAAGATGATCTTGATGACAACTGTGATGACAACAGATCCCGGAAAACATCACTCCAGCAAGGTCCAGCTCCTTAGACGACTAAACGTTCGGAAGCGCTAGCTCCTACAGACCGCGGCAACAGATCCCGGAAAGAAACTCTCCAGTATCAAATATATATATTTTTCTTAACATCTTACTTAGAACATGAGGTTTGTAGAGAGCATGAGATGCAATGATAAGGTATGTTTGGTTTTCACTCACTATTTGGCGGAGTCGTTGAGCTGGTACTCGTTGGACCTGCCGAAGCACTCCTGCACGCCGTGGTCCGCCCACAGGCGCTTCATGGCCGCCAGCAGCTCCTCGGAGAACGGCTCCGTGTCCTCCATGCGCTGGATCACGTCGAACACCATCTTGCCGTCCGTCTGCAACGCACAACACACAAACTATCAGAGATATGCCACCACAAGGTTTCAAGCAGCTTCAGTCAGTGGCTGCCACGTATCAATCACAATGTACTTAGGCGTCCTTCTGTCCTCACTTTGTTTCAATAATAATAAATTGCACAGGATCTGCACTCGACTTTCTTGCTTAAATTAACCCACTGTGTGCAAAGCTACAATCATCTACCACCTTATGCAGTTTCAATAAAAATATAATATATACATAATAAATCAATTTTATTCCACCGCGGTGTGTACCTGCATACTCGTACAATATGGAAATAGCCATATAAATTCTTAAATGAGTATAAATATTTGGATGATTTATTTGGTGAGCGCCGTTTTGTGTGAATCACACCTCAAGAGCCCTCTGCGAGGTTGGTCTTCTCTGGAAAAAGCACCAATTACACAAGAAAGATCCTTGACTTATGGGGGTTGGTATAAAGCTGACCACCCAAACTGTAAAAAATGGTTCACTTTGCCAATGTCACCCCTGTGTCAGGGAAGGTCGGCAAAAGTTGTAGGTTTTATGTTCATTTAAGGTTGGATTTTAATTTGTAAGTACTGTAGAGTTCTCTGTTTTTCAACCAATAATTATATCGCTTTGACTTTGAGATCGTGGGGAAGAGAGGAAGTATCTCCAGGGGAGGGGAGGGAAGAGATGCACCCCTGACGTTGCAAGGGATGGGGGACTTCGAGCTTGCACGGCGATCGATACGGATGTGTTTTCTTTCTCTAAACACTAAAAATAATTAAATTTCATTTCCTAATTTTTTAATAAACTCGGGACTCGGATCTGAAACAGCGGTCGATACAGTTGTGTTTTTCGTTTTCAAAACACTAAAAATAATTACTTCATTTCCTAATTAGAATAAACAAGGGGACTTCGATCTTGGACTGCGGTCGATACAGATGTGTTTTTCGTTTTCTTTAAACACTAAAAATAATTAAATTTTGATTTTCTAATTTTTTAATAAACTCGGGGACTTCGATCTTGAACAGCGGTCGATACAGATGTGTTTTTCGTTTTCAAAACACTAAAAACAATTCATTTCATTTTCTAAGTTTTGAATAAACTCGGGACTCGGATTTTGACTGGCGATCGATACAGATGTGTTTTTCTTTTCTTACTCTTCAAAAATCTAAAAATATATACTTCGGTTCTTTAATATTAAATTAAATTCGGGAGTTCGATTTCAGCTTGCGGTCGACGGGTGTCTTTTGTTTCAAAGCTTAATAATATATTCATTTCGATTTTCTAAATAATAAAAATATTTCATAAATAAAGGAACATTAATCAACAAAACTTTGAATACGCATCTATTGAACTTGAAATTTAATAAAATAACTTTTGTAAATATTAAGCGCGGAAATTCTTTTGATTTAATTTGGCATTATTATTGTGGAGTGAAAAGTGCAGTGGTTTTATTTCTTATTGGGATCCGGCATTTCATTATTTAAAATTAAAATTAACTATTTACGTATAATACAGAGTTGTTCCTGAGCTGTTTTCCTGGGCTGAGTTTTCCTTGATTATAATAACAGAATAACTAAAAATCTACTAAACTAAAACTAAATTTCATTGAACATATTACTTTATTTCATTTTTATGTTGGTGTTTTCTTTCAGAGTTTCTTATCGCTGTGTACTTGGTTATAAATATTTACTTTCAGGGATTCATCGACTTACCTGTGCGGGGGAAAGATTTTCCTACTTATTTTCTTATCGATGCATAATTGTTAATTATAGGTTTATTTCAGAGATTCACCTACTTAACTAAGCGGAGGGAGGTTTTCTTCTTATTTTCAACAAAGTAATTATCTACTGTCGCTGTCATTTATGTACTAACGCTACACACACACACCACTATTGACATTTTGAATTAAATTAGATTCTCTCTCTTGCTGGAATTCTGCAATGTTATATTGAATTAAGAAATGTTTGGTTCGCTTGCATTCGAGATATACTGATTCCTGAAGTCAGCCGTTCCCAATGTCGTTTCCTTACCGAATGGTCCTTCCTGAAATTTCCCTTGTTGTGGAAAACGGTTGAACGAGTTGTCCGGTGAGTAGTGTATCGCATAGGTTTGCAAGATGATGGGACCTTTTGTCGTAGTTTATAAATGTGGGTCTGGTGTTGAACGTTCCACAGTCACGGGAAGACCCTAGTTTCAGGAAAATTCCTGAAAACCTATAACATTCAATGCAGAATTACCTAATCACTCTTACACATTACGGAATGCTGCTCTCCTTGAGGTGGTGAGAATGAAAGAATGATTATGAAGAATTTGCATGCTGCATGAATTACCTATAAGTAAGGCCTGAAAGTAAACCATCTGAAGGTGAAAATGTATTCCAAACACACCACTACACATCCATCATACTAGGGGTTGGCCAAGCTAGTAAAATACAAATTTCACAAATAAATTATAAACAAACAACTCTGCAGTATGTGCTGAAGCTGAAATGCCTGCAATCTCATATCGAGATACACAAAGAATAACGCAGATGTACTTAATGCAGTTGAATTTGAAAACCGCTGAGTGACCTTGGTCATTATATGTTCCTGATCACAACAAAGTTCCTGAAAATTGGCAGCCGGCCTCTGGCCAAATACAACTGGATATGTTCCCGACCTCTGGTCGCAACGAGAGTCTGAAATGATCTGGGCTCACTCAGCTGGATTAATGTTCCATGATCTCTGATCATATATACTTGGAGTTTGCTTGGAGCCAACATTATTGCAGTAACTTGTAGCTGAACACACACAATCCAGGCTAACCTTCCTGTCCCGTGGTTTTTTGCAGCAAAAGATTACCATCCGGAGCGGGGGGAGGGTACGTTGGGGAAGGAAGGCGGTACCCAAAAGGCCGTTGGGGCCATTTGCCATGATTAATTAGAGTCACTTAATCGACGAGGGTGTCGAAATCTTAGTTTCACGCCGCGTGTATCCGAATCCTTTCCTTGAAATAACTAATAAAGGTCCACTTTGCAGTGCCTTTCAGATGACCGGTGGTCATAGAAAGATGCTGTAAAAGCCATGAACCTATTAACTTACAGGTGGACGCGCAAAGGTAAGAATTACAACAAAGAAGAGATCGCCTTGCATGTAATTACTTTCACTAACAGACTAAAACCTAACTGCCTTTCATCTCGCAATTTTTATGTCATTTATGTTTTTTATCTGAAAATAATTTCGACTACCTTATATTCCAATTAATTAAACTCGCACACATTAAGACCGTTCCGTAATTAATAACGCTTAAATCTCGTCGCCTTAAAAATAATTGTAGTTCATACTACCTCATCTTTGATCGCGTAAACGCAAAATCAATACTCGTTATAATCTTATAAAAAGGTAGAAATGTATGAGAGGTACACCTCCCAAAAAGTACTTGGGTTTGCCACTAAAGTAGATTTTGAAACGGTAAAACAAAAAATTTACACAACGTTCTGTTTCATAATCTTCCACACGACGAGGAGTCCTACCCTTAGCTAGATGATCACATAATAATTGGCCAAAGATAATTACTACCTCGGTAGGGGTAGATTGCTCTTCCAGCAGCTGAAACTGAAGGGTGGAAAAGAATCGAAGCAGCCTAGTGCTATTCCTTCAAAGAAGGTTTGTTGCACTTGAATCCTGGTGACCCCAGGGTATTCTCCCTGTACATTCGATCGCTCCACTCCTAACCTAGGAGGAAAAATCCCTCTTTTGCGCTTTTCTCTTTCGACTCTCCTCTTCGTCCCTCCGTCTCCCTTCTTCGGCAGGGGGGGGGAACATTACAGTACACATTGAGCATTTGTAAGCGCGAACTTAGACGTGTCTGTTTGTGGGCACGCATTTGATATGAGTTTTGAATGTTAATATAATATCTTTCCAGCTAAGATTCTGGATTATTATAGATGGTCATTGATCCCTTTTGTATGCAAGCTAAGACTTTGTATGTGGGTAAACTTTTTAGTTATGTTTTGGAAAAGTAATGACTGATTATTATCGGTGTCTATTAAATTTTAAGAATCGCAGCCGTTTATCTAATTTTAACCCTTTCAGTACCAAGATAATTACAAATCCATTTTGTATAGAAAATCATCACTTTGTATGGTGGCTATAATGTATATAATATGTTTGTGGGCATGCCTTTGATATGAGTTTTAAATATTAATATTTATTTGCAACTTAGATTATAGATCCTTTATTCCTCAGCTGGATAGGATACGAAATACCCAAGGAAGGTCTGTTGCGTACCACGATTTAGGGGATAAGTTAAACATGAACCATTTTCAGCCAATTAATTAATTCAAATCGCAGGAAAGAAAAAATAATGACATATTATTTACAAATTAAATGCATTTGAAATACCCATTGTCCTGAAAGAAAATTCTGGTAGTCCACTAAGCAAACTACCGTAGCTATATGACATTAAAAAACGAATTTAGTACTATTTCTATTTTATAAAAGAAATGCTACAAGTCAGCCTACAATTTTTTATTAGTCCATACAGAATATTATTTTAATAATACGCGTACACCCGCCATCTAGTGATGGTTGAAGAAATTAATATGGAAAAATCGTATCAAGAGATTAACTCGTCGAGAACGAGTTTTGATTTCTCCATTGTACAGAATTATGTGATTTTTATTATGAAGTTTATTGGCTATTTTGTCCATCTAGCGGATTTATATCAAAGCTTTTTCATCACGATTATTCGATTTTTAAATACTTTTTACCTAACGAGTTGTGTGATGTGTTCATTTTTTAAAGATTGACCGCCTGATAATGATAAACAAAATATAAAACTGTAACAATGACATTCTGCTACATAAAATGAAAGAATCTCTTAGAGGAAAAAATATTCACATTTTTGCAGTTGGAAAGAATCAAATATAAAAAATCAAGGTGGCGAAATTATGTAGTAATAAAGATAAATAAAATATTGTGCAAATATGTGTATTTAGCTGTTACAATGCTTAAGTTGACTTTATTTAAAGATAAGAGATATCTAGGAGTAAAGCGATTTAAGATTCGAGATAATTTAAACACACATTATAAAAAATAACGGAGTATTTTCCACACACTAATCCTACATTACATCACTTCCCTTCTTTACTTCAACAAATTTTCCATTATTATTTTTAATTCTTGAAAATGAAATTTAGTATCAGAGTCTGTATAGATAGCTTTTAATTAGTATTCATCTCAAGAACATTTAATTGAGGAAAATAAAATGTAAGAACTCTTCTTCTTCAGGATCAACATCCTAAAACTCTAATTAAAAATGTAAGAAGTTACGTTGTGCGCCAGTTGATCAGATCAATCAGTGACACGATATAAAATAAAATATTTTCTACGACTAACAGTAAATAATGCTGTGGATGTTTAAAATCCATTATGGATGCACAATAAATAAACCACTACCTGAAGAGTTTAACAATTCATTCATTAGTCTTTGGATAGATAAAATCATGCTCGTCCATTTGGTTATTTGATGGAAACCTGAGTAACCTGCATGGCTGTTAGCTTAGTGAGCGGCACCTGAGTGTAAACATCATAGTATTTGGTCGGTGCAGGGCCGGATTAAGGGCGGTTCTAGCGGTGCGACCGAACCAGGGCCCCCGCCACAAAAATACAATTCAATTATTTTTTCGTCATAAATCTAACGTCAAAAATACCCCTTGCCCCCTCCGCCCCTCTAAAACGACTTTTAAGAAATTAGTTACTCTTGTTTTGGGGTCCAAATCAAAAGGGCCTCCGGGAGTAAAGTCAACTTACTTTTTTACAAAAAGTTCAGGACGAAGTTCCCTCGTCCGAACAGGTTTACCAAAAACTAACTAAAAAAAGCCTCACAATATTAGCTCGCAATAAGTATATATTATTTGGGACGCGAATGGAGAAGGGGGGGGGGGTAGAGTTAGGGTAGTGGAGGGCCCCCTGACTTTCCCCGCACCAGGGCCCCCAGTGATCTTAATCCAGGCCTGGGTCGGTGGAGTTGGCGTGCAGCGCCCTTATCGATATAAATCTCCTGAGCAAGTAACGGCCGCTGGCTGATCGTCACCGATTAGGAACTGTTGCATCGTCAGGAGAGGGTGGGAGCGTCCCCACCGCCAGCACCCTCAACAAGATTAATTACCTGTATCTAGCTCCGTTGTTGGATTTCACGCTTTATCGCACTAAGTGAGTGGATTTTTCCAAAGACAAGTGGGTATCGAATATCTTTAATGGTTTATTCTTGGGACCAACTAGCAAAGAAAGCATTAAGATTTGTACCCTTTTTTAGCAAATAAAGTATATTGCTCATTGTCGTGATTTATCAATGAAAGCGTAAGACAAAGCTGATAAGAAAATAATGGTTTTATATAAGAGCTTTTACTTTTAGAATTAATACTTTTATGTGAGTACGTATTGTTTTGAAAAGCGATAAATAAAAATACCCATTTTCCTATCTCAGAATTCTTGACAGTAAGATTATCATAACAAGAAATATTATTGACATTTTCTCGTAACTTGTGTGTGTACGCTTGTTAACAATTATAATGATGTGCTCACAATAATTAATTGCTCCAGACACGTTCTTTGTAAAAAACCAATGTAACCAAAAATGTGTTTAATTAACATAATTAATTTCATTTATACACTTTCTTGGTTTTGCATTCATTAATAAAATTATACAGAACATTATTAGTCACAACAATGATTATATTTCGCTAATTGGTCGCACGATTTTTTGTTTTGTTTTTCTCTTTCCACAAAGCCTCGCTTTCATCCGCCCTGCCCACGGTAAAAATACAGCCTTCCGAAAAGAAAATAGGCAAAAAAAATACAATTCTATACTGAATGTGTACCTACTTACATACTTCAAGACCAAGTTGTGTTGGAAAATCTTTTAGTTGGGAGCCGCGACGAAAAATTCAACACAAAAATGTTTTATTCCGTTGTTTGTTCAGAATTAATGCAAAGAAACGCCATTGTTATGGTTATATTATGTTTGGCGTTATATTGTTCGCTAATTGGGCATAGAGACACGCCCCAAAAAAACGCCCAACAAATAAAATTAAGTCTATATTAAAAATAGAACGTATTTACCTCCACGATGCTTTTAAACATATTTTTACAGGGAATTAACCAAAAACAATAATGATGGTATTACGAGTACATAATTCAAATACAAAACCGGTGTAAAATTATCATAAAAATGTTGTGTAAATAAACTCAAGTAAAATTCCATTTTGTATTTAAAAAAAACCACAGTAGCATGTAGAATGTATTTGGTACAACCAGTGTTGTAGCTGAAAAATATGCATTATATTATATGATAGGTAAACAAAACATAACTGCAATAAATGAACTCATTTTTATTTATATGGCAATTTTAGTGCTGTAACCGTCATAACAAATTATCGATTCCTCATTTAGGAATAAAGCATAGACTTCCCATTATAGATAATTAGTTAATTACACATTTTACATGCATTTCTTTTAATTATTATTTCCAATAAGACTCAATAAAATTTATTCCACGTGACATGAAAGACATTTACAGAGTTTAATTTTTAAAATAATAACATAAACCGGGGGTATCTTTTTATTCGTTCTCATCACCAATTTTCGAAAAAAGAAGATAAGCAAAAGAAAAAAATGTCAAACATTTGAAATTAGGTTAAATCATTCATTAGTTATAAAATGAAGTAAAATGTTTATAAAATTTAGTGAAATTAGGCGAAATGATTCATAAAATGATTAATACAATAGGAAAGAGTGTTTTTAAGACATTTCTATGTCAATACGTGAACCACAGCGAGTGCCATATTGATTTTCTGACTCGCAGAATAACATGTCCGAAGTTGTTGTTTTCCGATGACGTTAATGCGTTCCTAATAACACTGTTTTTACGGTTTAGTGACTATCTGGGGAGTGAGTTTGCAAATAATTGATTGTAATTTAAAACACAACTTATAAATGATACATGCACAAAGAAAATTACAAGTTGATGAACGTTGTATACAAGATACGATGAATTGCAAAAAAAAGTGCTTGGTGGTTCGTCCCCTTAGTGCTTGTTTCTCTCTCTTTTGTCCAGCAGAGGTAATTTCACATGAGCAATGTTTGTATGTGTACTGGACCAATGTGTCAAGAGATCGCATTTCGATTCGGGACCTATTTATTTCTACGGGTGAGGGGGCCGGCCTTACACCAATAATTTTCATTTGAAGTGGAGGTTTCCCAGCTCTGAGAGAAGGGGGGGGGGGGGGGCTGGTTCTCATTTCAAGTGAAGGCTGAGTACACCTTGCCGGTATTTATTGTGGGTTTTTGAAATAGACACCGAAACGGGAAATCATTTCTGGCACCCTCTGTGTGGATCAAACCCTTGCTTTCGGTAGGGAATGCAAGCATTCTACCAACTGAGCTATCGACAGGACTGTTTACGAGTTTGGTCGTCGCTACAAAGCGCCAATTCTGAAGCAAGATCCAGGTGCTGTAACCTTTGATGACCGGTCTTTGGTAAAAGTTTATGAATTTTTCAACCCAGCGAAGAGCATATTTGAAAATATAAATGGTATTCTGTTTTAGTTTTGATTTAAAAAATGTAATTTGTCGTGTATGTTCCTTGACTTATAGGTTGGTATGCGGTTGACCAACCGTGCTGTAAAAATGGTTCACTTTACCAATGTCATCCCTGTCTCAGGGAAGGATGGCAAGAGTTGCAGGGTGTATGTCCATTTGAGATTTGGGTTTTTATGTTGTAGGTTCACATGCGGCATCTGCAAGCGCGAACTTGTACGTGTCTGCTTGTGAGAATGCATGTAATGTGAATCTCCAATGTAACATACGAGTATCTTTGCAATTTAGATTAGATTCTTGCATGCTCCGCCGAGATTCAAACCCACAACCTTCCATTTACTGGACTACGGACCGGATTGCCCTAAGTGGAAAGGCGACAGAGCAACAGTCACTAGGCGAACAGCAGGGGTGTATAGTATATACAGAGTCACCGCTGTGGAATATTGTGGTTTTTAGTTGAATGCGGCCATGTTGTTGGAGTGCACACGGGTCGCGTGCAGTCAACATGGCGCCGCTCCCTGCGCCCCCACAAACCACCCTACTAATGCACTCTTATAATAACCTACCACCTTTAAACAACACACGGTCGATAGTCCAGTTGATAAAAACTTGCGCTTCAAGCCGGTGTTATGACCGAGGGTTCAAGTCACTGTTCTAATCTAATCTAAGTTGCAAAGATATGTTACATTGGAGATTCGCATTAGATGCATTTTCAAAAGCAGACAAGTACAAGTTCGCGCTTGCACATGCCGCATGTGAACCTACAACATAAAAACCAAATCTCGAATGGACATGTACCCTGCAACTCTTGCCGTCCTTCCCTGAAACAGGGGTGACATTGGCAAAGTGAACAATTTTTACAGCATGGGTTGTCAGCCGCATACCAACCTATAAGTTAAGGATTAAATTATATAATTCGACTGGCGTATTTGGAAAAGAATAACGTTGGTTCGAATCGCGTCAGTCCCATTCGACTATAACTTTGACATTGGTTCAACAGATGCCATTGCATGCACACAAGCTTCTGCTTTCGCATGAAGACAACTGGCCAGGTAAAATAGGTTGGTGAAGTGCATTCCTCTTCACAAATCTATTTAAAAAAAAGTCAATGGTTAGTTAGATGCCTGCACTTTTGCCAATGCCCTTCTCCGGTTTCAGGGAAAGGCGGTAGGAATTGCAAAATTTATGTTCATGAGAAGTTGGGTTTATTTTTACATATGCTGTATTTGTAAGCGCAAACTTAGACGTGTCTGTATGCATTTTATGATGTTTAGTATGAATATTAAATTTTAATATATCTTTGCAACTCAAATTATAGTAAAGCGTTTTTTTGTAAATCACAACACAAGAGTAGGTACTCTGCGAGCTTGGTTGAGCTATACAATCTGTCAATCACAAAAACAAGACCCAGTTGCTGTAAGGCTGGATTTTTAGTGATTTAGTGACTTTTAGCGATCGGTCTTTGGTGTAGGCATATGAATTTTTCAGCCCAGCGAAGATCGTATTTTAAAAATTAACATGAGAAATTTCTGAAAATTAGTATCAATAAAAACAGGGTAATATAATACTTTAAATATTTTTTTCAAAGCACGTGAAAGTATCCTACAATCTATGTGTGCACTCGCAGTGGAGGGAACCTACACAGAGCTGGGCGGGAAATGGATTAGTTTAATTTTTAATTGAATTTCACGGGGACGTGGCGCCCCTGAAATCCAGGGCCGCGCGACATTACAATTTCAATAATTAATTTTGTCATTAAACTGGCGCTAGAGCCGTCCAAAATACAACTCTGTTTAGTGTGTGATATACTGCAACCAAAATGTAAACAAAATTATATAATTTAAGTACCTTGACTTATAGGTTGGTATGCAGCTGACCACCCATGCTGTAAAAAATGGTTCACTTTGCCAATGTCACCCCTGTTTCAGGGAAGGACGGCAAGAGTTGCAGGGTGTATTTGAGATTTGGGTTTTTATGTTGTAGGTTCACATGCGGGTTGTGCAAGCGCGAACTTGTACGTGTCTGCTTGTGAGAATGAATATAATGTGAATCCCCAATCTTTGCAACTTAGATTAGATTAGAGATTAGTGATAAAAATTGCATCGATGCTACTAAGTAGGATTCTGATTTTTTTTCACAGCTTGCAGCCAAATGACATTTTGAAAAACAAGGGAGTTATATTTAAAACATGTCGATATTTTTTCTGAATGAACACAACTTTTTTTTTCATCAGTCAAACGTCTTGTATTGGGCATCAGTCCTTACCATCCAATAACCAAACATTTGTTTGCCCAAGCAACCCTGACTCGCAATATGGTCTGGATTGGCATAGACAATATAGTGTCGCCACCCTGTCGGGTTGCTACGAAAAAGGCACATAAATATTTTCTTACTGGTTCGTAAGGACGGCAGTTGGATACAAGACTGACGTTTGCTCGCCGAGTAAAAAGTTCCAAATTAAAAAATGTTCCAACCTCATTATGTCTACATAATATATCAATTCATGTGCGCACCTCGTCGTATATTGTTTATTGAGGATACCAAGGACAGCAGTTCCATAGAAGACTGACGTTTGCTCGCCGAGAAAAATGTTCCTGTCCTTAGATTTTAATTATTATTATTATTATTTCGTATTATGTGTATCATTATTCACGCTACTCGTGATCTAGCAACAATCCCACAAGGAGTGCCACCCGAGGTATGCTATTAGCTTCAGTAACATCGAACCATTTACTTTTAGAGTCATGGGCACGCCTCTGACCTAGAGGTTCTTGTTTTGTCGTGCCGTTGCTTTTACTTCACGGGAAGGCCTTTCGCCACTTGAGAAGATATATAGCTTTGTATGAGCGTCCATGTGCTGTGGGTCCTTCTGACACGTACATACAGGACGGGTACGAGGAGGGTTTGAGCATATCGACCTCATTCGGGGCTATTCTTAGACATTTTAGTCGTCAGTTGAACCCACGCTTTTACAAACTAATGATGCATTTGTATGAAGACCTGTCAATCCAAGATGACCGCAAATGAACAGCTGATTTGTGTTCATACAAATATTACAAAATTCGGTAGGTAAGAATGACCGTGCTGATGAAACTTCCAGCTCAGGCACCATTAGTTTGTCAAAGCGTGGGCTCAACCGACGACTAAAATGTCTAAGAATAGCCCTGATTATGTCTATATCAATATATTCATGTGCGCACCTCGTCGTACATTGTTTATTGAGGATGCTAAGGACGGCAGTTCCACAGAAGAATGACGTTTGCTCGCCGAGAAAAATGTTCCGACCTCATTGTGATTTATGTGCGAACCTCTATACATTACTGTAACATTTACATATTGTTTACTGAGGATGGAAAAATAATAATGCTCTGGCCAATCTATTGATTTTTGTTTGAATAATTCAGCGAGGCTTTGTTTCTAGGAATTTATGCTTGCGTTGCATTACCCACTCCGACATCAGTGTTTGATTATTTTATATCGCTCTGTGTGCGAACGCAAACTTCACATAAAGTGGACCATCGATTGCCTCCCATCACTGGCGCCCCTGCTCTTCGTGAGAAATCGCCATAAAGAAAAAGAAGAAGTGTAACCGTGTGGGCATGTGGCTACTAAAATATCGATCGACTAACCTGCAGTATATTGAGAAGAACTATTCCATATTTATTTTTTATATATTTAAGCACTAACGTGCCCTTACTTAGAAGAGTCTCTTAAAATCACAATGAGATTCAGGGTATGCTCTCATTGGTCAACATCTGCTAAATGACATCATTTTACAGATGAGAACCGACAAATAAACAGATAGAAGCGTTTTCCAAAATATACATGCATCTCAGACGCTTTTTAAAAGTACATAATAAAGTGTACAGATGCTGGAGAGATGTTTTCCGGGATCTGTTGCCGTGGTCTGTGGGAGCTGGAGCTTCCGGACGTTTCGCCCATTTTCGCTCACAGTTCTCATCAAGATCATCTTCATTATCATCATACTTCACGCTGAAGAAGCCCATCGTAGAAATGGGCGAAACGTCCGGAAGCTCCAGCTCCCACAGACCACGGCAACAGATCCCGGAAAACATCACTCCAGCATCATCAGCCGGCCGTGTAAGCCTAAAACTCTTATTCAAAGTGTACAGAGCCTGTCGCAAGAAGACAATTAGGTAGATGGAAATGAAACAATTTTGTCTTCTGAGTACGCTGAGGATATTTAAATATCCACAAACGATTTCGCAAACATATCGTTTGCATCTTCAGGTGGTCTATACTCTATACGGTATGTTTGCGAAACCGGTTGTGGATACTTAATTATAGGTAAGTACTCAATGTAATCAGAAAACAACATCGTTTTATTATTATCTGTTAAGATGAATGAATAAGGTTAAAGGTGTATGTAATGTACTAGAGCAACTCCGAATTGTCTTCCCAAATGTTGTGCCGAGATTTGAGCCTTTGTGAGGTGCTATGTCTTCCCTATTGCTCTAAATGGTATGGAGAGATGGACGCTCACGCAGGCATTGGAGATTTTGACGAATTGAAGCATTTGGGATGTGTGTCTACCGAAAAATGCTTCGGATCTCTTGGCGTGATCGGGTCACCAATGAAGAAGTCCTCCGACGTATGCGGACTACAAAGGAACTTCTGCCAACCATTAAGCAGAGAAAGCTTATGTACTTCGGTCACGTTATGACTGTTATGAGAAATAACGTCTTCTTTATCTTATCGTACAGGGTAAGGTTGAGGAGAGAAGATCTCAGGGATGCCGAAGGATCTCGTGGCTGAAAAACCTGCGACAATGGTTTAACAAAGGCCATGTTACGAGCCGCAGCATCCAAGGTCAAAATAGCCATGATGATCGACGCTCTTTGATAGAAGTGGCACCAATAGAAGAATGATGTACTGACCTCTCTGTCCTTGTTGCCATATACGATGCCGAGGTTGGGCATGGCTCTGAGGATAGCCACCAGCGACTGTATCGTGTTGCTGTAGACCACGGGCCGGTATTGCTTGAAGTCTTCATTCGTGAAACCACTTTCGTGGATAATTCTGGAAGAAAGAGAAATCACATATTAACAATTAGTTAAGTTTTTTTATTTTATTTTATTAACGGACATGATTATCCATTTACATAATTTTATGACAAGGTAATTTACAATGAATAACAAAGAAAGAAAAAAAATCAAGGATTAGTATTACATAAAATAGCAGTCAAATAAAATACCTATACTTTCTTCAGCAAAATAAAGCTCTACGGAATTCTTACTTAGTAGTAAGTAGTTCCACGTTAGTTAAAAGTAGTTGTTTGTCTGTGTTAGTGTAATAATAAGTCTCTCTAGTAATAAATAGACACTTAGGTATATAATTTGTATTTTTTCGAGATTGGTTGAGTCGAATGTTCTGGTAAAATCTAGCAAGTAGCGATTCCCCATGTTTCAAGGATGATCTTTATTTTAAGTATAAAATAAGGACCGAAGTCCCATGTAGCTACTGAAAGACCGTCATAATACACTGTGCAAATGTAACTCTGAACCGAATAAATTGTGTGAAATAGATAAACCGCAGTTTAAATGAAATACATATAACCTGCGTAAAAACATAACAATATATTATAGCTTTGCAAGGTGCGTCCATGTGTTGCGGGTCCTTCCGACACATACTCGTACATACAGGACGGGTATGAGAAGGGTTCGAGCATAGATCGCGATGAAAAGGGATGCAAAATATCTCCTCAGTGGCTTGGGACAGGAATGGATAAGATACAACGATGAGCTTTATAATATCTATGAGGCTCCCAGACTCTGTACATGCTAAATTAAACAGGCTAAGATGGACCAGACATGTGCAGAGAATGCCATATTCACGGGTACCAAAAAGGATCCTTGAGGGACATCCGGGTGGGAAAAGAAGAGCTGGCAGACCTAGGCTGAGATGGAAGGATGGAGTGAGGAAGGACGCAAACCAACTCCTGCAGGTGACAGACTGGAAAGCCGCAGCGGTAGACAGGAGGAGTTGGCTGATGGAGACCAAGGGGAGATATGAGCTGTAGGGCCATGGAATAAGAAGAAGGTAGAGATGCATGCTTTTAGAGCAACCATACTTAATCTGCGCCCCTTTTTGTACGGCCCTAAACACATTTATTATCAGGGACGTGATTAACAAAATCTGGCATTCTACATTTCGTATACAGGAATCGACTTACTGATTCTCACCTTGATGACGTATTGAGGATAGCATGCAGCAATTATAAACCTAATTAAAATAAATGAAATTGATGAAAATTTATCTCAATGTCAGACATCACACAAAATCTAAATCTAAGCTACAAGGATTTGTATCATTTGAGATTCATAATAAATGCATTCCCACAAGCAGACACGCATAATTTCGCGCTCACACATGCCGCATGTGGACTTACAATATAAAAACTCAATTCTCAAATGGACATAAGCCCTGCAACTCTTGCCGACCTTCCCTGAAACAGGGGCGACTTTGGCAAAGTGAACCATTTATTACAGTATGGGTGGTCAGCCTCATACCAACCTATAAGTCAACACTAATTTTGAAATAAACGCTTGGATAGGTACATGTTACTTTTGAGTTTTACTTTTTCACTAGTGAAGCTTTTAAGGAACCGTATGCTGATAATGATAAGTGATATGTACTATTATAATTCTGTTTTAGTTTATAATTTTTACAATCTCAAATTATTTTCCAAAAATATTGGGGGTGGGGGGTTCCATGATTGTTTTCGTCATACCAGTATAGTGTAGCGGCCCGCGTAGCTTTTCAAATATATGTATGTGTAATGTGGCCCGAAGACTAAAAAGGTTGAGTATCATTGTTTTAGACTTTAGAGGGTTAATCTGGGTTTGGCGTCATTTTAAAACTAGAGTTGCAATTTTAATTCGTTACCGGATGCAGCTTGACTCTTTGAGGGTTTTATTGACCGATGTCTTGATGTGTTATGTGTGTCGTCTATGGCAGTAGGCCTGCAGCTATTGCCTGCATGAGCGAGTTCTGGTTGCCCACAGTGGCCGGCATTGTGCGCAGAGATTAATGCTCTCCTTGTTGCATGTAATCTTGTACTCTACATATAACGTTGCACTCTACATACAGTCCACACTGACTGATACTGCACTGGGCAGATAACGCTTGCAATAACAACGCTCCAAGCGACATAATATTTAATAACTTCATATTCTATAATATTTTGGATGGTTGATGCATTAACACTGTGAAAATTCATCTTTTTTTTTAGTTATTACAACTCTGATTTATTTTCACTCTTTATTATTTTTTTAATTTTTGGACACAAACGTTTTCGACTATACAGTAATCATCATAATATTCTATAGATTATTTATTTGGAGAACGGCGCCGGAGGTACACAATGGCATATTGTTCCCAACTTGCATGCATGGAAGTGAAGCATGGACAGTGAAATGAGTAAAGTATGTACGGTGGAAATGAAGCATGACAGGACTAAAACTCTGAAGGAGTGAGTAAATAATGAATGGGCAAAGAAAAGATGTAAGTTGAAAGAGGATGTGAAAGTTAAGGTACAAAAGAATGTGATGAGATGGTTTGGGCATGTGGAAAGAATAAATGATGATAGACTGACAAGGTATATATATAAATATTTATAAGTATACAAAGGAAGTGTGAAAGGAAAAAGAGTAAAGGGACGACCGAGAAAAGTATGGAGTGATCAGATTGAGGAGATTGTGAATGAATGGAATACACAAATCGAACGTTAAAGAAGGAAATGTATGAAAAAGGGGATCGATATGAATGAACTGAAAGAGTTATGCAATGATTGGAAAAATGGAGGCAAATTTTCCGAGGCTTTGGCCACCCCTAGCGGAATGGCGACAGAGTTGCAGTTACATTTGATATCATATTGACATTGTGAGGATTCATTTTGAATTATTAATGTAAAAAAAAAAACACAAGTTTTTCTTCACGAGTTGATGTATATCCTCGAGCGCTTTCCATGCTATCACACCATTATTTGTCCTCTTGACAGGCAAGACAAACTTGACAAACAAGCACTAAGATGACGAGATGTCGTCGTTGTTTAATTAATAATAATTATTTATGTTGCATAGAGCGCTGTGCCTGCGAGGTTTCTGGTACAATATCTCAGCATGCACTTTAAGCTGCACATACAGTGTACACGCTCGCTATAAATATAAACAGTGTAAGGTTTACACGACCGCCAGCTCATTATTACACACTATATCAATAATTACACATCCATAATGCTTCACAAACTGTGGAAGAATCTATTTAAACTTTGTGCACTGTAACTTGAATACGAGTTGCAAAACTTGAGTAAAGTAAAGATTGCGGAAAGTATTAAAGAGTGGTTTTCTCCAAAATCTGCCGTTTTTGTTTGTTTGAACTTGATTTTCTTCATCACTGTAACTCTTTGCTAAGACCATAAAGTGTAAGAAACAAAAACGGCAGATTTTGGGGAAAATCACTCTTTAATAATTTCCGTAAACTTTACTTTACTCAAGTTTTGCAACTCGTACTAAGGGTACTGAGTGCGTTTTTTTTTTTAAGAAATCCTGTGCGGGAGACTCCCTAGATTTCAGAGACTTTAGGGATCTATGACATTGTTGTAGTGCCGCAGAGGTGTTGTTTACGAGCTTGGTCGTCGCTACAAAGCGCCAATACTCAAGCCAGACCCAGTTGCTGTAAGGCTGGATGGACCTTTTAGTGACCGGTCTTTGATAAAGCTTTTATGAATTTTTCAACCCATCGAAGAGCATATTTGAAAATATAAATGGCATATTTTTTGTGCTCCGCTGAAATTCGAGCCCACAACCTTCCATTTACGAGTCCGAAGTGTGACCACTAGACTACGTACCGGCAAGTCTAATCTAAATCTAAGCTGCAAAGATATATATCATTTAAGATTCATATTAAACGCATTCCCACAAGCAGACACATATAAAATCGCGCTAACACATGCCGCATGTGAACCTACAATATAAAAACCCAATCTCAAATAAACATAAGCCCTGCAACTCTTGCCGACCTTCCCTGAAACCAGGGTGGCATTGGCAAAGTGATTACGAATTTATTATTTTGCAATGTTTGGATTCTTGTATTTTCTGCATTTTTCTTCCATGTACTTTTCTATAGCTGTATTTTTTTATGGCTGGTCATGTATTGCACCCTCCACATGACTAAGCTGGAATAAACATTTATTATTATTATTATTATTTAAGTTTGAGAAGCACCTGACAATGAATGTTGCTGTGTTGATCATGCGCACGTTGCACTTTTGAATGAACACTAAGCAATTATAATTTCTCTCGATAAACACGATCACTGAACAAGTAAATGCCTGGCAGCACAACAGCTGTATGCAACCACTGAAGGAAGACAACTAGAAGAAGAAGAGGGAGGCCCAACAGTGATTCAACATGGCCGCCCGTGATCAGCTGATTCGGTTCAAATGTTCCACGTATAAATTTTATTGTATAAAAATATTTGGGTACAATGGGACAGAAAATCTGCCTATCATTAGTTGAAAAATAAAAATCTTAATTGCAAGGCTAAATGCATTTCTTTGCCAAATTTCGCCAAATTTCCTGGCCAGAAACAGGTATTAACATTATTAATGAATAAATCATTATTTTTATGAATTATTAATTAACAATTACCCAATGACATCTGTTGAATGGGGGTCCGCATCTTCTTGAACATACCAGAGCTGGCCTGGAAGTCTCATCCCCACGGTAATTCTTTCCTACCGAATATTGGTAATATTTGTATGAAGACTAATAATATAATAATATTAGGATAATTTATTTGGTGAGCGCTGTTTTTGTGTGTATCACACTTCAAGAGCCCTTTACGAGCTTGGTCGTCGCTTTAGACAGCGCCAATTATCAAGCAAGACCCAATTGTTGTAAGGTTGGATGGACCTTTCAGTGACCGGTCTTTGGTAAAGGTTTATGAATTTTTTCAACCCGGCGAAGAGCAGATTTGGAAATATAAATGGTATATTTTTGTGCTCCGCCGGGATTTGAATCCACAACCTTCCATTTACGAGTCCGAAGTGTTGCCACTGGACTACAGACCGGTCCAAGAATCAGCCGTTCACTTGCGGCCATCTTGGATTGACAGGTCTTCATACAAATATTACCATATTCGGTAGGTAAGAATTACCGTCGTGATACAAAAGAATGTGATGAGATGGTTTGGGCATGTGGAAAGAATGAATGATGATAGACTGACAAAGTATATATACAAAGAAAGTGTGAAAGGAAAAAGAGGGAAGGGACGACCGAGAAAAGTATGGAGTGATCAGATTGAGGAGATTGTGAAAGAATGGGATATACAAAGTGAGCGTAAAAGAAGAAAATGCATGAAAAAGGTGATGGATATGAATGAATTCAAAGAGGTATGTAAGGAAAGGAAAAACTAGAGACAGCTCTGCAGAGGCTCTGGCCTCCCCTAGCGGAATGGCGACGGAGTTACAGTTACAGTATGAGACTCCCAGCCCAGCTTAGTCGCTGGTATGGTCAAGAATGTTTCTAAACATGTAAAAATAAATAAATAAATTGTACACTTCGAAACCGCTTTTAAATACAAGATGGAGAGGAAGAAGAAGGTAGGTATTTATTCATAAAAATTCCGCGAATCAATTCGAGTGCATATCACTGGCATACGTTTTAATTAATTTCTCCCGCCGAGTTTGCGCAAAAAGACGAGCATTGTGGCGGTTTTTGCGCAAAAAAATCCTCAGCGGCGTTTCGCACGAGTGATGGGTGCAAAAAGCGATGGAAAAAGAACGTGATGAAGTGTGCGAGAGATGCGAAATGTAAAAATAATAAAAAAAAAACATAGCATTTTATTAATAAATAATTGCTCAATCAATAAAAACAATGGTGGAAATGAAATAGGAAAAAAAATTGATTTTACGATTAAGATGCTGAATGGTATGCAGCGACGGGCACAGCATTTTAGTCGTGGATAGGCAAAAATAATTATTTACGCAGTTAAAAATTATGCTTTATTTTCTTCAACTTTTATTTTTTGAGTAGTTACTAACGTTTTCGGGGGAGAACCTTCATCTTCAGGTAACAATTTAAACATCTGATTCATTTATTTGATACACGGTATTAGCCTTTCACAAAATATAAAAATAAAATATTTTGTACAGATTAAAAAAAATAACAAATTGCAAATGCCGCATGTGCACTAATTATAAATTAAAACCGCAACTTCAAATGAACATAAACCCTGGAACTTTTGCCGACCTTCCCTGAAACAAGGGTAGCATTGGCAAAAGTGAACCAAGTATTTAACAGCATGGGGAGTCTTTAGCTATACTATATAATCTAAGTTGCAAATCCCCATCATACATCTTCGATAGTTCATTTTAACGTATGAACTATCTTTATAATCGATAATCTAGGTTGCAAAGATAAATTAACATTGAACATTCATATAAAAGGCATGCCCACAAACTGACACCTGTAAGTTCGCGCTCACAAATGCTGCATGTGTACTTACAAATAAAATCTAAACCGCAAATGAACATAAGCCCTGCAACTTTTGCCGACCGTATCTGAAACATGGGTGACATTAGCTAAGTGAACCATTTTTTACAGTACGGATTAAGTATACCAAGCTATAAATATATAAATTAATTTTTATTTATTTTTTATTTTCATTTCAAAAATATTACTGACGTCAAACGTAACATATTTTGAAGCCATTAAATTTGGGCGGACTCAATTTATATTAATTTCATGCACAACAATGCTCAACATTAGTGGCATATTGTTATGGTAAAAGGGGTAAAAGAAACAGTTTAGTTTTTTTTTTTCGCCTGTCAACACTTTCCCGACCCAAATCCAGTTGCCACATGAAATAATGAAATGCAGATGAAATAATTTCTCATTAGGTGAGTGAAAATTTCCCATACAAAATAATGTACAGAGTTTCTAACTGACTAAGACGCCATTGCACATTCTAAATTAAAAATATTTTATTTTAATTAAAATACACATTAGATAAATAGCAAGTTTACACAATAGGCAAGGTTTACTCAGTCTAAATCTAAATCTAAGCTGCAAAGATATATATCATTTAAGATTCATACGCATTCCCACAAGCAGACATGTATAATTTCGCGCAAACACATGCCGCATGTGGACCTACAATATAAAAACCCAATCTCAAATGTACATAAGCCCTGCAACTCTTGCCGACCTTCCCTGAAACAGGAGTGACATTGGCAAAGTGAACCATGTTTTACAGTGTGGGTGGTCAGCCTCATACCAACCTATAAGTCAAGGAATACAAACAATTAATTACATTTAAGTAAAACAAACAAACACTAAACAATTAAACAGTAAAAATTAAAACCTACAAAACATATTCTATAAAAAGGGAAAAATATTTTTTTGAAAGCCTCAGCCTTAAGCGCCAGCATTACAGATCAACCGCCATTTTTCCGGTCCTTGCATACTTCTTTCATTTCATCCAGAATGTCATTTCATGCCTCATTTTAAATGGGAAGCCGATCGGAATCGAGTTGTATGGCACCCTTCGCCACTGGTATATATTATTGTTGTGCTCCGCCGGGATTCGAACCCACAACCTTCCATTAACGAGTCAGAAGTGTAAACCACTAGACTAAGACCGGTCAAACCTTGTTGATAATTATTTGAAGACTGATATGACAAGACCTCGCTGACGCCCTAAGACGTAAGAGATTTAGCACGCCAAAAGTTTCTGATTATCCTTCTATTTGTTTCATATTGGTTGATGCCAGTGTAGGAACTCATATTTTTCAGAGTTACGGGTAATGGAATCTTCAACTCTGTGTTTTAGTAACCGTCTGTTCACATAACAACAATAGAGCTAATTTGAACCGTAATGCATGAAAATGATTCATTTATAATTAATTACCAACAGAACAAACAAGACACTAAATTTAATTGGTCAATATTCATAAAAAAAAAAATATATACAATAATTTGAGAATATTTATAAATCGTAAAATTATTTATTAACCGGTTCACTCTTTTACGGGTTTTCTCAGGCAATTGTGTAAAATTCAACCCAGCGAAGAGCAAATTTGAAAATATAAATGGTATATTTTTTGTGCTCCGCCGGGATTCGAACTCACAACCTTCTATTTAGAGTCCGAAGTGTTACCACTAAACTATGGACCGGTCTCGACCACCAATATCAAAATAATTGTTTTCCTTTTCCCTAGCAACGTGGCCGAATTCCCATCACATTTCTCTCTCACTAGACTCGAGACATTTTTTTAATTTAGAACTTTTTTCCTCGCAAGCAAAAACTTCTTGTATGGGACTGTCGGTCATAGTAAACAACATCAAAATATGTGTTTGCCTTTCCCCTAGCAACACGGTCGAATGCGCGTAACATTTCCTCCTTCATTTAATAAATGTCCCGAGTTCGTTGGTTTATTTAGAATCGACTTTGAAAATGAGTCCATTAGACAAAATTTTGTCCAGCTAGCATGTTCTAGACCAGTGGTTCCCAAACTATGGTACGCGTACCACCAGTGGTACGCGACGCTTCTTGAGGTGGTACGCAAGCAGCCATGGCCATAGTACACACATAGTAAATAATAAGATAAAACGTTTTTCAATTTCGCGCTTCAAGTTAAGTACAACTGAGCCAAATATTTCCTCTTTTGTTTCGAACATGCAGCATCATTTTTCAGACTAAGACAGGCCTGTCCCGCCACGATTACAAAAATACCAAATCTGGCCCTCCACAATATTATGTTGGACACCCCTGCACTAAGAGTATTGTTTTTTTTTTCTATAATAAATAAATAAGCATAATGTTTCCATTAACAGTTCGCTCTTCCAGTTCTTGTTTATCGTATACGCCAATCTTGTCAAATATGACTTTTTCATGCAGTTGTCTTAAGAATAAAATTCTACACAATCTGAGCTAAGAAAAACCGTAAAACTCGAAAATGTGAGAGTTCTTTTAAACATTTTTTAAAATAAATTTCTTGTTTTCATAAGACACATTGGTCCAGTACACCTGCAAACATTGCTCATGTAAAATTTTCTCAATGGCGTATACGATAAACAAGAACTAAGGCAGCGAGTTGCAGTTTTTATTACTTTACCATTTTAATGATTTTTTTAACTGTTGCACTTCAGTGGTACGCCACTGATTTATAATTTCATTAGTGGTACGCGAAATTAAAAGTTTGGGAACCACTGTTCTAGACGACACACTGTGCGCTTGACTTGAGATGGGTTGGCAAGCGTGTGGAAGCCCCATGAAACATCAACAAGTTATCAGGCCCCATTGTGCAGCGCACCGATGTGAGCTATCACGACAGAGAATGCACGTAGCGCGGTCGGCGAGCTTTCACAGTTAATTTGTATAGAGTCGAGAGTCCGTTGTGAAGTTGGCCGTGTCCACCGAGTTTGCAAGGTTTAACTGCGATCAATAATGTACGGGAGCTAAGTGCATTAAAATTAGAGTGATGCTTTTGATAGAATATATACGTACAACCTTCATAATGGACTGAACAGATTTGAATTTAGATTTTATCTCGGCGGGGCGGTTAAACGCCATGCATGTATGGTAGTAAGGTTCTTGGCAAACGATAACGAAATATGTGTCATAATTTAGTTGTCTATGGAATCCATACCGAGTCTATGGTTACCAGTGGCGAAGAGTACCATACAAGCCGATTTCCATCGGTTTCCCGTTAAAAATGAGGCAAAAATGATAATAAAATAGACTGCATGGTTTCAATGGGGAAAAAATACGTATTGTTTCTTTGGTTTTAAATGTATTTTTTTTACTTTGTGCCTATTTTTTTTACTACTTTGTGTCATCATTTTAAAAGGGAAGCCGATGGGAACCGGCTTGTATGGCACCCTTCGCCACTGATGGTTACTGATAAATACTGATACTAAATATCGCCACCTTAAAGGTAAAACTGATTCACTGATTTGAGAAATCGTGGATAAGAATTTTATCGGGTGTAACTTCTCATAAAAAGTGAATTCATTATAAGGTAAGACTCACGAGAAACTTCTCAACTACAGGATTATCACGCTTTTGTAGTGTTTTCTCTCGTAGAAAATAGGAAAAAATTTGCATTTATCCAAGAAATCCGTGTAAGCTTAAAATATTCGTTATTCAGTTTTACCTTTTCAAATGTTCATTTGAGATTTAGGGTTTTTATGTTCTAGGTTCACATGCGGCATGTTTAAGCGCGAACTTATACGTTTCTGCTTGTGAAAATGCATATAATGTTACTCATCATTAAAACTTAGGTTATATTAGAGATTAGACCTTTAAGGTATCGATATAGTAAACATAGACGAGGGAAAGTGAAATGGTGGCTAGATGCGATAGGAATTTTAAATATTTATTCCATGTTGAGATTACAATACTGTTATACTCGTATAAATATCAATTAATGGTTTTGTGTGTTGATAATTGCCATCATAATATACAGAAATATCTATCAAATAATTATGCATGTGTGAAAGGTTCTAGTGCAAGCTAAACGCAACTAAAAAACGCAACTAAGTTACACATATAGTGTAACTTATCCTGCTCGGTGCTATTCACACACAGAAAATCCACGGCTCATCTGCTACTTAAAGTGAATTTTCCATACAAAAAAAAATGCGATGATTTTGAGAAAAATAAACTTGTAAACTTGTAAAACGACAACACCAGTTGGAGATGACGGCGTTTGCACGAAATCATACTTTTTCAATTTAAATTACGAAGGATTAAGTGAGGTTTACATTATATCGCACACAGCAAATGATTTGTTACACTGCGCAGAATCAAATTCAATCATTATCTCAAAAATCATAAATTTTGGGGATGACGGCGTTTGCAGTTATACGACTCGTATATATATAGTATTGCTCCTTGACTGATAGGTTGGCATGAGGCTGACCCCCCGTGCTGTAAAAATCGGTTCACTTTTGCCAATGCCACCCCGGTTTCAGGGAAAGGTACTACAGGAGTTGCAAGGTTTATGTTCATGTGAGATTTTGTTTATTTGTATGCACGCATGCAGAATGTGAAGGCGCGAACCTACATGTGCCTGTCTGTGGGCATGCATTTCATGTGAGCCTTTTTTTTTTTTTTAAGAAATCCTGTGCGGGAGACTCCCTAGATTCTAAAGACTCTAGGGGTCTATGACACTTGTTGTAGTGCCGCAGAGGTTTTAAATGTTAACATATCTTTGCAGCTTCGATTATTGTATTTTCGAGTGGAATAGAAGTAAAAACAAATCAATGACGGTCACTTAAAACATGTTAACAGTAAAGCAAACAGTTTGCATTGATCCGCAGTCAAGTTTATCACGTTTCTGAGTGATTGAGATGACTCATGCCAGTCATGCCGCATTATAATTATGATAAACTGTCTGTCCGAGTGATAAAACCGCGTGACGAAATGTCATGATACACCACAGCTTAATTAATGCATGAGTGTGTTGTGTAAACAAGGCAGGAAAAATGTAGCTAGTCATACAAAAGTATCGGGTAGTGTGACTCAAGCTACGGTAATAGTGAAAGTAAAAGAAAAAAACAAAAAAACGGTATTTTCAACGTTAGTATAGCGAGTTTATACTGAATGAAAAAGACACACTTATGTCAATCGCGTCTAATTTAATCTAATCTAAGTTGCAAAGATATGTTACATTGGAGATTCACATTATATGCATTCTTACAAGCAGACACGAACAAGTTCGCGCTTGCACATGCCGCATGTAAACCTACTACATAAAAACCAAATCTCAAATGGAAATTCACCCTGCAACTCTTGCCGTCCTTCCCTGAAACAGGGGTGACATTGGCAAAGTGAACCATTTTTACAGCATGGGTGGTCAGCCGCATACCAATGGGTAGTCTTGGGTAGTTTTTGTAATCAACTTGTGCTAACGTTGAAAATACCGGGCGTAACTTTTTAACGCGTCCTCCCCGAAGGATAGCATATAGTGAGTGGAACCTATTTATTTTTACAGTTTTAGAAGAGAGCCTTACGCCAACCGCTTCGGTTGATGAGGGTGCTTCCCTGCTCCTGGAGCGGCTGGTACTCATTTCTTGTGAAGGCTGAGTAAACGTTGCCGTTATTTTATTTTAGGTTTGAAATAAGCACAGAAACGGGAAATCACTTGTGACACCATCGTGTGGTGGGATTCTAACCCGAGCTCTCGGCATGGAATGCAAGCGCTCTTACAACTGAGCTATCAACCGGACAGTGACGAGCAAACTACTACATATATTATAAGTGAAGCCGAACCTTGTATAGGACAACCTTACTTAGCAACCTACAATGTATAATCTAAGTTGCAAATATACATTACATTTAAGATTCATGTTACATGCATTCCCATAAGCAGACACGTACAAGTTCGCGCTCACACATGCCGCATGTGGACTTACACCATAAAAACCCAATCTCAAATGTACATAAGCCCTGCAACTCTTGCTGACCCTCCCTGAAACAGGGGTGAAATTAGCAAAGTGAACCATTTTTCAGTATGTATCTAATAGCAACCTTAAGCACAAATCGTCGTTAGATTACATAAGTATATATCTCGTTTCGACCTAGATTTTTTTTTCAATTAATATCAGTCCTACATCCATTTTTCATTTACGTACAATATAGTAAAAAGTGTTATTCAAAAACATTTCATCCAAAGATGATCATGATTTTTGTATTTGAATTCAGTCTAGGGCTGATCCAAGGATCTGCGGTATTCGAATAACGGTGCAAGTCCCTCCCATGATTATTAATCACCGGATATGTCTCCCATCTGATGTCCTTGGGCTGTGCGCGCGGGCATATCGCCGCGATACATCTCCAGTCTTCCGGACTTCAAGGACGTCCATGCCCTGGACTGGAAGTCTCATCACCACGGCAATTCTCACCTACCGAATAGCGGTTAGCAAACTTAGGAAACTCCGTATAGCACAAAAAAAACATGTAAGAGCTATGCTACACGTAAGACTCTCCGACAGAATAAGGAACACAGAGCTACGGGTAAGGTCGGGAGTAACCGATGTCGTAGAGAGAGTGGCAAAGCTAAAGTGGTCCTTTGCGGGATATGCTGCTACAACCACCAAGATGGACGAAGACATTGGTAGAGTGGAGACCTCGGGAAGATAAGAGAAGCAGAGGGAGACCTCCCACGAGATGGTCGGATGATATACGAAGGCTTGCTGTAGACTGGATTCAAAAAGCGCAAGACAGAGATGGATGGAGAGATATGGGGGAGGCCTATGTCCAGCAGTGGATGGAGATGGCTGTATAAGAAGAATATCGGTAATATTTGTATGAAGACTAATCAGCTGTTCACTTGCGGCCATTTTGGATTGACAGGTCTTCATACAAATGCATCATTAGTTTGTCAAAGCGTTGGCTCAACGGACGACTAAAAGAATAATCTAAGAATAGCACCGTATGTATTTCGAGAGAGACTGTTAACTCACACAGATAAACACAACATATAAACTCACATTCGTAAGATTATTATAAAGTGACAACGGCATTTTGACGTCTTCAATTAACGCTGTTTTTTTTTAGTAAATTTATTTATTGAATAAAGTGCGGATAAGAACGAAGTGTATTTAGCCAAAGTATTCGTTTCACCTCAATCATAACGTTTACTTTAAAACTGTACGGAAACTGAAACGGCTCCTCTATTGAGTGTTTTCATTTCAAGGCATTTTTTGATAAAACTCTATGGTTGGGATACAGGATGTTATTTTGACAGCTGACAACTTTATCAGATAGGTTTCCCGGAGAGGTTTGTTTGATTACGATAAGGCTGGGCAAACCTGTGCGATATATACATCAATGAAAGCATTTTGGATATCCTAAAAATAAACGTTGCGGGATTAAGGTATAAGCCAAATTGAATGTATAATCATTAAGCATGGTTCAGACGTATCGAGTTCTAGTGCATTAGTAGCTGAGGTGTGTGTGTGTGGGCAGCCATTTTCAGTATGCGTTTTGTGTTGACTTTCATACCCGGCCGAATGAGAAACTATTTTTTCAATATTTTAAGCGTTCCTTGACTTATAGGTTAGTATGAGGCTGACCACCCATACGGTAAAAAATGGTTCACTTTGCCAATGTCACCCCTGTGTCAGGGAAGGTCGGCAAAAGTTCTAGGGTGTATGTTCATTTGAGGTTTGGATTTTATTTGTATGTACACAATCAGCATTTGTAAGCGCGAACTACACGTGTTTGTTTGTGGGCATGCATTTGATATGAGCTTTAATTGTTAATATATCTTTGCAACTTAGATTATATATTTTAAGCGTTATAATGTTGCATTATCAGTATGCGTTGATTTTTGCCATTATCTAAGTTCGATGTCTTTTGCCACTGACACAGTTTGAAATTTTTTTGACGTTGTCAAAGTTAGATGTTTTTTTGCCATCATCACATTTTGTGTTTCTTTGCCAATTTTACATTTCGATGTTTTTTTTATCTTTGGTCACAGTTCCATGTTTTCTTTGCCTCTGTAACATTTTGATCTTTTTTTTTCCATTGCCACAGTCAGTGTATCTTTGACAATGTCACAATTCGATGTCTTTTTTTGCCAATGTCACAGTTCGACTTTTTTTTGCCATTATTATCGCAGTTCGATGTTTTTTTGCCATTGTCACATTTTGATGTTTTTTTGCTAGTGTCACAGTTTGACGTTTTCTTTGCCATTGTCACAATTCGAAGTTTCTTTGCCACTGTCACACTTACATGTTTTTTACTATGCATTACTATATTTTTCAGCGTTAAATATTGCATTATCAGTACATATTCCTGACATTATCTCCTGTTAAATTGATTGCCATTTTTCCATCATCACAATTCAATGTTTTTTTTTGCCATTATCACCACGCGTTGGATGTTGCCACTGTCACTAGGCACACTCTCAGTGTTGCCATTATCAGCGTGTTAGTAGTGTTGCCATTATCTGCCGCGGCGTCAGGCTGGTATCCCTGGCGTACAGACCTTAGGAGGGGAGCAGGGGGGGCCGAGGAGGGGGGCGGGGTCCCGATCAATAGCACGTACCGCGGGGCAGGGGAGGCCAGAGACAAGCAAACGCTACGTCAGATGCACTAAATTTTTTTTAAATTATTTTTTTATAAAAGTTTAAGGGTTTTTGTATGCACATTGTCAAGATTCATTTGAAATCTTAGAAATTTTTTTTCTTCGCGGGTTGGTATGAGGCTGACCACTCGTACTATAAAAATGGTTCACTTTGCCAATGTCACGCTTTTGCCAAGGTCGGCAAAAGTTGCAGGGTTTATGTTCATTAGAGGTTTGGATTTTAATTTGTAAGTACACGTGCATCATTTGTGAGCGCGACCTTACACGTGTCTGTTTGTGGGCTTGCATTTAATATGAGCCTTAAATGTAAACATACCTTTGCAACTAAGATTACATATTATAGTTGAGTTCAATATCTCGAGCGCATTCGGAGTATTAACACACCATTTTGAAGTTGTTTTGAAAATGATGTAAGTATAGAAAATCCAACAAGGGTTGACGAAATTAAAGTACAATTCTTCAATTCTCTTCACCGTGAAAATAACTAGGGTTGCCACATGCGACCCCTTCGAGGAAAACGTGGCAAGACATACCGTCCTCCCAGTGCTTGTTTGGCTTATCTACCACTTGATTCAAAGATGACCTTTAAATGTTTTTTTTAAGAATCACATTCTACACAATCTGAGCTAAGAAAAAAACATATAACACATTCTATAATCTATAATCTAAGTTGCAAGGATATATTCATTTAAAGCTCTCAGATGCATGCCCACAAACAAGCACGTGTAGTTCGCGATTACAAATGCTGAATGTGTACCTACAAATAAAATCCAAACCTCAAATGAACATAAGCCCTACGATTTTTGCCGACTTTCCCTGACACAGGGGTGACATTGGCAAAGTCAACCATTTTTTACAGTATGGGTGGTCAGCCTCATACCAACCTATAAATCAAGGAATTAATGCGATGTTTTTAGTATTTTCAAAATCAATTTCTAGTTTTCATAAGACACACTGGTCCAGTACACATACACACATTGCTGATTTAAAATTACCTTTGCGGGAGATAAGACAAGCAAGCATATTTGAGACCTCCCTCATAATCAATACATTTAGAGAGTTGAATGGCAGTAAGCAATGCTTTAGCGGGTAAGGACACCCAATGCTCGCAGAGTCCACGCTGGTTACGACTACGATTCTGTGTCTAGGTAAATGGGCCAGTCACCAGCCGCATACATCATTCCATTCCATGCAGGATCTATCTCGTCTTGGCCTAGATCCACTCACCATTCCGCTAGGGGTGATCAGTACCTCCGCAGAGGTGTTGTTTCCTTGCACACTTCGGTCATTTCTTTTTTTCTCCCTCAACAGATTCCAGTCATTTACAATCTCGCAGATGTGATAAATTCTTTATCTTTGATATTTCATTTGTACATTATTTTTGTCAGTCGTTCATCGTCCATGCATTCTAAATGCCCGAACCATCTAATTATATATTTTTTTGTATTTTAACTACATATAATATTCACTCTCATACTGATTTCAAGAGTTTTATTTGACATTTCCAAATTTTTGTGTTTCTTGACTGATACGTTGGTATGAAGCTGAGCACTCACGCTGTTAAAACTAGGTTCACTTTTGCCAAGGCGGTTTCAGGGAAGATCGGTAAAAAATTGCAGGGTGTTCGTCATTTGAAGTTTTGATTTTAATTTGTAAATACACATGCAGCATTTGTAAGCGACAACTTACATGTGTCTGTGTGTGGGCATGCGCTTAATACGAATTTGAAATGTTAATATATCTTTGCAACTTAGATAATAGATTTTTTCTCTGAAGCGGGGGTGGAATGGGCAAATGTGAACCATATTAGCTATTACTTAGTAGAACATAGATATCATTAGATTCTTAAAGACATCCATCATTTCGTACGCATTCATGAAGAGAGTGATGAATAAAACAAAGTGGACACGCATCTGCAGAAGTACTGGCCGCCCCTAGCGGAAAGGCGGATGAATACGGAAACAGTTACTATAAATTCGTGACAATCCTGGGTGGGTCAAGGCCTCTTTCAACAGCTCCTCTTCGAGAGGAAATATTTCATATTAATTAGACCCTTGTGAAGCTCTCGTCCGCCATTCTGGATTTTATATTTTATACGATATTCTAATATTTTATATATAAGACTCTTCACGGGGAGCACACACACTGTAAAATGGCGGACCCCGGCGAAAATTGACTGAATTTATTATTCAAATTGGAAACCCCAGGATTCAAGGGCCTTTTAAGCCCTTCTCTGGCCGTGAAGAAATTACTTTTATTTAGTTTTTTTTTTTCTACAGCATAATCTTTCTGGGTCAAATTATGGCCCACCGCGCCGGTATAATCTAACAGGGTTATTCACAACGCATTTGATCCATAGCTTATCCACGGATCATCGTTTTTTTTTGTGTGTGGAAAATTCACGTTATGGGGCTTCCACACGCTTGCCAACCCACTACAAGCCAAGCGCACAGTGTGTCGTCTAGAACATGCTAGCTGGACAAAATTTTGTCTAATGGACTAATTTTGTCCAGCTAGCATGTTCTAGACGACACACTGTGCGCTTGGCTTGTAATGGGTTGGCAAGCGTGTGGAAGCCCCATTAGGTGGCGGTTGAGCCATGGATTTGCTGTGTGTGAAGAGCAGCGTTAGAGCTTAACGTAACGCTTGTGAACCTGAATTGGAAGGTAGTGGGTTGGATTCCACAGAATAAATTAAAAAAACAATGCTCTAATATGTGCTGCAATTTTTCTAACATTACTTATTCAATGTCACCTCTGTTTCAGGGAGGGTCGGATGTCGGATGTCGGATGTCGGATGTCGAACAAAATATTTCGACAAACGAAAAATAAATTTTATCAACGTAATCATATATAGGGTTTTCCAATAAGAGGTGTTATTTTGAATAGCCCGCTATTTCGGTAGCTGTCACTTTTGAAGCTGTTATTTTTTGACATTTGACAAGTAGAAACTACGCCATTACTAAAAATGGAACGATACACGCTGCAACAACACATTGAAATTATTAAAATTCACTACAAAAATTCCATCGAAAATTTCCGGAATTCCATCGAAAAATCATCATGACTGATAAGGCCCATTTCCACCTCGGTGGCTACGTCAACAAGCAAAATTGTCGCATCTGGGGCTCGGAAAACCCAAGAGTTATTGTTGAGAAGCCTCTCCATCCTCAACGTGTGACTGTTTGGTGCGGTTTATGGTCCGGCAGGGTCATTGGACCTTACTTTTTCGAAAATGATGTTGGATCAACGGTTACGGTGAATGGATTGCGCTATCGAGAGATGATTAATGATTTTTTATGGCCGGAGTTGGATGGTATTGATCTGGACAACGTTTACTTTCAACAAGACGGCGCTACGTGCCACACAAGCAACGAAACCATTGATCTTTTACGGGAAAAGTTTCCGGACCGTGTTATCTCTCGAAGAGGTGATCACAATTGGCCACCGAGATCTTGTGATTTAACACCGTGCAACTTCTTCCTTTGGGGCCACGTGAAAGATAAGCTTTACGCCAAAAGCCATAAAAAGAATAGTGATTGAAGTGAAATATTATTCCATGTTCTAAATTCTAAAACACATTTACTCTCTTTTGTTGGCACGTTTAGAAAATACCCAGTTTGGCATTTATATTGATTTTTTTCCAATTGACAGTTCGCTGCCTTAGTTCTTGTTTATCGTATACGCCATTGAGAAAATTTTACATGAGCAATGTTTGCATGTGCACTGGACCAATGTGTCTTATGAAAACAAGAAATTATGTAAAAAATATTTAAAAGAACTCTCACATTATCGAGTTTTACGGTTTTTCTTAGCTCAGATTGTGTAGAATTTGATTCATAAGACAACTGCATGAAAAAGTCATATTTGACAAGATTGGCGTATACGATAAACAAGAACTGGGGGAGCGAGTTGGTAGGTTACCTACAGACTGAATTTGGATTTTTTGTATGATGAGTGGGGTAGCGTATTTTTAATTCTCAAAGGATTGATTTCTTAGCCCATCCAGTTCTATATATCGATGCGAATAACTAATTATCTTTCTGTTATTATGCAGCTAAATGGTACTTTAAAACGAAATCATATAAAATCCTACTTGCAGTTTATTCTAAAATTTCTTTCAGTTTTTATGCAACTAACGGTACTTCAATAAGAAAATCTATTAAAAATCTTTGATCAAACATTTTACTTCCCGATTTTCTTTCTACGTTTATATTGCAACTAAATGGTACTTCAATGAAAAAATCTGTTACGAATCTTTTATCAAACACTATAATTGCTGATTTTCTTTCTACATATTTTATAATGCAACTAAATGGTACTTCAATACTAAAATCCGTTAAAAATCTCACTTCAAACACTTTATTTGTCGTTAGTGGGTTAAAAATAATTTCAGAAACTCTTTGTTTACATCGCGAAGCTATTTCAAGGTCACTTTTATACCGCCATTGCCATTGCCAATATTACGACTATCTGGCAGGGAAATGGTACTTTGATAGTAAAAGGGATGTAATAGCTTTGTTACAATAATGGTACTGCCAAATCCACTTGGAATTGTTCCAAGATTGAGTCCGAGGAGATAAAAGCCATTCAAAGAAAAAAAGTGCTCAGTCAGGATTCTAATTTTTTTTTTACAGAATTTATTTATTTTAGTGAAACTGTATCGCAATGTTATTCCGCTAGGGGTGGTAAAAAAAAAGTCTCCTCAGTGCTTGTTTGTCTTATGCACATCAGAGGTAAATTCACATGAGCAATGTTTTTATGTGTACTGGACCAATGTGTCTTACGAAAACTGGAAATTGATTTAAAAAATATTTAAAACAACTCTCACATTATCGTGTTTTAGGTTTTGTCTTAGCTCAGATTGTGTAGAATGTGATTACTAAGACAATTTCATTGCAATGTCATCTTTGAATCAAATGATAGATAAGCTAAAAAAGCACTGGGGGGACGAAAAGTTATTTATCTACTAATGGAGTCCACCTCAGAAGAGTCCACATATTCTAAATATCCCTCAGCCATGTGACGTCGACCATCTACAAACTATGATCTAAGTTGCAAAGAGATTTTAACATTAAATTTCATATTCAATATGATTTTTCAACAGCCCCCTCGGGAGCTGGGAGATCCCCGCTTCAAAACGCTTCGTCAAACGTGACCCCTTCGGGGAGAGCACGGCCAGGAGTTGCATTATATGTGTAGCTTAGTTGCGTTTTTTTATCCAACAATCCAGCGTTTCCTATAATCCGGCTTGACAGAAAAATTGGTTCCAGACTACCGAGCGCCAACTGCGTTTTCTAAAAACTTGAAATGAAAAAAAAATAGGTACTTACTTCATTTGTTTAACTATGGTACTTTTGCCCGATTCTCCGGCACCTGAAAAAAGAAAAAAAAACATTAATTCATGTTACTGTAACAATGAGGTGTGGAGCTGGGGTCCTTAGCAACCAATAAAGAAATATTTGGATGCCTCTTCGCTGGTAACCTGGCCGGGTAGCGAGACAAAATTGTCCATGCCAATTCACGTGCAGACCTTAATTTAGAGACCAAGATATAATTTAGAGCTTTGTCTTTTTGATGGTTGACGGGAGTTTTTTACAATGCGTCAGGGGACTTCTTCGACAATATCGTGTTGGGTTGCTAGGTAAAAGGATTACAAAAATTTGTTATTGGTTGCTAAGGTTGAATGGAATATCCAGAGTCATAATAAAAGAAGAGCCTGTATGAAGAAAATTATGACTCTGGAGGAAATGAAAGAAGTATGTAAGGACAGAAAGAAATGGCGGTTGATCTGTAATGTTGGCGGCTAGGGTTTATTAAATTGGAATTTGTTTTTATTTGTAAATGGATATTTTGTATTTGGATATTATTATTTAGTGATGTATAAAATGTAATTTGTCGTTTGTGTGTGTTCCTTGACTTATAGGTTGGTATGCGGCTGACCACCCATGCTGTAAAAATGGTTCACTTTGCCAATGTCACCCCTGTCTCAGGGAAGGACGGCAAGAGTTGCAGGGTGTATGTCCATTTGAGATTTGGTTTTTATGTTGTAGGTTCACATGAGGCATGTGCAAGCGCGAACTTGTACGTGTCTGGTTGTGAGAATGCATGTAATGTGAATCTCCAATGTAACATATCTTTGCAACTTAGATTAGATTAGATTAGAAGGACGGCAGTCCCATACTAGACTGACGCTTGCTCGCCGAGAAAAATTCCAAATTGTTCCGACCTCATCAATAAAATAGTGAGAAGATCGAGAATGAGAACTGAATCAAAAGTCGCGCGCGATCGACAGGATCAACCACAAAAACTACAAAAAGAAGATCATTCGGGGGTGAGGTCAGTCCTATCTAATTAGTCCTCGACTCTATCCTTGTTCCCTGATGATCTGCGACTCTGGTAGATTTGCCTGTTAATCAGTTTGCTAAAACGCGGAATTAATTGAGAAACAGCATTTAATTCTCTCTTTATCTCACAAGGTGGCAGTGGCGAAGGGTGCCATACAACTCGATTCCCATCGGCTTCCCTTTTAAAATGAGGCAACAAAGTAGTTAAAAAATATAGGCACAAAGTAAAACAATACATTTAAAACCAAAGAAACAATACGTATTTTTCCCCCATTGAAACCATGCAGTCTACTTTATTATCATTTTTGCCTCATTTTAAAAGGGAAATGGATGGGAATCGAGTTGTATGGCACCCTTCGCCACTGCAAGGTGGAGAGAATGAAGAAACCCATCGCAGGCATGGGCGAAACGTCAGGAAGCTCTACCTCCTACAGACTACGGCAACAGATTCTTTGCTGGTTTTTTTAACTGTCATCATTGTGTGTGGCATTCCTTGACTTATAGGTTGGTATGAGGCTGACCACCCATACTGTAAAAAATGGTTCACTTTGCCAATGTCACCCCTGTTTCAGGGAAGGTCGGCAAAAGTTGTGGGGCTTATGTTCATTTGAGGTTTGGATTTTATTTGTAAGTACACATTCAGCATTTGTAAGCGCGAACTACACTTGTTGGTTTGTGGGCATACATCTGAGAGCTTTAAATGAATATATCCTTGCAACTTAGATTATAGATTATTATAGATCATTGTGTTTTTATTCAAATGTAATACATGCATAACTGTTTGTTTGCTTTATAAATAAAACAAAAACAAATCCCGGATGCAACTCTTCAGCATCAAGGCACTTTTAATTATAAGAAAAAGTTATCTCTTTTTTTTTTTAAATAGATTTGTGGAGAGGAATGCAATTCACCAACCTATTCTGCCTGGCCAGAAACAGGTATTAATATCATCAATTAATAATTCATTATTGTTTATATTAATGAATAATTACCCAATAACATCTGTTGAACCTGTGTCAAAGTAATGGTAAAGCGGGGATAGAACCAACGTTATTCTATTCCAAATACGCTAGAAAGATCGGCCACCTGGCCCCCTCGGCCATAACACCGGGAAAAGAAATGTAGATTTACTAGTTTTTTCGGCAGTTCCAGATCCAGCCCTGGTCCTTTGCCAAAGATGGCGCCCATGGATGCAAATGAAGGCAATTTAAACGCAGTGCGGACCTGTGAACGTGATATCCCCGTTTATCTGCCATAACATTAGCATATTCATATAAACAGTTAATATTAATGTGTGAACAGGCCTGCCCGATAGATGGCAATGCTCCTATTAGGAAGGTATTAAATGGGAGTAACACCAAGGCGTACGGTCTCATTATGACATTTGAATAGAGCCAATTTTAGGCAGTGGTGGCAGATTCGTTTCTACGAGATACGTTCAGTAATAGCTCCTGCCTTTACCAAATATTTTGTGCTTCATCAGATGGATTTAACTGCATCAGATATTCCTTGACTTATAGGTTGGTATGAGGCTGACCACCCATACTGTAAAAAATGGTTCACTTTGCCAATGTCACCCCTGTGTCAGGGAAGGTCGGCAAAAGTTGTAGGGCTTGTGTTCATTTGAGGTTTGGATTTTATTTGTAAGTACACATTCAGCATTTGTAAGCGCGAACTACACGTGTTTGTTTGTGGACATGCATTTGAGAACTTTAAATGTTAATATTATAAATTATCCTTGCAACTTAGATTATAGATTACATGGATTTAACTGCATCAGAGTTGAATTCCTTGACGTATTTATAGGTGAGTGTGAGGTTGACCACCCATACTGTAAAAACTTTGCTAATCTCACACCTATTTCAGGGAAGGTCGGCCAAATTTTCAGGGCTTATGCTCATTTGGAATTGGGTTTTTAAGTCCACGTGCGGCGTGTGTAAGCGCTAACTTATACGTGACTGTTTGTGGGAGTGCATGCAATGTGATTTTTAAAATCTATCTTTGCAACTTAGATTATAAAATAAAGAGCGCGAAAACAGTGTGCTGGCGAAGTCGGAGTTTAAACTAGAATTTGATCACCGTGCGCGGCACGAGTACGCTGCCTGGTTGATGCATTAAATAATATTATTTTGCAAAGTAAACACATTTGCCATTACCAGCGCAATACAATTTCTTGTACCACACATCCTAGAAGGTAACATGATCTGTCTTAACGAGTAGACCACAAACCTACTGTATTCAAGACGAGATTATACCTGATACTGAGCTGACATCTTGTAAAATGCACCTCATCTGACCGTAGCTGTGTGGTTGACAGTGCAAGCCAAGCATTCTGTATAAATCGTGAAAGAATTATATATTTGAATACGCTACATTCTCAACCAAACGCATCTGAGCAAGGCCATTGCAACTCCTTGCTGCATAGACGGGGATTAGCTCCATCTCCAGGGTGTGACTGAGGGGCGGAGAACCAGACTGTCCGGCACATAGTGGAGGAGTGCCCCACCCTCCTGGCCTCCACGAAGCCACACCAGGAGCAGTGTGAAGTCTAATCTAATCTAAGTTGCAAAATATAAGTAACATTAGAGATTTTCTCCTGAAGACGTCGGCTACGTCGCTGACGAAACGTCGAGAATGATGTAAAAAAAAAAAAAAAAAAAAAAAACGCAACTAAGCTGCACATATAGTGTAACTTCTTGCCGCGTTATCCCCGAAGGGGTCGCATGTGGCGAGTTAAACCTATTTATTTTTACAGGTAAGGGGGCCGGCCTTACGCCAACCACTTCAGTTAAAGTGGAGGTTTCCCAGCTCCCAAGAGCGCTGGTACTCATTTCTTGTGAAGGCTGAGTAAACCTTGCCGGTATGTTATTTTGGGGTTTGAAATAAACACCGAAACGGGAAATCATTTCTGACACCCCCGGTGGGATTCGAACCCGAGCTTTCGGCATGGAATGCAAGCACTCTACCACCTGAGCTATCGACCGGACGCAAGTTCTCTCTAAACAGCTCGTTAATATCCGATTTAAATTAAGTTTTGAAATTTGTTAATTTTTAAAAAATTAATATAATTATATAACGACCGTAATTCTAACTTAAACCTAACATTAGAGATTCACATTATATGCATTTTCACAAAACAGACATGTTTAAGTTCGCGCCTAAACATGCCGCATGTAGTCCTACAATATAAAAACCTGAATCTCAAATGAACATACACAGGGGTGACATTGGCAAAGTGAACCATTTTCTACAGCATGGGTGGTCAGCCGCATACCAACCTATAAGGGCCGATTTTTCAATGGTCAGATAAACAGTCAGTTAAGGTTTATTCCACAGTTAACAAGATTTTGAATTTTTCAATTGACAGTTAGGCTGTATCGGCCCGTTAAGTTCCCTATCTGTCGAATAAACTTATCTGCCCCTTTACTCCGCCGTTAGCGCGCTAACTGTCAAATAAATTGACATTTCTGTCACAGCGCGCGTCTAATATTTGTAGGTTGTCTTCGTTTTTGTGGTCTTTTCTTGTGAAAATATGGATATTTTTGATTTAATTGACGATGAAGTAATAGAAGAAGATTATGCAGTGGTAAATTATTTAAATCCATGCAGAATTGTCAGAGAAAGACCTGATAATATGTCTGTATGGGACGATAAGGAATTTCAACGAAGATTTCGTCTGGAAAAAAGTACTGTGCAATTTTTATTAACTCGTATTGGAAGTAAAATCACCAATACAACAAACAGGTAAGAACCAATAACAGTTCTTGAATAAAATAAATGCGATCTTTAGAAACTTTTAGTACATAAGTACCTTTATGTAGTGACATACAAAAAGTGTTTTATTTTTCAGGAATGAATCTATTTCACCGTTACAGAAACTACTGATAACTTTGCGGTTCTACGCTTGTGATAGTTTCTACATTACTATTGGTGATTTTGCTGGAATACACAATTCAACGACATACAAAATTATAAAAAAAGTGAGTGAAGCAATCGCTTCACTTCGGAAGGAATTCGTTAAATTGCCAGCCAACAGAGAAGAAATGTTATCAATACAAGCAGGGTTTTATAATATCGCCCGATTTCCAAGGGTCATAGCTGCATTGGATTGTACACACATCAAGATTATTTCCCCAGGTTAGTAAGTGTATAGGCAAATGTCCTTTTCATTAAACTATTCTTAACTCCTATGGGAGTCCATATAATGTGTGTAAGATTCCATCCACACCCAAGCCAAAGAAGTGGTCACAGCAATGTATGTGCAGAGAGCAATGTTACTGTATCCTGCCGCCGTTCCACTAGGGGTGGCCGGTACTTCCGCAGATGCGACTTCACTTTTTTCTGTCCTTGCATACCTATGTCATCTCTTCAACATTCATCACTTTCTTCTTACATACTCTTCTCTTATTCTCACTCTGCGCGCTTCATTTTTTCACAATCTTACCTATTTGGTCTATCCATTCCTTCCTCGGTCTTCCCCTTCCACGCTCCTCTGTACACTTTCTTCATTAGTCGTTCATCAGCCATTCTTTCAAGATGTCCGAACCATCTCATTGTGCTTTTTTGTACTTTCATTCATGTGCTTATCAGTTATTATATTTTTTAGGTGGGAATGGTGCAGAAGACTACAGAAATCGAAAAGGTTTCTTCTCATTAAATGTGCAAGCTATGTGCACTAGTGACTTAAAATTTGAAGATATTGTAACAAGATGGCCAGGCTCAACGCATGACAGTCTAATATTCTCAAACTCTGCGGCCAAGTTTCACTTCGACAATAATAGATTTCAAAATGGGGTTGTCTTAGGAGACAGTGGATATTTTTTAAATAATTATTTACTGACTCCGCTAAGTGATCCTCACACAGAAGTAGAAAGGCTATATAATGAGTCTCATATCCGTACTCGAAATGTTATTGAGAGATGTTTTGGGGTGTGGAAAAGAAGATTTCCTGTTTTAAGTATGGGCCTGCGATGTCGAATCCCTCTCGCTCAAGACATTATTGTAGCAACAGCAGTATTACATAACCTAGCAAGAAATAGAAATGAGAGGGAGCCACCTGCAGACCCTGAAGTCCACATACCACAACAACCACAATTTGAAACAGTTGTTGTTGACCAGCCAGAACACCAGCGTAATAGTACAAGGGACTCTATGTTAGAATATTTTGAAAGTCTAATCAACTAGTAATAATTTACTTTGAACTGTACCTACTGTTTTAAATAAAAATCATTAAAGTATTATTCAAATGTTATTTTTATTACACATATATTTGCATTACACTTAACTTTACCTTACAAGAATACATAATTATAGGAAAAAATTGAGGTCTATAATCTATAATCTAAGTTGCAAGGATATATTCATTTAATAAAGCTCTCAAATGAATGCCTACCAACAAACACGTGTAGTTCACGCTTACAAAATATGCTGAATGTGTACTTAGAAATAAAATCCAAACCTCAAATGAACATAAGCCCTACAACTTTTGCTGACCTTCCCCGACACAGGGGTGACATTGGCAAAGTGAACCATTTTTACAGTATGGGTGGTCAGCCTCATACCAACCTATAAGTCAAGGAATACAATTAATAAATAACATTTAAGTATAACAAAAGAACAAAACCTTAAAAAGAAATCTATACAAAAAAAAGTCAATTTCCTGTACAAAAAAATGTAACAAATTAATAAACCAACATTGCAGATTAGCCGCCACTTCTTTCTGTCCTTGCATACTTCTTTCATTCCATCCAGAGTCATAACCTTTTTCATACAAGCTCTCCTTTTATTATGACTGGATATCCCATTCATTCGCTATTTCAGAAATTTGATCCATCCATACTTTTCTCAGTCTTCCTCTAGACTGCTTTTAAATTCATGTTTCATAATTCACACAGGCAGGATTTGTAGTCGGGCTTAACAACATACAAGTTATGCAATTTTTCATAAACAAGAGAGAACAGCATTACAATATGTGGACTATATTATGTTTGTCACATCAGTATGCTTGATTTTACAATACTTTACTTTACTTTACTTTCTTCGGCTCATAAGCCTTGAAGGCTCAGGGCCTCCCGCACCACAATCCTCCAGGCTGATTTTACAATAGTCAAACAAAAAGCCTACATTTTTAATCTTCATTTACCAATATCTAAATTATTTGAGATAAAAAGAAAAACCACTTTGTTTTAGATTACTATGAGTATTTTATTTTATACCACAACCTGTTTCGCAAACATCCGTTTGCATCATCAGGTGGATAAATTAATCCACCTGATGATGCGAACGGATGTTTGCAAAACCGGTTGTGGTATTAAATAAAATAAAATACTCATAGTAATCTAAAACAAGGTGGTTTTTCTTTTTATCTCTTAAGATGAACGATTACAAAGTTAATGCCTCTACAATCAATAAAATTCTAAATTATTTGTTTGGAAATGCACAATATTAGTCAGCAGACATATAAAATTAGTTGTAAACTTGTAAATTTAGTAGTAATTAGCTGCAGGTTGTCGACTCCTGGTGTAGTCGAATAAAAAACATGTTAGAGTTCATGAAAAGAGGCAGCTCTGCAGAGGCTCTCGCCACTCCTAGTGGAATAGCAACAGATTTACAGTTACAGTTACAAATGCCCACAATTTTTCAACTGATGTACTTGTATTTCATGTATTTCATGTATTTCTTGTTTTCTTTTTTCCTCATTATTCATAAATAAGACTTTCAAATTGTGCTCCTTCATTTTCAAATCGTGCTCCTTCATTTTCAAATCGTGCTCCTTAGTTGCAATTTCTTTCTGAAGCTCCACTAACTCTAAGCGAGCTTTTGTTAATTGGTCTAATTTTGCAGTTACTCCTGCTTTAGTAGTTTTTTGATAAACAGCTGCTTTTAAACCTGGATTTATCTTACTTTTTAAGGATTTCGGATTCCACGAAGACCAATTCTTTTCTGTAAACATAATAAGTTGTAATAATTTTATAATAAATTAGATGAATGGATAACAAGATCAGTAAAGAGGTTTTTACACTGAACACACCTTTTTGAGTGTCTTCAATTTCCATTTCCTGTACTTGCACGGGTTGATGGGTGACCAACAGGGGATCTTCATCTAAAAATCAAGTTAAGAATGAGGTCCACGCGTGACTTCCCAAAGACAATACTAAATAAGATATTAAGGCTTACACGGCTAGCTGCTGATGCTGGAGAGGTGTTTTCCGGGACCTGTTGCCGTGTTGTGTGGGAGCTGGAGCTTTTCGCTCAAGTCTACGATGGGCTTCTTCCAGTGGTGAAGTGATGGAGATGATGTTTGTGAAATCTGTGATGAAAATATGAGTACACTTGGGGTATAAGAATGACAAGGAAGACACTTGTGAGTTGTCTAAGTGAGCAGAGACATCTATCAACTGTTCAGTGTACTCATATTTTCATCAAGTGTACTCAAAGGTACCCCAAGTGTACTCATATGTTCATCAAGTGTACTCAAAGGTACCACAAGTGTACTCATATTTTCATCAAGTGTACTCAAGGGTACCCCAAGTGTACTCATATTTTCATCACAGATTTCACAAACATCATCTCCATCACTTCACCACCACATCTCGCTGAAGAAGCCCATCATAGATATGGGTGAAACTCCGGTAGTTCCAGCTCCCACAGAAAACGGCAACAGATCCAGGAAAACAGCTCCCCAGCATCAAAGATAATATTGTGTCGTCACCCGGCCGGGTTTCTAGGGGAAAAGAATACAAATGTTCTGATATTGGTTGCTATTTTAGACGGTCCCATACAAGATTGACGTCAGCTCGCCGAGAAAAAACTTCAAGATTAAAAAATAATCCAACCTCATTTCATGTATTGCTTTTTCATACCATGTAGGTACATTAGCTACATAAATAATACCTGAAAACTTTAGAAGAGACAACCCTGCATAAAAAATAAAATTGACGTACCATTTTCAATTTCATAGTTGACAATTTCAAGTGGTAGGCAAACGTCATCATTTTCTAAAACAAAAAAAGAAATATTAAGGCCCGTCTTCCATATTATAATTAAAGGCAGTTGAATATCTGGTAGTAGGTAGAGAGATAGATTTAGATTTAGAATCAATTGACAATCAATAGTCAAGTCGATAGCTCAGTTGGTACAATGCTTGCATTCTATGCCGTGAGCTTGGGTTCGAATCCCGCCGAGGGTGTCTGAACCTTAAATAAAAAGAACCGGCAAGGTTTACTCAGCCTTCACAAGAAATGAGTACCAGCCCCCTCGGGAGCTGGGAAACCCTCCACTTCACTGAATTGGTTGGCGTAAGGCCGGCCTCCTTACCTATAAAAATAAATAGGTTCACTCCCCATATGCGACCCCTTCGGGGATAACGCGGCAAGAAGTTACACTATATGTGTGGCTTAGTTGCGTTTTATTACAATAAAGTGTAAGTGCATAAATACAATGTCTATTAAATTTCCATAATAATAATACTATACCTTCACATGAAGTGAAAGAAACATTGGGTTGCATTGGCAATTCTTGCAGGACGATTTCGGTAGTCTCTATTGGTTCTGAAAAAAAAAGATACAGCTATGAAAAAAAACTAAAAGAAGCTGATGAAATGTGTGAGTGAGTCAAATTTAGGTTTATTATTTTCCATCATGTTTGAAGAGTAACTAAAAATATGTAAGACCTCATACCTGGAATGTTGTCACTGTCATTGCGTGCATCTAGTCCAGTGATGTTTGAACATATTGAAATGACTTTCTCCTCAATTTCGGTGAAGTCTGGGGCTGAAGAGCGCCCGCCCCCAGTTTTATACAGTTGCTGCCGATGTGCTGCCATCGATTTTTTTGTCCCTTTTTTTATACTTTCGTATTTTAGTTTTAGGCTCTTCGTGCCCCGTACAGTAACGCCTGAAGCGGCATTAAACAATGAAGCAACTTTATTCCAAGCTGCTTCCTTCTCTCTATTTGTCACAGCATCAGTCTTTTTATTTTCGATGATAGACCGATGATTTGCCACCAATTCAGCCAAAATCCGAACTTCGCTCTGACTAAAGTTCGTCGAGCGTTCGCGTTTCACAATATCTTCCATTATTTTAAAGTTTTTAAAAAAGTAAATCCAAATAGCATGCAGGCAAGCCGACAAGATTTAAGGTTATGATTTACGTCATATTTTGACACCGTCTGTCATGGCTTCGAAGTCCTCTATCTCTTTCTAAAGTAACAAAACGTGCATAAGCGTGTCTCGCTCTCGCAGATGGTGTGACGCAAGTCTGAGCTAGTCACACAAAATCAGTCAGATAACTATCTAACCGTTATCTGGGGTTTGAAAAATTGGAAAGTTTTATTCGTCCATTAAAACCTCAGATAAATTTAACGGACAGTTAGCTATTTGATTGTTTATCTGACCATTGAAAAATCGGCCCTAAGTCAAGGAACATACACAACAAATTTCATTTTTTAAATCAACAAATTATAACATGTATGGACATCAAAAACTAAAAGAAAACAAATTTTAATTTAAAAACCCTAGCCGCCAACATCACAGATTAACCGCCAAGTTACTAAGATCAATTAACATTTAAGATTCATATTAAATGCATGCCCACAAACAGACACGTGTTAGTTCGCGCTTACAAATTCTACATGTCTACTTACAAATTAAAGAACAAACCTCAAACTAACGTAAGCCCTGCAACTCTTGCCGACTTTCCCTGAAACAGGGGTGACATTGACAAAGTGAATATTTTTTAAGTAGGGGTGGTCAGCCTCATATCAACCTACAAGTAAAGGAATGCACGCACATTATCAAAAAACGAATCTTTGAAATTAAAATAATCAATAAATAGATTATTCACATTATATTTGGATTAATGATATGAGAGATTGTCTTTGGGATAAAACTAAGCACACACATATTTTTTTTACACGTGAAGTTGTATTGTAATACATCATGTATGTATGTACATATGTATGGCTAGATAATGTTGCCAGCGCTAAAATATCGAGTTACATTCCATTCACGATGTTTGCCATGCCAAAAAATACGACATGCCAATGGGTGCCTGACGAAGTCCACAGACAGCCAGTTATGCGTGCCATTTTTGCATGCTTATGTTGTATTTTGTCACGCAGAACGTTTCACATTCATCCCTTTAATAATAATAATCTAAGTTGCAAGGATATATTCATTCAAAGCTCTCAGATGTATGCCCACAAACAAACACGTGTAGTTCGCGCTTACAAATGCTGATTGTGTACTTACAAATAAAATCCAAACCTCAAATGAACATAAACCCTGCAACTCTTGCCGACATTCCCTGAAACAGGGGTGACATTGGATTGGCTTTGCAGTCGATAAAAAAAAACTACGAGAACTTGGTGTTTTCACGACTCATTCCTTTGTCAAACTGCCCGCTTTTGCCAAATTTAGAATGCTTATTATACTGCCAGCGGAGACAAATGGCTAGCACAACAAGGCACTTGCCATGAACAATGAGGTTCGCACATGGATTGACATAAGAGGACAAAATTGTGTCGTCACGCAGCCGAGCTGCTAGGGAAAAGCCATATAAATATTTTGTTATTGATTGCTAAGGACGGCGCTCCAATGCAAGACTGACGTTTACTCGCCGAGAAAAAGTTCCAAATTAAAAAAAAAAATGTTCTAACCTCACTACATTTGAAAGACAGGGTTTAACTGTAAATAATGGTTCACTTTGCCGATGTCACCCCTGTTTCAAGGAAGGTCGGCAAAAGTTGCAGCGTTTATGTTCATTTGAGGTTTGGATTTTAATTTGTTAGTAGGTACTAGGTACACATGAAGCATCTGTACCTAAGGGCGAATTTACTCGTGCCTGTTTGTGAGCATGCATTTAATATGAATTTAAAATGTTAATACATCTCTTTGCAACTTAGATTATAGATTGCGATTTCTGATAAGCACAAGCCACTGCTGAATGCAAGAATGACATTCATGGATGACCGTCTTTATGATACCACATGGGAAAAGCGCAAAATGCTTTTGTGCGCAAAACATGCGTTTTATTTTGCAAGTTATTGACCTCTATGTCCCTGCCCTGAGAATGACAATGAGTGAGCATCCCCGAGACGAGATCAGTTGCTAGAAAGCACGTGAACACACTGAATAAGATACGGTCCATCTATTATTGCAAGCTAAGGTAATAGGCGCTATGAAATGTAAATGAATTTATTTTTCTATGCTACTATCTATAATCTAAATTGCAAGGATATATTCATTCAAAGCTCTCAGATGTATGCCCACAAACAAACACGTGTAGTTCGCGCTTACAAATGCTGATTGTGTACTTACAAATAAAATCCAAACTCAAATGAACATAAGCCCTGCAACTCTTGCCGACATTCCCTGAAACAGGGGTGACATTGGCAAAGTGAACCATTTTTTACAGTATGGGTGGTCACCCTCATACCAACCTATAAGTCAAGGAATACGAGTAATAAATAACATTTAAGTTACAAAAAAAACAACAAAACCTTAAAAATAAATCTTTACAAAAAAAGTCAAAAATTTCTTATGCAAAAAATGTAGCAAACTAACAAACCAACATTACAAATCAACATTGCAGATTAGCCGCCACTTCTTCCTGTTCTTGCATACTATGCCTCCCTAAAAAAAAAATTGGAGGGAAGGGGGGGTGGCACACAATTTTCAAAAGTTGCCTTCCTAAAATAATCTTTTTTTACGCTACGTTTTATCTTTTAAATGCATACTGATACTACTATAGACACGTTTTTGACGCCTCTCCTGCTCTAGACCATAGAGCGTTAACGTTCAATGCCATATGGCTAGGGTTCAATTCCCTCCAAGGCTGTCTGATTTATTTGAATTTAATCAAAATTCCGGCAAGGTTTACTCAGCCTTCACATGCCCCCCTTCGTGAGCAGGGAAACCCCACTTTTTGAGGCCGGTCCTCCACTTGTGAAAAAAATAGGTTCCACACGACACGCGCAATCTAGACTCTTCAAGAACAACGCGGTAAGAAGTTGCACTATTTATACAGATGATTTTTTTTTATCTTTCAATTTCACTAAAACACGAAATCCGAAAAAATATTGTAGTTGCTGCACAATCGTCAAACGGAAAAAATCGCCTCTGATGATGCTCACAGTAAATGTGAGCGAAACGTACCAACGGAAAAAATCAGCAATAGATAACGCAGCCGAAAAACTATTGCATGTCAATAGTCGATTTATTTTTTCCATTTGGAATATACCTACCTAATTGCCTCTATTTAGTGCACGCTTCTGCCCATCAACATTCACGTCACGAGTTGCCAACTGTAAATAATTTAATAAGCATCGCTCATAAAGAGCAATTAATTAATGTTGCCATAACTAATTATCCAGTTCGATACCTACCTGTCTGATTATTTTTTTGTACGTGCAAGTTTTACAAAGAGCGCCATTATTTGTTTTGTCTATGGTTATAAAGCAACTTGGTAATCCCTGATGAATTTAAGTTATATAATCTAAGCTGCAAAGATATGTTAACATTTAAGGCTATCCACAGACCGGCACAATAAAATCGCGTCATAAATAAACAAAACCTCACATGAACAGAAACTCCTGCCGCCTTCCCCTGAAACGGGGTGGCATTGGCAAAAGTGAACCAATTTTTACAGCACGGGGGGTCAGCCTCATACCAACCTATAAGTCAAGGAGTGCTTTTAAATAATACAGTATTTTTTATGATTTTCATAGTGTATACCTGTCGTTTTTTATTCTTAAACTTTATGGTCTTAAAAGTAGTAAACGAGTGATAGAAATTTAAATTGTTTATTGACTTTTCATCTAAATTATAAAGGTTGAAAAAGTGTACCTATAACTTAAAAAGTGTATTTCTTAAAAAGTGGATAACTTAAAAAGTGTATAACTTAAAAAGTGTAAAACTTAAAAAGTGTATAACTTAAAAAGTGTAAAACTTAAAAAGTGTATAACTTAAAAAGTGTATTACTTAAAAAGTGTATAACTTAAAAAGTGTATAACTTAAAAAGTGTATAACTTAAAAAGTGTATTACTTAAAAAGTGTATAACTTAAAAAGTGTAAAACTTAAAAAGTGTATAACTTAAAAAGTGTAAAACTTAAAAAGTGTATAACTTAAAAAGTGTATTACTTAAAAAGTGTATAACTTAAAAAGTGTATAACTTAAAAAGTGTATAACTTAAAAAGTGTATAACTTAAAAAGTGTATAACTTAAAAAGTGTATTACTTAAAAAGTGTATAACTTAAAAAGTTTCTAACTTAAAAAGTGTATAACTTCAAAAGTGTATAACTTAAAAAGCGTCTTAACAAAAAACATTTTAAAACTCATTTTTATCGTTTCTTTTCTATGCGCAATATTTTGGAAATTTTTATTTTCTTTCTAATTACAGAATTAAACATTGTTAGGTCTCGCAAGAAGCCGATGATTTTTGATAATGTGAAAAGTTTTTGAGAAAATATGAAAAAACTGAAACTACTTAATTAATTTAATTTCTTCTAAAACAGTTTTTCTAATAAAATAAGTAAAGCATATAGAGCACAGTTGATACCTCTCCACGCAAGCAGTTGTAAGCGTGCACATACAGGTGGCAAACGGAGAGATTTCTATAGAAATATCACGCGATATCTTGCACCAATAAGACGAATCAGTAATAGAAGATGCCAATTTTATCTTGTACGGACAATCAGAATATGATTCTGAATGCAATGAAAGAAGTACGAATAAAATTAGCGGTTGTTCTGCAATGTTGGTGGCTAAGGCTTTTAATGTTCATTTAAGTACTTATTTTTAAAATAATAAAAAATAGGCAGATTTATTTGGGGAGCGCTGTTTTTGTGTGTATCACACATCTGCGAGCTTGGTCGTCGCTGTAGAAAGCGCCAATTCTCAAGGAAATATAAATGGTATATTTTTTGTGCTACGCCGAGATTCGAACCCACAACCTTCCATTTACGAGTCTTAACTGTTAGCACTGGACCACGGACCGGTCATTTTGTATGGTATTTCATATATTTATTATTATTTAATATGTTCTTTGGCTTATAGCTTGGTGTGAGGATAACCATCCATACTGTAAAAATAGGTTCATTTTGACAATGTCACCTCGTTTTCAGGGAAGGGTGACAAGACCGAAGACGTCACCTTAGTACTTGTTTAGCTTATCTCCCACAGAGGTAATTTCATCTGTACTGGACCCATGTCTCTTTTGAAAAATGGACATTTATTTGTAAAATAGTTAAAATAGAAACTAACATAGAATACAAAATTACGTACATGCTAATTAAAACAATGTAATTTTTATTTTAATCTATTGAAATGAACTTTCACGAAGTTTCTGACGAAAATCAAGGATATCTATATTTGTTTTTAAAGCCAAAGGTCAGCAATTATTCTGGCATTGCTTTGTCTCTATACGCTGCACGCTCCTGGTACATAAACACGAGGAGAGCGTAGTTTTAAAGTAAATATTATTAATTTATCCCGCGTGAAATGACTGGCGGAGTTATTTGCGCTACTGGAGGGCTGACGATGGACGTTTCACAAACGCTGCAAGATTTACATTTCGCGCCAATAAAACAAAATGGCGCGCGCGCGTGTCGGAGATTCCGGGAAATCATTGCAGAAAACATGGCAACACCTACACAACGGGGGAAACGCTTTCTTCTTCTTTGCGGCATTTTACAAATATCAATGAAAGAAGTATGTAAGGATAGAAAGAAATGGCGGTTGATCTGTAATGTTGGCGGCTAGGGTTCATTAAAGTGAAATTGGTTTTATGATTTAGTTTTTTTAATGTCCATGTATATATTATTATTTATTGATTTAAAAAATGTAATTTGTCATGTATGTTCCTTGACTTATAGCCTTATAGGTTGGTATGCGGTTGACCACCCATACTGTAAAAATTGGTTCACTTTGCCAATGTCACCCCTGTTTCAGGAAAGGTTGGCAAGAGTTGCAGGGCTTATGTTTATTTAAGATTGTTTTTTTTTATATTGTAGGTCCACATGCGGCATGTGTGAGCGCGAAATTATGCGTGTCTGCTTGAGGGAATGCATTTAATATGAATCTTAAATGATACATATCTTTGCAGCTTAGATTTAGATCACTGTAATCATATAATATCATCGGTGTAAGAGAAAGTGTGAAAGTGAAGATTAAAAGAAGTATGATAAGATGGTTTGGGCAAATGGAGAGAATAAATGATGAAGATTGACGAAGAAAGTATATGTTGCAAGAATAGATGGATGTCGTGGTAAAGGAAGACCGAGAAAGGTATGGATGGACCAAATTTCCGAAATAGCGAATGAATGGGATATCCAGAGTCATAATAAAAGAAGAGCTTGTATGAAAATGGTTATGACTCTGGATGAAATGAAAGAAGTATGCAAGGAGCGAAAAAAATGGCGGTTGATCTGTAATGCTGGCGTTTAAGGCTGAGGCTTTAAAAAAAATGTTTCTCACTTTTTTATAGGATATGTTTTGTAGGTTTTAATTTCTACTGTTTAATTGTTTAGTGTTTGTTTATTTTATAAACTTAAACGTTATTAATTGTTTGTATTCTTTGACTTGTAGGTTGGTATGAGGCTGACCACCCATACTGTAAAAAATGGTTCACTTTGCCAATGTCACCCCTGTTTCAGGGAAGGACGTTCGCAATGTTTTATAATCGGGGTAGGTACAAAAACAACTGGTTACTAAATAGATCGACTCGTCTGAACCAGGCCTCACTAACGCTAGCTAGTAATATGAATGCAACATAACTTCTCTAATGCCCGTCCAGCGCATTCCTTGTGAATGAGTCCTAGTGACGTCACGCCGCCTCAATTCATTCATTCAGTAAATACCTATCAATCTCGTGACTTGTGACTCGTGGCCCGGTATTTTCAACTTTAGTATGTGTGGCTTTATACTGATGAAAGACCTTCCCACACGATTGAGATAAGTGCGTCCTTTTCACTCAGTGTAAAGGCGCTTTGCTAACTTTGAACAATACCGGGCCTTAGTGCATTTAAACCCTAAATGGTAACATTGGATAATTAAAAAAAATATAGTATTGACATTGTGATGATTCTATATAAGTAATCTATCTAATGATCTAAGTGGCAAAGTTAAATTAACATTTAAAATTCTTATTTCATGCATGCCCACAAACAAACACGTGTAATTAGGTCTTACAAATCGCTCCCCCAGTTTTTGTTTACCGTATACGCCAATCTTGTCAAATATGACTTTTCCATGCAAATTCTACACAATCTGAGCTAAGAAAACCCGTAAAACTCGATAATGTGAGAGTTCTTTTATATATTTTTTAAATAAATTTCTTGTTTTTATAAGACACATTGGTCCAGTACACATGCAAACATTGCTCATGTAAAATTTTCTCAATGGCGTTTACAATAAACAAGAACTAAGGCAGCGAAATGCTGAATGTATACTTACAAATAAAATTCAAACCTCAAATGAACACAAGCCCTACAACTTTTGCCGATCTTCCCTGACACAGGGGTGGCATTGGCAAAGTGAACCACATTTTTGTGAACATGATTTTGTGTGATTCACACAAAAACAGCGCTCACCAAATAAATCATCCTCATGTTACTATATGGTGGTTCAGCACACCCCCGCCTACTTATGCATTAGTACCTACTCGGCCCGTGTGATCGCCCCATTAGCGACGCTTACGGTTGCCATGGTGACTGAGAAATTAACAGGAAATTGTGTAGATAACCTAATTTAGAACGGCATCCCTTACAGACGAACGCTCGACACTCCTGCTATAAATGACACGCAAGAGTGATCGTGTACAACAGACATGAGTGACGTGAAAAAGGGTTCACTGAAAACGAATGCAAGACACAAAATATTGGTCGGTTCTGATTTTCTTTTGTTTTCAATCACGACGGTTCACTTTGCCAATGTCACCCCTGTTTTAAGGGAAGGCCGGCATGAGTTGCAGGGCTTATGTTAATTTGAGATTAGGTTTTTATATTGTAGGTACACATGCGGCATGTGTAAGCGCGATTTTATACATGTCTGCTTGTGGGAATGCGTTTAATATGAATCTCATATCTTTGCAAGTTGCAACTTAGATTTAGATTCATATCTGCACCTAATTTTGAGCTGCACATTTAGTACAACTACTTACCGCATCGTTCCCGACGCAACGGGCACGCATGCAGTGTGTGTTACCTAGTTATTTTCACAGGTAAGGAGGCTTTCCATTGACTTATAGGTTAGTACGAGGCTGACCTCCCATACTGTAAAAAATGGTACACTTTGCCAATGTCAACCCTGCTGCAATATAAAAACCCAATCTCAAATGAACATAAGCCCTGCAACTCTTGCCGACCTTCCCTGCAACAGGGGTGACATTGGCAAAGTGAACCATTTTTTTTTACAGTATGGGTGGTCAGCCTCATACCATCCCCGGTTATGATTTCCCCATACACTTCTAGCCTTCTGATCCGGCACCGGATTGTGGCGTGTGAAAAGGTCCTTTACGATGTTGCAGCTTAGATTAAATTGCAATTGATGAAACTTCAGTTACAACAAATGAAAATATTGACGTAATCTTTTAGCATGAAGTCGTTGTCGGCCATGTTTGCGGTGGGGGGACTTCCTGCCCGGGCGATAACGTTAACCTAACTAAACAAATCTACGAGGAACTCACTCATGGCGATCCACTGAAAAATGCAGGGAAACTCAAACACTCAGCAGGCGCTTTTCCAATTTTCATACATTTTACATTTCATGCTAAATTTCATACTTTGTGTATGGAACAAACAAGAGCCAACCTGAGTCAGCCGTTGAAAATGTTAAATTTTGAATTTGGAACTTTTTCTCGGCGAGCAAACGTCACACTTCTATGGTACAACGTTCCTAAGCAACCTATAAACTATATTCTGAGTTGCAAAGATACATTATATTTAAGATTCATTTAAGTACATGCATTCCCACAATTAGACACGCAGAAATTCGCGCTTACACATGCCGCATGTGGACCTCCAACATAAAAAATCTCAAATGAATATAATCCTGCAACTCTTGCCGACCTTCCCTGAAACAGGGCTGACATTGGGAAAATGGGTCTGAGAACATGAGTCAGGCAACTATATATACAGAGGAAATAAGAAGTGATCAAGAGGAAAAGGAAGACAAGAGAAAAGTATGGTATGATCAGATTGATGGTATTGTGTAAGAATGGGTTAATGGGGAGTATAAATTAATTGAAAGAGAAATGCAAGGTTACGAAAAACTGGAAGGAAATCTGCAGAGGCTCTGGCCCCCTCGTTTAACAATTTCAATACCTGTAAGAGGCAAAGCAGAAAAATATATTTAACCAATTGAAATTTCTAGGTAGTCATTGTTGGTACTAAAATTGTTTTCTAATTTGTTATTTTCAAGGCAACGGAAAAAATATTTTATCGGTTATGTGTTTGCCTTTACCCGATGCACGCGTCTGCCTACGCATACATCGTTTACACGTGCAAGTTAGCGCATATACACTTGTAAGTACTCTTACAAGACGTGTGAATGAAATGTAAGTGATGTACCTGCGTTGGTTAGTTATATGACATGAGTGTAAAAGATAGACAGCGGATTAAAAAGTAAAAATGTACAACAAAACCTAACAACTGCTATAAATAAATCGCCCAACGAAACTAAGCTACACATATAGTGTAGCTTCTTGCATAGTATATGTCTTGCTTTGGCGCTTCGGGACCTATTTATTTTGACAGGTAAGGAGGCCGGCCTCACACCAACCACTTTCAGTTGAAGTGGGGGTTTCCCAGCTCCCGGGGGGGCTGGTTCTCATTTCTTGTGAAGGCTGAGTAAACCTTGAGATCGAACCCGTGCTCTCGGCATGGAATGCAAGCATTCTACCAATTAGCTATCAACCTTTTAACGAGCTTGATCTTCGTCACTACAAAGCGCCACTTCTTAAGCAAGACCCAGTTTGCTGTAAGGCTGGATGGACCTTTGGTGACCGGTCATTGGTAAAGGTTTATGAAATTTTTCAACCCAGCGAAGAGCAAATTTGAAAATATAAATGGTATATTATTTGTGCTCTGCCGGGATGATTCGAACCCACAACCTTCCATTCAGAGTCCGAAGTGTTACCACTGATCTACGGAACGTCTACCTTAAAGATAAAACTGAATAAGCTAATCTAATCTAATCTAAGTTGCAAAGATATGTTACATTGGAGATTCACATTACATGCATTCCTACAACCAGACACGTACAAGTTCGCGCTTGCACGTGCCTCATGTGAGCCTACAACATAAAAACCAATCTTAAATGGACATACACCCTGCAACTCTTGCCGTCCTTCCCTGCTGATTCTGTGATTTGAGAAAACGTGGATAAAACGTTTTACTGGGTGTAACGTCTCATGGTAAGTGAACTAATTATAAGGAAGTGCTCATGACAACTTTCTAACCTACAGGATTTTCACACTTCTTCAGTGTTTTCTCCCGTAGAAAAAAAATAAAAAAATGTGCATTTATCTAAGAAACCCATGTTAGCTTAATATGTCACTATACAAATGTTTTTTTTGTATTCATATTGAAACAAAACAATCTTCTCTTTCACGTTGAAGGACTGAATCCTTGGAATTTCTAGGAATGGATTCTGTTTATTTTCACAGGTAAAGCGCAGGCCTTTTTTAAGCCAATTGAAGTTGCGCAAACCCATCCTCATACCCGTTCCGTATGTACACTTCCATCCGGGGAAGCGTATCACAGAACGCTCATGCAATGCTATATTTTTTTCAGCCTTCCCGATGGTCGTGACCCGACCCAGCAGTGATTCTAGATCTAGCCAATTGAAGTGAGAGTTTCCCTGCTCCTGGGTTGCAGGATCTCATTTCTTTTCTATGATAGATTTATTTAAAATAAACACCGAAACAGAAAACCCGCGGTGGAGATCGAGTCCTAGTCGTCTAGATTTTAACGCAAGCGATCTATTCAGCGAGCTATATTTTTTTTATCATCATTCATTCTTTCCACATGCCCAAACCATAACTCTATAGATCAGTGGCGAAGGGTGCCATACAACTCGATTTCCATCGGCTTCCCTTTTTAAAATGAGGCAACAAAGTAAAAAAATACATTTTAAACCATAGAAACAATACGTATTTTTCCCCCATTGAAACCATGCATGATAATGATTCTTTATTATCATTTTTGTCTCATTTTATAAGGGAAACCGATGGGAATCGAGTTGTATGGTACCCTTAGCCACTGCTACATTCATATAATTCTACTGTCTATTGCATATTACACAAGTATGTTAAAATTTAAGGCATATTTATGAATGAGTACAGACGTGTATTAGAGACATTTATGTGTATCAGAGACATGCATGTGTATCAGAGACAAGTATTTGTGTGTATTAGAGCCCAGAGTAGAGTTGTTAGTCGGGGTTAAGGACTTGCGACCTCTGTAGGTAGCTACATGGTAACACACATCAAGAGCCTCATAAACAACTATGAAAACAATCAAAACTCACGAGACAGTTTCAGAGTCAGCGACATAGGTGAACCACACCCAAAATGCGTGTGATGATGATGATTACTACAATCACACATCTGAAGAGTTATTCTATTAACGTTATTGTTCCTTGACTTATAGGTTGTTATGTGGCTGACCACCCATACTGTAAAAAATTGGTTCACTTTGCCAATGTCACCCCTGTTTCAGGGAAGGACGGCAAGAGTTGCAAGGCTTATGTTCATTTGAGATTGGGTTTTTATATTGTAGGTCCACATGCGGCATGTGTTAGCGCGAAATTATACATGTCTGCTTGTGGGAATGCATTTAATATAAATCTTAAATGATATATATCTTTGCAGCTTAGATTAGATTAGATTAGATTATTCTATATACGACCTTAAGGCGACAAGATAGCGATTCGTGTCCAAAAATAAGGTGTAATGTGATTTTTTACCCATGGAGTTCTTTCGCAAGCGCTAGCAAGCTCCGACTTGGACTGATTTCCAAAGTGTAAGGAATTTAGCAGAATAGCGTTTCTGGCGTTAAGTATTTGTTATGAGAGGATTTTACGAAGAAAAACAGGAAAACTGGAAATCATTTCTGACACCCTCCGTGGGGATCGAACCTTTGCTCTCGGCATGGAATGCAAGCACTCTACCAACTGAGCTATATTTTTTATATTTTTATTTATATTTCTTTTAAAATAGATTTGTGAAGAGGAATGCAATTCACCAACCTATTTTACCTGGCCAGAAACAGGTATTAATATCATCAATTAATAATTCATTATTGTTTATATTAAGTAATGAATTATAAATTAATAATTAACCCAATAACATCTGTTGAACCAGCGTTATTCTATTCCAAATACGCTAGAAAGATCAGCCTCTTGGCCCACTCGGCCATAACACCGACTACTTCTATCCACCGCAATTTTCACGATCTTCATCGTCGCTACAAAGCGCCAATTCTCAAGCAAGACTCAGTTGTTGTAAAGCCGGATGCACCTTTGATGACCCATTGAAGAACACATTTGAAAATATATAGTTTTTTTTTTGTGCTCCGCCGGGATTCGAACCAAAACCTTCCATTTACGAGTCCGAAGCGTTACCACTAGACTGCGAACCGGTCGACTATTTAAATCTATCCAGTGCACGCGCCTGAGATATATTTTTATCTAGAATCAAGATCGATTATATTAAGAAACTGGATGTGAAATATAAAATAGACAGAATGTTGTGCATTGTGTGTTAGACATAATATATAATTAGACATTTGTAGAGTCAGTTTTGTTATCTCGTTGTCTAATTGACGGTTGCTCTCTTTACTTTCTTTTGTGCTGAGAATCTCCATGAATGGGGTCAGAATATTTCATACGCTAGATAGATAATGAAATGAACGAAGTGTGGCGAAAATTTAGAGAATGCTGTAGGTACTGTTTTCACTCAAAAACTTTAAAAATCCATAACGGGCATTTTTAAGGTGGGTAACACCATACAGTTTTCATATTAATTTTATTGACGAAGTAAGATTACGTTGTACTATCTTAGATTCTTTAGAAGTATGATTTTGTCAGAGTGTTTATGAAACAATGGAGGCAGCTCTGCAGATGCTCTGGCCACCCCTAGCAGAATGGCGACAGAGTTACAGTTACAGAATGTGGTGCAAGTGTGAAAGTGAAGATTAAAAGAAGTTTGTTGAGATGGTTTTGGCATATGGAGAGAATGAGTGATGAAAGACTGACGAAGAAAGTATATCTTGCAAGATTAGATGGATGTCGTGGTAGTGGAAGACCGAGAAAGGTATGGATGGACCAAATACTTGAAATAGCGAATGAATGAAATATCCTTCAGAGTCATAATAAAAGGAGAGCTTGTGTAAAAAAAATTATGACTCTGAATGAAATGAAGGAAGTTTTTTTTATCCATAATGTTGCCAAGATATATTTAAAATTAATATTAAATGCATGCCCACAGACAAGTGCAAGTTCACGCTTACAAATGCTGCAAGTGTACTTACACATTAAAAACCAAACCTCACATGAACATAAACCCTGCCATTGCCGACCTTCCCTACCGGTCCGTAGTCTAGTGGTAACACTTCGGAATAGTGAATGGAAGGTTGTGGGTTGGAATCCCGACGAAGCACAAAAAATATACTATTTATATTTTCAAATATGATCTACGCTGGAATGAAAAAAATCATACGCAACGCAAACGCAACTAAGCTACACATATAGTGTAACTTCTTGCCGCGTTATCCCCGAAGGGCTCGCATGTGGCGAGTTGAACCTATTTATTTTTACAGGTAAGGGGGCCGGCCTTACGCCAACCACTTCAGTTGAAGTGGGGGTTTCCCAGCTCCCGAGGGGGCTGGTACTTATTTCTTGTGAAGGCTGAGTAAACCTTGCCGGTATTTTTATTATGGTGTTTGAAATAAACACCGTAATAGGAAATCATTTCTGACACCCTCCTCAGTGGGATTCGAACCCGAGCTCACGGGGTAGAATGCGAGCACTCTACCAACTGAGCTATCGACCGGACTAGCTATCGATCGGACTCCGGATAGACCTTTAACAAAGACCATTCACCTAAGTTCCATCCAGCCTTATAGCAACTGGGTCTTGCTCGAGAATTGGCGCTTTCTATAGCGACGACCAAGCTTGCAGAGGGCTCTTGAAGCGTGATTCCAAACACCAAATAAATCATCTTAATATTATATTATCATTCTCTTAAATAGGGGTGATACTGGCAAAGTGAACCGTTTTTCACAACCACAATCCTTGACTTATAGGTTGGTATGCGGCTGACCACCCATGCTGTAGAAAATGGTTCACTTTGCCAAAGTCACCCCTGTTTCAGGGAAGGTCGGCAAGAGTTGCAGGGTGTATGCCCATGTGAGATTCGGGTTTTTATATTGTAGGACCGCATGCGGCATGTTTAAGCGCGAACTTGTGCGTGTATGTTGGTGAAAGTGCATTTAATGTGAATCTTTAATGTTACATATATTTTAAAACTTAGATTAGATTAGATTAGACAAAAACCTTTGATCGCCGCATTTGGTTTGCATCTAGTATTACAGCTTCTGCCCAGTGTCCAGTACCCCAAGTAAACAAACATGAAATAAAACGTTAAAAAAAAAATATGCAAACTAAAAAAGCGCCTCCGGTGAGTGTTTTACTTGCCATAGATTTTTGGCTCAGTGTAAACTTTAAAGTGATGTTTTATAGTATGGAGAGCACTGCAGTGGGCTGGAATGGAATGGCGTCCGACAGAACAGATTTGTGGCCGGGCCGACAATTGGTCCATCCTGTCAGAGTGAAGTTCCCAGCGAACCCCGTCTACAGTCAGACCACAACACAATCTAATCTAATCTTATCTAAGTTGCAAAATATATGTAACAAGATTCGCATTATATGCACTTTCACAAACAGACATGCACAAGTTTGCGCTTAAACATGCCGCATGTGGTCCTACAATATAAAATCCCGAATCTCACATTGAAATTCACCCTGCAACTCTTGCCGACCTTCCCTGAAAACAGGGGTGACATTGGCAAAGTGAACCATTTTCTACAGCATGGGTGGCCAGCGGCATACCAACCTATAAGTGAAGGAACATACAACACAAATTGCATTTTTAAAATCAGCAAATTATAATATGTACTGACATCAAAAACAAACTCTTATTTAAAAAACCCTAGCCGCCAACATCACAGATCAAACGACATTTCTTTCTGTCCTTACACACTTCTTTCATTTCCTCCAGAGTCATAACCTTCTTCATACAGGCTCTCCTTTTATTATGACTGGATATTCCATTCATTCGCAACACGCGTACAAACAATTTAATTTATTTAAAAAAAAACAATAATAATGAACTTGGAGGGATGTTTTTCCGGGATCTGTTGCAGTGGTCTGTGGGAGCTGGAGCTTCCGGACGTTTCGCTCGTGTCTACGAACACAGATCAGATTGAGGAGATTGTGAAAGAATGGGATGTACAAAGTGAGCGTAAAAGAAGAAAATGCATTAAGTAAAAAAGGTGATGGATATGAATGAATTGAAAGAGGTATGCAAGGATAGGAAGAAATGGAGGCAACTCTGCAGAGGCTCTGGCCACGCCTAGCGGAATGGCGACGGAGTTACAGTTACTGCGAAGAAGCCCATCGTACAGTTACTTAGATTACACTTATAAAATGTTAAAAAGCTAAATTAGACTTAATTTTTTTTATTCCAGTCATCTGTTGATTGTTCAAATTCGAAATGTTGTCTAAATCTAAGTTGCAAAGATATGTATCATTTGAGATTCATATTAAAAGCATTCCCACAAGCAGACACGCATAATTTCGCGCTCACACATGCCGCATGTGGACCTACAATATAAAAACCCAATCTCAAATGAACATAACTCTTGCCGACCTTCCCTGAAACAGGGGTGACATTGTGAACCATTTCTTGCGGTATGGGTGGTCAGCCTCATACCAATCTCAGAGGCAAGTCAAGGAACGCAAATAATTAATTACATTTAACTTTATAAAACAAAAAATTACACAGAAGTAAAATAATACAATTTATGAAATGTTTTAGCGGAAACTTTGTAAAACTCCATTTTTTTTTTAAATGGAAATAAACATTTTTTTGTTAATCTATGGCCAAGAGGCCGAAACTGGTCACTAATTATTTGTTTGTTTTTTAACAAATAAAATAAAAAATAGGTATAATAATAATACAATTAAAATGTAAAAATATCAATAAAAAATTAGAATTAAACATTTAAAAGCTTTAGCCATCAGTAGCCACCAAGTTGCAAAGATATATTAACATTAAAAAAATCATAACAAATGCATGCCAAGAAACGACACGTGTAAGTTCGCGCTAACATATGCTGCATGTGTACTTTCGAATTAAAATCGCAACCTCAAAATGAACATAAACCCTGCAACTTTTGCCGACAAACATGGGTGACATTGGCAAAGTGAATCATTTTATTACAGTATGGGTGGTCAGCCTCATACCAACCTATAAGTCAAAGAATCATCCCAGTACTTAAATTCATTTACTGTTCAAGATATCATGTTTTGTTTCAGGACGAAAATGGATAGCGAGCTGTCTGTAGCCTCGCCTAGGAAATCTTAATGGAAGTGTGGAGGCAAGGATGGAATAGGTTATTACATCAGTGTAACACTGTTACAGGACTGTAACTATTACATCAGTGTAACTACGTGTCAATTACATTACCCAGCACTCAGCTGTCAAAGTGACAGCCGCAAAACATCACCTCTTCTTCCTTCAATCTTAATAGAAGTGTGGAGGCAAGGACGGAATAGGTTATTACATCAGTGTAACACTGTTACAGGACTGTAACTATTACATCAGTGTAACTACGTGTCCATTACATTACCTAGCACACAGCTGTCAAAGTGACAGCCGCAAAACATCACCTCTTCTTCTTTCAATCTTTAATCTTAGCTGCGTGAAAATTATCCACATTACATGCATTGTGTCACTTGACTTATAGGTTGGTATGAGGCCGACCACGCACACTGTAAAAAATGGTTCACTTTGCCTATGTCACCCTTGTTTCACGTCAAAAGTAATTCAGACTGTTTAGGTGCCTGCAAAACATAATATAGTGTTTTCAACTTTAGTCTATGTGACTTTAAACTGATAAAAAAAAAACTAACGGCATGATTGAATTACGTCCTTTTCATTCAGTGTAATGTCACTATTCTAACGTTGAAAATACCTAGCTCAAGATTATATCGCAAAAACAAAATATTGAATAAAGAATGAAGCTAGGTGGTTTATGAAAAATATCGTATTCTCGTTCAGACGTCGATTACTGAACAACCAAAAAAACTATTAAAATAATGTAAGTATATATGAATGATAAAGCTGCATGGAAGCTGTATAAATAAACCTAATAATGTAATTTTATTGCTTCCATTTGCAATTAACAGAAATCGAGTCCGCCATTGCAATAATGTCAACATTATTTTTATAAATAGGTCGAACGCAGCGCTTTACTTGACAGGCAAGTGCAACAACACAACAATGTTAAAAAAATAGATTTATGGGAGATAGGTAGGTATATATAATGTGTTTTTTTTGTATTTGAAAGAAAAATAGGACGGCGATTTAACTTCAATACATACATACTTGCCAGTATATTTTTGAAGCCTACCATTTATACGTATTACCACTGAAATTAATATCAAGGCCCGCACATGTGACATCGATGAAAAAGTCGTGCCGTTACATGGCCGGGTTACTAGAGCGAAGGTTTACTTATACTTTGTTACTGCTTGCTAAGGACTTTAGATATACAAACGCATGACGTTTGTCAGACGAGATAAAATAAAAATTGGAGCATCCGTGTCAAAAAAGTCCAGAGTCCATTATACAGCGATCTGTAAAGTAACGAAAATTAACTCGTATTCAACACATTGTTAAAAAAAATGTTTAAAAATATTTTTTAGATGGACTCTGAATGTATGGAGTGATCAGATTGAGGAGATTGTGAAATAATGGGGTATACAAAGTGAACGTAAAAGAAGAAAATGCATGAAAAAGTTGATGGGATATGAATGAATTGAAAGATGTATGTCAGGATAGGAAAAAATGGAGGCAACTTTGCTCTTGGAGGCAGGCTCTAGCCACCCCTAGTGGAATGGCGACAGAGCTACAGTTACAGTGAATAAACTCCATCGGGGCTATTCTTAGACATTTTAGTCGTCAGTTGAGCCCACGCTTTGACAAACTAATGATGCATTTGTATGAAGACCTGTCAATCCAAGATGGCCGCAAGTGAACAGCTGATTTGTCTTCATACAAATATTACCAAATTCAGTAGGTTAGAATGACCGTGGTGATGAAACTTCCAGCCCAGGTATCATTATTTTGTCAAAGCGTGGGCTCAACCGACGACTAAAATGTCTAAGAATAACCCCGTTTGACATTAAAATAATTGTAAGATTGAGTCGCTAGACGAAAGCTTAATAGTTTTTTTTTCAATTTGTACAATGTCCATTATCAACGATACACTAGGGGAGTTTTACAACAAAAAAAAAGATGCATTTTAAATACTAAAATAATTCCGCTATTACATTTTGAAGACACAAAATATGCGTCAACCGTAAAAAGGATACAAAAAAAAACTACCAAAAATAAAAATAGGAAGGCTGGTGTCTATTTTTTGTACAGCCATATGCCTCAGTTATGAAACGAATAAGAATAAAAACAGGAAAAACATGCAATGCATCACAAAAAAAATGTGAACATAAGAAATGTCAAATGAATACATATTCCCTAGGGAAAAATGCGATAAGGAATAAGTCTTTTTTTGTAAGTAGGTATTTGATACATTGTTAGAAAGCGATAACAACGACTATTATTACTTATATTTGAGGATAGAAACGTTTTTTTAATAATAATAAAAATAATGTAAATTTATGAAGTGCCATTTTGTGAATTCACTGCAAGAGCACTGCAGAGCGACTGCAAGGTACCTACGCTAAAATGATAATAATATGTGCATTCTCCGAAAAATACTTTTGTTTTATTTGTGAAAAGTAAACATGCATTTAAAGGAAAACAAAACAAATAACTTTCTACTTGTAAGTAAGTAAGTATTAGTGTGCAAAATAAATTAAACTCAAAATGTGAATTATCACAAAATATAATCTTTATTTAATTGCACTGTACTGTATCCTGCCGCCATTCCACTAGGGGTGGCCGGTACCTCCGCAGATGCGCCTCCACTTATTAAAATTTCTAAAATCTATTTCAAATAAATACAGACGTGAATTGAGCTGTTGACATTGATTGGAACTTTAAAAATGCAATAAAAACACACATTTATTTTTAATGAGGTCCGCACGTTAATTGGCATAGACAATATTGTGTTGTTTAACGGCCGGGTTTCTTGGGAAAAGGCGCAGACAAATATTTTGTTATTGTTTGCTTAGGATGGCAGTCCCGTACAAGACTGACATTTACTCGCAGAGAAATAAATCCAAACGCAAGAGTGTTCCGACCTCATTTTGAATGTTTAAAATGTAAAAAAAAACATTTTTTTTCATTTCAGGGAAAAAATGACGTCACTATGCAGTGTAGACTTTATTATTTTTATTGCTTTATGATGTTATAAGGAATCTTATCTATTTCTGAGAATGTGGCGTTAGTAACGTAAAATAAACATTAAAGTATCCAAATAATGTACCTAACACTAACTTCAAATATTCAATACTTATTATAAAAATAATATTAAATGATATCACACATATTGAACACAAATAAGTACTTCTACAATCATCTATTGTTATAATTATGTATTTATATCAATATGGCATAAGTATGTACTTCGTAACAAGGTAGCAGCTACCGTTTATAGGCCAGTATCATTGAGAACACTGCTTCAATGGTCAGTATACGTATAATTATTAAATTATTGAAATGTCATGAATCATGATAAATCATGCATCATTGATATTATCAAGACATTAAGTATGTGCCGTGTTAGTACTTAAAATCATAGATTGAATAAACTGCATTTATAGTAAATAGACTCATATATTATTTTATATTAGAATAAAAATATATGTAAATCTGTATTATAGAAAAAAAAGTGTACCTAAAGGGATGTAGGTTTTCAGAATAAATAGATAGGTATAAATTGGGGAAAAATGCATCGACCATTTTTTTAATGTATAAACCGCCATAAAAAATGTTCCAAGTTCAAAATTTTGACACTGACAGCCGTTGCATATTATTCAGGGTTGGGCAAAAAATTTAAATAGTATTTTGACGTTTGTGACGTATTTATATTGGTGGTTGTAGGTGGGCGTGGCTCTCCTGGAGATGGATCAGGATGGAGACAGCACGAGAGAGGAAGGACGTACCGAGCAACAAGAGCTTGATGTCTTTGGCCGCCTGGATGCCGTCCTCCTTGAGGTTCCTCTCGATCAAGCGGCTTCTGGCCGCGGCCGCGCGCTCCTCCGCCGACTGTGCGCACCCCATGATGCGAACCGCGTCCGAGCAGAAAGCGGTCGCAATCTTGGAAACGCAGGCTCCCCGCCCAACGAGCCCCACAGGAGAACACCGCCCTTCCGTCACTAGCACGGCTCAACCCTCACTACCGCACTTTTCCGTGCCTAAAATAGGCTTTCGCAACCGCACGGATCATGTAAAACCACAAACGCAACAGACCAGGGCACAAAACAAAACAATATTACAATCTAAAACACTTTTCATGTAAATTTTTAACGGCACCTAACCTAAAAACCCGTCGATTTCGGGGACGGGTTCTTTTTTAGCGTAATGGCGGCCCGGAGAACTTCAACTTGACACTTGTGCCGTATCGCGATTGATTTTTTTTAAACCACCAGATTTTGAAAAAGAACGTCCGCAAATACGACGGGAACGCAACAGTTTATCGTATTTTTTAAAACTTGCGGACTGTTGGACGCGACCGGTTTTTTTGTCGAATGTGGAACGCCGGCAATGTAGCGCTACTCAACACGATAAAAGATGGCGGAACCGGCGTGACAGCGACCGCACCCCGCTCGAGTGAGACTGGCGGGCTCCCCCTTCGCTTCCCCTCCCCTTCCTGGCATAGACATCCCCCTGACCCCAGCTCACCAAGGCCCGCGCATGCAAGGCTGCCACTTCACAGCTCGGCGACTGATAACGTGATAACACAGAGAAAACATCGCCGTTGCTATCGACGAGAACTAAAATAGCGTTTCACTACAAAGAAACATTATATCTGTAACTTAATCCCATCGTTCTTGTTTAGAATACTTTATGCTATAAGTAGTTTAGTTTGTTTTCCACATATCATTTTATAAGTAAATAATAATTAAAAACTAAATAATGGCTTCTTTATACGCATTGACCACGATCATGAAAGTTAAAATAAAAGTACTGAAAGATGAAACAATAAAAACGTCAATTCAATCATATAAATTCCATTCTCCTATGTTGTAATTAAACTACAAAAGTGATTATTATTATCATTATTATTTATTAGACTTTTTAAAGTTTGTGTATTCACACAGTGAAAATTCATTTTTATAAATAATTATAAAAAATTATAAAAAACACAGAGTTTTATTTTCACAAATTGAGTTTTTATTTCCACCTCAAGTACTTTCGACTTATTCACGTCATTATCAAGAGGATCCACGTCAAGGCATTCACGTCATTATCAAGAGGTATCCTCTTGATAATGACGTGAATAAGTCGAAAGTACTTGAGGTGGAAATAAAAACTCAATTTGTGAAAATAAAACTCTGTGTTTTTTATAATTTTTTATAATTATTTATATTATTATTTATTTTTATTTATTAAGCAAATAAGCAGTTATACATGTAGGTATTATGTATGAATAAAAACATAATTATGACAATTAAAAAACAACATCATTTGTAATAAAAACGAGGCCTGGAATACAAAAAAAAAAAAACGTTTTTAAATTCATTAGATTTTGTAGGGTTTGTGTATTTACACAGTGAAAATTAAATTTATTTAAAATAAAATTATTTTTTCTTAAACGTAGTTTAATTTTCACAATAATATTTTATATCTCGAGCACTTTCGACCGTCAATACTCAGGTCATCACTCTTGATAATGACCTGAGTATTGACGCTCGAAAGTGCTCGAGATATAATATATTATTGTGAAAATTAAACTACGTTTAAGAAAAAATAATTTTGTTTTTAAATTCAGTTTATAAAATACATTAATTTTAATCATCTCATGTTAGTAGTGGTTTGTGGCAGCCCTGATTCATGGGTATCTCGCTGCACATGCGTCACACGCACCGCTGTTTATTGTGGAGCAGCAATGTTGGGAAATTGTGAACAAGTAGGGAAACACAAACTTTTCCCCATATCACAACCAAATATCCCATTTAACTCCCGTATTTTTTTCCGTACCTATGTATATTATCTACCTACCGATTTATATATAACTTTTCACGATTTTATTACAATGATAGTATTCAAAATAATATGTTATTTTAGTAATGAAGTTCACAAATAAGTTAAGTGACACATTATCAGAAAATGGTTCACATTTTCCAATGCAACCCTTGTTTCAGGGAAAGACGGCAAAATTTGAAGAGTTTTTTTCACTTTGAGGTTTGGGGTTTCTTTTGTAAGTACTTACGCATGCATCATATAGGTACCATCGCGAATTTGAATGTGAATTTTTAATGAAGTTTTAATAAACAAACATTCGTTTAGCAATTTCCCACCTACGCACGTAGGATAAAACCGAAATCTTTTTTCAACTTTATGTTTTAAACTGCAGACATCCATTTATACCTAATCTAATCTAATCTAATCTAAGTTGCAAATTATAAGTGACATTAGAGATTCAGATTATACGCATTCTCACAAAACAGACATGCATAATATGCGGCTGACCACCCATGCTGTAGAAAATGGTTCACTTGGCCAATGTCACCCCTGTTTCAGGGAAGGTCGGCAGGAGTTGCAGGGTGTATGTTCATTTGAGATTCGGGTTTTTATATTGTAGGACTGACAACATGCGGCATGTTTAAGCGTTAACTTAAACATGTCTGTTTTGATTTATATCATACTGTTATACATCGACAACTTAAAAATTAAAGGTAAAACTGAATAAGTCACTTTTCCAGATAAATGCACATTTTTTTCTATTTTCCACGAGAGAAACCACTACAAAAGTGGGGAAATTCTATAAGTAGGTAATAAGTGACTATGCCATCAGTATTTTTAACCAACTATTCCTTGACTTATAGGTTGGTATGAGGCTGACCACCCATACTGTAAAAAATGGTTCACTTTGCCAATGTCACCCCTGTTTCAGGGAATGTCGGCAAGAGTTGCAGGGCTTATGTTCATTTGAGGTTTGGATTTTATTTGTAAGTACACAATCAGCATTTGTAAGCGCGACCTACACGTGTTTGTTTGTGGGCATACATCTGAGAGCTTTGAATGAATATATCCTTGCAACTTAGATTATAGATAGATTATAGATGAGAAGTTACACGCAATAAAAAAACTTAAATCAATGGATCAGCACTTGCTGATCAGTGATCAGTTATACCTGACGATTAAAAGGAAGTAAGCGACAAAAACTAAATTGTTCAGTAGAGCTGGTTAAAGTTTGAGATTGCAGAAAATTGCATAACTTTTTTATTACAATAAAATAAAAATTGCTTTGTGTTAATTCACATGAGTTTATTTTTGGACACGACCAGTTTCGGGAGAAGCAGTACCTCCCCTCTTCAGGTGTAAATATAAACTAGGTGTAAATAGAAAGTTTCTATTTACACCTGAAGATGGGAGGTACTGCTTCTCCCGAAACTGGTCGTGTCCAAAAATAAACTCATGTGAATTAAAACAAAGCAATTTTTATTTTATTGTATTAAAATGAACTTTCACGAAGTTACTGCTGAAAATCTAGATAATATAACTTTTTTATTTGTTATCATATCGTTAAAACCAAAACAGCTCTGAAATTAAAAAAATAATGGCATTTAATGGCATGTGGTTTGACGATTTCTTTATATCACAAGCGCCTTTAGGGAAAAAAGCCCAAAATCTTGTCGGTTACACCAAAACCATACTTCGAAAACGCAATTGTTTACTTGAGCATAAACAACGACAAAAAGCATCGTAGAGCTATGGGAGTAAGCGCATTAGAAAGAGCGGAAAATTTCAAGTAGGAAAGCATTCACAACTCATTTTTGACCAAAACGTCGCTTATGCTTACCTACTTTTAAACGTCGATATATATTTTTTAAATACCAAGGGCTAAAAAGAAGAAAGTTATGCACACGAAAATAGGTACCTACATACGTTGGCACAAAAAATAGGGTTCGTCGACTTAGAAAAAAGAATACCGTGTGAAAAGTTGTGTGCGTCGCGAAGCTGTGAATTGAAAATAATAAAAAAATGGAAAAGTGAAATACATGGAATAATGTTTTGATCCACACGTGTTTTAGTGGCGAGAAGCGTTAGAGATGTGGATGTAGAGGAATCTAATCTAATCTAATCTAATCTAATCTAATCTAAGTCGCAAAGATATGTTACATTGGAAATTCACATTATAATGGATTCTCACAAGCATTCACGTACAAGTTCGCGCTTGCACATGCCGCAAAAACAATACACATGAACCTACAACATAAAAACCAAATCTCAAATGGACCTACACCCTGCAACTCTTGCCGTCCTTCCCTGAGACAGGGGTGACATTGGCAAAGTGAACCATTTTTACAGCATGGGTTGTCAGCCGCATACCAACCTATAAGTCAAGGAACAAGAGGAAGATGCAAAATAAAACGCAAACGCAACTAAGCTTCACATACAGTGTTCTTCTTGTGTAACTTCTTGCCGTGTTATCCCCGAAGGGATCACATGTGGCGAGTGAATCTATTTATTTTTACAGGGCCTTACACCAACCACTACGGTTGAAGTGGGAATTTCCGTGCTCCCGAGTACGCCAGTTTTCATTTCTTGTGAAAGCTGAGCAAACCTTGCTGGTATTTTACTTTAGTTGTTTTCCGGTTTGAATACAGTTTGGTTCATACTATCTACAATCCATAATCTATGTTGCAAATGTATCGAAAATGAAATGAATTCCCACTTCACGCAAGTCCGTTCGATAGGTGGTCAGTTGGTATAATGCTTGCATTCTATGCCAGAGGGCAAAAGTTCGATTCCCACCAAATGATCCCCATAGTCTGGGTGTTTATTTTCAAACCCAAAATCAAAACTCCAGTAAGGTTTATTCAGCCTTCACAAGAAGTGAGAACCAGCCTCCTCAGGTGCTGAGAATTGTCCATTTGTACGGACCCCATTGAATTTTTTTTCAATCTACTTTCAGATAAGTACATCCGATCATCCTAACCTCATATTTTTTCTCAAACGAACAGAAAAGTATACCTTTGATTTCTTGATAATCTAGATATAATTTTGAGAGAGTAAGGAGTGGTGATGAGAAAAACTCACCAAGCAGCAACAACTTGATGTCCTTCGCAGCCTGGATGCCGTCCTCCTTGAGGTTCCTCTCTATCATCTTACTCCTGGCGCATGCCGCCCTCTCTTCCGCAGAGCTGGCGCACCCCATGGCGACTTTGGCGATCTTGGCCACCCTCAAGGTCCACTCCCGACTCCGCAAACGCCTGCGACACCCTGAGATACCTCTAAACACTCCACCAAACACTCCTATCACATCACCATTCCCGTTCAAGATGTCCTGCCCAACACACTCTGTCAGATAAACATGAAGGCAATTTTAAAATCCACGAATCTCAATAAATAAAACCCAAAAGACATCCAAGTTGTGTTTTATTGTAATCGGGATGAATTTGACAAGATTTTGGGAAACGGGATCTCATTAACACGTTGCGAAAACTCTTTCCCCGAACTGCATCCCGTTTTCCCTGAAAACTACGCGCTTTCCCGACATTTTTCAGTTTCTGAAAACCTTTTTGCCTATTTTGTTTACAAGCAGAAAGATATTAATTAAACAAATACACAAAGAAATGAAACACTTGTCTCGTCGTCGGTAAAAATAACTTTTATGAAAATGTAACAATTTCAGTGAGCTGGGTTGGCACATAATAATAATAAGTTTTAACACAAGGTAAGTATTATAAACAAATATATCTTCGAATGTAAAATAATGAATACCTACAATAAATGCAGGCTCAGGAACAATTACTTTTCACTGCTGGAAGTGCCTTTGATAATTATGTTTTAACATTTTACAATAAATAAGAAAACAAGAATATTTTTGGAGTGAAAACGTATTTGCACAGGATAAAAACTACATCTACAAGTTAAATATAAAGTAAGTATTATACGCATATTACAGATTATTTTCAATCATTTTTATTATGGTTAAATAGCTAGTCGCCGCTGTAGAAAGCGCCAATTCTCAAGCAAGACGCAGTTGCTGTAATGCTGGATGGACCTTTGGTGACCGATGTTCGTTAAAGGTGTATGCATTTTTCAACCCATTCGTACCTACTACAAATAGGTTTCACTCGTCTTTATACTTATATTTTGTTATACTTATAGTTTGGTATAGGGTACGGTTGACTCGATAACTTTTTGTAATATTTTTCTATTAAAAGTTTTCAATTTAAATTTAAAAAACCTTCATGATAAAGATGGATTTATTTTGAAAATGGGCGAACAAAAATTCATTTGAATTCCTTCATTAGAAAAATATGAGTTGAAATATAAATATAAAAAGTAATATAAAATATGAGTTGTAATGTTGTGAAAATGAACTTTATTATTATGGAATTATAGAAGTTTACACTAGTTAACTTCCACAATTAAAAAAAATGTTTCTTGTCCTCTTCTAGTGTCTGTATGAATTCGTCTTGGAGTCGACACTTCTCTGTATCTAAGTATGTAAGTCTAGTTGGGATGTTACTTTTAATAAAATTTAGTCCATTAACGTGTTCCTTCAATGGTCGAGGAAGATCCACAGACCACAGACATTTGTGACATCCTGTGGTCCATGTTTTATTGATGCGTCCACACTCTCTAAGTTGTCCTTCCAGCTTTTTGTTTGTGTCTCCACACGGAGATCGGATTTTAATGTTCAAAAATTCATTTTTTTCGGCTTACCTACAGACGTCACAGATAAAGGTTCTAACCAATAGAAAAATGTTAAAAGTTTTAGGGGTTGTGTATTCACATTGTGAAGATTATTTTTTAAATAAATAAAATAAAAACATTTGCAGTTTTTCCCTCTAAGTTTTTTTTTTATCTCGAGCGCTTTTGACGATGCTACCTCGTCACGTTTTTTTACCTACCTATAAGTCTTTGTGTATTATTTATTGAAAATAAATCTATTGTCTATTGTCATTCAAGAGAAAAACTAAAATAGCTAAATACTAGTTAGAGGTTTCGCTATCATCAATATTTAACTTACGGGATATTTTTTCTTTATTGCCGTTATTATTCCTTGACTTAAAGGTTGGTATGAGGCTGACCACCCATACTGTAAAAAATGGTTCACTTTGCCAATGTCACCCCTGTTTCAGGGAAGGTCGGCAAGAGTTGCAGGGCTTATATTCATTTGATATTGAGTTTTTTATACTGTGGGTCCACATGCGGCATGTGTGAGCGCGAAATGATGCGTGTCTGCTTGTGGGAATGCATTTAATATGAATCTCAAATGATACATATCTTTGCAGCTTAGATTTAGATTTTAGATTTTAGCCGTACTGTGAAAAATCACCTCAAGGGCGCTTTACATCATTATTAGATTTTTCTATAAAAAAAAATAGTTGATGGTAAAATTTATTTATTTATTTTTCTTGCAGTATTGCCAGTCGGATGTTTTATTTTCCCTAAACTTTCCTGGGGTTTCCGCTCAGTGCGCGTGCGTGTTGGATGCTGTCCCTGGCTGCGCGCGCATCATCAAATCTGAAATGCTGAAAGGATTCTGGCATCAAGAAAGCTGAAAAATTCTCCGATGTTTTTTGGGCCCAATAATGAACGAAAACATCCGGGAACTAAAATTCAACTCTGGAGTATTATATATGAGGTGTACCAAAACGTCGATATGTTTCGGTCAAAATATAATGTCGCCATAGTTGTTGTTTGTCTTAAATCTCCAACAGAGGTAATTTGACATGAGCAACGTTTGTATGTGTACTGAACCTATGTGTTATGTTTATTTTTATTTTTTTTGTATTTAAAAAAAATAGATTTTTGAAGAGGAATGCAATCCACCAACCTATTCTGCCTGGCCAGAAACAGGTATTAATATCATCATTCAATAATTCATTATTGTTTTATTTGGAATGAATTATTAAATAATAATTACCCAATAACATCTGTTGAACCAGGGTCAAAGTTATGGTCAAATGATCCAAGCGGGGATCGAAACAACGTTGTTCCATTCGAAACACGCTAGAAAGATCAGCCCACTTGGCCCCCTCGGCCATAACCCCGACAATATTATGAATGTGTTATGTTACGAGTATGATAAAAATGAAATTTATTTTGACAATATTAAAAAATTGACTCTCGCTTAATTGTGTTTTACGTTTGTTTCTTAGCTCAAGTTGTGTATAATGTGATTAATCGAAGCTCATATCAAATGCACGCCCACAAACAGACACGTGTAAGTTTGCGCTTACAAATGATAAATATGTACTTACACATTAAAATCCAAACCTCAAATGAACATAAACCCTGCAATTTTTGCCGACCTTCCCTTAAACAGGAGTGACATTGGCAAAGTGAACTATTTTTTAAAGTATGGGTGGTCAGCCTCATATCAACCTATAAGTCAAGGAATACAAATAATAAATAACATTCAAATAAAAAACCTTAAAAATAAATCGATACAAAAATATATAATTACAAAGACAATTCATTTTAAAGGTCATATTTGAATCAAATGGTAGATAAGCCAAACAAGCACTGGGGAAACGGTAAGTTAGTTGACTGAATTGGCTGAGTCACATACAGCGAATGGACCATCAGAGCCTGGAAAAGTTGGTTTTGGTGACGGACCCAAAGGGGCGCAGGACAGTGGGAAGATCCAGAAAGAGATGGATGGATTGTCGTGCGGTGGAAGCATAAGATTGGAGGAGGAAGGCAAGGAGGTTGGACAAGCAGCGGTGGCTGCAGTTAATCAAGGAGGTCAAGACCCGACCCGGATTGCTGTGTTTATGATGATGATGAAAATTGTATTTGATGGTTTTTCTTTAAAATTAAACATTTTGAAATTTTTAATTGGTTGGAGAATTTTTGGATTTGGATTTTTTTTCTCGGCGAACAAACTTCAGTATTGTATGGGACTGCCGACCTTAGCAACCAATAACAATATATATTTTTTATGGTTTGTGTATTAACACTGTGAAAATTCATGTTTTTTCGATTGTTATATAAATAAATAACACCTTATTAACTTTAAAACACTGTTTATATTTCACAAAAATATCATAAATTTAAAAATTAAATTTTAGATTAACTACTAACGTTTTCGACCAATATGGTCATCCTCAGGTAATCGACTACTATAACGTTAGTAGTTAATCTAAAATTTAATTTTTTAATTTATGATATTTTTGTGAAATATAAACAGTGTTTTAAAGTTAATAAGGTGTTATTTATTTATATAACAATCGAAAAAATGTAACTAACAATATGTTAGTTACAGTATGCCTTTTCTCTAGTAACCCAGCCGGGTGACTACACAATAATTATTATATATGGCAATTCACGTGCGTGAATATTGATCAATTGGTAAAACGCTTGCATTCAAAGCTAGGGGACCGGGGCTCGATCTTTATCAAGGGTGGTTGAGTTTTCCAGTTTAGGTGTTTATTTAGAACCCAAAATTATAGAACCGGCAAGGCTTAGGTACTCCACCTTCACAAGAAGTGAGGGCACACTTCAAGTTAAGTGGTCGTAAGTCGTAAGGCTTCCCTATGAAAATAAACAGGTTCCACTCGGAGCACGTGACTCCTTCGCAGATAACGCGATAAACAGTTGCACTGCCTGTGTAGCTTAGCAGTTGCATTGCGTTGCTTACACAGTACTAATACAATGCTCTCCAAGAGTGCAAAATTATTCCTAACTCATTTTAAAATAAACAAAATATTAGTTTGTCGTGTTACGTCACAATTTTTCAGACGATGAAATGTGTGCCGAGTCCATTTGCACCTCATCGTCAGTCATCTAATCTAATCTAATCTAATCTAAGCTGCAAAGATATATATCATTTAAGATTTATACTAAATGCATTCCCACAAGCAGATATGTATAATTTCGCGCTAACACATGCCGCATGTGGACCTACAATATAAAAACCCAATCTCAAATGAACATAAGCCTTGCAACTCTTGCCGTCCTTCCCTGAAACAGGGGTGACATTGGCAAAGTGAACCAATTTTTATATTATGGGTGGTCAGCCGCATAACAACCTATAAGTCAAGGAACATACAATGGTCATGGATTCTTTATTTATTTTTCTAAAATATATTATATTATTTTATACTCTTGTTTATCCTGTTTCTTCTTCTTCTTCTGTATGGCGAATTCCCGCGGAGATCAAGGGCGCCAGTGTCAAGTGAACTTGTTTATACTGTTGATTTTAACTCTAACATGTATAATATAATATTTCTTTTTTTTTAATTGACATATTGCCGTAAATAAAGAAATATAAAATAAAATTATAAAGCTCGATACGTTTCTAGGTTCTTATGCGAAGTGATTCAGATCTTTGACCACGGCTCTTTCATAAAAGATCTGCGACACTGACCTGTGACCCTGTGACACTGACAACTCAGCAGCCCTACTGCTTCTTGTGCAAGATTTTTAATAGTGATTTAATGAAGAATGCATTGTGCGAATATAAAACTCGAGCCCAGTGATGATAGTGAAGCATATACTTGGGAGGTTCCTGTTGACAATGCTGCAGTAATAAAGTCAGAATACGGAGTAGACATTGTTGCAAGTGACGTCAAGGCGGAGGCCCTAGACAGAATAAAACAAGAACCATCATGTTGTTACGGTGAAGATGTGGCGCTGGAATTGGAGAAAACGGAAGATTCCCCAGATGGTGGTTCCGGTGTGAGGCTGGCTACTCAACTTAACAATGCACAAGGTTTATATTTCACCATTTCACTATGACGTTCCCATCGGTCACAACATATCAGGTTCCTAATTATATGTACCTACCAATGTGGAGCCACGAGAGTTTAGAGGTTCATAATAGAACCGCTCTGTGATGCTGATGATGATTGGTGACTTTTAAATTGCCATTTTGTGCCATTTCGTCCAAGGGCGCTCGTGTCAATTTTTGTCAGATATGTGCTTGCTTTCGTGCCTTTCAAAACTTTCTATGGTCCTCTATCTCTCACATCATGAGGCAGGTGGTTCCAGGCCAGAGAATCAGCAACTGCAAATGCACACTGTTTGGAGAAGCCTCAACATCTGAAAAAAGTTATACATTCAAATTTAAGCTGAGTACGTTAAGATGTACGAGGTAACTTTTGTAGATGTAGTTTTTTACTAAAATCAAGCATGATTGTCTTATTTACAGATGACAGTTGGAAGAGCCACCAACACAGACACACAGCCTCAGGGAGCGGGACATCCACTTCAACAGCGCAACAACTAATCAACACACACAATAAAAGAAGAGTCAACAAAAGAAAACAAAGATTTAAAAAAATACCACATGAAATGTATTGTAATGACTGTAGTTACAATACAACATGCAAACCAAATCTCATTAAACACGTGAATATTCACACTGGATACAAGCCATTCGCGTGTGATCAGTGTGATTATAAAGGTCCATGGTTGTCATATTTAAGAAGTCATCAACTAACACACAGTGTACGCAAGCCATATACGTGCGATCAGTGTGATTTCACTACCAAGCAGCTGACAACAATAAAGAACCATAGACTTCTACACTCTGGGCAAAAACTGTTTGCTTGCGATGAGTGTGATTACACAGCCGCCCAGATGGGAACTTTGAGAAACCATAAACTAAAACACGCTGAACATAAGCCATTCGCATGTGACAAGTGTAAATATAAAACATCATTCTTGGGATATTTGAAAAAACATCAACTTATACACTCTGGACAAAAACCATTTGCTTGCGACATGTGTGATTATACAGCCGCACAGAGGACATATTTAAAAAAACATAAACTCACACACAACGAGGATAAGCCATTTGCATGTGATGAGTGTGATTATAAAACTACACTATTGGATTATTTAAAAAGCCATAAAATTTCACACACCGTGCGTAAACTAGCGTGTGATCAGTGTGATTATAAAGCTGCACGGAAGACAACTTTAAAACAACATAAACTCATTCACACTGGGAGTAAAGCATTTGCATGTGACCAGTGTGATTATAAAGCTGGGCGGTCATGTCATTTGAAAAGACATAAAATATCACACACTGGACAAAAACCTTATGCATGTGATGAGTGTGATATTAAATTTACGCAAACATCACATTTAAAAAGCCATAAACTCATACACACTGAAAGTAAACGTTTTGCTTGTGAGCATTGTGATTTTACTACTTTATGGTCAGGTTCTTTCAAAAGGCATAAATTAAAACACACGGGGATTTAGTCATTTGTGTACAGAAGTGGCTCGTCAATGAAAATGTTGGCAGTTTGTAATTATTGTGATAAATATTAAATTTTTCTCTTTTAACCTTTTCGTATCTGAATATTCTGGCTGTATGAAAGTACGGAATACTTTTTCTAGCACATTTTTAAAATATTGACTGTTTCCTACATTAATTGATTGACAACACTTGTGAACAAACCATGTGCACAGTCACATGTATAAGTTATCCAAGAACAACAATCACAAAGGCTTAGCACATTTCACTTGCAGACTTTTAAATGCTTTAACACAGATGCCAGAGATAAGTTCAAAGTCGTATGATGTCTATGATTGACAGCCGCACTGGCGCAAGTTTACACTTGACGCCTATGCGTGTCGCCCGCAGTTAAAGGGTTAATATGTTCCATTTACATCATACAAGCAATAATAAAAATTATAATTGACAGAATAAATACATTCAGAACACATAGATCAGATGTAAGCGATGACAGTGTTATGGATGTCAACTGACAATGGCTAGCTAGTTCCTAATTGTTATGTTTTTATTTTCAACCAAAATTGTACTAATTCCTTCTGTAAAAAGTGAAAGGAAATATCCATAGATTTTATTGTTTGTTTATGCAATAAAAGATTGCATCAGTTCATTTCTTCTACTGCACAGGTATCGGCGGTGAAGTGTTGCAGTCCTTCTCTAGCGCATTTGAAACTCTATGATGCATTATCTGTGTCCCTCAGTCACCGTCTGGAAGGAATGGTTTTCAATAATATCTCCGTGTACTTCCAGATCTGCGCGGCTGCCTTTTTTTAAATTTCTTCACTCATAAGGCGCTCCACTGATGTCATATATCTACATCGATTATAGATTATTGACTACAAAGATATTTTTTAACATTATTTTTTCTTTAAGAAAGCTACACATACCGTCTAACTTCTTGCCGCGTTCTCCCGAAGGGTCGCATGCGGCGAGCGAGGCCGGCCTTACGTCAACCACTTCAATTGCAGTGGGGGTTTTCCAGCTCCCAAGGGGGCTGGTACTCATTTCTTATGAAAGCTGTGTAAATCTTGGGTATTTAATTCTGTGTTTGAAATAAACACTGTAACGGGAAATCATTTTTGACACCCTCTGGTGGAATTCGAGCCGGAGCTCTCGGCATGGAATGCAAGCACTCTACCAACATTTTTCTGTACAGCATTTTTGAGTTTAAATTATTACAAAATCTAAGCAGTTCACATTATACCCAAGCCATCTCTGTTTGCCTGTGATGAGTTAGATTTTAGAACACGTGCTCTATGATTAAAAGTCTGATAATAATAATAATAATAATAACAGGCTGATTTATTTTAAATTACACATGATAAGAGAGCGCCGTTTTTGTGTGTGTCACACCTCAAGGGCCCTCTCCGATCATGGATAAGACTTTCTAAACAAGTGTGCCTTGAGTGCTCCTCGAAATACACCCACAGATTTGGAGTTCTTCACTCCGGGTGGCAGTCTGTTCCACTCCACCGGCCCCGCAACACGGAAAGCGCGGTCTCCGAAGTTTGTACGAATCTGACGGCGCGGCTGAACCAAATTGACTACTCCATCACCCGCAGATCTGAGTGTCTGCCTCCTAACACCCATTTCAACAGGTGAAATCATATCAGCCAGATAAGGTGGGGCCAAGCCATTGATGGCTTTATATACCATTAAACAAACACGGAAGACCACCCTCTCCGGGAAACGAAGCCAATGAAGTTTTTTTAACAGCGGGGTGATGTGAGCGAATTTGGGAATCCCGAATATGAGTCTTGCTGCCGAATTCAACACAGATTGAAAGCGATTAAACTGTTTCTTCGGCTGACCACTATAAAGCGTCGAGCAATAGTCAATCCGAGACATCACAAACGCACTCACCAGGGTCTTAACCGCATCTGACGGCAGACATTTTCTTATTGCCTTTATTTGGCGAAGCGAAAAAAAAGAAGAAGCTATTGTGGCATCTATTTGCCTATCCAGTGTCAGGTTACGATCCAGTAAGACTCCTAGAAGTCTTACCGAATCAGAAGGCTGGATTAGCTTACCTCCTATGGAGAGTGGTACTCTATTCACCAGAAGGTGGTCACGCCTCGATGTGGCTGCCCAGAGTATCTCTGATGTAGGAAAGAACTGATTTAAACGTTATTATGTTTTAATTTTATATACACAACTGGTGATGGTAAAAATATGCATGAAAATATTTGTATTGTACAATGAAAGTGAATAATAAAACAGTGTTTTGAAAAAGGACTTGCTCCTGTGTTTTTTTTTTTAATAAAAATGAATTTTCACAATGTTTTATTTGAGTCAATGTACTTAAGAAGTCGCAGTTTTTGCACATAAAACTACTCTAAAAGTAACTCTGTCCCCATTCCACTAGCGGCGGCCAGAGCCTCTGCAGAGCTGCCTCCATTTCTTCCTATCCTTTCATACCTCTTTCAATTAATTCATATCCATCTCCTTTTTCATGCATTCGAGGGGGGGAAGGGTTCGCATTTATTTATTTTTACAGTTAAGAGGGGCAGCCTTGCGCCAATTGCTTCACTGAAATGGGTTTTCCCAGCTACCGACAGGACTAATACTCATTTGTACTGTAGACTGAGTAAACCTTGCCTGCATTTTATTTTCGGTTTGAAATAAACGCCGAAAAAGAGAAATCATCTCTGACACCCTTTGTGGGATTTAAACCCGAGCTCTCGGCGTGGAATGCAAGTATTCTACCAACCGAGCTTCACATATAGTTCAACTTTTGGCCAAGTTTGAGCTATAGACCGGACTGAACAAGATTATGTTGAAAATACATACGAAATACATCTTGAGAGAATAAAAAAAAGATATTAGTCACATAATATTATTAGTGAAGTTTGAAAATAATGAGTTCACTTCAGTTAAGACGCTCGACACGTTTCTAGTTTCTCATGCGAAATGATTCAGATCTTTGATCACGGCTCTTTCATAAAAGATCTGCATTTGCGTCACTGACAAGTCGATGCTGTGCTTGTGCCAGATATTTTTTTAACTGTGATTTAATCAAACATGGATTGTGCTAATATAAAACTCGAGCCCATAGATGATAGTGAAGCATATAAGTGGGAGGTTCCTGTTGACGATTCTGCAGTAATAAAGTCAGAATACGGAGTAGACATTGTTGAAAGTGACGTCAAGGCGGAGGCCCTAGACAGAATAAAACAAGAACCATCATGTTGTTACGGTGAAGATGTGGCGCTGGAATTGGAGAAAACGGAAGATTCCCCAGATGTTGGTTCTGGTGTGAGGCTGGCCACTAACCTTTACAATGCCCAAGGTTACAATTATACTATTTCACTAGTAGGGCCTTTTCAGACATAACGCATTCTGCCCGGATTGTCTATGGATTAGCAGACAAACTGTGTGAAAGCTTTCATACATCTCCATACACTACTAACTTCAGACTCAGCGCCGGATAGGAAAAACCATAGACAAACCACGCAAAATGTGTCTAGTGTGTGAAGGTTGTAACGATTATATATTTTGTCTCAACACAGCGATAGCTGCCCGTGTGGAACTGTGACTGTCACTGTTCCACTAGAGGTGGCTAGAGCTCCCAAACAGTTCCCTGGATCCATCCATTCCCACCAGCTTTTCCCTGCATCTTCATTTCCTGATAATTTGTAACAACGGTGTCACAGCTGGGGTTCGATCCCCACCGAGGGTGTCCAAAATGATTTCTCGTTTCAGTGTTATATTCAACAAAAGCACCATGTCCCTATTTCGAGCCGCAGCATCCAAGGTCGAAATAGCCATGAAAATCGCTGATCATCAATAGAAGTGGCACTGAGAATTGAAAAAGAGGTGTTTATTTCAAAGCCAAAATTAAATACCGGCAATGCTTATTCAGCCTTCATAAGAAATGAGAACCAGTCCCTCGTTATCTGGGAAACCCCTATTTCAACTAATGTGATTGGTATTGTGTCAAAATCAGTCAAGATGGCTCTTCCACAAACAGCCATATTAGTGGAGGATTTGTCCATGGCCAAGCTATCTGTGACCAATTTGTCGTGGAACCGGTTGGCATAAGGCTGGCCCCCGTACCTGTAAAAATAAATAGGTTCCATGTTCCACATTTGATAAGAAATTGCACTATATGTGCAGCTTTGTCTTCTTTTGGTGCCACTTCTATCGAAGATCGGCGATCATCAGCCCCACACCTGGATATATTTAAGTACAACTGGTGTGGATCGCTTACTATCTGAGTCTGTATGTACATTAGAACGACGTATGGATGCGTAGAATTATGTATCTGTGGATCTGTATATTGTTCTCGTATGTCTGCCATGTTATATGTATTGTGACGTTTTGGTGTCTCACTGTCAGTCATACATGACTGACAGTGAGACATGTATACATGTATATATTTGTTAAATGGCTGACCACCCATACTGTAAAAAATGGTTCACTTTGCCAATGTCACCCCTGTTTCAGGGAAGGTCGGCAAAAGTTGAGGGGCTTATGTTCATTTGAGGTTTGGATTTTATTTGTAAGTACACATTCAGCATTTGTAAGCGCGAACTACACTTGTTGGTTTGTGGGCATACATCTGAGAGCTTTAAATGAATATATCTTTGCAACTTAGATTATAGATTATAGATTATAGATCATGGCTATTTTGACCTTGGATGCTGTGGTTCGAAACAAGGACTTAGTGCTTTTGTTGAACCATTGTTCCAGGTTTATCAGTCACACTGTCCAGTGCCTCTGAGTTCTTCTCCCCTCAATCTTACCCTGTATGATAAGATGAAGAAAATGTGACCGAAGTACATCAGCTTTCTCTGCTTAATGGTTGGTAGAAGTTCCTTTGTACTGCGCATACGTCGGAGGACTTCTTCACTGGTGACCTGATCACGTCAAGAGATCCGAAGCATTTTTCGGTAAACATACATCTTGAACGCTTCAATTCGTCTCTCCATTGCCTGCCTGAGCGTCCATCCCTCCATGCACATATAGAGCAATTAGGAAGACATAGCTCCTCTCCATGCGCTTGCTGTGTTCAAGGTTCAAATCTCGGCACACATTCTTTACTCATTTCTACAGCGAAGACATTTCGGGCTTACTCTAGCCAGCTTAGTTGTGTTTAACTAAGCCTCTCAAGTATAGAAATACAAATAAATCATCCAGCGCTCTGGCTCACAAAACAGGGCATTCTTCTTCTTCTTCGTGTCAGCTTCACACCGTATTGGCCCAGTAACGAGCAATGTCTACAGCTCTTTGGTTTCCCGCAAAGAGATCATCCATGGAGCAGCTTGTCGGACAGGAAGGACAACACCGCAGGTGCTCCATTGTTTGCTGAGCTCCACACTCACATAGTGTAGAGTCCTCCCGTCCCAGAAATCCCCAGGTCAGCATGTTGGCCCGGGCTCTTCCAACATTGGTCCTCAATCTGTTCATGGATCTCCATACGGGCCACTCGAGGTTCTTTCCTGGAGGTAGGCTCTCTGAAGGCTTCACAAAGCTCTCCGGGCATTCCTCCTTCCACATTTGTAATCTCTCCGCCACTGGATCCAAAGACAAGGGCTGCACGGAACTAAGGAAGCTGTGTCTCGACTTCAGGCGCTGCTGTGATGAAAAGCCACTTCCGTAAATGCAGTGCTGTGTGCACGTTAGAGCCTTCTGCCTCTCGACTCTCGAAGCCACTTTGCGTCTGATGTGGGGTGGGGCTATGCCTGCAAGAGGATATAACTTCCCCGTGGGCGTTGGCTTAAATATTGTGTATTTTTAAGTATGTATAATAATTAGAGATGGCCCGAAATTTGTTTTACATTTGGTTTAACTGAATTTCGGCAGCTTTAACCGAACTTCGGAATTCGGTCAAAATTTGGTTCAAATGCTAGAATGTAAGATAAACTAAAACAAAATACCTACTTGCACCATTTTGAATGTTATAATTGGATGTCTTAGTATCTTTTATAACCGTAAAATAAAATTAGGCCCTTACTCATGGTCATTTATTTTAGTAGGAATAAGTGAACATAAACTCATCAATTGATAGCATCTAAATCATCTTCTTCTCCGTAACATAGATATCAGATTGGAACAAAAATGAAATAAAGTCAGTATTCTTCTAACAAATAACAGTAACCATGTACTATAAAGTGAAACTTTTAACCTTTTTGTACCGAACCAAAGTTTGGCTGAATTTTTTATTGTAACCGAATGTTCGGCCGAAGTTTGTATTCGGTACAAACCACATTTGGTCCATCTCTAATAAAAAAAACCTTTTCTCCGTGCAGATGGCAGTTATGAGAGGGATTCACCCAAGGCGGATGATGTGTTCCAAGCCTGGAGCAACAACTTCAGTCAACAGAAGCTTTTATGGTTCAATCAGTTGTCCAGCTACTACGACCTGGAGCACACATCTCAATATGGATCCATCCCGGGGACAAGCAACAGCCACCAGCACAGACACACAGCCTCAGGGAGCGGTCCATCCACTTCAACAGAGCAACAACAAATAAATACTCACTATGTGAATGATCAAGGAATCACGAACATAGCAACGGATGAAAACACTTCAGCTGCACAAGGCACACAACTGTATTATTGCCAAGAATGTACTTACAAAACAATAAGCAAACACGATCTCAGTGAACACGCAGTAGTTCATAACGAATATAAGCCGTTTGCATGTGATCAGTGTGATTTTAAAACAAAAACCTCATCGCTTTTGAAAAGACACAAGTTGAGACACACCGGACCCAGACAATATACATGTGAGCTGTGTGATTTTACGGCTCTATGTTTTGGCGATCTTAAAGTCCATAAGCTTATTCACATTGGGCACAAAGCATTTGCTTGTAATCTTTGTGATTATAAATCCGCAACCATGTCAAATCTAAGAAAACATATTTTTATACACAGTGGAGATAAACCGTTTGCATGTGATGTGTGTGATTATAAAACTGCACGGTTAAGTTGTTTAAATACACATAAATTGACACACACCGGACTCAAACCATTTGCATGTGATGAGTGTGATTATAAGGCGGCACAGAAGTCAAATTTACTAAGCCATAAGCTCACACACTCTGGACAAAAATCATTTGCTTGTGACGAGTGTGATTATACAGCTGCCCGTTTTGGTGCTTTAAAAGTCCATAAACTCACTCACACTGGGGAAAAACCATTTGGATGTGATCTTTGTGATTTTAAAACTGCACATTTGGTATCTTTAAAAACCCATAAGCGCACACACATTGATCATAAGCCGTTATCATGCGAGGAGTGTGATTATAAAACTACACATATGGAATATTTGAAACGCCATAATCTTAAACACAGCGGACTAAAACCATATGCATGTGATCAGTGTGATTACAAAGCTGCGCGGCTGTTAACTTTAATAAAACATAAACGTACACACACTGGGGAAAAGCCATTTCCATGTGATCAGTGTGATTATAGAGCTGCACATTTGCAACGGTTAAAAGATCACAAAGTCAAGCACACTGGACTCAAGCCATTTGCATGCGATGAGTGTGATTATACATCTTCACTTTTGGAATATTTGAAAAAACATAAATTAAAACACACTGAGCCTCAACCACAGATCATAGAATAGTAGAGATATGGCCTATTTATTTTCTACTATGAGTTCCGATGCCCCCATGTTTTTCGGCAGGCGGGACTTATCATACACTACATAGACAGCACGCACTTGATTTGGTTACAAACTGCCAAATGTGATGGATAGAAAGAGCGTAAGCACAATGAAATTGAGGTCGCTTACAACCTTTTGGTCGCGAGCTTGTTGAGATCGCAACTCACACGTTGACAATTAATAATAGGCATTCACAAGATTAGAGCTGTACAAAGTTGATAATCTCTGTTACACTCTTCCATAATATTGATAATTGAGTCTCTAAAGAAATACTTATTTATGTTGTATTATTAATGTATATACGAGTATTGAGCATATCAAAAATACAATAAATTAACTTTAAATTAAATAAATACTCAGCTCACCTAAATAATAATTAAATTAGGATGATTTATTTGATGGGTGCTGTTTTCATATGCGAGCTCTCTGTGAGTTTGAAACTGGCTATCTAATCTAATCTAATCTAAGCTGCAAAGATATATATCATTTAAGATTTATATTAAATGCATTCCCACAAGCAGACATGTATAATTTCGCGCTAACACATGCCGCATGTGGACCTACAATATAAAAACCCAATCTCAAATGAACATAAGCCTTGCAACTCTTGCCGAAAAGCGCAAATTCTCAAGTAAGACCCAATAGTTGTAAAACTGGATTAGGTAAAGGCAAATTATTTTTTCACATATTTGAGTGCCCAAGGGAATGCCCACATGCCACATCTCCTTTATGCTTTGATCTGTGGCTTCAACCATTGTAAGGAGTTTCTTACACATTTGGTAATATCAGTTGCGAGTTATTGTATATTTTAATCCTAGCTTTGAGAGAAATAAAGCAGGAATTCAATAGTATGAAATGAATACATATATATTTAATTTACAGAATTTTTTAAAGATTATTTAGGCTTTGACTGTCATGTGCATAGATCTTCATAACTTTGTATTTACCACAAAGACCTAAATAATTTAGGCCCCATGATGCCCGCTGAAGGGTAACCCTTATTGACCACTTTTCATTTAACCCATTCGCGGACACACGAAATGTGAAGTATGTTAGAAAAAACACACTTATTTCATCATCTCAAATTGTATTTTTATTATAAATTTTTTATCTATTTTTTTTTTTTTTTTGACATCCAGGGATGAAACGGCTATTGCCGTGTTCTTTAGATTTCTGTAGGGACGCACGGATGCTACATGTATGCAAGTTCTATCAGAAATAGCCGTTTCGTCCCTAGTGATAACGTTTTATCACGACGGCTATTACCGTTTCGTCCAGTCCTAGACAAGCTCATAGAGCGGCTATAACCGTTTCGTCCGCGAACGGGTTAAGGGTTGACATAAATTAGCCTCCACGCAATCTTGATATACCCTCGATCAGTATTATTCGCAAACGTTAATCCATATATGATTGAAGAATCAACACTTTTATAGGATGAAGTATCCACTTTAGGCTGCTGATGAACCGTGGGCTTTTCTTAGTTAAATTATCTCTAATCTATAGTTTAAGCTGTTAAAATGATTTTTCTTAGAGCATTTGAATGAAATTATTTGTTATGAAGTGGCAGCTGTGACAAGTTGCTATTATAAACAAATTGTAGTGCTCGATTAAATGTGTGAATTTGAATGTTTACATGTGGACAATATTATTTTTAAGAAACAAGTATAATTGATTATATTTTTTTCTGTATTTTCAAAGGTACACAAATAGTTTATGTACATTTTACACTAATTAATTTTCTTTTATTTTATCATAAAATTACCAACATTTTCAGTTGTCAGACATAGTCAGTTACATGATGCTGATAAATGAAAGAATGAATACAGAAGAACTCTAGTGTATCAATTAAGTATTATGTTAGGTTAAAGAAATCTATAAAGTGGCCTACTTTCTTTAGCTTACTTTTAATCCACTAAATATAATTTTAAGACTCCCTGTACAATAGATTTTGTACATTAGTAAACTAGTAAGTTTTATTTGTGAAGTTTGGACATTTACTGAGTGAAAATGATGTTTAAAATAAAAAAAATAATACTTTTTTAAATTATATTTTATTTTCATGAGTCTGACCACAAACTTTCCTTTCGGATGCGATTTAACTATAATTTCAGATGACTCATGAACAGTGTTGAGAAATAATCAACCCGAGACTTCACAAAATGCTAACCGCGATCCTGACCGCCCCTGACGGCAAACATCTTCTGATATCCTTTTTTTATCTGGTATAGTGCAAAGAACGAAGAGATACTGTTGTATCAAACTGTTCTCTCATTGTGAGGTCCTGATCCAGTAAAACTCCTAGAAGTCTTTGACTCAGCACACATTTTAAAACACAATATATTTCTCTGCAAGCAGATGTCACATGTGTATGTGACATCTGCTGACTAGGGTTCTTGGCAACCATTTTTTTTTGCCTTTTACTTTAGCAAACTGGCTATGTGATGTCACAATACTGTCGTCTATCTTCTTCTTCTTTTCGTGCCACTTCTATCGAAGATCGGCGATCATCATGGCTTTTTTGACTTTAGATGCTGCGGCTCGAAACAGGGACTTGGTATTCTGTCGAACCACTGTCGCAGGTTTTCCAGCCACGATGTCCTTCGGCGTCCCTGAGATCTTCTCCCCCCGTCATGGGAGACGCCAAATCTGCTCAATCAAGTCAATTTAGTAAAGTCAAACTTTTGAGTTGGTCAACAAATCCTGCACCTTGTTTTTTTGCACTTCCATCAGTTCCATGATTATTTCGTTTACCCAGTTCCACACTGTAATATTTCAAAATACACTGTTTTGAGATAAATCGCACGTTTAATAATAAAGAACAATAACTCAAAAAACAAGAATGTTAGGAAATCACGTTTGAAAGTCAGACAACCAGTACAACTTGTATGGGATGAAAAAGGCGTCCGATGTTTTATCTCGGTCATATTCGTCCAAATTGAACGGCTGTCGCATTCTACCTATTCTTCTCGCATTGTTCTTGCGTTTTATTACAAAATCTCGATTTTCCGAATTTTCGAGTTATTGCTCTTTATTATTAAGCGTGCGATATGGCCTGTTAAAGTTTCATCTGATTTTCAATACAATGTTAAATAATTATGAATATATGCTTCTTTTATGTTTTTTATGATTTTTGTAGACTTGGATTTATCATTAGAAGGAAAGTACAATGTGGAATTAAAAATAAAGTTGGATGTATAAAATTCCATAGTGAAATAATCCAGTGTATGACGAAAATAATAACGATATCGACTTGTTTGAGTGTGGAATTGAAAAAACGGAGCTTCTTTTATAATATAGCAGGTAAAACTCAAAATCGTGAATTTCGGACTTACTACAGTGTGGAACTGGGCAATCGATTTGTTCCGTAAAGCGAGGAGGTGGCCGTAACTGAACAATAAATATGAAGTGTGAGGAAGACACGTGAATCAACATAGGTAAAATTGTATCGTCACACAGCTGGTTTGCTATGGAAAAGGCAAAAAGATATATTATACAACTAAGAAGTTGCTAAGGACTTCAGTCCCATACAATACTGATTTTACTCGCTTGGAAAAAGTTCTGAATTCCAAAATGTTCTGAGTCCATTGAGCATGCATAAGAGCGTACCCAGGATCAAAACTGGGGGGGGGGGGCAAGTTTTGAAAATTGAACACAACCTTATTTTATGTTATAAAGTCATGTGCAGTCCATTGTATGATTTAATTTGATTATTAAAATAATTCTAGAGCAAAATTCTATAACTACTTAGGATTCCCCCTTCCCCTTCCTGGGTATGCCCATGCATGCATTTGAGTCTTGATAATTTAAGACGCTCGACATGTTTTTAGCTTCTCCTGCGACGTGATTCAGATCTTTGATAACGGCTCTTTCAGAAAAGATCTGCATTTGCGTCACTGACAAGTCGGGGCTGTGCTTGTCCCAGATATTTTTTAATTGTGATTTAATCAAACATGGATTGTGCTAATATAAAACTCGAGCCCATTGATGATAGTGCAGCATATAAGTGGGAGGTTCCTGTTGACAATGCTGCAGTAATAAAGTCAGAATACGGAGTAGACATTGTTGCAAGTGACGTCAAGGCGGAGGCCCTAGACAGAATAAAACAAGATCCATCATGTTGTTGCGGTGAAGATGTGGCGCTGGAATTGGAGAAAACGGAAAATTCCCCAGATGGTGGTTCCGGTGTGAGGCTGGCTACTCAACTCAACAATGCACCAGGTTAATATTATACTTTATTATTTTGTCATGGGGAAGTGTGAGTTTTGTTTTTTTTTAAGATCTACGAATATAACAGAGCCTGTTGGCTTTCAAGTTTCAATTCCAACTTCTTCAGACTTTGATGGTTTCCTATGGAGATATAGGTTGATCGGTCCGTTGTCTTGTAGTTAGCCCTTCAGACTCGTAAATGGAAGCTCGTGGGTTCAAATCCCGGCAGAGCAAAAAATATATACCATTTATACATACACAGTGGCATAATTTTACCCACCTTGATGTAAGGACGTGAAGCCTGGACGTTGAATGAAAGTGAAATTAGTACTTAAGGTCCATACTGTTGAAATGGACTTTCTAAGAAGTATGATTGGGAAAAACGGAGTGATAGTGTGAGGAATGATATTGTAAGAGAAGAATGTGGTGCAAGAGAAAGTGTGAAAGTGAAGATTTAAAGAAGATTGTTAAGATGGTTTGGGCATATGGAGAGAATGAATGAGGAAAGACTGACGAAGAAAGTATACGTTGCAAGAATAGATGGATGTCGTGGTAGAGGAAGACCGAGAAAGGTATGGATGGACCAAATATCCGAAATTGCGGATGAATGGAATATCCAGTCATAATAAAAGAGCCTGTATGAAAAAGGTTATGACTCTGGAGGAAATGAAAGAAGTATGTAAGGACAGAAAGAAATGGCGGTTGATCTGTAATGTTGGCGGCTAGGGTTTGTTAAATTGGAATTTGTTTTCTGTTTAGTTTTGATGATATTATTATTTACTATGCAACAAATGCAATGCAACTAAGCTACACATACAGTGTAACTTTTCGCCGCGTGCTCCCTGAAGGGGTCGCATGTGGCTAGTGAACCTATTTATTTTTACAGATAAGGGGGCCGGCCTTACACCAACCACTTCAGTTGAAGTGTGGATTTACTGATTTATAAAATGTAATTTGTCGTGTATGTTCCTTGACTTATAGGTCGGTATGCGGTTGACCACCCATGCTGTAAAAATGTTTCACTTTGCCAATGTCGCCCCTGTTACAGGGAAGGACGGCAAGAGTTGCAGGGTGTATGTCCATTTGAGATTTGGTTTTTATGTTGTAGTTTCACATGAGGCATGTGCAAGCGCGAACTTGTACGTGTCTGGTTGTGAGAATGCATGTAATGTGAATCTCCAATTTAACATATCTTTGCAATTTAGATTAGATTAGATTTATATTTTCTCATATGCTCTTCTTGGGGCTGAAAAAATTATATGCCTTACCAAATACCGGTCACTAAAGGTCATGCAGGGCCGGCGTTAGGGTAGGGTATCGCCACATATAATAGGGCACCACAGGCTCCTTTCTATGTTTTTCTTATGGACTTGAATGGTGAATAGGGGGCGGGGCGCCTTAGAAATCTCGCCCAGGGCGCTGGTAGTGCTAACAACGTCACCGGGCTCATCTAGCCTTCAAGCAACTGGGTCTTGCTTAAGAATTGGCTTTCTACCAAGACAACCAAGCTCGCAGAGGGCTCTTGAGGTGTGATTACCAAATAAATCATCCTATAAAATATTGTTATTATTATAGTTATTATTTCACGAATTTATTCACCAGGATTTGCAAATTAAGGTATTTTGTGAAAATGTCTTCTAAAATTTATGTGTCCACTTTTGTGAAAGACGAATCAAAACCTTTCATCTGGCTTTACAGTTACTGGGTCTGTATTAGAAAAATGGCTCTGACCATATACCTAGTGACATTCAAGCTCGTAGGGGCCCAATATAATGGAGCTTTCCAAACAAATTATCAGTGCCCTGGCTCACAAAACACGGCATTATATATTGTATATTTTTATTTACGTCAAATAACAGTATGATGTTTTTTCTTTTTACAGTTGGCAGTTATGAGAGGGATCCACTCCAGTTGGATCATGTGTGCCATGCCTGCAGCTACACGGTCAATGAAAAGAAAGTGTTAAGGCTCCATCAGTTGTTCAGTTGCTGCGAGCTGGAGCACACATCTAAATGTGGATCCATCCCGGAGACAAGCAAGAGCCACCAACACAGACACACAGCCTCAGGGAGCGGGACATCCACTTCTACAGAACTACAACGAATCAATACTCACCATAAGAAAAGAATCATAAAATTGAAGAAACGCAAAAGCATACCAATTGCACAAACATATTGTTATGTAAATATAAATATTGAAATAAGTATGGGTAGTTATAGTTATAAGAGTCCTCATAGGTATAGGTAGGTAGGATCGATAATTGTGTATAAGTGTAGAATTCTCTAGGCTAAGTAGGTACTTGTTATAATTATAGGAATTCTGTATTACATTTGTAGGTAGGATTTTGGTTGTATCTCTAGGTAGTACGTGAAGCGTCGAGAAGTAATAATTACTCTGGAACCGTCTGGCGACTTTAGTTCTGGATCATACTGCTCTGAAGAGTATAAAGGTGCGAATGGCCTGCAGAGCGGGCCAGTATCATAGCGACTAACAAACACATCGAAGCCATCTGATCAGTGAACCGAAACCAATGGAATAATCGAGAAAGTAGTGTGAAAATAAATTTTGTAACTGTGTAAAATAAATAACTATTGAAGAAGACCTGTGTATTTTTAATTTGAAGACAATTGAACCCTAATTTCGTAACAATTGGCGTCAGGTGCGGAATTGTCAAGAAAAATTAAGATCTTCTGTCTAAAAATAAATAAAATAAATTAAATAGTGTTAAAATGAACTTTAGTCAAATTGAACTTTGTGTGAACTGACTTTTGTGAAAACTGTTTAAATAAATTTTTGTTAAAAGAAAAGACGCAAAAGCAAGTTGCTTATAAATTCTGGAACATCATATGGAACATAATTCTGGACATAATTCTGGACATAACATAATGACTATTTTACCGCATTGAGAAAGTCATCAAATTGGACCATAGTTTTTTATTATTGTGTGTGATTAAAAAAAAAAAAAAAAAAAAAAAAAACTTGAAAAATATTACAAAAGAACGTTCCAGATTCATCGAGAAAAAGTTTTTGAATAACTATCCTTTGTTTACAAGTGTGTGAATGTACATTAAGTACCTACCTGTGTGTTCGAAAGACTTGAGACGAAATAAATAATTATGTACTATCAGACATTATTATGTTAAAAATATTGGTGAATTAAAAATAAATATTAAAAGACAGTACCTACCTACCAATCAGTGTAATCAGACAAATTATTATTTTTGCTAAAGTACGTATTCAAAACAGCTATATATAATATAAAACTCAAAACTTGTATTAAATAAATTTAAAAATATTTTCGTTTTGAAGTAAATTTAAAAAAAAATGGCAACCAAAGTGAACGTCAAGGACCTCAAAGTCACAGAGCTTAAAAATGAGCTTCTGGAGAGGGACCTGGAGACCTCAGGAGGGAAGGCGGCCTTACAGGCACGCCTCATAGAGGCCTTGGAACAGTCAGGCGAAGACCCGGCATATTTTGTCATGGCGTCTGGGGGGGACCGCGCCTTGGACGAGCTAAATATCAGCATCAACAGTAACCTGACAGGACTGAAGACTGAGATGGCTGACAATTCCAAGACCCTGAGGGAAGACCTGAAGGCGGAGATGGCTGACAACGCCAAGACCCTGGAGGAGAAGATGGCTGACAACGCCAAGACCCTGCAGGAGAACCTGACGGACCTGAAAGTGGAGATGGCTGAAAACGCCAAGGCCCTGCAGGAAGACCTCGCCAACGTGAAAGAGAAGATGAACGAGAATCTCACAACCCTGAAGGGAGAAATGGAGGAGAAGATGACAGCCCTGAAGGGGGAAATGGAGACTCGGATGTCAAATCTGGAGGTACATCTGCGTGCCGAGCTGGCCGACAAGGGCCAGATGGAGTCCACCAGAATATCCCCCAAAGGCCTTCACGACGAGACCGACCAGGGATGCTCAACTCCAACCAGGGTCACTAGAGGGGATGATGACCCTTCGCTGGCGAAGCACAACCTCCCGACCTTCGACGGGAAGACGTCGTGGGAGGAGTATTTGACCCTCTTTGAAACGGCTGCCATGATGGGAGCCTGGAGCCAGCAGAAGAAGGCTTCGGTTCTCAGCCTGTCGCTCCGAGGAGACGCTCTCAGGGTTCTGCAGGCCATACCCCTGGACAACCGTGGTGACTTTGGGCAGCTGAAGCAGCGCTTGGATATGCGCTATGGCCACAAGTGCCTGGGGCAGCTGTACAAGTCACAGCTGAACACAAGGGTGCAGAAGCCCAACGAGAGCCTCCAGGAGTTTGAGATGGACATCGCCCGCCTGGTACGAGACGCTTACCCGACGTTCCCTGATGACATCTGCGAGAACTTGGCAGTGGACAAGTTTCTGAACGGGTTGCGAGAATGGGAGACGCAGCAAGCAGTGAAACTGGCTCTTCCGAAGACATTGAACGAGGCACTGACCAAAGCGATGGAGTTTGAGGCTGTCAAACAATCGATAAGAAGCCACGTCAGAGTATGCGCGATGAAAGTGCAAGAAACCAAGCCACTGACGATGGAGGAAATAATAGAAAAAGTGCTGCAGCAACTTGAGCCAACGAGACAGGGGGCGCACTGCTGGACGTGTGGCCAGCAAGGACACCTGAGCGCTAGGTGCCCAAAGTCTCAAGGACCGGAGAAATTGGAAGACGACCGCAAGGATGTAGAGACCACCATGAAGATGAACAAACGGCTGAGGAAACTGCAAGTTCAGCTCCAGGATGCCGAGAGAAAGGTCAAAGTCATGGAGACGGAGAACAGGCAGCTGACGAAGAACTTGGCCAGCAGTGAAAGGGTCCGGCGAACAGCGGAGGCCGAGAGGGACGAGTTGCACGAGACTGTGATGAGCCTGGAGAGACAGAACAAGGGGCTTAGGACTAAGCTCCAGCAGCTGGAGACTGGGCAGGTGCCCAGGGCAAAGGACACCATTGCCAACCTGGAGTCCAAGATCAGCAACAACAATGAGGCGGGTGCTCGCATGAAGGATAACCACCGGCCAACTCAAAGAGCAAAGTGGTCAAACAATGACCAGCCCGCCCAGAGAGTACAAAAATGCGTCGCATCCAAAGAAGCGCCCCTGTTTGAGACGTTCTGGAGCAAGGTGCAAGAGGGACAGAAGATTCGCCATGGAGTGACCACAGAAGTCCACAAGGACTTATTTGAGGTCACTGGGGACCACACACTGGCATGCAGTGTACCGGAAGATCTAGATATGTCTAGAGGAATTGCACGGGTCTTCCGATACAAATTCGGAGAACCGCAACCCTCGAGCAGCCCGCAAGGAAGAGCTCTGAGACTACCGAAGGGGCGTCAACAAGCATACTGCCTGGTTGTCCCGGATTCCAGCAACCTGGAAGAGGACTACAAGGCATTGTGGGACGGCCTTGTTGAGCTGCGTGACTACATGTTGGAGGATCAGCAGGCGCGTCTGGCAATACCGAAGATGGGTGGCGGCCGCGCTAATCGAGACTGGCGGATAATCCGGAGTATGATTGAAGCAGTGTTCTCGGGAGTCGGCATCAGCGTCATGGTGTGCTGCGAGCAAGCGCAGCCGAGAGCCAGTGGGGAGAAATCCGTGGACTGCCACTTCTTCCTGACCACAGGGTGTCGACGTGGATCAGCATGCCCCTACCTACACAGAGTCAAGACTGTTCCGGGACGAAACAGTCTAGGTGGGGGGTAGTGTTATGTAAATATAAATATTGAAATAAGTATGGGTAGTTATAGTTATAAGAGTCCTCATAGGTATAGGTAGGTAGGATCGATAATTGTGTATAAGTGTAGAATTCTCTAGGCTAAGTAGGTACTTGTTATAATTATAGGAATTCTGTATTACATTTGTAGGTAGGATTTTGGTTGTATCTCTAGGTAGTACGTGAAGCGTCGAGAAGTAATAATTACTCTGGAACCGTCTGGCGACTTTAGTTCTGGATCATACTGCTCTGAAGAGTATAAAGGTGCGAATGGCCTGCAGAGCGGGCCAGTATCATAGCGACTAACAAACACATCGAAGCCATCTGATCAGTGAACCGAAACCAATGGAATAATCGAGAAAGTAGTGTGAAAATAAATTTTGTAACTGTGTAAAATAAATAACTATTGAAGAAGACCTGTGTATTTTTAATTTGAAGACAATTGAACCCTAATTTCGTAACAATATTGTTGCCAAAAATGTAGTTACACAACAAAAAGGAAATCAGATTTCAGTAGAAACTTACAAATTCATACTGGTCTTAAACCATTTGCTTGTAATCAATGTGATCATCAATCTGCAACTATGGCAGATCTAAAAAAACATATTGCTATACACAGTGGAAATAAACCATTTGCATGTGAACAGTGCAGTTTTACAACTGCACAATTAAGTTATTTGAAAACACATAGATTTTTACACACTGGACGCAAACCGTTCGCATGTGATGAGTGTGATTATAAAGCGGCACAGAAGTCAAGTTTACAAAGCCATAAGCTCACACACTCTGGACTAAAAACATATGCTTGCAATCTGTGTGATTATAAAGGTGCACGTTCAGGTGCTTTAAAAGCCCATAAACTTACTCACACTGGGGAAAAACCATTTGGATGTGACCGTTGTGATTTTAAGACTGCACATGTGGTATCTTTGAGAAACCATAAACTGACACACACAGATCTTAAGACAATTGCATGCGATGAGTGTGATTATAAAACTGCACACTTGGGATACTTGAAGGGCCACAAACTTACGCACACTGGACAAAAACCATATGCATGCGATCTGTGTGATTATAAAGCTGCACGGTCATCCACTTTAAAAAAACATAAACTTACACACATTGGACCTATACCATTTGCAGGCATTTAATGTGATAATAAATCTGTGAAACCCTTTGCATGTGAATATTGTGATTATAAAGCTAAGCATTTATGTTATTTAAAAATGCATAAATTGACACACACTGGACAAAAACCGTACGCATGTGATCTATGTGATTATAAAGCTGCACGGTTGACAATTTTAAAAGTACATAAACATAGACACACAGGAGAAAAACCATTTGCTTGTGATCAGTGTGATTACACCGCTGCATTGTTGAGTGGGTTGAAACTACATAAACTAGTTCACACTGCACAGAAGTCTTTTACATGTGATGAGTGTGATTATAAAGCTTCACAAATGTCCACTTTAAAAAGACACAAACTCACACACTCTGTATATAAACCGTTTGCTTGTGAGCTGTGTGATTATAAAACTTCACAGTTAGGGTCTTTGAAAAGACATAAAGTAAAACACATCGGGCATAAACAGTTATAAGGAGTAAGAGTATTACATTTACACGGCTGGTTGATGATGCTGGAGAGATGTTTTCCGGGATCTATTGCCGTGGTCTGTGGGAGCTGGAGCTTCCGGACGTTCGCCCATGTCTACGATGGGCCTCTTCACTGTAAAAGTGCAATGATGAAGATGATGTCGATGAAAACTGTGTTATGTATATATAGAGTTTGATTTTTAAACTACAACCCCGACACTTTAAACAATCAATAATAATCTAAGTTACATCCTGAACATGCCTTGTTGAGAGGAAATGTGTTTGATTCATATGTTACTGTAACTCACTGTCATTCCACTGAGCGTGGCCAGAACCTCTGCAGAGTCAGCTCCACTTATTCCTATCCTGTCATACTACTCTTCTAATATATTTTGAAATAAATGACAAAATAGCGAAATTCACACAGCTTTCATTTTTTTTTTGTATAAATATATACCCAAGATATGAAATAGCGGATAACGCTAGCAAAGCAAAGCAAAGAAGAAGTACAAACTTCTAACTTACACAAGTACACATTAAAAATGGAAAAAAAGAAAGGATTCATGAAAGCTTTTATTTGGAGCATTTTGTGGAACGGCTGCGAATCCTGGACCATCTAGAAATATGAAAGGGCGTGTAGAGACATTCAATGTGTGGATATGGAGGAAGATGAAAAAACAGATCATGGGTCAAAAAGAAGTCTAACGAAAAGGTGTTGCAGGAAATAATACATTGAAGTTAGAAGAGAGGTTATACAAGTAAGTCACTAATAGGACAGTCAAGACATAGCACCTTTCTTAGCAACATCTGTGAAGGAAAAACCTTGGGAACTTTGTTTTCTATGGCAAAATTTACAATATTAATTATTTTATTATTCATCTTTCACTTTGCCAATGTCACCCCTGTTTCAGGGAAGATCAGCAGGAGTTGCAGCTTATGATTTCATTTGAGATTTGGGTTTTTATGTTGAAGGTTCACATGTGGCATGTGCAAGCGCAAACTTATACGTGTCTGCTTGTGAGAATGCATCTAATGTCCTCAATGTTACATATCTTTGCAACTTAGATTAGATTCATCCATCGTAAATAGATAAGAGGTGCCACAAATACTCGCTATTATTCGGTATTTGCATTAATCATTGTACAGGTAAGTAAAGCAAATTTCACCGTCGATGGTCGGCAGCTTCTACAGGTGCAGGTGGATTGGAAGTCAGTGTATGGGGACAGGAGGAGTTGCAGGCGCATACATGTACTGTGGGAAAATCAGGAGAGATTTGGGCTGCAATAAAGAAACACAGTTCGTACTTACATAATTATATATTTTATAAAAATTAACTGCGTATAAAAATATTTGAATTTTATTTATGGCAGCAACTATGAGACACGCCAAAATATGCAACGCAACTAAGCTACACATGTAGTGTAACATCTTGCCGCGTTATCCTTGAAGGGTTTCTCGCGTGGCGAGTGGAACCTATTTATTTTTAACGGTAAGAGGGCCGGTTTTATGCCAACGTGAGAGTTTTCCAGCTCAGGAAGGGCTTGTACTCATTTCTTATGAAGGCTGAGTAAACGTTGCCGGTATTTTATTTTTGGGTTTGAAATAAACACAGAAACGGGGAATCATTTCTGACACCCTCTATGGAATTCGAAACCGAGCTCACGACATTAAATGCAAGCATGATCAATTGAGCTATCGGTTGATTTAATCATTATAAATTCAATGATTTTGAAAGCAATTCATACCTATCTTTTTCTTTCAGTGTGCTTCTGATGAAGATTGGCTATTATCATGGCTAATTTATATGCTACAGCTTGAAATGAGGACTTGGTGCTTTTGCCAAACTACTCAGCCACTACCATTACCCTGAATACATTTCTTGTTCCTACACTAATGTATTTTAGAAATGAGTCGTCTGCTATCTCCACCTGCAACTGATCAATATTTTTATTGTCGGTGCGATAGTGGAATTTGGAAATAACCGTTGACAAACTTGTTTTTAGCCGACATGTAGTGGACGTAGGAACAAAAATATACGGAAATTTATTTCCTGCAAAAAATATAAAAAAACCATTGTTCACTGTAAGAGGAGATTTTGGAAACTGACGACTCAAATAATAATGCCCAGATGAATCTCAAATTAGCCCGAAAGTAGTTGGATAAAATAAATGTAACATTACCTGGCCAGGCTGCCAACTAAATTATTGTTTTTTTCACTGATTTCTAAGGACGCTAGTCATCAAGACCAGTGACTTTATTTCACAAAGGTAATTTGGAAAGTTCTGATTGCATTAGACAACATGTGGGAAATAACTAACAAATGTGGGTATTTATTTAAATGCTTGCAGTATTTTTATATTTTCCCTAAAGTAGGGAGAAATACACACATCACAATGTAAAAGTTTGGAAAGTGATCATTTGTCAACGACGTTAGCCATGTTGAAAGCACCGGTTCCCATAGATCACCGAAGTTAAGCAACATTGGGCGTGGTCAGTGCTTGGATGGGTAACCGCTCAGGTACACCGCGTGTCGTTGGCATCTTGGACCAGTCCGTAGTCCGTAGTGGCAACACTTCGAATTCGTAAATGGAAGGTTGTGGATTCGGATCCCGGCGGAGCACAAAAATATACCATTTATATTTCGAATGTGCTCTTCGCTGGGTTGAAAAATTCATAAACCTTACCAATGACCGGTCACCAAAGGTCCATCCAGCCTTACAGCAACTGGGTCTTGCTTGAGTATTGGCGCTTTGTAGCGACGACCAAGCTCTTACACCTCTGCGGCACTACAACAAGTGTCATAGACCCCTAGAGTCTTTAGAATCTAGGGAGTCTCCCGCACAGGATTTCTTAAAAAAAAAAAAAAAATCTAAGCTGCAAAGATAATACCTATATATCATTTGAGATTCATATTAAATGCATTCCCACAAGCAAACACGCATAATTTCACGCTTACACATTAGGTTGGAGCGTGCTTGTATGGAGTTTTTTTTTTTTTCGAATTTAAAAAAGGCGGGGTGCGAAATCGGTGCTCTGGTACATACATATTAAGCACAGAAAATTTGGATTCAATATCTTATCTGCAAATTGTGCCCCAAAGCCCTTGAAATATCACAAATATTTAAAAAAATGGGTAGTGCAATAACTGGTTTCGTATAAATTTTAACCATAAATTATACAATTTCTCACTTGTTGTTGACTAACGATAAACACAACTAAAGAATAATAGTGAAAAAATCCTAAAAAAACATGTGTTTACCCGCGAAATATCGTTGTCGATTAAGTAATTTTTCGCGCAAATTTGCTATGTTCAAAACAGGGAAAACTTGTCGGGTGGAGATCAACCATCCACGTCTGGCAGTCCAGTAGTTATAGTAAACTCGGATACAGCTACTACAGCTACTGCTATAGCAAGCAAGCAGCTCAATAAACTTAATTTGCCAGTTGTAGCCAGAACACTGGATCGTTATGGCGTTTCCGATCGGGCAGGAGCTGCCATCGTGTCTGCTGCATTACAAGATATCGGATTGGTGACTGAAGATGATTGCAAGAATGTTGTAGATCGCAGTAAGATCCGCCGAGCCCGTACTCAAACTAGGAACGTGCAGATTTCCACTCAGCTTGACCTAGGGCAGTCCATTTGTATCTCGTTTGACGGACGAAAGGATAAAACGTTTGTCATGGAAGGCAAGCGCAGAATATTGGTAGTATATGCACTAATCAGCTTGCAGCTTGACATGTTTCCAACAAATATAGCTGGTCTGTGCTTATATCCTCGCGAACTTTTGTAATGTCTGGCAGGTTGCACGTTATTGGTATAAAATCAACTACTGGGAGGTATTCGCAGTTTTTCAGCTGTTTTTCCAGCTGACCGCTGATGCTCTTGGGTCCTGTTGTCGTCCCATCGATAGATTCAAAAAGGTGACGCAAGCTCAATTCATTCGCATGTAACTGACACACTAGCCACTGGAGCGGTCGTTTAAATGTTTTTTCTATAAAGCGTATATGATACCTGAATGAATTCCAGTATTAACGGCAGTACCGTCGCATCCGATGGCTGTGATTGTATCAGGACATTGTGATGAAAACTTGGCTAAGAGGTCTCCATAGGAAAAATATGTCATTCGCGTTGGTTGACGACAGCCAACTCACTTCTCAGGCTATACATTTCTACCAATAATCCGACTGAAAAACAGATGACTGTGACTGAAGTCTTGAAGGTTTACGCACCGATGTGGTTCCACATTTAAACAAAACCTTTGTGCGTTTACGGGGCAAAACACCTACACGAAATCATTAAATTGACTCGGTATCTTCCAACACACTTGCAAGAAATTGTCGGCCCCGTGATACAAAGGAATGGTTATTTAGGTCACTGCGAAAATGTACTAATTGCAATGTTGAACGACGAGAGAAGCCACATCCGAGAACTAGCTGTCAGGCGAATCGTGAAGATCAGAGAATAAACGTCGGGGTTCGCTCCTATCCGAGTCTTCAAGGTGCCGCAAGCTTGAACTTCAACGCAGAGCAATATTATGACCTGATTGAATGGGACAAAGTTTCTGAACCACCAGTCCTGAAACAAATTAGCACCGAATTATTGAAGGATGCCATCGTCAATCCAGATATAGTGGAAACTCAGATTTTGATACTCTTTCGCCAAATGCCCTGTCACACTCAAGCAACTGAAAGATGCATCAAACTTGTGACTGAAGCGTGCTCTGCTGTATGTGGCCCCGAAAGACGGGAAGGATGGATAAAAAATAAGTTGGAATCCTGTAAAATTATGCCGATTTTCAATACTTACCAAGAGAGAATACAAAACTAAGTAATTTTTAGAAATTTACCGTATTTTCAACCATTTTTCAAAAAAAAACCTTGTGTTATTTGTGTAAACTGTTTCACTTTATTCTTTTGTTGGTAGTCAACAAATAATATTAATATATAAAATATGTAAAAATACTTAAAGTTTTTTTTTTACTGATTTTAATTTGAACCCCTGTTTTTGGACTTTTTTGTTTTTTTCAGTGGCTTTGTGGCACAATTTCCACTGAAAATATTGAAATCTTGTAAAAGTGTCTTTGTTCGTATCTCTATGGAGCACCAATACCCCACTCCGCCCAAATCAAAATCCCAAAAAAAAGTTCACGCTCCACCTTATTACACATGCCGCATGTGGACCTAAAATATAAAAAACCCAATCTCAAATTAACATAAGCCCTGCAACTCTTGCCGACGTTCCCTGAAGCAGGGGTGACATTGGCAAAGTGAACCATTTTTTACAGTATGGGTGGTCAGCCGCATACCAACCTATCAGTCAAGGAATATGATTCAAGAAAATACTGAAAATACATCGTGAGGAAATAAAAAAATAGACAGAATATCAGAATAAGAATTAAGACGCTCAGTGCGTTTCTAGCTTCCCTTGCAAAGTGATTCAGATCTTTCATCGCGGCTCTTTCAGGAAAGATCTGCGTGTAGCGTCACTGCTCGCTGTTTGACAGTTCACTTGGCACTTTTTCTCTGTGTTTATTTTACTATTACAAACCAGAGGCCGTCAGATGTTAAATTCGTGGTTAAATCAATCATGGATTGCGCGAATGTAAAACGCGAGCCCCATGATGATAGTGCAGCATATAAGTGGGAGGTTCCTGTTGACAATGCTGCAGTAATAAAGTCAGAATACGGAGTAGACATTGTTGCAAGTGACGTCAAGGCGGAGGCCCTAGACAGAATAAAACAAGAACCATCATGTTGTTACGGTGAAGATGTGGCGCTGGAATTGGAGAAAACAGAAGATTCCCCAGATGGTGGTTCCGGTGTGAGGCTGGCTACTCAACGTACTAATACACCAGGTTACTTATACTATTTCACTGGAACATTCATATCGGTCCATTATGTATTCCCACCAGCCACTCTATGCATCTTCATCTCCTGATAACTTGTTTGCGTTTCCCGATTTCACTGAAGTCTTGAATTACATTAATCAAATTTCTTACAATATACTTACAGTCAAACTAGAGTACCTATAGCGCAGGGGTGCCCATGCGTTTTCTTGAGGAGATCGACCTAGCAAAAAATTATGAATAGGAGATCAACATTTTAACTGTTTAGCCCAACAAATGTAACTCATAAAAGCATAATGTATAAATATTTATTAAGAAAAAAATTAGCATAAGTTAAACTACATTGAGTGCAAAATGTCAAATCAGTTTTAAGGTCCATCACTGAAATTTTAGCTATCCTCGGCGATCGACCTTAAAACCTCACGTGATCGATCGTATGGGAACCTCTGGTACAGCGAGTTCACAGCTATATTAAGCTGTTTTATATCTATAATCTAAGTTGCAAAGATACATTGACATTTAAGGCAATCCCACAAGCAGAACCATGTGAGTTCCTGCCTACACATGCTGCATATGTACTTACAAAATAAACCAAACCTTACATGAACCTTGCAACTCATGTCGCCTTTTCCTAAAACGGGGTGGCATTAGCAAAAGTAAATCAAGTTTGTACAGAATGGGGGTCAGCCTCATACCAACCTATTACTTACTGATGCTATGCTACATCAGGTTTATTTTTGGTTTGGAATTTGCTGGGATGTAACGTCCAAATAATATCAAGCGTGAAATGTGCCCAGGTTTGAAAATTACAAAACAATTTTTGAAGCAGTTTCATAATATCATAGACAAGACAAAGTAAGCTCTTCGCCCGGCTTGGCAGCGGACCTTCTGTAACCGCAGCTCTTATATTCTCCGATAGTTATTGCTCTTAGAAACATTCATTTTTCTGTTTGACTACTATAGGTTTGTCTAAATTGTATCTGGTTTTCCCAATTTCATAGAAACAAAAAAAAAAAGTTGCTTTATGATAATATGCCGATTGTCACTTCTTTTCTTTTGAAAAGATTTAGTCACAAATAAAATGATTTCCTAAGAACTGAAGTATCTACTTTTAAAAGATCAGTCACAAACGTTCGTCTGGCCTTACAGCAACTGCGTCTGGCTTGAAAAAGGTGCTGACTGTTGAAAATCAAGCTCGCATAGGGCCTGACGGATAATGGCGCTTACTAAATAAATCATCCAGTCCTTAGATCACTGAACGGGATATTAAATATTGCCTATTTTTAATAAATAGCAACATATTTCACTCTGTGATCCTTAAAAACATGAACAAGATTATTTTTTCTTTGCAGATAGCAGTTCTGAGATGTCTTTAGTAAACCAGACAACTACACACACTGGGCATGAGCCCTTTGCTTGTGATCTGTGTGATTATACAACGCCGCATTTGGAATATTTGGACGACCACCAGCTCAAACACACTGGAGAGGAACCATATGCATGTGACCTGTGTGATTACAAAGCTGCGTGGTTATCAACTTTAAAAGTACATAAATCAACACACAATGAACATAAACTGTATGCATGTGATCTGTGTGATTATAGAGCCGCTCTGTTGTCAAATTTAAAGAAACATAAACAAACTCACACCGGGCTCAAACCATTTGCGTGTGATCAGTGTGAATTTAAAGCTCGACATTTATGTACTTTAAAAGTACATAAACTTGTACACACAGGAGATAAACCGCACGCTTGTGATCAGTGTGATTATAAAGCTGCACGAGTGACAACTTTAAAAATACATAAACTCTCTCACACTGGACATAAACCATTTTCATGTGATCAGTGTGATTATAAAGCAGCACTGTTAAGTGCAATAAAAATACATAAACAGGTTCACACTGGACTCAGACCGTTTGCATGTGATCTGTGTGACTATACAGCTGCACGGACATCAACTTTAAGGAATCATAAACTCACACACATCGGGATTAAGACATTTGCTTGTGATGAGTGTGATTATAAATGTTTACAGATTGCAAGGCTAAAAATCCATAAACTCACCCACCCTGGGCACACACCGTTATAATGAGTAAGACTTTAAAACTGCGACCTCAGCAAGTTTTATAAGTTATAACGCTGGATACAAATCTTTTGCATTTTATAATAACACAAATAATTAATCAAAGCAAACAAACAGAAAATGTGTATTGTTTACATGAAGACTTTGTAGATGTTTACTCTCCAGAATAATGTGAAGAAGTGATGAAGATTGTGAATGCTGTGATCACACAAATGTTCCAGTTTGCTGAAATGTGAATTCCATACATTGGTCAAATCCAGTAATTTGAATAAATAATCTTACTAAGTTGCTAATATGTGAAACAATGTTTTTTTTTGGTAAAATTTGGTTTTATTTTCAACATTAATTCCTTGTAAAATGATATAGGGATATTAAAGATTTTCATTCCATTGAAAGAGGAGTCCTTCGGAAATTCCTTCAAAGAAGTCTAATGTTGCACTATGAAGTTGTCTCGGTGGAGCACACAAAATATTTGAATTGTAACCAAAATGAAACTCCATAGATCTTGTAAAACTGCATTGGGGTCTTTCTCTGTGGTGTGGCAATGCAGAAAAATCTCGTGGTGTGTGCAGCATTACAATATTTTCAAAAATGCTCTTTCTGGGTTGAAAAATTCATTGCATTTACCAAAGACCGGTCACAAAAAGTTTATCCAAGCTTACAGCGAATGGGTCCAGTCTGGCGCTTTCTTCTGACGATGAACAACTCCAGAGGGATCTTAAAGTGTGATTGCACACAAGAACAAGGCTCACCAAATGAATCATCTACAAAAAGGTACATTATTCAAGTCTTGAAAGCTTTGCCAGGTTTCGGATTGGAAGTCAGTGCATGGAGACAGGGGGAGTTGCAGGCGCATGCTGTGGGAGGACAAGGAGAACTTTGGGCTGCAGAGCTGTGAGAGGTGAAAAGTAAGAAAGCTGCCAGTATTTTGTAGGAAATGACAAAATTGTTCCCACACTTATTATCTGTTACACAGGTAAATGCGTCGAAAATAGGAGGCCTCCTCGTGATTCAAAATATATTGAAAATACATCTTGAGAGGATAGAAAAAAATAAAGCATATTGGTGAACTGTGTTGGTGAAAATACAGATAGTGTCGCTATCACTAGATTTCTTTCCGCTACTAGATGATGAAATAAAGCGCTCGACACGTTTCTAGCTTCTCATGCGAAGTGATTCGGATCTTTGATGACAGCTCTTCCAGAGACCCGACCCCGTTAACTAATATTTTGCTACTGGTAACCTTGTTTTATAATATCGGTAGCCATATTGGAATCCATCTTGGATGTGGACATACTTGGGCACAATGGGAAGGAGTAAGGAGGAAGGAGAAGAGGTGTTTTTTTTTTAACTGAAATCAGAATGAGCGTAAATAAAATTGAAATAATGATTTATATTTACCTACTGTTATTCATTTAAAAAAAGAGTTTAAGTGTTAATTAACTTTGTATTGTTTATTATTTATTAAATTACTGTTTTTTTTATAAAAAACTGATTAATAAATATATATTTAATGATGGTTGAACTGTGCTTAGCACTGGCCTGTTAGACGCCTTTCGATCGTCTCAAACGTCAACTCACGTCAACTCTGTGAACGTCAATGCGTCAAGCGTGCGTCAAGCGTATTTGAAATTAACTGTTATATTTTCACTGCAATTGAAGAGAGTGTAGAGATTAATGAAATCAAGAAGACTCCAGTGTCCGGAAATGTAGCACGTGCAGAAGACTCCAGGATCATCAGAACTGTCTTGGATGGTGCCCCCTCAGGTGTTAACCACGTAGACGAGGATGCGGTGGGCAGAGAACTTCGAAGCTGACGCCGAAGTTTTGGGAGTGAGGGGACCATCTGTGGGGACCATGGAGGGAAGCAGCACAAGGCAGAGTCCTGGAGGATTGTGGTGCAGGAGTCCCTGGATCCTTTAAGGCTGATGAGCCGAAGGAAGTGAAAGTAAAGTGTATAGATTTCATATTATGAACATTTCCAGTCCTCAGACCATCATCAGGACAATCATCAGGGATCCAAAACTTTTGCAAGAAATACAGATACAGAATGCCAGTGTCCTTGACAATATTATCTTCTCTGGCAGGTGCCTATTTGATTGTTTACCTACCTACTTAGTTTATTTTTGCCATATCATTTGTGTTTTTTATTCTTTTTTTTCTTTGCACAGTGTACCTATATTTTTGTGATTGTATGACTAATCTTTTTTGAATAAATAAATATTGTGCAAAATATAATCGTTTTATTTTGACAGCTTTAGCAATAATAATAATATTTATTAATAATATCAGGGCAGATAATAATATATAATATAGTGGTGTGGGTGTACCCGCCTGTCGCGTGTTTATACACACATGCATACAAGATCAAAGTGCGAATAGGTACTTGTTGAGGCAGCGAAGCAAGAAAGACGGAGAAGGGGGTTTCGAAGTACGTACCTACCTCAAAGCTATAGAGTGGCTTCTCTAAGTACCTATATACTCTGTGCAGAGAAGATTTAATAATTTAAATTTGGATGATTTCTAATAATACGCTGAAAAAATATTTTTAAAAAGTACAAAATGATAACCAAGTTTCTTTTCTAAACTACTTTTTTTATATAGTACAATCATTTTCCATCATTTCTCTTTTAGTTTTAAAGAGTTTTATTATATACCTGATGTCAAAATATAATCAAAAATGTTTTTATTTTAAAATAAGTGAAAAGAAATTAAAGAAGTTTAGGAAAAGAAATGTTTTTGCACTTTAAAAAAACTGATTTAAGTTACAATTCTTTTAGGAACACATCTTCTCCCAGATGAAGCTGCAGAGACTGCCGATTTGCTTCTCTTTTTTGATGAATTGTTCGATTCGATTAATTGTGGCAGCCCAAAAGAGCACGGCAAGGAGTTTCGGTGTCCCGTGACTAAGAAATCCTTCCATTTCGAGTTCTGGCATAATTCCCTAAAAACATTAAGCACCATGGAGTATGTGGGAGGGAAAGCATCAACTCCGTGTTTGTATAACTGGATCCACACAATAAAGGTATTTAAATGTATTTCTGAAAAGCTCTTAGACCTAGGAATGAAGAGAATATTCTTACGGAGATTCAATCAGGATCCCTTAGAAAATTTCTTCGGTGCAATTCGAAGTCAGGGCTGGAGAAATGTAGCTCCCAGTGTCTCTGACTTTGAGGGGAGTTATAAAACCTTATTAGTTAACAATCTGACCTCAATCAGAGCGGTGGGGATGAATTGCGAAGAGCAAGAAGGTGATACTCTCCAAAATCTTCGTTTGTTATTAAAAAATGAGCCATCAGCACCAGTTGAATCTGCTTCTTCACAAACGAACAAAGATATCTCATCATTGGATGAAAGATCTCTGCTTGTTGGTGAAGATTCAGATCTCCACAGTAACGCAGCAGATTTCGTCGCCGGTTTTATTGCAAAAAAATTAAAGGTAAATGTTTTTAAAAACTGTAAAATCTGTTCTTCCGTTATATTGGATACTAGTTGCGAAGGCCATGATTTAATAACAGCGAGAGAGTATCATCCTGGCCGAAGATGGCTTGTTTATCCATCTAAAGCCATGAAGGCGACGTTTCAGCGCATGCAGGCACTCATTCATAATTATCTTATGGATGAGTGTCACAAAAATAATTTAAAAAAAAATATATCACTTATAGCAAGGAAAATTGTTGATTTCAGCTTTTTGACGTGTGAAAAGCACAAGGAAGCTGTTATAACACAAACTATCAATGTCATTGTTCGCGTCGTTGTGCACCGATGGTGCAAGGAAATCTCGAATGTATTGATAGGCAAAGACAGCAGAGTGGATAGTGATATCATAAAAAAGGCAGCTAGGGAGAGATATCTAAAATTTGCCAAGCATAAAAAATTTCACAAATAGGACCTAACAAAAGCAGTTCTGTTACTGCTGAGTGATTATTTAATGTATTTTTCTCGTTTACCAATTTTGCTTGCATTTCTTTGGTTTTTTATGTTGTAGATTCACATACAGCATGTGCAAGCGCGAACTTGTATGTGTCTGCTTGTGAGAATGCATATAATGTGAATCCCCAATGTAACAAATCTTTGCAACTTAGACTAGATTAGTTCATGAAAAGGCAGGAAGAGTTTCAAATATATTTTCTTAATGGTTTGAGTTCTTCATGTATGTCAGTATATACTTCTTCATAGTTTGAGTTCTTCATGTATGTCAGTATATTCTTCTTCATACTATGTGTATTCGCCAACATACATAGATGTCTGCGCAAGTATTTACAGATTTCTGATGACCCTTGAGATAATGCTTCATTTATTCTATGGTAGAAGAGCTTTTCAAGTACTGACCCCTTATTGTGTGCATTGTTGATATGGAAACTTATTATTTAGCAATATAGGAGTATGAAGAAAAAAATATTTTATTTGAGTTACTGTATGTTCAAATAATGAATATTTTATATTTTTGTTGTTTTCCCATTGATAGTTAATTTTGTTATTTATCATCTCCAATGATGATGACTTTTCTGTATTTTAATTTTTTTTCTCAAATTCATAATACTGAAATTCTTTTGTATTTAAAATTATCATTTGGGTTAATTTATCTCCAATGATAATGAGTTTTCTGTATGTTGCGATTCATCATACTGTCACTTTTCTTATGTTTAATATGGTCTTGACATCATTTGAGTTTCTTTATCTCTGATGATAATGAGTTTTCTGTATGTTTCAAATAATAATGCTGTCACTTTTCTTGTGTTTAATATTGTCTTTTCATCATTTGAGTTTCTTTATCTCCAATGATAATGAGTTTTCTGTATGTCTCAAATAATAATGCTGTCACTTTTCATGTGTTTAATATTGTCTTTACATCATTTGAGTTTCTTTATCTCCAATGATAATGAGTTTTCTGTATGTCTCAAATAATAATGCTGTCACTTTTCATGTGTTTAATATTGTCTTTACATCATTTGAGTTTCTTTATCTCCAATGATAATGAGTTTTTTGTATGTTGCAATTCATCATACTGTCACTTTTCTTGTGTTTAATATTGTCTTTACATCATTTGAGTTTCTTTATCTCTGATGATAATGAGTTTTTTGTATGTTGCAATTCATCATACTGTCACTTTTCTTGTGTTCAATATTGTCTTTACATCATTTGAGTTTCTTTATCTCTGATGATAATGAGTTTTTTTGTATGTTGCAATTCATCATACTGTCACTTTTCTTGTGTTCAATATTGTCTTTACATCATTTGAGTTTCTTTATCTCCAATGATAATGAGTTTTTGTATGTTGCAATTCATCATACTGTCACTTTTCTTGTGTTTAATATTGTCTTTACATCATTTGAGTTTCTTTATCTCCAATGATAATGAGTTTTCTGTATGTCTCAAATAATAATGCTGTCACTTTTCATGTGTTTAATATTGTCTTTACATCATTTGAGTTTCTTTATCTCCAATGATAATGAGTTATCTGTATGTCTCAAATAATAATGCTGTCACTTTTCATGTGTTTAATATTGTCTTTACATCATTTGAGTTTCTTTATCTCCAATGATAATGAGTTTTTTGTATGTTGCAATTCATCATACTGTCACTTTTCTTGTGTTTAATATTGTCTTTACATCATTTGAGTTTCTTTATCTCTGATGATAATGAGTTTTTTGTATATTGCAATTCATCATAGGTACTGTCACTTTTCTTGTGTTCAATATTGTCTTTACATCATTTGAGTTTCTTTATCTCCAATGATAATGAGTTTTTTGTATGTTGCAATTCATCATACTGTCACTTTTCTTGTGTTTAATATTGTCTTTACATCATTTGAGTTTCTTTATCTCTGATGATAATGAGTTTTTGTATGTTGCAATTCATCATACTGTCACTTTTCTTGTGTTCAATATTGTCTTTACATCATTTGAGTTTCTTTATCTCCAATGATAATGAGTTTTTGTATGTTGCAATTCATCATACTGTCACTTTTCTTGTGTTTAATATTGTCTTTACATCATTTGAGTTTCTTTATCTCTGATGATAATGAGTTTTTTTGTATGTTGCAATTCATCATACTGTCACTTTTCTTGTGTTCAATATTGTCTTTACATCATTTGAGTTTCTTTATCTCCAATGATAATGAGTTTTTGTATGTTGCAATTCATCATACTGTCACTTTTCTTGTGTTTAATATTGTCTTTACATCATTTGAGTTTCTTTATCTCTGATGATAATGAGTTTTCTGTATGTTTCAAATAATAATGCTGTCACTTTTCTTGTGTTTAATATTGTCTTTTCATCATTTGAGTTTCTTTATCTCCAATGATAATGAGTTTTCTGTATGTCTCAAATAATAATGCTGTCACTTTTCATGTGTTTAATATTGTCTTTACATCATTTGAGTTTCTTTATCTCCAATGATAATGAGTTTTCTGTATGTCTCAAATAATAATGCTGTCACTTTTCATGTGTTTAATATTGTCTTTACATCATTTGAGTTTCTTTATCTCCAATGATAATGAGTTTTTTGTATGTTGCAATTCATCATACTGTCACTTTTCTTGTGTTTAATATTGTCTTTACATCATTTGAGTTTCTTTATCTCTGATGATAATGAGTTTTTGTATGTTGCAATTCATCATACTGTCACTTTTCTTGTGTTCAATATTGTCTTTACATCATTTGAGTTTCTTTATCTCCAATGATAATGAGTTTTTGTATGTTGCAATTCATCATACTGTCACTTTTCTTGTGTTTAATATTGTCTTTACATCATTTGAGTTTCTTTATCTCTGATGATAATGAGTTTTTTTGTATGTTGCAATTCATCATACTGTCACTTTTCTTGTGTTCAATATTGTCTTTACATCATTTGAGTTTCTTTATCTCCAATGATAATGAGTTTTTGTATGTTGCAATTCATCATACTGTCACTTTTCTTGTGTTTAATATTGTCTTTACATCATTTGAGTTTCTTTATCTCTGATGATAATGAGTTTTCTGTATGTTTCAAATAATAATGCTGTCACTTTTCTTGTGTTTAATATTGTCTTTTCATCATTTGAGTTTCTTTATCTCCAATGATAATGAGTTTTCTGTATGTCTCAAATAATAATGCTGTCACTTTTCATGTGTTTAATATTGTCTTTACATCATTTGAGTTTCTTTATCTCCAATGATAATGAGTTTTCTGTATGTCTCAAATAATAATGCTGTCACTTTTCATGTGTTTAATATTGTCTTTACATCATTTGAGTTTCTTTATCTCCAATGATAATGAGTTTTTTGTATGTTGCAATTCATCATACTGTCACTTTTCTTGTGTTTAATATTGTCTTTACATCATTTGAGTTTCTTTATCTCTGATGATAATGAGTTTTTTGTATGTTGCAATTCATCATACTGTCACTTTTCTTGTGTTCAATATTGTCTTTACATCATTTGAGTTTCTTTATCTCTGATGATAATGAGTTTTTTTGTATGTTGCAATTCATCATACTGTCACTTTTCTTGTGTTCAATATTGTCTTTACATCATTTGAGTTTCTTTATCTCTGATGATAATGAGTTTTTGTATGTTGCAATTCATCATACTGTCACTTTTCTTGTGTTTAATATTGTCTTTACATCATTTGAGTTTCTTTATCTCTGATGATAATGAGTTTTCTGTATGTTTCAAATAATAATGCTGTCACTTTTCTTGTGTTTAATATTGTCTTTTCATCATTTGAGTTTCTTTATCTCCAATGATAATGAGTTTTCTGTATGTCTCAAATAATAATGCTGTCACTTTTCATGTGTTTAATATTGTCTTTACATCATTTGAGTTTCTTTATCTCCAATGATAATGAGTTTTCTGTATGTCTCAAATAATAATGCTGTCACTTTTCATGTGTTTAATATTGTCTTTACATCATTTGAGTTTCTTTATCTCCAATGATAATGAGTTATCTGTATGTCTCAAATAATAATGCTGTCACTTTTCATGTGTTTAATATTGTCTTTACATCATTTGAGTTTCTTTATCTCCAATGATAATGAGTTTTTTGTATGTTGCAATTCATCATACTGTCACTTTTCTTGTGTTTAATATTGTCTTTACATCATTTGAGTTTCTTTATCTCTGATGATAATGAGTTTTTTGTATATTGCAATTCATCATAGGTACTGTCACTTTTCTTGTGTTCAATATTGTCTTTACATCATTTGAGTTTCTTTATCTCCAATGATAATGAGTTTTTTGTATGTTGCAATTCATCATACTGTCACTTTTCTTGTGTTTAATATTGTCTTTACATCATTTGAGTTTCTTTATCTCTGATGATAATGAGTTTTTGTATGTTGCAATTCATCATACTGTCACTTTTCTTGTGTTCAATATTGTCTTTACATCATTTGAGTTTCTTTATCTCCAATGATAATGAGTTTTTGTATGTTGCAATTCATCATACTGTCACTTTTCTTGTGTTTAATATTGTCTTTACATCATTTGAGTTTCTTTATCTCTGATGATAATGAGTTTTTTTGTATGTTGCAATTCATCATACTGTCACTTTTCTTGTGTTCAATATTGTCTTTACATCATTTGAGTTTCTTTATCTCCAATGATAATGAGTTTTTGTATGTTACAATTCATCATACTGTCACTTTTCTTGTGTTTAATATTGTCTTTACATCATTTGAGTTTCTTTATCTCCAATGATAATGAGTTTTCTGTATGTCTCAAATAATAATGCTGTCACTTTTCATGTGTTTAATATTGTCTTTACATCATTTGAGTTTCTTTATCTCCAATGATAATGAGTTATCTGTATGTTGCAATTCATCATACTGTCACTTTTCTTGTGTTCAATATTGTCTTTACATCATTTGAGTTTATTTATCTCCAATGATAATGAGTTTTCTGTATGTTGCAATTCATCATACTGTCACTACTGGCATTGGCAAAGTACAACATTTTTTAACAGTTTGGGTGGTCAGCCTCATACCAACATATAAGTCAATGACTATGATGGAGCAAATTAAAACCGGTTTCGTTTTCTTATTTGCTTTTAGTTTTCTTTCTTTTGTTAAAAGACTTTTTACAAAAACTGCATTTTTTATTTTACATGTTCTCTAATATAACAAGTTTTAAAGCAAGAAAACTATGTGCAATATACACATTGCCTAATGTTAAGGGGTTGGGCTGTGTAGCAGCCAGGGGCGGAGCCCCTAGTTTTTTTATAATGTCAATAGTTTTTGAGTAAATATGGAAAAACTGAAACTACTAAATGAATTAAATTTTAATTAAATCAAAGAACACAGTTTTTCCATATTTACTCAAAAACTATTGACATTATAAAAAAAATGTTAAGTACGGAACCTAAACAATGTATAGTTCTGTAATTAAAAAGCAAAAAAAAAATCAAAATACAGCACACGAAAAACAAACTAAAAATGTAAAAAAACGCGTTTTTTTAAATATTTTTTGTGGTGTCAATTCTTAAGTTATATATTTTGTTCAAGCTTTATAATTAAGATAAAAAAATAACAAACATGCTTGATTTTTTTCATTACTGTAACTATTTTGCTAAGACCATAAAGTGTAAGAAACAAAAATGGCAGATTTAGCTTTATAACACGCCTTAAACTATTTTTTTTTGTAGACTTTTTTTAGAAGTTAAAACACAAAAAATATCGTATGTATTATCATTTCACAGAATTATAAGTTTGAACAAGTATTCCAAAGGTAGTGACCGCTGAAAGTAGGTGTTTTTTAAATTTTGGTAGAATACTTATTTTATGCCATGGAACAAAATTAGAGGGTGCCCCATTATAAAATCCCTTGTTGACAAGCATCACCTCATATTTATAATGTTTTGTATTTTTGATGAGTACTTAAAATTGTCCTTTTAATTTTTTATTCAGGTAAAGTTGTCATTGTCTAACTTAAATGTTGAAAAGTATGCTATCACACATCATTTGTTAATTTTATTGAGGGAGGAAAACGTCCTTGCACATAATTATTAAATTTTAAGTACCTAAGCATTTCACTTTCATGTTTATATAGTATAATAATTGAAATGTGTAGAAATAAATATTACGCGTAACAATAAAAAATATGAAAATATACCTATTTATAATAAATTGTTATTATGTCATTTAGTGCTTTTTTAAGATTTTTTGAATAAAATATGTTTACCATCTTTTTGTGTTTTTATTTACTTACTCCAACTGAGAAGAATAATAAATGGAACAAGTGGCGTAGAATTATAATACGCGTCAGACTAATAATATGGGATAATATTATGACGGCTTAGTACTGTCTAGACACGGGGTACTTGGTGGCGCTGTCCGTCGTCTCACATATATAAGTATAATGCCATAGTACGTACAACATGATTACATTTTTTTTGTTCCGAGACCGCTCTCTATAAACCTACCAGACCCCGTTCACAAGTATTTTGCTACTGGTTACCCTGTTTTATAATTCGGAAGCCATATTGTAATCGATCTATGGTACGCGGAATGTATGGTTATGAGGAAGGAGGAAGGGGAAGAGGTCGTTTTTTAAACTGAAATCAGAATGAGCGTAAATAAATTTGAATTAATAATTTATATTTACTGTTATTCATGTACAAAAAGAGTTTAAGCGCCAATAAACTTTATTTTGTTTAGTATTTATTAAATTGCTCATTTTTTATTAAAAAAAAACTGATGAAAAAATATTTTATAATGATGGTTGAACTGTGTGTAGGATTTTGGCCCGGGGCGCCACCCTACTCTATGGGCGCCACAAACGTCAAGCGTATTTGAAATTAACTGTTGTATTTTCACTATTATTGAAGAGTGTAGAGATTAATGAAATCAAGAAGACTCCAGTGGCCGGACAAGTAGCACGTGCAGAAGACTCCAGGATCATCAGAACTGTCTTGGATGGTGCCCCCTCAGGCGTTAGACCCCCGGGACGTAGGATGCGGTGGGCAGAGAACGTCGAAGCCAACGCCGAAGTTTTGGGAGTGAGGCGACTATGGAGGGAAGCAGTACAAGGCAGAGTGGTGCAGGTGTCCCTGAGCCTTGAAGGCTGTCGGCTGATGAGCCGAAGAAAGTGAAATTAAAGTGTTTAGATTTCATATTATAAACATTTCCGGTCCTCAGGCCATCATCAGGGGACAATCATCAGGGATCCAAAAGTTTTGCAAGAAATACAGATACAGAATGCCAGTGTCCTTGACAATAGACAGGTGCCTATTTGATTGTTTACCTACGTTTATTTTTGCCATATCATTTGTGTTTTTTACATTGAGGTTTTTTTAATTAATTTTTTTCTTTACAGTGTGTATTTTTGTGATTGTATGACTAATCTTTCTAGAATAAATAAATATTGTGCAAAATATAAGTGTTTTATTTTGACAGCTTAAAGCAATAATAATAATATTAATAAATAATATCATGGCAGATAATAATATATGATTATAGTGGTGTGAGTGTACCCGCGTGCCGCGTGTTTATACACACATGCATACAAGATCATAGTCCAATACGCAGAATGTATGGAAGGGAAGTAAGAAGGCGAGGAAGGGGGGTTTCGAAGTACGTACCTACCCCTAAGCCATAGAGTAGCTTCTCTAAGTACCTATATACTCTGTGAAACCTACATACTCTGTGCTTCTGCTTCACTTCGCTGCCGTTCGCTGCCAAGTCGAATGCTGTTGCTTGTGCAATTAATATATTTTAGTTGTGATTTACTCAAGGATGGATTGCGCGAATGTAAAACGCGAGCCCATTGATGAGAGTGAAGCATATAAGTGGGAGGTTCCTGTTGACAATGCTGCAGTAATAAAGTCAGAATACGGAGTAGACATTGTTGCAAGTGACGTCAAGGCGGAGGCCCTAGACAGAATAAAACAAGAACCATCATGTTGTTACGGGGAAGATGTGGCGCTGGAATTGGAGAAAACGGAAGATTCCGGTGTGAGGCTGGCTACTCAACTTTACGATGCACAGGGTATTTACCATATCAATTATGTTTGAGAATGGATTGAAGGCTATTCACAATAGGCACTTCAATAAAATTTATTCACTTAGGTATTTTGTGAAAGTGTTCTGTAAGAAAGCTCGTATCTTCCTTTATCAAAGATCAGTCACATACGTTCATCTGAATCGCTATTCTGCTGAATTCCTCACACTTTAGATATCAATCCAAGTTGGAGCTGGCTAGCGCTTTCGAAAGAACTCCATAGATAAAAAAAAATCACAGTAGACATTATTTTTGGACTCGAATTGCTATCTCGTTGCCAAGGTCGTAAAGAATTTAGCAGAATAGTGCTTTTGACTTTACAACAATTGTCGGTGTTATGGCGGAGGGGGCCAAGTGGGCTGATCTTTCTAGCGTGTTTGGAATAGAACAACGTTGGTTCGATCCCCGCTTGGGTCATTTGCTCATAACTTTGACCCTGGTTCAACAGATGTTATTGGGTAATTATTAATAATTCATTAAAATATGCCAGGCAGAATAGGTTGGTGAAGTGCATTCCTCTTCACAAATCTATTTTTTATAAAAAAATAAACTGGGCTTTGATTGAAAATTTGTCGCTGAACGCAACTGACAAGTGAAAAATTGATTGCGTAACGTAAAAAATAATAAAATAATGTAATAAGCTACAAAAACTCTGAAAAGCAATATTGGGGTTGGTTTTCATAGTCTTCATGGTCGCTTGCTGTTCGTAACTGGTCGTACTTCCAGCGAGTTACAAATATTGGGGTTGATAGAATTTTTTTTACCAATAACACCTGTCAGAGTAAAATTTGATGCAGCACAAACTCAGGTGACACCAAGCATCCGCGACAACTCATGTTTTAAAAGGAACAATAGTGCCATATAGGTTATTCATAATAAATATGTTAATTTTTATACTTAACCAACTTATTCATCTTATTTTTAATATTTGCAGATGGCAGTTGTGAGATGAATACAGCTGAAGTGGATCATGTGTGCCACGCCTGCAGCTACACGGTCAATCAAAAGAAACTGTTAAGGCTCCATCAGTTGTTCAGTTGCTGCGAGCTGGAGCACACATATAAATGTGGATCAATCCCGGGGACAAGCAAGAGCCACCAACACAGACACACAGCCTCAGGGAGCGGGCCATCCACTTCAACAGAGCAACAACTAATAAATACTCACCATAAACAAGGATTTATAGAAATATCAACACATGAAAATAGTTCAGCTGCACACGACACACAAATATATTATTGTCAAGAATGTAGTTACAAAACAAAGAGAAAATCAGATTTCAATAGACACATACGCATTCATACTGGACTTAAACTATTTGCTTGTAGTCGATGTGATTATAAATCTGCAACCATGGCAGATCTGAGAAAACATATTGTTGTACACAGTGGAAATAGACCATTTGCATGTGAACAGTGCAGTTTTACAACTGCACAATTAAGTTCTTTTAGAAAGCATAATTTTTTACACACAGGACACAAACCATTCGCATGTGATGAGTGTGATTATAGAGCTGCAGTGAAGTCAAGTTTAAAAAGCCACAAGTTCACACACACTGGGCAAAAATCATATGTTTGCGATCTGTGTGATTATAAAGGTGCGCGTTTAAGTGAATTTAAATCCCATAAACTCACTCATACTGGAGAAAAACCATATGCATGTGATCTTTGTGATTTTAAGACGGCCCATTTGGAATCATTAAAAAACCATAAACTCAGACACATTGGGCTTAAACCATTTGCTTGTGATCAGTGTGATTTTAAGGCTACACGGTTAGATTCCTTGAAAATTCATAAATTTAACCACACTGGACAAAAACCATTTGCTTGTGGTTTGTGTAATTTTAAATCTGCACGGTTATCATCTTTAAAAAAACATGGTCTTACACACACTGGCGAAAAACCATTTGCTTGTGATCAGTGCGATTTCAAAGCTGGGCATGCAACAACTTTGAAAAATCATAAACTGACACACACGGGGCACAAGCCATTTGCTTGTGATCAGTGTGATTTTAAAGCAGCTCAATCTGGCAATTTGATCCGACACAAATTTACTCACGCTATTAAACAATATGCATGTGACCAGTGTGATTATACAGCTACTGTAAAGTGGCATTTGCACAGACATAAATTTAATCACAGTTTGTAACTATTTTGCTTGCATGGGATTAGTATGATTATGCAAGGCATGATAGGCAAGTTAGAAAAAAATTACGGTAACACACACTGGTATGTGTGATAACAAAACAAGTGTTTCAATCGAAGACATGCCTCTACTGAATACCTCATTTTCAATCTCACATTATTCTTTGTGAAGGAAATTGCATTTAAACAAAATCTTGTTTTCCCTTGCCCCAGTAATGGTTCATCATGATAGGAAGATGAGTGTCATCTTCAAGAAATACAAATACTTACCTACTGAATATTGTATTTGTTAATATACTGACGGGATAAATGTACATATTATACAGCGAGTGACACAAAGATTACTTTATTTATTGATGCTGGAGTGATGTTTTCCAGGATTTGTTGTCGTGGTTTGTGGGAGCTGGAGCTTCCGGACGTTTCGCCCATTTCTACGATGGGCTTCTTCAGTGTGAAGTATGATGATGAAGATTATCTTGATGAGAACTGGAGAACTAGATCATCTTCATCATCATACTTCACGCTGAAGAAGCCCATCGTAGAAATGGGCGAAACGTCCGGAAGCTCCAGCTCCCACAGACCACGGCAACAGATCCCGGAAAACATCACTCCAGCATCTTCAGCCGGCCGTGTAAGCCTAAAACTCTTATTCACTTTATTTATTGTTTGCACTTATAGGTTGGTATGAGGCTGATTCATTTGCTAGAAAAAATGGTCCACTTTTCTACAGTTTAACTACTCTGTCTACAGATGTAGACAGAGTAGTTAAACAAAACACATTAACACATTAAATTTGTTTTTAGAGCTATGTGGTTCATTTTAACTGAGGTTGATTGTATGATTGATTGTACTTGAATCATCTGTTTCCAAAGTTAGCTATATCCACAAGCAACGGATTTAAGAAATTGACATTATTAATGTGTTCCTTGACTTATAGGTTGGTATGAGGCTGACCACCCATACTGTTAAAAAATGGTTCACTTTGTCAATGTCACCCCTGCTGCAAGAAGGTCGGCAAGAGTGGCAGGGCTTATGTTCATTTGAGATTGGCTTTTTATGTTGCAAGCCCACATGCGGCATGTGTAAGCGTGAGCTTATATGTGTCTGCTTATAGGAACGCATTTAGTATGTTTGCAACTTAGATTATAGGTGTAGAATGTCGGAGATGGTGGTACATATTTGATAAAACTATTGAACGTAGGCACCAAATTAAATACTCATGCATTAAAAGAATTTATCCCTTAATAATATAGAAGCCATTTTTTACTGTAAGTGAGGATTTTGGAAACAGGCGACTCAGTTCAAAATGTAATGAAAATAAATGTACTTAATTCAGGCTTTGGTAGTTTTTTTGTGACACAAACGATTGTAAACTACCAATAGTTGAAACCTCAAGCTGCAGTGAAATGCAAACACCGTGCACTCGTCAAATCCAGTCAAATAAATGAAGAATCTTGTATGGTGTTGATGTATGTGAAACGGTGTTATGGCCTAATAATGCTGGTTCGAATCACGCTTGGCCCTTTTACTATAACTTCGACCCAGGTTCAACAGATGTCATTGCATACACGCAGGCTTCTGCTTTCACATGAAGGCATCCGGCCAGGCAAAATAGATTGGTGAACGCGTTGCTCTTCTTAAATCTATTCAAAAATATATATAAATATCAGTCATCGACGGTCAGCTCCTTGCCCGGAGAATGTTATGGGGAATCTGTGGGCATGTGGAAAGAGGGAATTAGTGGCACAACAGAAACGAAGAACTGCTCCCACTACCTCAACATTGATGAAATTATTCTGATGTTGGACTGGGTATGTGTAGAGCAGTGACAGGACAGAATAGGACAAAACATGCCAGATGTTGGAAGGAGAAAGTGGAAAAACTTATGCTGAGACGGGAGGCTGAGGCGATGAGAAATGTTACACAGCTCTTCAGGTAACAGACTGGAAGTCAGTGCATGGAAACAGGGGGAGTTGCAGGCGCATGCTGTGGGAGGACAAGGAGAACTTTAGGTTGCAAAGCTGTAATTAGAAAGAGATAGTTGTAAAGTAAGAAAGTTGCAAGTATTGTGAAAAAATCAGCTAAATACCTTCTTACAAAACTGTTGGCAAATTTATTTATGAATTTCTTACGTAGATGCACCAACTATGGGAGGCCTCCACGTGATGAAAAAAAAAGAGTACATTGACCAAAGTGTATGGTGAAGTCATACAAAAAAAAAACGATAAACATAGTGCGATTTATTAAAACGCTCGACACGTTTCTAGCTTTTGATGTGACGTGGTTCAGATCTTTGATTACGGCTCTTAGATAAGATCTGAATACTCCGTCACTTGTCGCAACCGGTGTGAAGAGAGCCTGACAGGTGCCAGCCAGACAGTTGTGGAATGCTGTCTCACAACTACTTTTCCCGAAACGTATGGATTTTATTTTAATGAAAAATTAATTATTCTTATTCAATCTTGTATATTCTTGAATATAAAAGCCTGGTATGTGAAAAAATAACATAATGTAATCATTTTAAAGGCAAAAAATGTGTAAAATAACAAAACATTGGCGTACTTAGGAAGGGGCAAAAGGAGGCAGCTTGGGAGTAAAAAAGTAGCTAAATTGTTATTAAATTGTATTACAATTATTGGGATGATCATTTTGCCCCCCTAGGTCTGATCCTGGGTACGCCCATGATATTCATACCACTATCATGTTTTTTTGGGACATACACCCAACGAAAACATACACACCATTTTTTTAATGTTTTAATATGATAAATAAGTACCTATATAATGAGGCATTTTAAGCAATAAAATCTTGTGATTTTTCGCTAGTGACATATAAAAGATTTTTTTTTTCCATATCACTAGTAAAACTAAAAATCACAAGACTTTTATTGCTTTGTTATACACAAGCTGTCATAAAAAAATGTACCTACCTATTTTGTATGTTGTAGTTCTCGCATAATATTTCAGCTCATGAATATTAAATATTATTTAAGAATATGAAAATGCAATTATAGTATACTAAGTTTTCATAAAAATATATAAAAATGTACCTAGTGTTTATGTTTTCGATTTTGCATAAAATTCCATAACGTAGAAAGCGCTGCGAAGCTGCAAAGCGAAACGGAGAACCTGGGTATTTTGGTTTAGATGATCTTATTTTGTAGATTTATTACTTAATTTTTTTTTTTTTTTTAATATGGGGAAATTTAATTTTGAGCTGGTACCTGTCAGGCCATGTTCACATCGGTCTCACCGTTAATCATTATTCAGTTGACATTTGCATCTGTGTCTGGGATTTGCATTTTGTGCATCTGAGTTTCTATTCCCTGTGTGCATATGTAAGCAGCTGGCTATTCGAAGGCTGTGCAGTTGCTTGTGCACCATTTTTAATGAAACATGGATTGTACTAATATTAAACTCGAGCCCAGTGATGAGAGTGAAGCATATAAGTGGGAGGTTCCTGTTGACAATGCTGCAGTAATAAAGTCAGAAAACGGAGTAGACATTGTTGCAAGTGACGTCAAGGCGGAGGCCCTAGACAGAATAAAACAAGAACCATCATGTTGTTACGGTGAAGATGTGGCGCTGGAATCGGAGAAAACGGAAGATTCCCCAGATGTTGGTTCCGGTGTGAGGCTGGCCACTAATCTTTACAATGCCCAAGGTTACTACAATACTATATTACTATGGCGACCATGGCTATTTAAAATAGTTATGGATAAGTGTGTTTAAGATGCTAGACTGTTCAGTGTAGCTAGACCGATAGTTTGTTTAAATGTAATTTGTTGTGTTCCTTGACTTGACCACCCATGCTGTAGAAAATGGTTCACTTTTCCAATGTCACCCCTGTTTCGGGGAAGGTCGGCAAGAGTTGCAGGGTGTATGTTCATTTGAGGTTTGGGTTTTATATTGTAAGTCCACATAATAATAATATTTGGATGATTTATTTGGTGAGCGCTGTTTTTGTGTGTATCACACCTCAAGAGCCCTCTGCAAGCTTGGTCGTCGCTGTAGAAAGCGCCAATTCTCAAGCAGGACCCAGTTGTTGTAAGGTTGGATGGACCTTTCAGTGACCGGTCTTTGGTAAAGGTTATGAATTTTTCAACCCAGCGAAGAGCACATTTGGATGATATAAATGGTATATTTTTGTGCTCCGCCGGGATTCGAATCCACAACCTTCCATTTACGAGTCCGAAGTGTTGCCACTGGACTACGGACCGGTCCAAAACATGCGGCATATTTAAGCGCGAACTTGTGAAAATGTTTGTCATGTGAATCCCCAATGTTACATACATATCTTTGCAATTAGATTAGATTAGACGTGATGATTGTGGATCAATGATAGGAGAGAGCAAAGTGAGTGTTCTACTGTATGCGGATGATGCAGTTCTTGTATCTGATTCAGCGGTAGAGCTGTGAACAATGCTTTCTCATCAAAAGTTTTTGCTCATGAAACTTGCAGCAGTAGACTGTTAATTCAACTTACACATTCCATGCGTAATTGGAATTTAGAATACACCATACATGGTGAGTATCCATTGATATTGAGCAAACAAACAGAAGGGTTGTTAATTAGTTACTTCTTCATCGTCTTCCTGCGCCTCTTCAATGAAGATTGGTGAACATTATAATGATTTGTACCTTGATGCTGCAGCACGGTAGAGGGAACTTGTGCTGCTGCCAAACCACTGTCTCAGGTTCTTTAACCAAGATGTTCTTCGACCTGGAGCTCCCCTCCCCTCCAAAGTCTTCCCTATACGATGAGATGTAGGAGTGAATACTTTACATTTCTCATTACGTGGCCGAAATAAACCTTAAGTTTTTGCATTTTGACTGACATCAGGAATTTTGTTCCTGGTATTCATACGGGAAAGAACTTCAGCATTTGTACCTCAATACATCCAGGAAACCTTCTACATCCAACGGTAGACCCACATTTCAAAGGCAGTGATTCTGTTTTTGTTCTCGAGGCACTGTGTAAGTGTCCACCCTTCCATGCCACAGACTACAATTGGAAAGATGTAGCATCTCACCATGCTCAGACATAACTCTAGTTTTAGGTTTCTGTTAGTCAAGATTTTAATTTTTATGAATGCTACTCTTGCTTGCTTGTTTACTAATGGTTATAAATAAAACAAATCTTTTGAAGGGCTCTTACTGCGATTGGTCCATTCTGCCTCTTGAGTTAAGAACTGAGGCCAAAGTTGTCAGTTTCAAGAAGTTGCTTAAGCCACATTTGTTTAATAGAATCTTCAACACATGAAAGCGCCCTTGGGGGTGGACAGTGCTAATAAACGGCGCTGTATAAAATTGACCGATTTTTACTGTAATAAAATTATTATGCAACAGTCCTTTAATCTCAACAATCTGTTTTAAGATTCAGAGGTGTACATATTCATGTCATTTAAATTTTGAATAAATATATTTGAGTGCAGAGAGAAACCGTGGTATGTCTTGAAAATGTTAAAAAAAAAACCAGAGAGTTGCAGATTAATGATAATTCTCCATTTTACAGATAACGGTTGTGAGAGGGATTTAGCCAAGGCGGATGATGTGTTCCAAGCGTGGAGCAACAACTTCAATCCACAGAACTTTTTATGGTTCAATCAGTTGTCCAGCTACTACGACCTGGAGCACACATCTCAATATGGATCCATCCCGGGGACAAGCAACAGCCACCAACACAGACACACAGCCTCAGGGAGCGGGCCATCCACTTCGACAGAGCAACAACAAATAAATTTTCACTATGAATGTAATCCAAAATTCATGAACATATCAACAGATGAAAACGCTTCAGCCGCACAAGACACACAACTGTATTATTGTAGTCTTTGTAGTTATAGAACAAAACGCAAGCAAGACCTTAATAAGCACGCCATTGTTCATACCGGCCTTAAACCATTTGCATGTGATCTGTGTGACTATAGAGCTGCGCAGATGTCGCATGTCAGGAAGCACATGCTCACACACACGGGACACAAGGCGTTTGCATGCGATGAATGTGACTATAAATGCACATTGAAGACAAGTTTAAAAAGCCACATGCTCACTCACACTGGCGATAAGCCATTTGCTTGTGACGAGTGCGATTATAAAGCCGCACGTATAGGTGCTTTCAAAATTCATAAACTCACTCACACCGGGGAAAAACCATACGGATGTGACCTTTGTGATTTTAAAACGGCACATTTGATATCTTTAAAAAATCATAAACAAATACACACCGACGATAAGCCATTCTCGTGTGATGAATGTGATTATAAAGCTTCAACTATCGGATATTTGAAAATCCATAAACAAAAACACACTGGACTGAAACCGTTTGCATGTGACATGTGTGATTATCAAGCAGCACGTTTAATGACTTTAAAGAAACATAAACGCACGCACACCGGGGAAAAGCCGTATCCGTGTGATCAGTGCGATTACAGAGCCGCACAGACAGATCATTTAAGAAAGCATAGACTCACACACACTGATCGTAAGGTATTGACATGCGAAGTGTGTGATTTTAAAACTCTGCTAGTAGATTCCTTGAAAAAACATAAATTAAAACACACTGAGAAGAACTTTTTGTCATGAGATTCTTACAGTGTAAAATGATTTGTTGTAGGTTCGAGAGTGGTTGGATAAGTCACTGTCTTTATTTATGAATCATTATTTTTTTGTCAAACAAAACATGATAGTTTCCGGCATACTTTCCTTTTAGCTTCATTAAAAAAACTGCTGATTTCCAGAGTTTTTATCCCATCCAAAAACTAGGTTTTCGCAAGGTCAACGAAACGGACATTTAATTTGTCAATGATCTCTTTATTTGACCGTCTATTTTACCACCAAGCTATTTTTTCAAATTTGGAATTTTTTTTTTTGCAGTTGACTAAATCTGTAGAATATGCTGGATGAATTAGAAATTTTGTTGCACGTTTGATGGATTTCTGACATGAAAACAATACATATTATGTGACCCTTGCGTTGTACTTGTACAAGAGAACATTTCGACTGCTCCAAGGAAGACAGCACTAAGTCAAAAAAGATAGTTTTGCAGGAGAGCCAATTGAATGTTATTTATTCCATGGAGAACAATGCCTAAACTATTTTTTACATTTTTTACATAATTTAAAAGAGATAGAGACACGGCTGTCATCTTGGAATGAAGATAATGATTTGTTACCTTCAAAAATGGAAATAAGTCAAAAACCTCAATTTCCGAGTTACTTCCTTCTTCCTTGGAGCAGTCGATTTGTAATTGTTGAGTTTGGACATTTTTGCTGCAAATGAATTTCAAATCAAAAGTTTGTCTGTGATTATTTTACCTTACTCATGGTAATTGATGGGAATGGTAACGCGTCCGCTCTGAGAAACTGTCGCCATGACCTTGTTGGGTGCCAGACTCAACTACTTCATCTTCGTAAACTTAGACCTAATCTAATCTAAGTTGCAAAGATATGTTACATTGGGGATTCCTATTATATGCATTTTCACAAACAGATACGTACAAGTTTGCGCTTGCACATGCCGCATGTGAACCTCAGTGTTGCCACCTTAGTTTTAGTAATGGGGGCAATTGAAGAAGCTAAAAAGGGCTAGATCGGGCTAAAAGGAGACCAAAAAGAGTTGGTGTAAAAAAAGGCTAAAAAAACACCTGGACTAATGATTTCAATTTTGTATTTATTTTTTAGTTTGAATCACAATAATTTTTTTCAAAATTAGGTTCAAAAATTAAAAATATTAGTTATTTTACAAACTAAAATTAACAAATTTTCCGTTAAGAATCATTTAGTTGCCATAGATATCTTGCCACAATCGAACAAATGGTATCTACCAAAAAAAAAAAACAATATATATGACAAAAATAGCAAAAGTTCAATGTTATCGCGATGTTAGCATGGCGCAAATTTCAGATTTTGGTACAATATTTTTAAGTAAATGAAAAGGGCTAGATAGCCCTTTTCGGGCTAAATTTTTAAACAACGAGTTCACCTACAGTAAAAAGTGCTAGATTTAGCCCCAAAAGGGCTAAGGTGGCAACACTGCTGAACCTACAACATAAAAGCCCAAATCTCAAATGGGCATACACCCTGAAACTCTTGCCGTCCTTCCCTGAAACAGGGGTGGCATTGGCAAAGTGAACCATTTTTTACAGCATGGGTGGTCAGCTGTATACCAACCTATAAGTCAAGGTTCAACCTTTTAGTCAGAATCAATATTCTCAATGTTAAAACTGTGGCAAACCATCTTAAATGTGAATGTGATTCACACACTTATTTAAGAGGCCTGCAGTCACAACCATTTTTATTTTCTGATTGTCATGTTTTGTTGTGAATTATTTTGTTGAAATATAGTTCGAATATATGTATTATAATCCATAATCTAAGTTGCAAAGATATAATAACATTAAATAAAAATAATAAACTTTTATTCTTGCGTAGTCACGCAGGGGGTGCAATATGTGACAAATTTATATTTAATATTCATATTTAATGCACGCCCACAAGCGGACACGTGTAAGACTGCACTTACACACACTGCATGTGTACTTACAAAATAAGACTTAATCTTCAAATGAGCACAAACCCTGCAATTCCTACTGCCTGTCCATGAAACAGGGTGGCAGCTTTTAAAAGAGAATATTTGTCATAAACCATCATTTTGACTGGTCTGTAGTCTAGTGGTTAATGCTATAAGCTTGATAACTGAAGAGCGTGGGTTTGATTCCTGGCAGAGCACAGAAAAAATATCATTTAAGTAAATTTCTCAATATGCTCTTGGCTAATTCAGACGCCTTACCAAAGACCGGTCAGTAAAGGTCCATCCAACATCAGGTGCAGCGACTGGATCTGGAGTAGAAGTCTGGACAGCCGTTAGTAGATCTTACTGTATCTATTTGTAGATAGGACGGAATACTTACTTACTTTCCGTGTCCGGAACACCATCATATGGGCAGCCCCCAATACTCGGCCACATGAACTCCATTCTCGCTCGCCATCACTACGTCATCAAGCGTGCACGTCGCTCCAATCAGGGGACAAGAGAACAGATGTTCATTGTTTTGCACGGAGCCACACTCGCAGGTTTCTTCATCTCTGTAACCCCATTTTTTGAGGTTACTGTAGCAACGGGAGACACCTGTTCTGAGTCTATTGAGTGCCCTCCATGTTGTGTATGGTAGCTTGTGACCCACTGATATTTCCTCCGCCTGAGGGAGCAACGTGGACTCGGTATTATCTCTCCATAGAGACAGCCGTTGGGCGCCAGGGAGAGGGCGGAATAAAACAGCTGATACATTTTATATGGAAAAGCAATCAGCTGTTTACTCACTATCATGTTTGATTCCATCCTATCATCAAATAGATATGGTAAGATCTTCCAATGCCCGCTGAGACTTCCACCTCTGAAGCGTTTTTCTGCTAAATTCCTTACAACCTTTAGGCGAGGAGATAGCGATTCGTGTTCAAAAGTAAGGTGTGCTGTGATTTTTTATCTATAGAGTTATTTCGCAGGCTCCGACTTGGATTGAATCCAAAGTGTAAGGAATTTAGCAGAATAGCGCTTCTGGTGTCATTGTCGCTTTCTATATTTACTTATTGTAAGAAATATGAATGCTTCAGTTAATTAGTGCCATGAATGTGAGTGCTCACATTTGGACATTATTGTTTATGAGAATAAATTCTCAAATGGAGTACTTTAATAATTAATAAACATGTTTTTCTATAAGTATCTTTTTTTAACAACAATCCCCTAAATCAGGAGTCGGCAACCTTTTGAGTCGGAAGAGCCACAATTTTTTTTATTTTAATTTTAATAGGACAACAAACAGCGTTACATAAGAAATATAATAATAGCAATTACAAAAAAAAACATGGCCAATTATATCGCACCCCCGCAAGAAAAGTGACACAAGTCAAAAACATCACATTGTTCAGGAGAGTAAAAATAAAATCTTCAAGATTTTTAATCAGATACAGTTTGCAATTTTAAATCAAAACTAATTCTTTGAAAACGTAAGCTTTTTTGTTGTGTTGTCTTTTAGATTTAAAAGTACAATTTAGACTCCAAAGCATACAGAACCCCCAAAAACTACCCCCCTATTTTGACTTGTGTCGTTTTTCTTGTGTTATCACTTGATTTATTTTGATTTATGACAGTATTGAATACAGTAAGTAAAAAATTGTTTCAGTTAATTTATAGCTTTATTATTTTATGATTGATACTACAAAAACATAACATGAAAAAATATTTATTCTGGTAACAAAGCAGTATAAATCTTAAACAAGAATTCAGGTAAAGAGGTCTACAAGACAAGTTCTGAAAGATTTCAAGAAAACAGTGAATTAAAAATATCAATATAACTTCGCGGGATGTGATTTGAACGGATTAATTCCAAACAGTCGTCTCTCTTTCTTCCTTCGATTGCTATTTTTCTTGAGTAAGCTTTCTTCAAATTAAAAGATGATTGCGATTTTCTCTTTCGAACTTCAATTTCTCCAAATTCTAACTCCTTGTATGACAGTTTGTAAAGAAATGAATCTGGTCTGGACTTCTCAAACCTAAGTACTTTGAAATGAGTCATTTTCATAGTATTGCCAGTAACATCCTTATTGTAGTTATTACCAGTCATGCTACTTAAATGCTTTAAGTCGAAGAAATCTGAATGACTCATTTCGTTCACCTGATATGGATTGCCACGTTTCCTGGCTGTTCGTATTATTGTGACGTACTGCTGCGGAATGATTATTGGACCACTTTTCAGTGATTTTTTAATTTCTTTCTCGATTACAGAATGGGCGGCATCCCCTTCATTCTGCGTATGGCCGCAGATCAAGAATTTGTGTGTAATAGATTTTATTTTTAGTGTTTTGACTGCGTGCAGGAATGTTGCAATGATGTACCGGTTCTTGTTTTGCCCGCAACAGTTGTCAGAGTAGAATGTGAATTCCAAATTGTCATTATTAATTTCGGAAGCTTTCTTCTCCAAGTACTTCAATATGCAGGAGCCTATTTCATTAGCGCCACAATGTCCTTCGCCCTCATGCCAAAAAAAACATTCTACAGCGTCATTACCAACTTCGCAAATTGTGAAATTATAACTGTTTATTTTAGATTTATAGTAGAATATTGACAAATTTCCTTTAGGGCACGGCATCACCGCTTGAAGATCAAATGTTGCTAAGACAAAGTTATCACCAACACGTTTTTTATCCTCGTCTTTAGATTCACGACTCAACTTTTTTTCTTCCTGGTGCTTCTCGTATTTTTCCTTTGTGTCTGGTACTTCTGGTGCGTTTTTATAAGATTCGCACAAATTGCACAAATCTTTTTTGGGAGAAAAAAATGAAATATTAAACTCAGAATTAAAAATGCGTGAGTACATCATAAGATTTGCAGCTGGCTGGTTTTTTTCAGTCTGTTCTTTTACATAGTCTCTATGTAAGTCAGCCAAACTTTTACCACCATCTATGTACTCTCTGCAAGTATTGGCACGAAGGTAATGACTTTCCATCCGTGGTATCGAGTTGATATGGTTCCTCACTGATTCTTTTATACCAGGTTCTACAGTGAAATTATTTAAGTGTTTCCCTCTCTTCTCTGGCTCAAGAAATCCATTCTCCTTTTTTTGCAAAACTGTTCTTATTGGTCTGTCGTTGATTCCCAATGTATTCTTGAAAAAGAGTTTGCAAACTCTCACTTTTTTTTCCTCAATCTGGAAGTAGAAGGCGTTATTCAACTTTCTGTGATTTTCAGTGCGCGTGTACCGATATTTGGGCTGTATACTTTCAGTATTCCCAGCGATAAAAGACCGTTGCAGTTCTAAGTTGCCAAGTGTCCAATACTTGTTGAAAATATGTTTCCTTTGATCTTCTGAAAACTTGGCCGAGCATGAAAGTTTGCATTTGTCTGTGCATGGCTCTAGAATTTCTCTGGCTTTGAGTATTTTCGAAGTCTTTGAAACGGATTGGTATTCTTTTCCCAAATTTCTGAGCCGCTTTGCTGTCTCTTTTTTTCTTTCTGGGATCCTACGTACTCTCTTCTTACCTCGTTTAGGAGACGAACTCTCAGCAGAAGTAATGAGCGAGTCTTTTGGTTCAGAATCTGATGATGACTCATCACTTGAAGTTGACTGGCACCAGTGGCGAAGGGTGCCATACAAGCCAGTTCCTATCGGCTTTTTTTTTCACAAATTGCCACAAAAAAATTTGAAGGCCGGCGCATAGATGATTGAACTTATTGCGCAATAACTATTGCTGTCGTCGCGGGCCGGATGAAAAGCTTACGCAGGCCACATTGTGCCCCTTTCGTCCTTTAATCCTCGTTTCTTTGATCATTTTTAATATTTGCGTATCGAACTAAAGAGCCGCAACTTCACACCTAAAAAGCCGCATGTGGCTCGCGAGCAGCAGGTTGCCGACACCTGCCCTAAATAATTGTTTTTAGGCTTTCCGGCCCGATTCAGATGCATGGTATTGCTCTTCCGGACTTAGACCGTGATCCATAGTTTCCTTCTTGCTTCTTTTTTCTTTCTCTTCACTTACGTTTTGTTGCCACTGAAAGCTGGGAGCTGAGCTCAGAAGAAGTTACACACAGTGATAACGAAACGTAACAAAGAAAAAATATGCAAGAAGAAGAAAACTATTGGACCCCAGTCTAAGCCCGGAAAAGCAGTACCAAGAATCCCCTAAAGATATTTTAAATAATAAGTCTGAAAGAATTCAATGGACTCTTGCATGAGACTAGCAACCTTCTTTCTTTCTTTTTTTTTTTTCTTGATACTTCTTGAAGACTTTCAGCTGACTCCACTGTGGGAGACTTCTTCGGAGCTCTGCTCACTTCTGATGATATATGGACCACGGTCAAAACCCGGAACCAAAACATCAAGCATGTGAATCCGGCCGTGAAAGCCTAAAAACATTTTTTACTTTTTCCCTAGCAACCCGGCTGTGTGAAGTAACAATTTTGTCTAAGTCAATTCATGAGAAAACCTCATAGAAAATTCAATAATAAGAATGTTTTGTATCACAACCCTGTCATTTTTGTTTCTTAAAATTTATGGTCTTAGTAAAAGAGTGAGAGTAATGAAAAAATATATTTGTTTATTTATCTAAATTATTAAGCTTGAAAAGTTCCAAAACAAAAAAATTATTAAAAAAACTTTTTTATTTCACATTTTTATGGTTTTCTTTTATTTTGTAATGTTTTTTTTTCTTTTTAATCGCAGAATTGTACATTACATATTTAGTCTCATAAACGGATTTTTGATAATATGAAAAGTTTTTGAGGAAATATGAAAAACTGGAACTACTTGATTAAATAAATTTCTTGAAAACGTTTTCGTCTTTATTATTTATTATAATAAATAATAAAGACGGTTATTCGTCTTTTTGATCTTCCCTTATGATATTTTTTTAATCATTTGATGAAAATGTTTCTCCCGTGAAAAAAAAGTCATTCCTAAGGCGAGATCTAGACAAAGAAGACGGATGTACCGTAAGAGAGATGCGGTGACCCTGCTGCCGGCCGGTCATGTTTGTTGCCGGCAAAGCTTACGTGTGACATGGCAATGAAGGTTCCACCCCTATCTCCTGGATATCCTATCATCAAAGACACCTGCGTTGTGTACCAGAACCTGGTGCAGAGGAGCTTCTACCCTGGGGCTCTACCTGTAGAGGCGTTAGTTATGTTACTATGTGTGGTTATGACCACAAAGCGATTTAAGATGGCCAAGCGAGATTCTCTAATCGGATGGTCAAATATGCTTCAAACAATTTGTGTGCAACACATTAGAATGATTTTATAGAATGAAAACATTAGAATGAAGGTGTTCACGCTTGTCTGTGCTGGATCGGTTTGTATTATTCGATAAAATCTAATTATTCGCCTTGAGAATTATAGATTAGAACTAAGATTATAGATTATAGAATGCTTTCTGTTCGTGAAAGCGAAACGTCGGCATAAACTTGAAAGAGACCACGGTCTAAACCGAAAATCCATAAAAACATTTATTTTTAAAAAGTACCTATAGGATAATTCAACAGATTGTAAGTACGTAAAAGTACAACAAATAGCTAAAGAGTATCAGGAAAGCAAAAGAAATGAAGAAGAGAGCCTGCCCTTGCCATATTTCAATGCATATCGAAACCTTAAAGGTAAAACTGAATACGTGACGTATTAAGCTAACACGAGTTTCTCAGATAAATGCACCTGTTTACCTATTTTCGACAATGGAAAACACTTAGAAAATGTGAAAATCTTGTAGTTCAGAAGCTTTTCATAAGCACCGTGTTTGTTTATTTGAGATTTGGGTTTTAATATTTTAGGTTCACATGTGGCATCCGCATGTGCAAGCGCGAACTTATACATGTGTGCTTGTGAGAATGCATATTTTGTGAATCCCCAATACCTTTGCAACTTAGATTCGGAAAAAATGTAATCCTTGTTTCACAATTTATTGATGATACAAACTTCATATTTTCTTAATTTTGTTCATTTTAGCTTTGATTTGTTACCTCGTATGAACGATTCGAGCTCAAGTTTGCACATAGAAAGCCGAATATTAAGTAAGAAGATCGAGTATGTAGTAAATCTTGGTTCACTTTTGCCAATGCCCCCCTGGTTTCAGCGAAAGTGGCAGGAGTTTCAAAGTTTATGTACACATGCAGCATGTGTAAGCATGTACTTACAATGCGCTTACTTTTGGGCATGTAAGTATTTAATATAAGTCTGAAATGACAAAATATCTTTGCAACATAGATTGTATGTTTTAAAATGTAATTTGTCGTGTTTGTTCCTTGACTTATAGGTTGGTATGCGGCTGACCACCCATGCTGTAAAAATGGTTCACTTTGCCAATGTCACCCCTGTTTCAGGGAAGGATGGCAAGAGTTGCAGGGTGTATGCCCATTTAAAATTTGGTTTTTATGTTGTAGGTTCACATGAGGCATGTGCAAGCGCGAACTTTACGTGTCTGGTTGTGAGAATGCATGTAATGTGAATCTCCAATGTAACATATCTTTGCAACTTAGATTAGAATTGTATTCCTCTTCACAATCTATTTTATTAAAAAAAAATTTAAAAAAATCAGTGATTCAGCAAATGACAATGCTTAAATACCTACTTGGAGCTACTTATAAAAGAAGGGAAAGTATGAAAAAGGTGATGGAAATGAATGCATTGAAAAAGGTATGTGAGGATAGGAAGCAATGGAGGCAGCTCTGCAGAGGCTCTGGCTACCCCTAGCGGAATGACTACAGAGTTACAGCACAGAGTAAGGTAAAGTTACAGTTACTATGTAAATGCATAATTTGGGGAGCAGAATGCGCGAGGAGATCGCGTGAAAAAGCAATTGCATTAGAGACATCTATGAAATAATTTTGAACTAAGTAAAATGACCTAATGAAGATTTCTAACGGCGACATCTGTGTAAAGCTTTTGAACTAAAGTAACCTCACGGGAATCAGGAGCGCAAAAAGATGAAGAGGTAAATATACACACAAGCTAGTAAGTAGTGCTGCGCGTGCGCGCTATGAACCAATCAGATTGTTTGAGTTTGATGTTGCGCAGTGTCTTAAAAATACAAACTCATTTAAAAATAATTTAAAAAAATGTATTAGGAGTGCGTGAAAAGGCAAAATCTCACACAAAATTATTGACGCGCGTGCGCGCCATGAACCAATCAGGTTGCATTGGTTCGATGTCGCACAGTGTAGTAAAATACAACCTCATTCATACGGTGAAGGCATGCAGATGAATAATTTTTTCCCCCTTATTGGGATAATCCCAATGATCTCAAATATTAATGCTTGATTGTATTAGAGAAGTATCATAAACAAAGCAATTTCACCAAAAAATCTGCCAAAGCAGGGGAACCTATCTATAGTCTAATAATCTACATTCTAATATTTTCTAAGTTGCAAATATATGTAACTTTGGGGATTCATTCAGACAGCTGCAGTCACGCATGAGTTTGCGTTTGCACATACCGCCATATAAAACCCAAATCTCAAATGAACATACACCCTGAAACTCTTGCCGATCTTTCCTAAAACAAGGGTGATATTAGCTAATATACTAATGGATTCCGGAAGCCTTTAATAGATAGTTACATAAAATAAAATAAAATGCTTTTGTTGGATTAAATCGGGTTGGTAGAATGTGCGAACCGATAAAAAGCCAGGCTAACGCATTTGTTAATGCATAAAAAACAAGCAGCACAACCAAATTTTTCAAATGTTAATGCTTGATTGTACTAGTGGAGCGAAATCAGACAGGAGATTCTGGCAAAAATCAACTACATCTGAGCTATCTCTGTAATAATTTAGAACTAAAATGACCTAATGAAGATTTCCAAAGGCAGCTATTTACAGCTTTCGAACTAAAGTAACCTCACGAGGATCAGGAGCGCAAACATATGAAGAGGTAAAAATCAGCTCTATACCAGCTATGCGAATGCGTCGCACTAATCAATGAAGTTGTTTACTATTTACTACAAAGGCGCAAGCGCAGCTTTCGTCACTGTCTAGGCATCGAAGCCAATTGATCTTATTGGCTCAAATCGCGCATGCGCCTGACGTTGTTCATTCCAATCCTCCAGACATATTCTACTGCCCTGATATAATCTATGTATTAATGTGAGTAATGCACATGCCAAAGAAACAAAATATCTACCCCAACCATCGCGAAGTGCTGCGAGTGCGCTCCATAAACCAATCAGATTGTTTCATTAGGAAGGTTTCGCAGCGTCCTAAAAATACAACCTCACTCATACAATTAACGCAATCTGATTGGTTTATGGCGCGCATTCGCATTACTACTACACTTATGTGGGTTTTTACCTCTTCAAGTATTTGCGCTCCTGATCCGTGTTACGTTATTTCAGTTCAAAAGCTTTACACAGGTGTCGTCGCCTTCAAATTTTTTCATTAGGTCATTTTAGTTCGAAAATATGTTTCATAGATGTTTCTGATTTAGATAATTTTTGAAGGGATCTCCTCGTTTATTCTGCTGCCTTGATACAATCAAGCATTAAGATTTCAGAATGTTGGGCTACAACGTCTTCATGCATTACTAGCTCCAAGTGTTTAAAGCATATTAAATAAGAAAGCCCGTTCCCTATTCCCGTTCAAACATTTTGGGAACGTGATTAATTCCCACATAAGCAATTTTTTATTAAGGATAATTATATTTTCAAGTTAGTATGCTTCGGTTATCCATGAGGTCACCTAACTTTAAGCTACCTACACGATTCCCCAGTAGATTTTGTGGCACAATCACCTTGTTTATTATGCTTCTCTAGTGCAACCAATCACAATTACTTGAGATCATTAGGTGTACCCAAATAAAGGATAAAATTCGTTTCATGTGGATGCCTTCAAAATTTAAATGCGGTTGTATTTTTACAACGCTACGCGACATCAAAACAAAACAACCTGATTGGTTCATGTTGCGCACGCAGATCACTAGGCTTATATGGATTTCTACCTCCTCGCGCGCCCTGATACAATTATTTTGTTATTTGCGCATGCGTTCATTGTATGAATGAGGTTGTATTTTTACGACACTGCGCATCAACACATCGAACTGAAACGATTTGATTGGTGCATGGCGCGCACGCGCATTACTGGATTTTTGCCTGTGTGGATTTTTACCTCTTCGAGTATTTGCGCTCCTGATCCATGTTAGGTTACTTTAGTTCAAAAGCTTTACACAGGTGTCGCCTTCAAAATTTTTCATTAGGTCATTTTAGTTCGAAAATATGTTTCATAGATGTCTCTGATGTAGATGATTTTGGCCGGAATCTCCTGTCTTATTCTACTCCCCTAATACAACCAAGCAATAAAATTTGAGAATGCCGGGCTTTATTACTAGCTCCTAGTATTTTAAAAATTAACAAACTTTCTTCAAATTTTGTAATCCTATCTCTATTTTAGTGTCCCATCTCTGGAAGGCGCGCCCCCACTTTGAAAACCGCTGCCTTAGGGGATAACGCGGCAAGGAGTTACACTGTATGTGTAGCTTAGTTGCGTTTTTTTCGGCAAAAGCTTCATGGCATTTTATATTTGGGTTTTCATTTTGTGAGCAGCATGTGTAAGACAGTGTATGAAAAAAGGCATTGGATATTTAACTATAAGTTTAATTTATCCTTGCAGCTAAGATTATAGAATCTAGATTCTAGAATATGAGCAGGTCATGTTATCTATCTATATATTTGCACATTTTGTTGCCCTGATACAATCCAGAATTTTCATTTGCGATGGTTGGGTAGATATTTGTGTCTTTGGCATGTGCATACGCATTACTCACATAAATGCATACCAAACTCGGCAATTTCCTTTAATAATAATGTTTGATTGTATCAGGGCAGTAGAATATGTTTGGAGGTCTTTAAAGGATTGGAATGAGCAATGTCAGGCGCATGCGCGATTTTAACCAATAAGATCAATCTGCTCCGATGCCTAGATAGCGACGAAAGTTGCGCCTGCGCCTTTGTAGTTAATAGTAAACCAACTTCATTGAATAAATTAGTTTCATGTCGATGCCCGTACCATTTGAATGCGGTTGTATTTTTACAACGCTACGCGACATCGAAACAAAACAACCTGATTGGTTCATGTTGCGCGCGCAGATCACTAGGCTTGTGAGGATTTCTACCTCCTCACGCGCCCTAATACAATTATTTTGTTATTTGCGCATGCGTTCATTGTATGAATGAGGTTGTATTTTTAAGATACTGCGCATCGCCACATCGAACTGAAACGATTTGATTGGTGCATAGCGCGCACGCGCATTACAACTACGCCTATGTGGATTTTTACCTCTTCCAGTATTTGCGCTCCTGATCCACGTTAGGTTACTTTAGTTCAAAAGCTTTACACAGGTGTCGCCTTCAAAATTTTTCATTAGGTCATTTTAGTTCGAAAATATGTTTCATAGATGTCTCTGATGTAGATATTTTTTGCTGGAATCTCCTGTTTGATTCTGCTCCCCTAATACAACCAAGCATTAAAAATTTAGAATAGATAAGATGAGACAAAATTGCCATTAATTGCCTTTTATGCCAGTGTTCCACTACAAAGGCGCTTGTCCGTATGATTGGACGAAGAGGTGAGTCTTGGGACCTCTTTTAATTGGTCTCTCCATATCCAGTTCCATCAGTGAGGCGGGAATAGCGTTCCAAGTCATTGGAGCGGCTGCCTTGAATGCCCTGTCTCCAAAAACAGTGCGGGGATTATCTTTCAGGGATGTCCAGGCAGCTGCTTCTTGATGCAGCTGACCTCAGTGTTTGTCCGCGCGATGTTGTAGTTGCTGGAGACACCAGCTCTATCAGGTACCCCGGAGCACTCCCACGCAGTGCTTCGAAGGTGAGCAAACCGACTTTAAAAGTGAAAAATGTTGAGCTTTAACGTCTTCAGGCATTACTAGCTCCTAGTATTTTAAGAATTAACAAACTTTCTTCTAATTTTGTAATCCCATCTCTATTTCAGTGAAGTTCAGAAATGATTTCCCGTTTTGGTGTTTATTGTTGTGGAAACTTCGTTTATTGGAAAAATTCTGTGTACAGCTTTTTTATATTATTATTGTGATTTCTTGAAGGGCGTTCGGCAGTCTTGTTTCCAGAGACTGTCGCGGCGTGTCGATCTCCGGTTTCCAAATAGTTCCCGTGGGCTCATGGAGGATGTCCGAGAGTGTGGAAGAGTTTGGAGGAGTGTGATGATAAAAAGGAGGAGGGGAAAGGTTAGCTGAGCTGCTAGACGCAAGGCGAAAACTTTTGAGAGAAAGAGTTGTAACGAGATGGATTTGTTTGTTAGGTAAAATGGAACATGAGATTTGAATTTGAATGAAAAGGAAAACAAAAGAATATAAAAAAGGAGAAAAAGCTTGCCTGGCGGGATAGCCACAAGCCTGTGTAATTAAGAATAAAGAATATTATTGTGCTGTGGTTAATTGTGTATACATTGTGAAAGAAATAAAAGTAAACATATTAAAGTGGCTGTTAATTATTAATTGTGTCAATCAGCAGGACTATTGGAAAAACCCTCACATTTTGGCGCCCAACGTAAAAGAAAAATCTGTAAATGAAATTCCTATGAAGAAAATTTTCTCAAACAAAAACAAATGACATTCGATTCCAATAAATGACATTGAAAACAATACAATATATGAAATAATTAAAATTGAACAGATTTATGGTTGTGAAAGCATAATGGAAAGCATCAACACGTTTAAAAGCTATTGAAGGCATCAACTTATACAATTTAACAACAAGAAATTACAAGATTTGAAACGCTGTTTTGAAAATATTGAAGGCAAGAGAATTCAAATTACCTACCTACGTTCGGAAGAAATGAACATTTAAAAATCGAACGTCGCGGGAGAATGAAGAATGGATATGAACCAGTTTGTTTCAAATCCGTTTAGATAAATATATATAGATGGTGTTATATTTAATTTGTATGAAATTTTTTTTGAGATGAAATGATTTTTTCTCATTACACAAATTGAAAATATACAGCAAATGATGAAATCTAAAAAAAAAAATAATAAAAAGGATTTAGAAAGTAACACAATGGAGTCCATAAATTTTGATCCTCTCAAATTAAAAATATCTTTTAATGGTGAAAGTGAACCAAATGAATTTATAATAAGGTTAGAAGAATTAGCCAAAGTCTACAAATTAAAATTAGATTATTTGGTAGAGTGTATGCCTATATTTTTAACAGATTTTCCGTTAACGTGGTACAGAGCAATTAATTGTGAATTTGATTGGAAAATTTTTAAAACCAAATTCTTACAACAATTTGAAAAATATGACTTTCAAAGGAATCTTAAGTTAGAAATTTTAAATATGGTACAAGGTCATGATAATGCATCTGTTTATATTTTAAAGGTAAAATCAAAAAATAATTTATTAAATAAAAGAATGCATGATAAAGAACTTATGGACATAATAATTCATGGATTGTCAGAAAAATATGCAACTTTACTGACAACATCTGAAATTAAAAATACAGAGGAATTATCTACAATATGTAGCAAGTTTGAATCATTTATAAAATTTAATGAATGTAAAAATTTAAATGTAATGAATGACATAAAAGAGAAAAATGTAATGCAAAAATGCAATTTTTGTAATAAATTAGGACATGATGAAATACATTGTTGGACTAAAAATAGAAAATTAGATTACATACAGAATAAATGTAGAAGTTTCACAAATAATATAGTATGCCACTTTTGTAATAAAAGAGGACATGTGGAAAGAAATTGTTTTATAAAAAATGGAAATTTTAAAAAACACACAGTAATCTGTTACTCATGTAAGCGTACAGGACATGTACAAAAAGATTGTTTTGTTAAAATTAAAAAAAGTGATTATACAGACAAAACAAAAATGAACAGAAATATAAATATACAAAACAGAACAAATACGACATACAATAGTAATTCAAAAAACTTGTAGATAGTCGGCCTTCAGTACAAACACAAAAATCAGAAATGAAGAGCTGGCTTAATTTCATTCAAATTTTTAATAAAAATTATCAAATTGCACCACTCATTTTTGCTAAACAATTTGATAAAAGACCATTTTTAACAGTAAATATTGAGAACAAAAATTTTACAGGTTTACTAGATTCAGGTGCATCTATTTCTGCAATCAATAAAAAAACATTTGATTATTTTTTACAAAGAAATTACAAAATTATAAAAACCCATGAAAGTATCTCGTTAGCAAATGGTAAAAATATAAAAATACTTGGTAAAATAAATTTAGAGGTAAAATGTGACAATCAAATAAAACATGTAGATTTTTATGTTTTACAAGGTTTACAACAAGACTTAATTTTTGGAATAGATTTTTGGATAAAATTTGAATTAGAACCGAGTTTAATAAGTAAAATTACATATTCAAATAGCAAAAATATTAGTGAATTAGGTAAAATTACAAATAGAACTAAATTAACAGATAACCAATTACAGCAATTAAAAACAATAGAAAATGATTTCAAGGACATCTCTTATGAAAAAATAGGCTTAGGATGCACAAACCTCATTGAACACAGAATTCAGACAGAAGGTCCTCCAATAAAACAAAAGTATTATCCACTCAGTCCAGCAAGACAGAGACAGGTTAACACAGAGTTAGATAAAATGTTAAAAGAAGGTATAGTTGAACAATCCAAATCTTCGTGGTCCAGTCCTGTTGTGATTGTAATTAAAAAGGATGGAACGCCTAGATTTTGTTTGGACTCTAGAAGACTCAATGAAGTAACAAAACGAGATAACTATCCCATTCCAAATTTAAATCAAGTTTTAGCAAATTTACGAAATGCCAAATATATCTCTTCAATAGATTTAAGCAAGGCGTTTTGGCAAATTCCACTAGAAGAATCGTCCAAAGAAAAAACTGCCTTCGTCGTACCAAATAGAGGGTTGTTTCAATTCACAAAAATGCCATTTGGTTTAAAAAATTCAAGTTCTGAAACACAGCGTTTATTAGACAAATTATTTGGACCTAAATTTGATACTAACATATTTTGTTATATCGATGACTTAATTATTATTAACGAAGATTTCAATTCACATTTAAATTTATTAAAACAAGTTAAAAATATATTACAAGAAGCAGGGTTAACGGTAAAATTTTCAAAATGTGAATTTTGCAAAGATAGTTTAAAATATTTGGGATACATTATTGATGAAAATGGATTAAGGCCAGATTCAAATAAAGTCAAGATTATAGAGGAATATCCTTCACCGAAAAATTTAAAACAACTACGAATGTTTTTAGGTTTGGTAGGATTTTATAGAAAAGTTATACGAAACTGCAGTGAGATATCATATCCACTAAATAAATTATTGAGAGGTAAAAAAGGTCAGAACAATTTTAATTGGTCAAAAGAATCTGAGGATGCATTTAATAATTTAAAATCAGCCTTAAGCACAGCCCCTGTATTAATATGTCCGGATTTCACAAAAGATTTTTTTTTACACACTGATGCCAGTAAAAATCAAGTAGCTTCAGTATTAAACCAAAATATCAATGGGTCCGAAAAGCCAATAGCATATTTTTCAAGAAGTTTGACAGTTAGAGAACAAAACTATTCGACATCAGAACGTGAGCTTCTTGCCATTGTAGAGTCAATTGAACATTTTCGATCTTATCTAGATGGGATGAAATTTAAGGTAATAACTGATCATATGGCATTAAAATTCTTGAATAAAATATCAAATCCAACAGGTAGATTAGCAAGATGGGCCATGAGACTTTCACAGTATGAATTTGAGATTGAGCATAGAAAAGGGAAAGAACATACAGTGCCAGATGTATTATCTAGGATTCCTGGTACTAAAGAAATGGAAGTAATAAATTCAAATATTGCAGATCCTTGGTATAATAATATCGCAGAAGGATGTACAAAAACACCACACAAATACAAAAAATTCAAAATGGTAGAAAATAAATTATTTAAACTAATAAATGATGATAATCCTTTCACAGAGGAATATAATTGGAAAGAGATACCTATTATAGACAATAGATTAACTATAATAAAGAATCATCATGATAATGGACATGCAGGTATTTTTAAAACTTATAAATACATATCAAGATGTTACTATTGGAAAAATATGTATGCAGATATAAAAAGTTTTATAAATAAATGTCAAAAATGTAAAATGTATAAGCCGAATAATTTACCTCCAGCAGGAAAAATGGAAAATAGAAAAAGAGTGGATAGACCGTTAAAAATGCTGAGTATTGATTTGATAGGACCATTACCAAAATCAAGTACGGGCTATATACATATATTATCAATAATAGATGTTTTTACCAAATATTGTTGGTTATTTCCTTTAAGAAGAGCTACTACAGAAGAAATAGTAAAATTAATAGAAAATAAAATATTTTTAACAGAAGGAGTACCGCAAACGATAATAACAGATAATGGAAAGAATTTAAAGTCTAATGCATTTAAAGATTTTATGTACTCATATGGAGTACAGAAAATATTTTATACAACTTTATATACTCCCATGTGCAATAATGTAGAGACATATAATAGAACAATAGGATACACATTAGCTATTTTTGTTGAAAATGAACAAAGAAAATGGGATACTTTCTTAGATTCAGTACAAAGCATAATAAATAATACAGTCAATTTAGCAACAGGATACACACCTAATGTATTAACAAGAGGTAGGGAGATTGTACTAAATGGTGAAATTCATGGTGAAATAGTAAATGATGAAATAGAATCAAAGGAAGATTTAGATAAATATAGAGATATGCATAAAGATAAAATGAAGGAATTAAACACATTATACAAAATTGTAACAGAAAATTTATGGGATGCATATAATAAAAATGCAAATTATTATAATAAAGGTAGATCAAATCGTGTCTATGATCAAGGGGATATTGTATGGCGTAAAAATTTCATACAATCAAATGCAGGGAAATACTTCTGTACAAAGTTGGCTCCAAAATTTGTCAAAGCCAGAATAGAAAAGAAAGTTAGCAAGATAGTCTATGTATTAAAAGATATAGACACAAATGTTATAAATAAATATCACATCAAGGACATAATCAAATTAGATTAAAAAAAAAAAAAAAAAAAAAAAAAAAACATATTTTCATGTGTATGAAAAATTTGAGGTGATGAATGATACGGTGAAAGTTGATATAAAAGTGATCAGTGAAAGAATGAATTATGAAATATTGCATGAATGAAGGTATGAAACATAAATTAAACAAAGTATTACATATGAAGGTAAAGTTTTTAAAAAAATTGATGGACTGATAAATTTATTAATGAAAAATAAATTTGAAATAAATTTAAATATTGGGAAAGATGTGATACATGTTTAAAAAAAAAAAAAAAAAAGTTATTTTAATGAATTGATTAATTAACTGGTGAATGTTTATTATGTATTGTTATTTGATTATTTTGAATTGTTGAATTAAGTATTTAAAAAAAAAACAAATATTGTTTATAATATTGAATATGAAATTTGTGTTAAAAAAAAAAAATATATATTAATTTTAGTATGAAAATAATTGGTATTGTTAAAAAATGTATTAATGACTGAATAATGTATCAGAAACAGGTTTTTTTTTATTTTCATATTTTTGAAATTTATCCTTAAAATAAAACAAAATATGTGGCGCCGGCTGAGCATTATGATACATTATTTACTCATTGTAAAAGAAAAAAAAAAAAAAATTGGGAATGTTTTTTTTTTATGAGAGGAAGGAGGTGTATTGTAACGAGATGGATTTGTTTGTTAGGTAAAATGGAACATGAGATTTGAATTTGAATGAAAAGGAAAACAAAAGAATATAAAAAAGGAGAAAAAGCTTGCCTGGCGGGATAGCCACAAGCCTGTGTAATTAAGAATAAAGAATATTATTGTGCTGTGGTTAATTGTGTATACATTGTGAAAGAAATAAAAGTAAACATATTAAAGTGGCTGTTAATTATTAATTGTGTCAATCAGCAGGACTATTGGAAAAACCCTCACAGAGTGATCCTGAAAAGGTCCACTATGGGATTGAAACTTGCGTCTGTTGAGCTCGGAAGGAAAGGATGGGTTTGGAGAGGTGTCTCGATCCCGAGAGCAGTTAGCTGTGGCGGCCAGGTATTGTAGGCAGCAATGCAGTTCCTCGAGTTTCTTGCGGTTGAAGAGTGGCGGAGAGGGCGCTGGCAGTGTTCGGTCGTCAGGCGAAGTGTTGGCGTCAGGCGAGGGCGAGCGGGCGAGCGTGTGTATTCGTCGAGTGTTGAGATTGTACTGGCCTCCCAGCCGACAGCGGCCTATCTTTATACTACAGTTAATAAGTCCACTGTCGGCTCCTAGCTAGTGTCGGCCAATGAGAGATCGCCGTAGATCCCTTTGTTCCGGGCCGTCTATTGTTTTCGCCGGGCAATGACCAGTGGCGTTCTGTTGTAGTTGACTGGGGGAAACGCAGTGGCGCTACATTGTATGTATATGAGGACAGACTGCACCACATTGTAAACCCCAAAATAAAATACTGGCAAGGTTTACTCAGCCTTCACAAGAATTGAGTACCAGCCCTCTCGGGAGCTGGGAAACCACCACTTCAACTGAAGCGGTTGGCGTAAGGCTGGCCCCCTTACCTGTAAAAATAAACAGGTTCAACTCGCCACATGCGACCCCTTCGGGAATAACAATCATCTACCAACTTCTGCAGTTTCAATAAAAATATAATTCTGGCTCTGGCGTGGTTCACCTCCTATTTGGCGGATCGTAAGCAGGTAGTGCGTACTTTTGTGACTGTGTCTCACCTTCCTATTCGCTGATCTCCGGTGTGCCGCAAGGGTCTGTGTTGGGACCGATCCTGTTTATTTTATACACGGCCGACATTGAGAGCATAGTCGAGAAATGGAGCCTTACTACACATGCATATGCAGATGACTGGCAGATTTACTCTCAGTGTCGACCACACATGGCGGGAGCTCTCAGTAACAGAATGGCAGCTTGCATTGCGGAGATCGGTGAATGGATGACAAGCAATGGCCTAATCCTTAACATGGGTAAGACGGAAATTATGTGGGCGGCCACGTCCAGGCGTGATCATCTCCTGACAACTCGCGTACCACTCTCCATTGGGGGACAGCTGATTCAGCCGTCAGATTCAGTGAGACTTCTAGGAGTCACACTGGATCGGAACCTCACAATGGGAGAGCAGTTGAATAACACGGTATCCTCCTCGTTTTTTGAACTTCGCCAGATTAAGGCAATCAGGAGATGTTTACCATCAGGGGCGGTCAGGACCCTGGTTAACGCTTTTGTGATGTCTCGGGTTGACTATTGCTCAACGCTGTATATAGGTCAGCCGAAAAAACAGTTCAGCCGACTACAATCTGTGCTGAACTCTGCAGCAAGACTCATTTTCGGGATGTCCAAATTTAATCATATTACTCCATTGTTGAAAGAACTGCATTGGCTTCGTTTTCCGGAGAGGGTGGTCTACCGTGTTTGTTTGATGGTTTACAAAGCTGTCAATGGTACGGCTCCTTCATACCTGTCTGACATGTTTTCACCTATTGAGATAGATTTGAGACGCCAAACTCTCAGATCTGCAGGGTGTGGGGTGGTTGACTTAGTCCAGCCGTCACGTCAGACACGCACTAATTTTGGGAACCGTGCTTTCCGGTTTGCGGGCCCAATGGAGTGGAACAGACTACCACCTAATGTGAGGAAGGCAGAAACTGTTGGTGTCTTTAAAGGAGCACTAAAGACGCATCTTTACAAAAAATCTTATCCGTGATTTGAGAGGGCCCTTGAGGTGTGACACACACAAAAACGGCGCTCTTCAATTATGTGTACCTTATAAATAAATTATCCTTGTATATATATATATAATAAATCAATTTTATTCCACCGCGGTGTGTACCTACATACTCGTACAATACGCAAGCAGCCATATAAATACTTAGAACAATATCAATATAAATATTTGGTTGATTTATTTGGTGAGCGCCGTTTTGTGTAAATCACACCTCAAGAGCCCTCTGCGAGGTTGGTTTTCTTTGGAAAAAACATCAATTGAAAGATCCTTGACTTATAGGTTAGTGTAAAGCCGACCACAAATAGTGTAAAAAATAATTCACTTTGTCAATATCACCCCTGTTTCAAGAAAGGTCGGCAAGAGTTGCAGGCTTTTAAAAAAAAAGATTTGTGAAGAGGAATGCAATTCACCAACCTATTCTGCCTGGCCAGAAACAGGTAGTAATATCTAAATCTAAATCTAAGCTGAGATTCATATTTAATGCATTCCCACAAGCAGACACGCATAATTTCGCGCTCACACATGCCGCATGTGGAGCTACAATATAAAAAACTCATCACAAATGAACATAAGCCCTGCAACTCTTGCATCATCTTTATATAAAATATCATCTATAGGTATATATTATATCATCAAATAATAATTTATTATTGTTTATTTGTAATGAATTATTTATTAATAATTACCCAATAACATCTGTTGAACCAGGGCCAAAGTTATGGTCAAATGATCCAGGCGGGGATCGAACCAACATTCAGTATTTGTAATTAGTGCGAACTTACACGTGTCTGTTTGTGGGTATGCATTTGATATGAGTATTGAAATATATATTTTCAACTTAGATTCTAGATTATTACAGATGGTTATTCAACCCTTTTGTATGCAAACTAGGACTTTGTACGAGGTATGTTGGGTAAATTTTTTAGTTATGTTTTGAAAAAGTAATGACTGATTACTATTGGTAATGAGTAATGACTGATTACTATTGGCCTTTTATCGAATTTTAACTCTTTGACTACCAAAAAAAAAAACAAATAACATTTTGTATGGAAAATCTTCACTTTGTATGGTGGCTATACTTGTGATTCACTTTTTCGAAAAAATAATGATTGGAAAATATAAGTTATCATTTTTTTTTACATTTGCGGTAGATTATTTTTTTATTAGCCCTCTAACTGCCGAGAATATTTCAATGATTTTTTTCTTTTGTATCGCAACTCCCTAAACCGAGATTATGATGAAAGAATAATTATAGCACTATTTTATAAATGGATTCACAGAAAATTTAAGAAAAATCGTTGGAGCCGTTTTTGAGAAAACCGTATTTAAAATTTTCAGCTCTTCGGAAGCCATCTTGAATTTTCAATAAAGTAAAAAAATCTTTGATATTGAATTAAAGTGATAGACTTGTTCTTTCTATCAAATCTAAAAAAATGAAATATTTTGTAATATTTTCAGTTAGCACACACACACACACACATACACACACACACACACACATACACACACACACACACACACACACACACACACACACACACACACACACACACACACAGACGGACGAAGTTTTTGCAAGATAGTATTTTTTGGCGTATCCTGCACCAGGACAACTCATATCCGTGAAAAACTTGAAAAAAGATCGAAATATCGATTAATCGATATTTCTAATATCGAGAAGAATATCGATATTTAAAAAAAAACGGTAGTCGGTAGGTACTTTTGATATACTTATCGATATCATTGAGTTATAAAATCGATATATTTCGCGCATCCCTATATCATATATTTCGCCCATCCCTACTGTGCAAGATGGCGCAAGATGAATAATCGCGGTAGGTCAAACATGAATGAAAATATATTTTGCGAGCCTAGTGATGAAAATGAAGCATATAATATGTGGGAGGTTCCTGTTGACAATGCTGCAGTAACAAACTCAGAATCAGACCCGGAAAAGTCGGACCTACCTATCGTTATAAAGAGCTTTGACTGCTCTTATAAGTAGAGGCGCTAATATCTCAGTTTGACTAAAGGATCATGCGTCTTAATCACCATTTTTGTTCAAGTTTTGGGTCAATGAAGGCAGATATTAGGAAATATAAAAAACAAGAATCTGTAAAACTTATAACTTCACTGGTTTATGAAATTTTGTTTAAATCGCCGTGTCTAATTCATGATCAAATTATAAAGTGAAATATTATTACTACGCTCGCTCTGCATGTAGAAAAATCAACAACATTGAACAGCCATTTCAGTTTGTTGTTTGCATGTCGGTACTTCACCCCGCGCGGAGTGAAAAAGTTTGTCGTCGATCTAAAAAACATTAAATATTTAATAAAAAGGACATAATATTCCATCGCTTTAAGTTTTTCTCGTAGAGAAGGTAATATTACACTTATTATTATATGGTGAAGTTCATTTGAAACATCCGATACGATATTTTATCATATTGTTTTTTTGCAGGTGGGATGCATGTTTTTCTCGACCAGAAGAATTTCAAGCCGCAGGTAAAAGCGATCCAGGAAGTGTCTAAACTTGAACCAGTGTACGTGTATCGCAAAAAACGTGTATTGCCGTTTCCACTTCGAAGAAAACTTTATTAGAAATCCGTCGGGAAGATTATATGGACCGCTACTCATAAAATGGCATGTGTATTGTTATTTTATTCATTTGCTGAACGCTGTTTATGTTCTCCGCTGGCAACTTAACTCAAGACCTTTGGATATTGAGTCTGTGGCTTCAACCACTAGACTATACACCGGTGAAAAATGTGAAAAAATGTTTTGTGATTTTGTGTTGTGATTTTGGAGAAAAGTGTCAAAATAAATATTTGTTACTACAATAATTGCTAACCAAGGTCCTTACATAGGTAGTTTAGGTTATATTTTATAATTTTCTGTATCTGATCTTGTATGTTATCTGCCAATAAATGAAACACGTAAATATTCACTTTTCGTTTTATTTTGTGTACGAAATAGGAGTAGGTATGGAATAATAATATGAGGTAATATTATAGGAGCATGGCATAGCGCGTATGTATAAGTGCACTAACACACGCACATAGTACACGCACACGTCGTGGTTAATGCTCTTAACACTACGTGGTGCTCGTATCTCGATAAAACCGGAAATACAAAGAAATATTAGGAACTCAGCTCTCTATAAACCATTACTCTGTGCTCAGAATACAAAATAGACATTGTTGAAAGTGACGTCAAGGCGGAGGTCCTAGACAGAATAAAACAAGAACCATCATGTTGTTACGGTGAAGATGTGGCGCTGGAATTGGAGAAAACGGAAGATTCCCCAGATGTTGGTTCCGGTGTGAGGCTGGCCACTTATCTTTACAATGCCCAAGGTTACTGCAATACTATATTACTATGGCGACCATGGCTATTTAAAATAGTTATGGATAAGTGTGTTTAAGATGCTAGACTGTTCAGTGTAGCTAGACCGATAGTTTGTTTAAATGTAATTTGTTGTGTAAGTTCCTTGACTTATAGGTTGGTATGCGGCTGACCACCCATGCTGTAGAAAATGGTTCACTTTGCTAATGTCACCACTGTTTCGGGAAAGGTCAGCAAGAGTTGCATGGTGTATATTAATTTGAGAAGTCCACATGCGGCATGTTTAAGCGTGAACTTTTACGTGTCTGCTTGTGAAAATTCATATAATGTGAATCCCCAATGTAACGTATCTTTGCAAGATAGGCTAGGTTAGATTAGACTTGATGATTGTGGATTAATGATAGGTGAGAGTATCTATATATGCCTTGTATCTGATTCAGCAGTAGATGTGGCGCTGGAATTGGAGAAAACGGAAGATTCCCCAGATGTTGGTTCCGGTGTGGGCCTGGCTGCTCACCTCGACGATGCACAAGGTTACTATGACACTGTTTCACTTTGACAATGATGGACATAAAAAACTCAATGTAGGGATATAAAAATGTGTTAGAGATGCGAGCCCTGATGATGGACTCTGCACAAATTTGAATTTAGAACTTTGTTTCTTTGAAATCAGCGACGACCAAGCTCGTGAAAAGTCCGGTCAATAGCTCAGTAGGTAGAATGCTTGCATTTCATGCCAAGAGCAAGGGTTCGATCCCCAACAAGGGTGTCAGGAATAATTTCCCGTTTCAATGTTTATTTGAAACCCAAAAGAAATACTTGCAAGGTGTTCTCAGCCTTCACAAGAAATGAGAATCGGCCCACTCGGGAGCTGGGAAACCCCCACTTCAACTGAAGCCGTTGACGTGAGACCGACCCCCTTACCCATAAAAAAAATGATCCCGAATCGCCACATGCGAGCCGTTCGGGGATAACTCATGCAGGAAGTTACACTATATGCTTAGCTTAGTTACGAGTAAACATCACACTTGTATAGGACTATGGTCCCTCCAACCTACTCTACTCTACTCTTAAGTTGCAAAGATATGTTACATTGGGGATTCACATTATATGCATTCTAACAAGCAGACACTTAAAAAATTGCTCTTGCACTTGCCGCATGTGAACCTACAACATAAAAACCCAAATCTCAAATGGACATACACTGTGCAACTTTGCCGTCCATCCCTGAAACAGGGTTGACTTTGGCAAAGTGAACCTATTGCATAATATTTGTTTCTTAGCAACCTGGCCGTATGGCTTTACAATATTATCCGTATCAATTTATGTGCTATTGTGGATTGATGATAGGAGAGGATGTATTAGTATGTATGAATTGGACTTTATTTCAAATTTAAAAAAAAATCATTTCCGGTAAACATAGAACACCTTTTGGCATTTACTTAATTCCTCCAAAATTAACAGCATTTTGTTCAAATCTATTTTTAAAAATTGTATAAAAATCTAAAATTATCACCAATATGTTTAAAATGAATTCTTAAACATTCCTGCAACTAACAGATGAATCCACGGCTGTAACATCCTTCAGGGTGATGCCAAAAACAAAACAAAAAAAAGACTTTCTGTGAGGTATAATTGGAAAAGAAAAAAGTGTGAAATAGAAATTAAGAATGTGTATTGAGAATCATGAATGTTGAAATTGCAGCTGAATTTATTTACTTTTGTAAAGGATGGGATGACTGGTAAATTTTATAGAAAAATAATCAGGCAAAACAATTATGACTCTGGAGCAAATGAAAGAAGTATGTAAGGACAGAAAGAAATGGCAGTTGATCTGTAATGTTGGTGGCTAGGGTTTATTAAAGTGAATTTTGTTTTATGTTTAGTTTTTAATGTCCATATATATTATTATTTATTGATTTAAAAAATGTAATTTGTCGTGTATGTTCCTTGACTTATAGGTTGGTATGCGGCTGATCACCCATGCTGTAAAAATGGTTCACTTTGCCAATGTCACCCCTGTTTCAGGGAAGGACGGCAAGAGTTGCAGGGTGTATGCCCATTTGAGATTTGGTTTTTATGTTGTAGGTTTACATGAGGCATGTGCAAGCGCGAACTTGTACGTGTCTGGTTGTGAGAATGCATGTAATGTGAATCTCTAATGTAACGTATCTTTGCAACTTAGATTAGATTAGATCAGGGCCGGTGTGTACCTGGTGCTACCACTTAGGCCCAGTATTTTCAACGTAAGCTTATGTGATTTTAAACTGATAAAAAAAAACTACCCACAGGATTGACATAAGTGCGTTCTTTTCATTCAGTTTAAAGTCGTTATGCTATTGATGAAAAATGTGGGATTTAGTGGAATGCTCATACCCACCTTGATGTACGGAAGAAACCTGGTCTAAGACGGGATTAGTAAAGTCTTGTATGTAGTATTGTGGACTGCATAAATTAGAAAATTTCCTCTTCATCTTTCTTGACGAGCAAGAATGCAATGTAATCATTAATTACCTTTGTGTGTGTTTATATACACCTTTCCTGCGGGAACTTCCTGGCCTGAACAGACTAGGTGGTAGTCTGTTCCACTCCATTGAGCCCGCAAACCGGAAAGCACAGTCCCCAAAATTATTGCGCGTCTGACGTGACGGCTGGACTAAGTTAACCACCCCACACCCCGCAGATCTGAGCGTTTAGCGTCTCAAATCAATCTCAACGGGTGAGAAAATGTCAGACAGGTATGAAGGAGCCGTACCATTGACAGCTTTGTAAACCATCAGAAAGACACGGTAGACCACCCTCTCCGGAAAATGAAGCCAAAGCAGTTTTTTTAACCATGGAGTAATGTGATTAAATTTGGACATCCCGAATATGAGTCTTGCTGCCGAGTTCAGCACAGATTGAAGCCGGCTGAACTGTTTTTTCGGCTGACCCATATACAGCGTTGAGCAATAGTCAACTCGAGACATCACAAAAGCATTAATCAGGGTCCTGACCGCCCCTGATGGTAAACATCTCCTGATTGCCTTTATCTGGCGAAGTTCAAAAAACGAGGAGGATACCGTAGTATTCAACTGCTCTCACATTGTAAGGTTCCGATTCAGTGTGACTCCTAGAAGTCTTACTGAATCAGACGGCTGAATCAGCTGTCCCGCAATGGAGAGTGGTATGCGATTTGTCAGGAGATGATCACGCGTGGATGTAGCCGTCCACATAATTTCCCATGAGCTGGTGTTACCTCTCAGACCACAAAGGACTGTCTATGGAGATTGTGCTCTGTACCATGCAGGTCCTCAGCTCTGGAACCATCTTCTTCTTAGTCTCAGGCAGGCTGCTGATCTAGGTAGCTTCAGGAGAGGCCTTAACCTCCCCGAATGCCAAAATACGGATCTGCGCTCATCTTACTAATCATGATTTTTTCATTTTCCTTTAGTTTTTACACAGCAATAAGATCAAAAATCATTTTGAGATAAAAAAATCAGATAGAAGGTATGTTTTCTATCTTTGGAGATATTTAATATCAAAACCAAGAGTTGCGTGGCTGGATTACAGCAGAAAATCGCTGGCACTTTTGAGGTTAAGACACACCTATTCTCTAATTTTTTTGAAAATTCTGATAATTAGCTTCATACTTTAATTTATGAATTTTGATAGGAATCCGGCGGAATGACAAGATTTATTTTTGCGCCCTTTTCAATGTTCCGACCTAACTGTAATCCTTTATTTTACAGTTGGCAGTTGTGAGAGGGATCCACTCCAGTTGGATCATGTGTGCCATGCCTGCAGCTACACGGTCAATGAAAAGAAACTGTTAAGGCTCCATCAGTTGTTCAATTGCTGCGAGCTGGAGCACACATCTAAATGTGGATCAATCCCGGGGACAAGCAAGAGCCACCAACACAGACACACAGCCTCAGGGACATCCACTTCAACAGAGCAACAACTAATCAAAACTCACCATAAGAAAAGAGTAAAAAAAGTTGTTAAATTAAAGAAATGCAAAACCACCTTACCCGCACAAATCAAACAAAAATATTGTTGCCAAGAATGTAATTACAAAACAAAGAGGCGAGCAGATCTCGTTAAACACACACTAATTCATACTGGATATAAGCCATTTGCTTGTGATCAATGTGATTATAAATGTGCACAGGTGGGGCCTTTAAAAATCCATAAACTCACACACACCGATCATAAACGATTTGCATGTGATCAGTGTGATTATAAAGCTAAATATTTATGTCTTCTTAAAATGCATAAACTGACACACTCTGGAGAAAAACCACATGCTTGTGATCTGTGTGATTATAGGTCCGCAACAAGAAGTACTTTAAAAGCCCATAAACGTACACATACTGGAGAAAAACCATTTGCCTGTGATCTGTGTGATTATAAAGCTACACAGATATCACATGTAATAAAGCATAAAGTCACTCACACTGGACAGAAGCCATTTGCATGTGATGAATGTGATTATAAAGCTAGAGGGAAGTCAAATTTAAATAGCCATAAGCTCACACACACTGGAGAAAAGCGATATTCTTGTGACCAGTGTGATTACAAAGCTGCACGTGTAGGGGCTTTAAAATCACATAAACTTACTCACACTGGGGAAAAACCATTAGGATGTGATATTTGTGATTTTAAAACTGCGCATTTGCCATCTTTAAAAAAACATAAACTCACACACACTGATTATAACCCATTTGCATGTGATGAGTGCTATTATAAAACTACGAATTCGGACTCTTTGAAACGTCATAAACGTACACATAGTGGAGAAAAACCATATGCATGTGATATGTGTGATTATAAAGCAGCACGGTCGATAACTTTAAAATGTCATAAACGTACACACACTGGGGAAAAACCATTTTCATGTGATCAGTGTGATTATAGAGCTGCAAGTAAGCAGCAATTAAAGGATCATAAATTCAAACACACTGGACTTAAGCCATTTGCATGTAAGCAGTGTGATTATAAAACTTCACGGTGGGAGTATTTGAAAAGACATCAAATAAAACACACTGTGCAGAAACCATTGTAATGATGTTTTTTAAAGGGGTCAAACAGGATGCATACTTAGCGCGTCAAGGTGACCTTGCTAAGGGTCTTTTCAGACACAACGCATTCTGCCCGGATTGTCTATGGATTACTGGACAAACTGTGTGACAGCTTTCATACATCTCCATACCCTACTGACTTCCAAACTGGCGCCGGATAGAAAAAAACATAGACAAACCGGACAGAATGTGTCTAGTGTGAACTGGCTGTGAGAATATATATTTTTTATTGCAATGAACTCTAATCTAAACTCTATCCTAATTTATTTAAACATCACTTAATTGAAACGAAATCATTATCACTTGAAGTGGTTGCTCTAAAATTAATAATTCTGTTGTTCTGCTCTTTCTGTTGTGACATTCTTGATGTATTCATATTAGATTGGTTTATTACTGATAGCAGACAATTGACTTGGCTATCTGCCATTGGTCAATGAGCCTTTGCACAAGTCTGCAACAGTGTTTGGTGAGCATGCTTTTGTAGTGGTGACTCCAAGGGCAGGGAATTGACTGCCACCTGTGGTTCGAGAGATTGCCAACAGCAGTCCCAATTTTAACAAACCAAATTGTTTACTGAATTTCTTGCAGTAACAATGTCAATGCCAATGAAAAAAGTCAATTTATTCTTCATCATCATAATCATATAAAGTGCTCTTCACAAAACATTTGACCCATAGCTGATCTGCGGATCATTGATTTTTTGTATGGAAAATTCACTGTAGGCTGCGGATGAGCCATGGCTGTGATGTTTGGCGAGAATAACAAATTTTGTTTGACTAAATAAACGCTGTGGCCTGTGAATGTGAATGTTAACATTTAGACAATATTATTTTTAAGAAATAAATTGTGTAGTTTAATGATTAATAAAGAAATAAATCCTAAGATATTTTAAATCAATCCACTAAATATTAAATCCTTACATATGAAATTGACGTTTTGTCACACTAGCCACAAGTTACATACTTGTAGAAGCAAGTTCCTATATATGTATTTGAACATCACTAGTTCTAGAAATGGCTGTCACTTTCGCAAACAAAATATTTCGACAAACGAAAAATAAATTTTATCAACGTAATCATATGGAATAGTGATTAAAGTGAAATTTTATTCCATGTTCTGTAACACATTTGTTTAGAAAATACCCAGTTAGGCATTTATATGGATTTTTTTTTCAATTAGGTAACACACCTGTTGATAGTTGGAAGGTTACCGATAGACTGAATTTGAATTTTTGTGTGATGAGTGGGGTAGCGTATTTCTAATTCTCAAAGGATTGATTTCTTAGCCCATCCAGTTCTATATATCGATGCCATGGACGACCGGAGACCCTAGTTCATTAGGAAGAATCAAAGGCGATTGGGGAAGCAGATTCATCGCAAACCACGTCAAAGTAAGATGCAGGCCTCGGTGTAAGCGACATAACTGTTCAAAAAATTTAGAACTTCTCGACAAGCGAATGCCACCCTTGTATGGACAGCAGTATTTAGAAACCAACAACAAAATATTTGTTTGTCTTTTCCCTAGAAACCCGGCCGTGTGACGACACAATATTGTCTGTGTGTCTCACATGCGAACCTCATTTTCATAATATTTACTTTATTTGTATATTTTTCTCAAGGGGTAAACGTCACATCTATGTTACTATGGTCCCTAATAACCAATAACGAAATATTCCTTACCCTTTTCCCTAGCTACCTGGCCGTGTGACGTCACATTTTTTTGTATTGGAAAAACAATGTTTGCATGCACCAATGGCATGCACCTTGCACCGATTAAGACACTCGACACGTTTCTAGCTTCTCACTCGAAGTGATTCAGATCCTTGATCACGGCTCTTTTAGAAAAGATCTGTGTTAGCAGCTGACAGCTGTGGCTGACAGGTCAGAGGTGCAGTTGCTCTGTACGCGATACTAATTAATCGCGATTTAAACGACCATGGATTGTGCGATTATAAAACGCGAGCCCCATGATGATAGTGCAGCATACAAGTGGGAGGTTCCTGTTGACAATGCTGCAGTAATAAAGTCAGAATACGGAGTAGACATTGTTGAAAGTGACGTCAAGGCGGAGGCCCTAGACAGAATAAAACAAGAACCATCATGTTGTTACGGTGAAGATGTGGCGCTGGAATTGGAGAAAACGGAAGATTCCCCAGATGTTGGTGCCGGTGTGAGGCTGGCTACTCGGCTTTACCATACACAAGGTTAATGTTTTACTTAGTTCGACAGGCGGTATATGGTGGCACACTCATACCCACCTTGATGCATCTAATCTAAGTTGCAAAGATATGTTACATTGGGGATTCACATTACATGCATTCTCACAAGCAGACACATACAAGATCGCGCTTGCGCATGCCGCATGTGAACGTACAATATATAAACCAAATCTCAAATGGACATACACCCTGCAACTCCTGCCGATCTTCCCTGAAACAGGGGTGACATTGGCAAAGTGAACCATTTTCTACAGCATGGGTGGTCAGCCGCATAGCAACCTATAAGTCAAGCATGACCCGACAAAAATATATAATTACTTTTCTGTTGTAAAATACATGTAGGTAAGTATTTGTGTGATGAATCTCATAGGCTGAAAAAATGTGACCAACCCATGGCTGTACTAATGCCACCTCTGGGCTAAACATTACAAACCATTTGTTGTTGTTTTACAAATTACATTAATAATAACCCTCTATTTTACAGATGGAAGTTGTGAAAAGAATACAGCTAAAGTGGATCATGTGTGCCATGCCTGCAGCTACACGGGCAATCAAAAGAAACTGTTAAGGCTCCATCAGTTGTTCAGTTGCTGCGAGCTGGAGCACACATCTAAATGTGGATCCATCCCGGAGACAAGCAAGAGCCACCAACACAGACACACAGCCTCAGGGAGCGGGCCATCCACTTCAGCAGAGCAACAACTAATCAATACTCACCATAATCAAGGATTTATAGAAATAACTACTCACAAAAAAAGTTCAGCTGCACAAGACACACAAATATATTATTGTCAAGAATGTAGTTACAAAACAAAACGAAAACCAGATCTTAGTAAGCACATGATTGTTCACACTGGATATAAGCCATTCGCTTGTGATCAGTGTGATTATAAGTCTGCACAGGTTGTGCCCTTAAGAATCCATAAACTCACACACACTGGACAAAAGCCATTTTCGTGTAATAAGTGTGATTATAAAACTACGCATTTGGGATATTTGAAAGGTCATGAACTGACACACACTGGAGAAAAACCGTATGCATGTGATCTGTGCGATTATAAAGCTGCAAGGTCTTCGACATTAAACAAACATAAAACCACTCACACTGGGCAAAAACCATTTGCGTGTGATCAGTGTGAATATAAAGCTGGACAGTTGTCAACTTTAAAATTTCATAAATTAACACACATTGAAAATAAACCATTTGCATGTAATCAGTGTGATTATAAAGCTGCTCGGTTGACAACTTTAAAAATCCATAAACTCATCCACAGTGGACACAAAGCATTTGCATGCGATCAGTGTGATTTTAAAACTGCACGTTTATACGGGTTAAAAATACATAAACAGGTTCATACTGGACGGAGACCATATGCATGTGATCTTTGTGATTATAAATCTGCAAGGTTGATAACTTTAAGAAACCATAAACTCACACACATTGGACATAAGCCGTTTGCATGTGATTACTGTGATTATAAATCTACAACTATTGCAAGTCTAAGAAAACACAAGTTAATACATGGTGAAAATTGAATGTTTGCATGTTAACAGTGTGATTACAAATCTGGACAAATTTTACATTTAAGAAGGCATAAACTCACACACACTGGGCGTAAATAGTTTTTATGAGTGTGATTTTAAAACTACAACCACAGCAAGTTTGTGAATTCATCAGTTAAAATACACTGGATAGTAATATTTTGTTTGAGAATAAGAAACTTCAAGTTAACGGTGTATAGGGTCAAAACGTTCTTTGCACTTATGTTTGAAATTTGAATTTTTCTCGGCGTTCAAACGTCACACATCTACGTAACTAGGGTCCTTAGCAACGCCAACTAATAACATTATTAAAAAAAAATATTAGTTGATTAAAGTAATATTACTTAGTTAGCCTTTACCCTAGCAACCCAGCCATGTGATTTCTGCACTAAACTTGCACAAAATAAAATACCCAAGGAATGTTAAGTTTGCAAGATTCTTCATTCATTTTACCACTGTAAGATGTAACCACAACGATCAGTTCCGGTAATTCTACAAAAGTCAAGATATACACTTCCATTGTTCGATGAGTTGTCTTGTACAGATGTGAAGCCCGGAGTTTGACTCGAAAATAAGAGAAGTCTCTGCAGGTCTTTGAGAAAAAAATGCTTTGTCTTATTTTCGGACCTGTACTTACATGTAACAGATGCCAAACTGAGGTCTATATTTCAAGACTCAAAAATCATTTCAGTAATGAAATAAAAAATACTTTAGTTGGCCGCACATCTCATACGTGCAGAGGACTTCAGGATAATTGGAAATGTTCTGGATGATGCATCTTCCGTTGTCAGATCTCTCGGACGTCCTAAGATGTGGTGGCCAGAGAGTGTAAAGGCTGTCGCGAAGTCCTGGAATGGAGTAAGGGAACCATAGAGGGAAGCAGCACAAGACAGAGAGTCCTGGAAGGTTATGTTGCAGAAGGCCCTGAGCCATCAAGGAATGTGAGCCAGATTAAGTGAGTAAGCTAGCACTTGATGTATGAAGTGTGAGAATCGCAAGCAAATACTATGACCGGCATCCTGAGGCTGGGGATTTTTTTTATTCCAATATTTGCACACTTCATGTGTTGTAACCTTTTAGTTTTTACAGGTAAGGGAGCTGGCCTTAAGCCAATGACCACTTGAAGTGGTGGTTTCCCAGCTCTCGAGGGGCAGGTTTACATTTCTTGTTAAGTTGAGAAAACCTTGCCGGTTATGATTTTTTAATTTGAAATAAACACCAAAACAGGACATCATTTCTGAAATACTTGGTGGGTATCGAAACTTAGTATGTGCGGTTAATAGCTCAGTTGGTAGAGTTCTTGCATTTCATGCTGAGAACTTACGGGGCTATTCATAGACATTTTAGTCGTCGGTTGAGCCCACGCCTTGACAAACAAATGGTGCCCGGTCTGAACCTTTCATCACCACGGTCATTCTTACCTACAGAATTTTGTAATATTTGTATGAAAACAAATCAGCTGTTCGCTTGCGGCCATCTTGGATTGACAGGTCTTCATACAAATACATCATTAGTTTGTCAAAGCGTGGGCTCAACCGACGACTAAAATGTCGAAGAATAGCCCCGTTAGGAAGTAATCCCACCGAGGGTGTCAGAAATTATTCCCGTTTCGTTGTTTATTTCAAGCCCAGAATAAAATACCGGCAAGGTTTACTCAGTCTTCACAAGAAATTAGTAACAGCCCCCTCGGGAGCGGTAAACTCCCACTTCAACTGAAGTGGTTGATATGAAGCTGGTCCCCTTAGCTGTGAAAATAAATAGGATACGGCAAAAAGTTACGCTATATGTGTAGCTAAGTTGCTTTGTGTGCATTGCAAACGCAAGCATTCTAGGTACTAACTTTCTTACTAATGGATCTAATGTTCAGTTTTTTGGCCCCACCTGAAGTTTCGAACGCAAGTGCTCTACTCTACGTACCTACCTACTTCATGAATTAAGCCGCTCGCCATATGTCTAGCTTCTGATGCAAAGTGATCTAGATCTTTAAAAAAGATCTACGTCACTTTTCAGCTGTTGTTGCCTGTGGTTGTTGCAGCTCACACATCAGCTGTCTAGTGGTTGTCCGAAATGAATGAAAAATGGACTTTGCGAATATAAAACTCGAGCCCAGTGATGAGAGTGCAGCATATAAGTGGGAAGTTCCTGTTGACAATGCTGCAGTAATAAAGTCAGAATACGGAGTAGACATTGTTGCAAGTGACGTCAAGGCGGAGGCCCTAGACAGAATAAAACTAGAACCATCATGTTGTTACGGTGAAGATGTGGCGCTGGAATTGGAGAAAACGGAAGATTACCCAGATGGTGGTGCCGGGGTGAGGCTGGCTACTTACCTCGACGATGCACAAGGTTAATATTATACTATTGTTCATACAGGTCACAACAGAACAAAACCCAGGTAATAAGTGCTAGTGTGACGCCAGGAGAGTCCAGAGACTCGCAATAGTCAATACAACTGTAGGAATGTATGGTTTTTATTCATCGGAAATAAGTACAAGTATTTGAATTGTTACATTATTTTTAGAAGGACTATTCTCACAAGGAGGAAGATCGACAGCCTATTTTGCTTATTCGTATTGGATACTTTTCTCCAAATCATTCTAGACGGATGCGCTGTCATCCAGCGACGTGTGTGGCTGCTTTTCTCCAAGTGGCAGACGATGATTGTCAAGGCTGCGTTTTGTAGCACTACATCTGTAGTTAGTCCCATCGATAGCTCAGTTGGTAGAGTGCTTGCATTCCATGTCGAAAACACGGGTTCGAATACGACCGAGGGCATCAGATGTGAGTTCGGTGTTTTTATATCGAACCCAAAATAAAAAACCGGCCAGGTTTACTCAGCCCCCACAAGAAATGAGTACCAGCCTCCTCGGTAAACCCCCACTTCAACCAAAGTGGGCCCCCTTAACTGTAGAAATAAATAAGTTCTACTGACCACATGTCGACTCCTTAAAGGAGAATGTGGCAAGAAGTTATGCTATATGTGTAGCTTAGTCAGGTTTTTTTAGGTCTGCTTGGCAGCAATGATTTTGGTTTATAATCCTGCAGGGTCCACATGGCGCTGGGAGACTATAAAGTACGAAGTAATTTTTCAGATGCAGTTCTTACCAAAATTAACCATGATTCTGTTATTTACAGATGACGGTTGGGAGAGGAACCAACACAGATGCACAGCCTCAGAGAGTGGGCCATCCACTTCAGCAGATCAGCAAGAAATAAATAGTCATAACAAGAACGAACAAGGATTCATAAAATTGGAAAAACATGAAAACCCTTCAGTTGCACAAGACACACAACTATATTATTGTAATGAGTGTAATTATAAATCGAAACGCAAACAAAGTCTCGTTAAACATATTCATACTGGACATCAGCGGTTTGCTTGTAAATCAGCACACACTGGACAAAAACTGTATGCATGTGATCTGTGTGACTATAAAGCTTCTCGGTTGTCAACGTTAAAAGAGCATAAACACACACACAGTGGACATAAACCGTTTGCATGTGATCAATGTGATTATAAAGCTGGACAGTTGTCAACTTTAAGGACCCATAAATTAACACATACTGGACAAAAACCATACGCATGTGATCAGTGTGATTATACAGCTGCGAGGTTAACAACTTTAAAAGAGCATAGATACACACACACTGGACATAAGTCATTTGCATGTGATCTGTGTGATTTTAAATCTACTCAGCCGTCTGCTTTAAAAAAACATAAAGTGACACACTTTGGACAAAAGACATATGCTTGTGACGAGTGCGATTATAATTCCACGCGGCTAGATTCTTTGAGATATCATAAACTTAAGCACACTGGGCATAAACCATTTGCGTGTGATCAATGTGATTATAAAGCTTCTCGCGCATTTAATTTAAAAACTCATCAATTGACTCACACTGGAAATAAGCCATTTGCCTGTGATCTGTGTGATTATACGTCTGCACAAGTGTCTAATTTAAGAAGCCATAAATTAACACATACTGATCGGAAGCCGTTTGCTTGTGATAAGTGTGATTACAAAGCTGCACGGTTGATAACTTTAAAAGAGCATAAACACACACACTCCGGACATCGGCCATTTGCATGTGACCAGTGTGATTATAGAGCTGCTCAGGCATCTGCTTTAAACACACATAAATTGATACACTGGAAATAAGGCATTTGGTTGTGATCAGTGTGATTATCGTCCATCCTCAAAATATATCAGCTCTTCATTCTATGGTCCATAGACTGTTACATTTCCTATTTGATGAGTACAAATACAAAAGCAATGTGATTTTATAATAAATATTATGTTAATCAAATTCTAAAAGAACATTTTTGCCACTATTTACTTATCCCATGGAGAAAATATTTATGCATAAATAATAAAGATCATATAAAATTGAAAAAATAACTATTGGAAAATTAAGTAACCTTGGCTACAAACAACAGTATTTTATGTAACACGAGCTGTTTGTTCCGTAGATGGATTTTGTATACAATTTGGAGGTTCTAAGGAGAGCCAATCACAGTAGATAATTGCTTAAGGATGCTAAGGTCTGTAAGATCTCATATCTTGGTCTCATTCTACGGGGAGATGAGTGCTGTTTGCTCCATAGTTTAGTATCCTGATGAGGAAGATTGAGGGGCAGCGTGGCCCCGGCAGAAGGCAAACGTGTTACTTGTCCAGAGCCGCCTATGCTCAGTATCTCCAGTGACTAGCAGCAGCCACTACATTTTTGTTTCCTTGAAGCAGGGTACGTCAGTGTGCATTTTTTGACCAATTCAGGGGCAAACTGACATATGTGCCGAGTCCTGGATATCCCCGCAGTCACACAGGGTGTCCTGTCCACCAAACGTCTCGGCTGCGCAACACAAGAGACTGAATCCGGATGATACATCTTGGGGAGCTGTTCCGGCTCACGCAGGATAGAGAAGCCTTTGCCAGAGAGATTGCTTATGTGTGAGGTACTTGATATGCTACAAGAAGAAGAAGACTTTTCCGATCGGCCGTCAATACTTGAGGGTTAGTTTCAGTGAGCGGTTGTCATTGTTCATTAGGACTGGAGCTTCTGGCTCATTATTTGGTTCGCTTTTTGAGCGATGTGATTTTTTTATTGTTTTGCTCTCTATTTTTAAAAATGTTTCAGAAGAAGCCATTCAAAAGTAGGTAAGTTTATGTTTAACTATGATTAAAAAGATAAATTGGATGGTATATAGTGGGCTGCCTGGGGCTGCCCAAAATAAATTGCAATGATAAAACGTATATTATATTAGATAGACGGCAGACGGGAATATCTATGAGAACAAGAACTAAAAAATAAATTGTACAGTGGACTGCATAGGACTTTATAGCACAAAATAGGTCATGTTTAGGTCATAGCCAATTTTCATAACAAAACATTTAGTTGTGTGTAAGTAATGAAGCTAATCTTTTTAAGCAATCGTCTTTTTGCAGTATTATCATTGATCCCGTTTGTATCAAAACTAAAACTTTGTTTGGTGGGTACCTATACTTTTCATTGATATTTTGGAAAGTTATGATTGATTATTATATGGGTACAACTTACTAGATTTTAAGACTCGTAGCCTAGTATTTTATATTAGGCGTTTTAGTACCAAGAATATTACAATTATTTTTGTATTAAAATTTGTCACTTTGTATGGTGGCTACACCTTATAATATTTATTTGAAAAAAGTAATGATTAATGTATGTAGGTATATTTAAGAGCTTTCCAATTGTAGAACATTATTTTTTAGTTAACCCGTTCTCTGCCGGGAAGATTTAAAATATTGTTTTCTCTTGTATGGCAACCCCCAAAACAAAGAGCATTAAGAGGCAGTGCTTATAGTTGTTTTATAGCAATTGATTGAGAGAATTGTTATGTAGCTTTATTTATGGGTATTAGACGTTTTGCTACCAAAAATATTACAATAATTTTTTGTATGAAAATTTGTCACTTAGTATGGTGGCTATACTTTATAATCTTTTTTTTGAAAAAAGTAATGATTCATATATGTAGGTATAAATAAACGCTTTTCAATTGGAGAACACTATTTTTTAGTTAACCCTTTCTCTGCCGAGAAATTTAACATTTTTTTTTTCTCTTGTATGGCAACCCCCAAAACAAAGTAAATTATGAGGCAATGGTTATTGTTGTTACATAGCAGTATTATAATGAGGATTATGCAGAAAAAATAAAGAAAATCGTAGGAGCCGTTTTTGAGAAAATCTCATTTGAAATTTTCAGCTGCTTGGAAGCCATCTTGAATTTTCTAAAATTTGAAAAATGTTTCACTATGAGTTATAGTGATTACAAAGTTCTTTCTGATAAAGTTAAGAAACATAAAAGTTTTTTGCGTTCTGATGGGTTTTTGTAGCCTTTTAATTTCAATTTTTGATATCATGTAAACGGCCCTTTATGTTATTATTTTCAAAAAAATTATTTAATTTTTATATAGAATTTGATGTTACGTATAATATTGTAGAACATATCTTTTTTGTCAACGCTTTCACTTCTGAGAAAATCACAATTGTTTATTTTTTTCATATGGCAACTCATAGACGCAGATTAGTAAAAATGTTGCCATAACTAAATTTGATAAGAATGTATCAAGCAACTACTTTACTGAAAATTTAAAAAAAATCGTTAGAGCCGTTTTTGAGAAAATCGCATTTGAAGTTTTCTCCTCTTTGGAAGCCATCTTGAATTCTTAAAATAGTGAAAAACAAATTATAGCACAAAGAAGTTTATAAATTTTTCTTTCTTGTGAACCTAAAAAAAGTTTTACAAAATTGCGTTTTTGTGGGTCTTTTTAATATTTTAGATGAAAATTTTGAGATCGTGTAAACGGTACTTTAAGTAAAAAAAAAATTATAGGATTCTTTAAGTTTTTGTAGAAATTAATATTGCGCGTAATATTGTAGAACATTTTTTTTTTGTCAACCCAGCCATTTCCGAGATAATCACAATCGTTTTTTTCTTTCATATGGCAACTCATAGACGCAAGGTGAGAAGAGTGTTGCCATAACAAATTTTCTTCGCGACAATTTAAGCAACGACCACACTGAAATTTTAAAGAAAATCGTTAGAGCCGTTTTTGAGAAAAGTGCAATTTTATGTTTTTTTTGTATGGCAGCCATCTTGAATTTTCAGGGTGGTGCCATGCCAGTCGGCCCATCAAAATCTGTGGTTGTCAATTCTCCAAATCCAAAAATTGGTGTCTCTACGATCAGTAGTTTCGGCTGGGACATACACTCATACGGACGGACGGACGGACGGACAGGTTCGACAAATTAGGTTTTTTTGCATGTCCTGGTGCAGGACAACTCATTTCCGTTGAAACCTCATTTTTTTTTTTTCGGACGAATACAATACTTTATAACAGTCCTTCGGACTGCTATAAAGTAAAAACTGCAGGGCGCTCAGAGTCTGAGTCTGACTCTGCATCTTCTGAGGTATTGAAATACAAATACTTAAAACACAAGTTAAGTTTAAGTACGTTCAAATTTCTTTATTTTTTCTATTCATTGATATTTCAATGAATAGAAATTCTACAGGTTTTTTTTTTATTTAAAGAAAAACGCAATTTGTGAAGTTAAAATTTTTTTTTTTTTATTACGTGGAAATGATACAGTTTTAAACAGTCAATAAAAAAAGTAATCAGACCATGACCTTTCCGTCTTTATTACCTACCTACATAAATTCAAATTCATAAGTTGTCGGTAGCGTCAAAATTGCATTCAAAGAAGAAGACTCGGTAATGGCGGGAGGTGGGCGGGAGTCAAAAGTGACATAAATATCATTCTGTTATTTTTTAAGCAGATTTCAAAGTGGATTTTGTGAGTAAATATCGATTTTTGAGTGTTTTTTTTTTGTGAATTCCCTGATCAGACAGATAACCTTTGTGCTTGAAAACCCCAGATGCTGGTATTGTTGCAAGAAAATGGCGTTTCACACGAGCTACACTCCGAGTTACTTGTCAATAGAAGACATTTTGGCTACAAACGAGAGAGTGCCGTGCAAATTTGTCAACGATCTACCGAGCATGGGTAAGTGTAAACTCCGTCGCCATTCCGCTAGGGGTGGCCAGAGCCTCTGCAGAGCTGCCTCCATTTTTTCCTATCCTTACATACTTTTTTCAATTCATTCATATCCATCACCTTTTTCATGCATTTTCTTCTCTTACGCTCACTTTGTATATCCCATTCTTTCACAATCTCCTCGATCTGATCACTCCATATTTTTCACGGTCGTCCCTTCCCTCTTTTTCCTTTCACACTTTCTTTGTATATATACTTTGTCAGTCTATCATCATTCATTCTTTCCACATGCCCAAACCATCTCATCACATTCTTTTGTACCTAACTTTCACATCCTCTTTCAAATTACATTATTTCTTTACCCAATCATTCCTAACTCTATCCCTCCGAGTTTTTCCTGTCATGCTTCTCAAATGCTTCATTTCCACCGTACATACTTTACTCATTTCGCTATCATTCACGTAAGGGTAAGTTGAGAAAACACTCCATCAACAGTGGTGTCTGTTCTGATGAAATATCCTCACTTATACCTCCTCCTCTCGTCACAACAAGGGCAACTCCTAGAACGGCTCACATTCAACCATTTGCAGTCGATATCAAAACTATGAGAACTTGGTGTTTTCACGACTCATTCCTCTGCCAAACTGCCCCCTTATGGAATGAGTTACCGGTATCTGCGTTCCCACCCCAATTTAACCTTACCCTTTTCAAAACCAACATCTATCGCCACTTCCTTTCAGTGTCTCAAAACAAAGCCGATGCAACACACAAAACAACACTACGCAGCTAACAGCCCTGCTACAAAGGATCAGAACATCAACAGCCTATCACCAATACCTCTGCGGCACTACTGAAGTGTCATACATGATACACCCCTAGAGTCTCTGAAATCTAGGGACTCTTCCGCTAGGATTCCTTAGAAAAAATGAATTACGAAGTTACTATTGTCAAATAACTGGTTGATCGCTCAGTTGGTAGAATGCTTGCATTCCTTGTCAAGGTGCTAGCTAGGGTTTGATCCCCACTGACAGTGCCGATATTAATTTTCCGATTGTGTAGATGGCGACAGCTCGGGTTCAAATCCCACTGAGGGTGTCAGAAATGATTTCCCCTGAAACCCTTCAGGGATAACGCGGCAAGAAGTTGCACTATATGTGTAGCTTAATTGCGTTGCGAGTTGCGTTATGCACATAGGGCTCTTGTGGTGTGATTCATACAAAAACCTTAGAAAAACAGCGCTCACCAAATACATCCTGTAACTGTAACTCTATTGTCATTCCGCTAGGGGTGCCCAGAGCCTCTGCAGAGCTGCCTCCGTTTCTTCCTATCCTTACCTCTTTCAATTAATTCATATCCATCAACTTTTTCATGCATTTTCTTCTTTTACGCTCACTTTGTACACCCCATTCTTTCACAATCTCCTCAATCTGATTACTCCATACTTTTCTCGTTCGTCCCTTACATCTTTTTCCTCTCACACTTCCTACGCCTGCCGAACTAATGTTCTCCGTCAGTCTTGGGTAGTGCGTGCACTGTCGCTGCTCAATACTCTGGCCTCCTCAGCCCCACACCTGGATATATTTACAACTGGTGTGGATCGCTTACTATCTGAGTCTGTATGTATATTAGAACGACGTATGGATGCGTAGAATAATGTATCTGTATATTGTTCTCGTATGTCTGCCATGTTATATGTATTGTGACGTTTTGGTGTCTCACTGTCAGTCATGTATATATTTGTTAAATAAATAAATAAATAAATGTACATATACTTTGCCAGTATATCATCATTCATTCTTTCCATCTGCCCAAACCATCTCATCACATTCTTTTGTACCTTAACTTTTACATCCACTTTCACATTACATTCTTTCTTTACCCTTTTATTCCTAACTCTATCCTTCAGAGTTTTTTTGGTCATTCTTCTCAAATGCATCATTTCCACCGTACATACTTTACTCATTTCGCTATCAATCCTAATTTATTTTATAGTATTTCCCTGATGCATGCATGCAGGTTTCCTGGACCCCTCCTCTGACCTGGCTGACCTCCCCTCGGGCAGCAACCTGGAGCTCCCGCTGTGGCTGGCGTCCTCTCTGGTGTCGCGGCGGGCCCCGCTAGCCGTGCCGCAGCTGCCGCGCGCCTACCGGGAGGCCTACAGGGAGATCCTGAAGGCGGAGGCCAGCGCGGTGGACCTGCATAAGCTCTCCCTGTTCTACTACGAGTGCGGCATGGCGCTCACGCCCTACGATGTGCGTCGGGAACTGGGGGACAGCCTCGTTCTGGTAAGGACAACTGTTTAATGTACAATAGAGCCGCGCTAGTCTGAACCCTGCCTAATCCGTTGATCACGGTAATCCGTACGGGCGAAGAAGAAGTTCACGAAGAAGAAGCTGACCCAGGAATTAAGATAATAAGCCATGCTGAGGCTGTGGAGGCATTCAACAAATGCATTCAATGGGCTGATGAAAACGGCGTGCCAAGTCAGAAGGGCTATTCGGGATCTCAAAGGCGAGGCCGAAGGCGACTGATACCGATTCGTTGCCGAATGAAAGGTGAATTGTGATTCTCGTTTGAAAATTTGGCTGAAGGCTATTTCTTATAAAGGTGAGGAATCTCCCGGAACTGTCAAAATATAGCGCGGCCGATTTACCCCGCCGTACAGCGAAGGACAGAAATTGTCAGTAGATTATTACAAATATATGACTTATTTTCTTTAATGACCTAAATAAATGTATTCGCAAACTCATTCCTTATGTTTATTTGTGACCCACGTGACATTATTATAGAAAATTATGGCGTAGAATAGGAATTACGATCTTACGAAAATTGGCATTCTGAACGTGATAATATGCGCGTCGGTAAGTACGTCATGCAGATAATAATTATGCTTTTGACAACAGTAAATTTGCATCAAGAAATTGCGTTATTTTTTCATAATTTCATCTTTATTTGTGATAAATTGTAAACATAATTATTTACAAGTGATTTCCAATCATTATAACGCTCAATTTAAAAGATTTAAGCATAGATTTAATTGTCAAATGTCAGTTGACAGCAGGCGTGAAGTTAGCCTGATATGCTAACCTGATATACGAGAGCTGTGAACTATGAGAATTGCCCCCAAAATCCAAGGAAAAATTATTTCATATAAAAGGTTATTTATAATTATTTCCTAATTTTAGCATATTTGAAATAAGCAAATCACCTTAATTTTTTTAATTAAAATAAATTGGGCTAGTTTTAACAAGTTGAAGGAGTAAAAGTACAATATAAAAAATAGTTTTCACCAAACATTGTATTGTTGAGAACTGAGTTTTTCATTACATTGTAATGTAGTTTTATGTATTTTCATTCAGTTGTTACGTACTTATTTGCTCTTATTATTGTTTTACTACTTTTTGATGAAGTTTTAGTATTTTTTTTAAATATATGGGGAAATTTACCCTTTGAGCTGGCACCTGTCGGACGATTATCACATCGATCATCCGTTAGTCTGGCCCATGCCGGGCTGAGTCATATTGAACAGCCGGTTCCCGATGAAACATAAGTTACCATAGAGTATGATTATTTACGGGCACGAGCCTGTTAAAAACAGAATGAGTGATAGCCTTTGTAAAAACGCATGATACATTATTTTACAAATCTGACAATATAGAAATGTTCGTTTTATTTCAAACATCTACTTTGTATATATTTAAGCAAAATAATACATTACTTTTTATTTTCGTAACACAAAAAAATACTTTTTTGGAAATAATTAAAACACTTGATCTGGGCGTAGGGCCACCCATTCTTCAGTTGAAATTTTTAGTGACGCCGTCCGTGCTGTCAAAGTTTAAGTGATTTTTATTTTGTATTCATGTTACGAAATCACGCTTAATTAACTTTATTATCATCGTATTTTTTCGTTGATCCGCTTGTATAATTAATATGAGTTATCACTCGCGTGAAAATGTACATTTTTGTAGCTACGTATGGTGAGGTTATGTGACATGGACTCTCGAACATTTTTGAATTTGAAATGTTTTCTCGACAGCAAAATGTATTAGCCTTGTCTGGGACTGCCGTCGTTAGCAACCAATAATAAAATATCTGCCTTTATCCTAGAAACTCGGCTGGGTGACAAGTGACGATACAGTTTTGTCGTTGTGAATTCGTGTGTTGACATTGTGTTCGGTAATCATTTCTCAATAATGGTTGTATAAAATCAAAAAGGGCTACTTTCTTGGTGGCGGCTTTAAATTTTCAAGTATTTGGCTTTGTCCTAGCAATTTGCATGCTCAGCATTCAATTAATTAAGACAATATTGAGGAATGATGAAACCAAGTTATAGTAATATTTTATAAGATATTTATCATGTTTTGAAATAATATTGTTTTGTAAATATATACCTACGTTAATAAATCTTTAAGAAATATAAAAAAAATGGTTTGATTTTGAATAACAGAGTATCCTTGAATAATAATATGAAGTAAATAATAATATACCGATAATAATACAGGCATAATAATAACAATATGTATATAGGTATCATACCGGTAGGTATATATAGTATGAATCGTGGTAACGTTGCCTTCTGGTCGCAGCAGGTGGCAGCACAAGTTACTATAATCTATGTTAGGTACTTATGCTCAACGCAGGAGTGGCGCCTCTATTTACCCTACTCTGTGGTCTGGCCAATCGAGAAAAAACTTAAAAAACCCATTGCTGTCCCTTGTAAGGATAGTCGGAAGGTCGGTGGGAACGAGAATCGCAAAACGGCAAAGGAACTCTTTCGCAAGGGCGATTAATCTCCACCGGCAACTAATATCTTTAGTGCAACCGAACATCGAGAATTGCACTTCTGGACACATTGTTGCTGCGGCGATTGCGAAGTGATGTTTTTTTCCCAAAAAAATTGCCAAATCAGAACAAAATTCAATGCTAGATTTTCTTGTTCCAAAGAAGTATGCAGAAGGAAATATATGTAGGACAATATAAAATATTTGTTACTTTTCTTTTCATTTGAATTATGATCGAAGATTGCTTACATAAATAAAACACAAACAAATCCAATTTTTTATTTTTCACCTCCCTATAATTAGTCCCATAGTATAATCTGAACACCTCATTATTTTGAACCTTCCTGTATTTTTAGGGGTTCAGATTAACGAGGCTCTACTGTAATAATATTAGGATGATTTGTTTGGTGAACGCTGTTTTTGTGTGAATCACATTTCAAGAGCCCTCTGCGAGCTTGATCGTCGCTATAGAAAGCGCTAATTCTCAAGCAAGACCCAGTTGCTGTAAGGCTGGATGGAACTTTGGTGACCTGTCTTTGGCTTACGACTGTTGCTGTAACTCTGTAGAGATGTCACCATTTCTTTTTATCGTTGACTTATAATATGAATCTCTTTGCAACTTAGATTTGGATTTAGATGATGTTTGAATGTTCCCGCCACATGAGTATTGATTTGTTTGTTTCAGACGTTCCGCAACCGTTTCCGGCACATCATGGATCTGTCCCAGCACTCCCTGCCTGACCCTGTGGCCGCGTCCAGGCTGGAGCGCAGTGAGCGCCAACTGCTGGCCCTGGGGCAGGCGGCGGGCGGGCGCCTGGAGCAGTGGTGCCGCAAGGCGAGGAGCGCGCAGACCGCGGCACAGATGGTCAACACACACCTCAAGAGGAAAATGATGCAAGACTGATGACACTGCACGCATCTGCTTCTTCTCTCAGTGACACTTTTATCGAAGATCGTTGTGGCTATTTTTAAATGTTTTCATGGGATAACAGTCGGGTTGGTAGTTCAGTTGGTAGAATGCTTGTGTTCCATACCAAAGGGCTAGGGTTCGGTCCCCCCTTAGAGAGTCAGAAATGATTTCCTGTTTTGGTACTTATTTCTAATCCAAAATAAAATACTGGTAAGGTTTATTCAGCTAGTTAGTTCTCATTTCAGATATCTTTGCAACTTAGATTGTAAAGGAAAAAATGGTGCCCTGGCCAGTTGTTACTGGCAAGTTGCTTGTACCGATTGCCAACATGTGTTCCATTACCAGGAGATAAGTAAGTGATGAAAAATCTGTAGGAATGAATGGATAAGGAAAATGAATTGTACCTCTATTACTGCCTTAGCAACCCAGCCGCGTGATATCACACATTTTTTGTCTAGACCTCATTGCCAGACATGTGTTGTTTTTCCTCGGGCTGACTGTACATAATTTCTGATACCTCATGTGATAAATTGATTGTGTATATATTACTTTATGTTAATATTATTATTTATTTCATAGCTTATATTGTTCCTTGACTTATAGGTTGGTACGAGTCTGAACTCCCATACTGTAAAAATGGTTCACTTTGTCGATGTCAGCCCTGTTTCAGGGAAGAGTTTAAGCAGGGCTTATGTTCATTTGAGATTGGGTTTTTAGCGAACTTTTACGTGTCTACTTGTGAGAATGCATTCAATGCATCACTGGAGGCATCCTTCAGGATATGGATAGGTGGAAAGAGGGAGGTCGAGGGCGGGACTGGTGGTTCTCCGCGTCCTAGTCATCGCAGACTAGCTGATGAGGGCTTGATGCGAGCCGAAACGTCACGCGCGCTAGAAGAACTATAGAGCGGCTGCTCACTAGTCCTGCCTCGTCTGACACCCTCCTCTATTGCCAATGGACCCGGATATGTTCGGTGAAGCCATTGAAAGCTGAGTTCAACACCTCCTTCATGTGAATCCCCAATGTTACATATCTTTGCAACTTAGATTAGATGAGATCAGGGTGTATATTTTAGTTTCTGTAAAGGATTCGTTTTTCAATAAAAGTCATTTGTTTTGTTGTCTACTTGTATAATATTTGTTGACGAGATTACAATGAAGTTTTCCTTTAAAACTATAAACATTCTTTCCTTACATAATTGCTCCAGACGTGGACGCCGACATTCAATAATAAAAAAGGACAATACTAATGTTTTCACAGATAAGTTACGCCTAATTGTCTATTGCTAGTTATCCTACAATGATAAATATTGCAGAACTAACTCCATTTTGGAATAAAATGAAAGCACTATTTTATAATTTTATATTAAATACTTAGTAATACAGGTGCCCCTTTATATTCACATTTGAGTCGTACAGGGCCACGAGACGGCAACGTTACTAAGATACACATATAGTGTAACTCCTTGCCTGTGTTATCCCCGAAGGGTTCACATATGGCAATCAATTTAGGATTTTTTACAAGTAAGATAAATATGAGGAAATGGAGATTGGCCATTCATTTTCAGTGTTTCCATAAATTTATTTAATTTTAAAAACAAATTGAACTGTCTCCTTTGCTTCTATAAGACTCATTGTTTGTTATTTAGCTTTTTATTAAAACATTCCTATGGGTAGCGTGTGTTTTCAAGAATAGTTTAAGTTACTTTAACCTGAACAAGAGTTTGTCTTTTTCAGTATGAAATCGTAAAGTTATTTTTGAAGCAATACACCCTCAGTGTCAGATTCCATTGTGAGCAATGCTTTCAAGTAACTGAAAGACCAAAGATTTGTGCAAAATATTGACATCAACAAAATATAAAATACACATGTTTATGAAGTGATATTATTTTCGGGTAATCTTGTTTTTATTGTCACCATTTGAAAATTAGCAATTTTGTAAATGAGGTGAGCCAAATCGCAACATTTTAAGTGCCGCACAAATTCAATAGCATTTTATTGCAGTGAAAGCCTTGTTTGTGCAAACATACAAGGCTTTATTAGGTCTAAATTGGAATTACGGTCGTTAGACATATTTACGATAATAATAACTATATAGTTAATTTTTTTACTGAGATATTAGACAAACCGTTAGAGCCCGTTCCCACTTGTCGGGTGTCGGATCCGTATATTCATCGGAGGTTCCAGTTGCAGAACATTTTGGACAAAATCAGTTTCCGACAAGTGTGAATAGCTCCATACATAATGTTCTGCCACTGGAACCTCCGAATAATATACGGATCTGATACCCGACAAGTGGGAACGGGCTCTTAAAAGAGAACTTACATTATTCTCAAAGTTTCGTTAGCGACTTAGCTAACGTCTTCAGGAGACACCCTCTTTGATCTGTTGTTGAGTAAAAGAATAGCATAGCTTGTATGGAATAGGAATGTTTTTAATATTAGCCTATACGAGTTATCAGGGCACAATGGACTCGACACAAATTCCAAAGACAAAAAATTGTGGAATCATTCCGTCAGGTTTCTAGGGCAAACTAATAATTTTTTTTATTTATCGCTAAGAACCCAAGTCACGCAAAACCTGTGACGTTTGCCCGCTGAGAAAAAATATAATTTTGAATTTTGTGCCGCGTTCATTACTTTCATTGTATATGTAATAGTATAGTAAAGGTTAAGAGATTTTATTTACATTATTTTCTTTGTGTCAAAAAAATGTAAGTATGTATTTTTGTATAAAATGTAATTTTTCAGTACCCCAAGTTTCAAATTTTAAGGTTAAATTAACCTCAATTATATATCAAGAAAAAGTATGGAAACCAAAACAGCTACATCTAGTGAACTTATGAATTTTCATACATTTTTTGTTATAAATACTTTTATTGAAATTTTAAAAACATACAGGGCCGAATTCACAGAATTAATAAATCCTTGTTTAACCTAAAACTACTATGGGCAAGTTTAAGAAAACAAATAAGTTACAAATGCCCATTATAAAAAATCAATACACTTTCTATAGTGGTCTAAAATCTTCTGTTTAAAAAAACTACAAAAAATCACTTCAATTAATTGAAAAGAAACAATGGGGACCTATTTTCGATCAATAAAATATTCCATCAATTTAAAACACCATTACAAATGAAATCCACATAAAATGCATTTGTAAATTCAATTGATGCTTTTCTAAATAATCACAAAATACTTAAAATTTAAATGAAACATGTTTTAAAAAAATGGCAATCATTAAAATGAAATTAAAAAAATCCACACATATTCAACATTACATTCTAGACTTTTATCAATTAAATCGAGGATAAAACTAATTTGTTTAAAACTTTAAGCTTAAAAAAACATGTTTAATTGAAATATAATAATTATAGCAGTCTTTTTGGCAAATAATACATTAAAATATTCTTCATTACTAGCTAATACATAAAAAATACTCATTTCAAATTAAAAATAGATATATTTATACTTAGTTAAATATATTTCATAGAGTAGGTTCTATTTTATTGATTCGCCGGAGGCAGCTCTGCGGAGGCTCTGGCCACCCCCTAGCGGAATGGCGACAGAGACAGGGTTACAGCCGTGGATTATTTAATGTTGTATACAAGGAAAAATAAAAAAAATATATATGTATATTTTTCGTGGATCACGACAGTAAGATATGTATTTATTAGAATAAAACAAAATTTGTTTGTAAAAAAAAATGGTAAAAGAGGATGCGCGTCGGGTAGAATAAAAAATGAAAATCTAGGATTATTTTGAAAAATGAGATTAACTTCTAGTGTGCCAATGAAATCTCCAAAGATACAAAACGTATCTCCTATCAGTTTTTTTTTAATCTCAAAAGGCTGTGACATAATGTTTTTTTAAGGCATAAGGGGCCGTCCATAAATTACGTCATCGATTTTGGCCGATTTTCGACCCCCCCTCCCCTTACAATCATCCTATAGTCATTATCTAATGACCCCCCCCCCCTCTTGCTGTAATAATGGATGAGCTTAATAATTAATAATGTTATATTACTTACATAATATTTTGTATATTTTGTAGAAATTGGTATTTACAAGAACGACGTCACTTTTGGTACTCGTACATCATTTGCTATCATCCGCAGACCAGACTCCCCCCCTTAATGCGAATGACGTAATATATGGACAGCCCCTAAGTTAATTAAACGTCATGAGTGACGTATTTACTGCACTGCCTCATAATATTGTGATAATGAAAAAAACATTGTGTTCTAAAAATAGACATTATTATTATTATGAATGGGCACATAGGCTAGGTAGGTACAAAATGATTGGTACTATGAGGCCGGCACACTGGAGGTTAATATAAGTCGTATAGAACCAAAGTAATAAAATCTGTAGATTTAAAAAAAAATGTTTCCATCTGTTATTCTCATTTAAAAAAAATCCTTGATTGCTGCCTTTTGTTATATTCATAAAATTAATACAATGTTGTCATAAAGAAGTATCTTGTTTTTCAACGTCTGGTTTGTCAGAAGTATTTCGCAAACAAATTTGTTTTATGTAAAAAAAACTATTTTAAATTAATCGGAGATTGCAAAAGAGGTACTTATGATTTTTGGGTCATTTCATACTGTGTTTGTTTATATTAGGACAAATAATCATTACTTAGAATTATTTCTTATAAAAATGATTTTATACGTAGTTAATATAATTTACAATGATTTTATATACTTCTAGATATTTTGTAAGAGGAGGAATAAAATTAATAAAATTTCAAATTGCACATTTTTTTTTTGAAAATATAATTTGATTCCATATAAGTAAATTGTTGTTTTATTTATTGCTGATGAATTCAAGGTAATAGTTTTTTCAGAAGGAGCAAAGAAAATGTTTTATTTTAGCGGGGAACAGAACCAGATTCAGTTGTTTTAGCGGAGGTCAAAACCAGAATGGATGTCTGTCAAATTTCATTACTAATTTTGTAGGTAGATTATTTTTTACTTACGTGCATCCCAAATATGTAACTTAATGTTTTAATTTAACTGTATCGTTAACCAAAACATGTATGGAAACCAAAATAGCGCCTCCAAAGGTTGTTTCACTTTTTATGAATTTATGGAAAATACAACACTGGGGTGCAGGACGAAAAGACTGTATTTTTAGCAGTGATCAGAACCAATTGGGTTGAATTCTTAGCTATTTTTTTTAATTCTGGGTGACCTTAACAATTTTTCTTCCGTAAAAATGTGCTTAAAAATGTAACAAATAAAATAAAATGTTTTCTAACATTGTGACTACGTTATTTTGACTAAATTTTCAAATTTGGAAAAACTAAAAACAAAAAGTACTACACATATTTACATTACCTATTCCTCTTTGTTTGCGTCGTCGAATAAAATTATGTTTTTAAATGTATAATTAATTATCAAGAAAGTCATGCTTCGTTTAAAAGTACTTCAGGATTTTCGTCACATATTTTTAAGTTTTGAGATTATTTCATAGGGTTAAAAATAAATTGAGGAATTTATAAAATAAAAAAAAAACACATGAAATAATAAAAAAAATGAACACAAAACTAAGATTAAATATATTGGAATATTTACAATCCGCTTACGTCTAGAATTCTTAAAACTAAATTATGATTATCTATAACTAGGGACTGGAAAATTTCGCGATCGCGATAAAACGAATTTATTCGCGAATTTTGATGTTTTTACGCGAATAACGCGAAATTTGAGTTTTTACGCAAATATCGCGAATTTTCGTACTTTTGGTAGAAATTGTGCGAAAAAGTTGTCATGTATCGCTTTTGCAACGCAACGATTTTGTAGGAAAGGAAAAAATCATGCGAAAACCCTTTGCAAGGTGCAAAGTACAGGAAAATTGGTCGGTGCTATGACCGAGAGGGCCAAGTGGGCTGATCTTTCAACGTTTAAAAACACGCTAGAACGCTAGACGCGGGGTTTGATCCCCGCCTGGGTCATTTGACCATAAATTTGACCCTGGTTCAACAGATGTAATTGGGTAATTATAAATGAATCTAATCTAATCTAATCTAAGCTGCAAAGATATATATCATTTAAGATTTATATTAAATGCATTCCCACAAGCAGATATGTATAATTTCGCGCTAACACATGCCGCATGTGGACCTACAATATAAAAACCCAATCTCAAATGAACATAAGCCTTGCAACTCTTCATTAAAATAAACAAAAAGGAATTATTAATTAATGATATTAATACCTGTATCTGGTCAGGCAGAGTAGGTTGGTGAATTGCATTCCTATTCACTAATCTATTTTTTTTTTTAATTAATGATAAGCAGAACTGTCCTGGATCATCCAAGCAGACTTGAATCGTGACATCAATGAAGGAAAATACTTCAAGGAGTGAAGCTGTTGCTGGATTAGCCAAGAGCACAACTTGAAGCTTTCATAAAAGCCAACATCCCTTGAAAAATTAGATAACCCTCATCTAGACACTAAATGCACAAAAATTATATATTTTTAAAGGATATTTGCAGGGTATTCGGAGTGTCATTGAAATATTAATACTTTTTTCAATCAATGGTTTTTTTTTTGTAAAAAAGGATTATTTTAAAAAATAATATACCTACCTACATTTTTTTAAAGAAACTAAAATTAAAAAACATTGTTTTTTACCTACCACTTCAGTATTTTTTATTGCAAAAACGTTTTCGGTGGGTCCTTCCATCTTCGGTTGCAGATACTCGTATTGATTCAGATTTTGTTTATTCATTGTTTTTGAAGGTACATAATGTTGTTTATATAATAAATTGTAAATATTAGTAATATATTTTGTTTTGCAATTATATAAACCTTTATTTTGATCAAATCAACCCTAAAAATTATACCGAATCTCCCCGTTTATCATGAAAAATAACGCGAATTTCCCTGTTTTTGATCAAAAATAACGCGAATTTCACAAAAAAATAACGCGAATTTCCTAAAAAATAACACCACTATTTTCCAGTCCCTATCTATAACACATGAACTCTTTGACAAAAAAAGTCCTACAACATTATTTCGATGATAAGTAGTATGTAGTTTTCTTTAAATACATTTTAATGAACTCCGAACATTTAAAATATCCCTCGGCTACGTAATGTCATCCATATTAGATCAAAATTGGATTCCCTATAATCAGGGATTGTTTTCTAGTTCACAGCACTGTCAGCCCATACACTTGGTGGAAATGCTAAATACAGTACGGTGTTCTTTAGTGTGTTTTCAAACTACCTACATACATAATATTGTATTCAAATTATGACACTCGGTACTGTCTTTAGCCCGGTGATATTACAAATATTCCGCAAATTTAAAATCTTCTGAGTCTATTACATAAAATCAAATAATGGAGTTGGAATATTTAAAATTTTGGATGACCTCATAGATTGTCACCCATAGTAAATGAAAAACTGGATTCCTGATAATCAGGGATTTATTTTATTTCACAGCATTGTGAATTATACGTACACCAGCATCCGTTTACAGAAGTAAAAAAAAAACAGTACGTAGCGCTTTTTAATCAATCTGCTTACATAATATTGTATTGAAGTACAACTGTACGTTATGTCTCTTGTGTAATATTATATTTTTCATGGATGACAGCGCCAGGACAATGGTGGTGAGATTCCGAACTCGAGTCCTTCATAACCAATCACAAATTTTTAGCAACCCGGCTGAGAGATGTCGATTGTTTCCCTAGATTTAAATGTGCGGAGCCCACCGTTTGATGAAGTCAAAAAATAATAAAACAATTGAAAAATCATAGATTTCAAATGAGATTAAAAGTATACCGATTTAAAAAAAGGCAAGCATAGCGTCTTTATATCAAAAATAGATCCGTGACATTTTTAAAACACTTTGTTGTGATTTCAACTTACATCCGTATTGAAATCGCACATCTAGCCTTACAGCAACTAGGTCTTGGTTGAGTTGGTGCACTGTAGCGATGGCCAAGCTCACAGAGGGCTCTTAAGATGTGTTTCATTTCATTTGAGAACATCCCTCATTGAATAAATCATTAAAATATTATTAGTCATCTAGAACCAAAGACAGAAAATGACATTTTCTGTTTTTCAATATTATACTCATTGCGATTTGTTCTCTATGACTCATTGGGTTTACAAGTTCTTACCAATTTATCGTTGAAGAGATAGGTAACGTTGGTGCGAGTGCGAGTAATTTATTTGAAAGGTGAGCCTTACACCAACCACTTTGCTGTAAATAGAAAATGTCACATATCCAATTTAAATTGACAAATTTGCAACAAACAAAAAATTGTACCAGAAACTATAAAATAGCACATATTTTGAATAGCGTTTGAAAGGTTTAACATTTATTTGTCTATGTATTAATTTTGTTCATTTCTAATTGCAATACAAAAGTTAATAACTACACTAATTACCTACCCCTAGTATAGCACATGTATTTTGTTTAAACTTATATACCGCTAAGTCTACTGGGAAGAGCTACCAGAATTATTAATTGTGGAATAAGATTCAGTTTTATTCGTAAAATAAAAAAATAATATGTATATTTGTCAATGATTGCGTTTGAGGGGGCACAATATTTACATGCTGAGAAATGCACTTTGCTTATATTTGCGTCAAGTTTACAATTAAAAAAAATATCAAATGGTGTTTATGAAATGAAATGATGTTTCTGTGTGATTAACTTTCATATTTACTGGTTTATTCTTTTGTGGTAAATTACATTCAATGCGTGTGAGAAAGTTTAGATCTTTCAGTCACATTTTATGGAATAAACATTGTTTTTACTTTCTTGCGGCTCAAAGGGGCCAAAAGAAAGTACTGCTTTGGCGAGAAATTATTTTTAAACTTTGGCAATGGTCAAGTCAAAACTGGGATTTGAAATTAGATACTCGCAATATGGTATCCTTGAATTGATTACGTTTTTTACTGAATATTTTGAATAAGTTTATGGCTGAAAATACACTGGATTATTTCAGGGATTATGGACTGAAATTTCAATAATCAGATGAGAAATTATCTGTCAAATACAATCAATGGATGTTGTCCAAAATTAACTACCAGAGTCATCTTGTAAAACATACCTTTGTCAACAGATAAACACTGTATTTTTATGATGGCAGATATCAGAGGTACCTTCAAACTTTAATGACATGCATAGATGTAACTGTAACTCTGTCGCCATTCCGCTAGGGGTGGCCAGAGCCTCCGCAGAAGACCAGTCGTAGTCTAGTGGTTAACGCTACCGACTAGTAATTAAACAGACAGTTTTATTCCCAGTGGAGCACAAAAATCATCAGTCAATTTTCAAAAATGCTTGTTTAAGAGATGAACAATGTATCTGCCTTTATCAAAGACCAGTCACAAAGGTTCATCCAGCCTTACAGTATCTGGGTGTTACTCGCAAAATTGGCGCTGACTAGCAACCAGCAAGCATGTAGAATTCTCTTGAGCTATAGTTTTATCTTCACTTGACTTTTAATAACTCAAGCGCTTTCGATGATGTTACCTCGTAAGAAGAAGATAGAATAAGAAAATAACTTTTCGTCCTCTCAGTGTTTGTTTGTCTTATGTCCATTAGATAGGAATAGGTAGGAATAAGGATAGGAAAAAATGGAGGCAACTCTGCAGAGGCTCTGGTCACCCCTAGCGGAATGGCGACAGAGTTACAGTTACAGAGGTAATTTCTTATGACCAATGTTTGTATGTGCACTGGACCAATGTGTCTTATGAAAACAGGAAATTTATTTAAAAAATATTTAAAGCAACTCTTACATTATTAGATTGTATAGAATGTGATTCTAAAGTCAAGGTCCTAGACTTCCTCCTCAAGATTCTAAGGTCTCTTTTAATCAGATGGTAGATAAGCCAAGCAAGCACTGGGGGAACGTTTAGTTATTAAGAGTTTAGATAGTTTAGAGTTTACTCTAAGCTCGTAAAATTGACAAAAGGGCTTGAGAAAGTTAAATACAAGTAAAGAATAAACTTTGCTTTTAATTTAAAAAATAATCTTCTCAATGTGAATACACAAACTCTAAAAGCATTTTTAAACTAGACGAATGCTGCCCGGATTGTTTATGGTTTGTCTATGGATTACCGGGTCAAAAATCTAGTAGCGTATGGGGATATATGCAAGCTTTCACACAGTCTGTCCAGTAATCCATAGATACACAATCTGGGCAGAATACGTCTAGTGTGAAAAGACTAAAACTTGTGTAGATTATTTATTTTGTTATCTATGCATGCCACTTGTACTCGAAGCGTTGAAGATGCGGGAAACATAAGTTGACCATTGTTAGGTTTAGGTTGGAATTACAGTAGTTTGACATATTTACAATAATAATAACTACACAGTTAAAAATTATTAATCGGATATTAGACGAACCGTTATAAGAGTAATAACTTAAATTATTCTTGAAGTTTCATTAGTGACGTAGCTAACGTCTTCAGGAGACATCCTCTCTGCACAACGACTAAAATCCGATTAATAAATTCTAACTGTGCAGTTGCTATTATTGTAAATTAGTTGACCAGCCGTTTAGTGTGTGAGATGTCTGCCTGTTGAGTGTGGTGATGTGGTGAGATGAGACGGTGCAGGCTGCGTCTAGGAGACCATGGGTCTGTGCCGGGTGCTGGGGGGGCTGGAGGCGCTGCTCTGGGGGTTGGCGAACAGGACGCCCTCGTAGGTGACGCCGTTCAGCTCCATGGACACCACCAGCTGCTGGTCACCACTCCTCGCGTCACCTGGAAATGTGAATCAGTGCGGTTAATGTATTGTGTATGTTTGCTATTAATGAATGAGTGCAGGACTTATATTTATATTTAATTATTGATTATTTACTATAACTAGAGGAAATGAAAGAAGTATGTTAGGACAGAAAGAAATGGCGGTTGATCTGGCGGCTAGGGTTTATTAAAGTGAAATTTTGACAATTATATATATTTTTTTTTTTTAAAACTGAACAATTTTAAAACTTAATTTAAATCGGATATTTAACAAACCGTTTAGAGAGAACTTACATCATTCTCGACGTTTCGTCAGCGACGTAGCCAACGTCTTCATAATTGTCAAAATGTCAAACGACCGTAATTCTAACTTAAACCTAACTAAAGTGAAATTTGTTTTATGTTTTAGTTTTTGATGTCCATATATATTATTATTTATTGATTTAAAAAATTAAATTTGTCATGTATGTTCCTTGACTTATAGGTTGGTATGCGGCTGACCACCCATGCTGTAAAAATGGTTCACTTTACCAATGTCACCCCTGTCTCAGGGAAGGACGGCAAGAGTTGCAGGGTGTATGTCCATTTGAGATTTGGTTTTTATGTTGTAGGTTCACATGAGGCATGTGCAAGCGCGAACTTGTACGTGTCTTGTTGTGAGAATGCATGTTATGTGAATCTCCAATGTAACATATCTTTGCAACTAAGATTAGATTAGATTAGATTAGATTTCAGAATATTTTGAATTAGCGAACGGTTGAGAATACACTGGATTATTTCAGGGATTGTGGGCTACAAATTCAATAATCAGATGAGAAATTCAAATACAATTGATGGATGCTGTTAAAAACGAACTACCAGAGTCATCTTGTGAAACATCATTTTTAAAGGAGATTTTGATTTGTAAGTTCACATGCAACATTTGTAAGCGTGAACTTACACGCGTCTATAGGCATGCATTTTATATGAATTTATAATCTATAATCTTTAATCTAAGTTGCAAGGATATATTCATTCAAAGCTCTCAGATGTATGCCCACAAACAACACGTGTAGTTCGCGCTTACAAATGCTGATTGTGTACTTACAAATAAAATCCAAACCTAAAATGAACATAAGCCCTGCAACTCTTGCAGACATTCCCTGAAATAGGGGTGACATTGGCAAAGTGAACCTTTTTTACAGTATGGGTGGTCAGCCTCATACCAACCTATAAGTCAAGGAATACGAGTAATAAATAACATTTAAGTATAAAAAAAAAAAAAAAAAACAACAAAATCTTAAAAATAAATCTATACAAAAAAAGTCAAAAATTTCTTATGCAAAAAATGTAGCAAACTAATAAACCAACATTACAAATCAGCATTGCAGATTAGCCGCCACTTTTTCCTGTCCTTGCATACTTCTTTCATTTCATCCAGAGTCATAACCTTTTTCATACAAGCTCTCCTTTTATTGTGACTCTGGATATCCCATTCACTCGCTATTTCGAAAATTTGGTCCATCCATACCTTTCTCGGTCTTCCTCTTCCACGACATCCATCAATTCTTGCAGCATACACTTTCTTCGTCAGTCTTTCCTCATTCATTCTCTCTAAATTTCAAATGTTAATATATCTTTGCATAGATACTAGATTTTCATATAGTTCAAGAGTCAACTCAGAACATCTGAGCTGAAATCTCTCCGCGCCATTGCTGCAAAAAAACTGAGAGACCGATTAGGAAACTCAGAAATGAGAAGTGTCTGCGATACTGAAGACATCATCAGATGATGTAGGAAGAGGAGACGGCTCTAGAGGGACCATGTAGACTGTGTGAGCGAAAGTAAGTTAACCTGAATCGTGACCTGGTCAGGGTCTATCAGGCCGACCACACAAAAGATGGAAGACCAGCTTTGTTTTTTATCCAGCTTTTTTTAAGGAATCCTGTACGGGAGACTCAAGGGGTCTATGACACTTGTTGTAGTGCCGCACAACACACATCTAGCTCTTATCCCAACAATCTACTAGCTGTTGTGTTGCTGGCTATTGATGACATTAGTAAGTCCCTTTTGGGGAGACTTTTGAATTAGAGGAAAAACCAAATGATAGAGAGATGTTGCAAGGAGACGGTCGGTTGTGTAGCTCCATTAAGTTATAACATAGAGGAGCAGAAACTAACTTGCTGCATTGAAAAATAGTATAGGACACATACTATTCCATACTCCAGGCTAGTCAAACGTTCTACGTTGTTCTTCTTTCAAATCCTATGTTTTCTTACTTTTTTTCATTTTGGGTTTAGACACCCAATTAAAACACACACCATAATGCCTTTTTCATTTAAAATCACAAGATTTCAAACGCTTGCAGCTATTTTCAGACTGGTTTGGGCAGACATTAATTCACAATGTTGCCAACTTTCTGGAAACATTTTTACATTCCCTGAGTTTTTTGTAAACATGGAAATGCAAGTGTGAATCTCTTTTTTATCTTCCTTTCGTTGACTTATAGGTTAGTATGTGGCTGACCACCCATGTGGCAGAAAATTGTTCACTTTGCCAATGTCACCCCTGTTTCAGAGAAGGTCAGCAAGAGTTGCAGGGTGTGTGTTCATTTGAGATTTGGGTTTTTATGTTGTAGGTTCACATGCAGCAAGTACAAGCGCAAACATGTATGTGTTTGCTTGTGAAAATGCACATAATGAGAATCTTTAATGTTACATATCTTTGCAACTTAGATTAGATTAGACTTAAGACCATTTTAATAATTTCTAGTCCACAGATATCATAAGTCAATGTGTAACTTACCTCGGCTGGTGATTTTGAAGTTAGCGCCCAGGCCGTTGGTGTGCTGCTGTGGGGGAGTGGGTGGGGGCTGCGGGGGCTGGGGGGGCCTCTTAGCGGGGGGCGGGGGCTCCCTCTCCGCCAGCTCCCTCTTCACGCACGGCGAGTGGGACACGGGGGACTCGCTGAGGTTCAGCGCCTCCCTGGACACAAACAGACTACTGCGTTTCAAACAAATGACTAATTAATCAAACACTTTCAAGGCTATTCTTAGACATTTTAGTCGTCCGTTGAGCCCACGCTTTGACAAACTAATGATGCATTTGTATGAAGTGATGGCAACAAGATGGCCGCAAGTGTTGCTGAAACAGCTGATTAGTCTTCATACAAATATTACCGAAATTCGGTAGGTAAGAATGACCGTGGTGATGAGACTTCCAGCCAAGGCATCATTAGTTTGATTAAAATGTCTAAGAATAGCATCGTATGACTTATAAATTGGATTGACCCCATGCTGTAAAAACTTGATTCACTTTTCGATGCCACTCTAGTTTCAGGGAAGGAGTTGCAAGGTTCATGTTTATGTTCAACGAAGCATTAGTCTCCACTTTTCTTTCACCATGTTTATTCACTTCACCCGGAGCAAAGAACTCCAAATCTGTGGGTGTATTTCGTGGAGCACTCAAATCCAATGAGTATGTAGGGGTTTAGGAGAGGAAAGTAGGTACCCGTCATTGAATTGCATTGTGTCCCCGTTCACATTCATGATGACACAATAGCAGACAACCACACTTACAGCGCCAGAGCTTCTGTTGTGATCATGAGTAGCGGAAGACTGCAAGCTAATCACGTGACGTCATCGGATACACACTGGAAATAAGTCATGACCATGGCACTTGATAGGAATTTTACCTCCTGAACCCTCTATACTCCTTGCTCAAGACACACCTTTTTAAAAAGCTTTATCCGTGAGAGTCTTTGATGTGTGGCACGCATACAGTGCTCTCTTATCATGTGTAATTTAAAATAGAATTGACCTGATATAAGCAAAAGGAAGGAGAAGAAAGAAATAATAGACCACAATCAAAATCTGAAAGAGCAATGACAAGCATCTGAAACCAACTGAAAGGAAGACCTCTAACATAAAACATTCATAACTCATCCTGATATTTCCCTGTGTAGTTGGATGTCTCCTTAAGGCTGCAGCGCATATGCCCAGCATCAGGTGCAGAGTGCTGGGAGTACATACCTCTGTGGTTCTGGCGGGGACTGGTTGTTGGTGGAGGTGGGGGGCGAGTGGGAGGAGCTGGAGTTGTAGAGGCTCCACAGCGTCAGGCGGGACATCTCCAGGGCGCTCAGGGCTGCGTCGCGCGGGGACACGGCGCCCGGCGGGGACTCTGAACCTGAAACGTTACAACAAAACATTACTTAGCCTGCCGAGTGTCGGATCGCGGATCGGCGCTGATAGTAATAACAATTTTTTTAATTTTTCTTTAGTTTTTACATGGCAATAAAATCTAAAATCGTAAATAATACTGCTATTGGATAAAACTACCTTCCAATTAACTCAAGTATTCATTTTCGTTAGTGAATCTTTATCTATATTTTCCGCAGTAGCTTTGTGAAAGATAGTTTTTATAAATCTAACAATAGATGTTCCTTGACTTATAGGTTGTTATGCGGCTGACCACCCATACTGTAAAAAATTGGTTCACTTTTCCAATGTCATCCCTGTTTCAGGGAAGGACGGCAAGAGTTGCAAGGCTTATGTTCATTTGAGATTGGGTTTTTATATTGTAGGTCCACATGCGGCATGTGTTAGCGCGAAATTATACATATGTGCTTGTGGGAATGCATTTAATATAAATCTTAAATGATATATATCTTTGCAGCTTAGATTAGATTAGAAAGATAGCTTTAATGAAGTGCACTTTGAACACTACTAGTTTTGAGAGTATTCAAAATTGTTTTCATTTACACCTGTACAGTTTTGACAAAAATCAAAATAGATTTTGTCATTCTAATTGTATATTTTCACCATTGGAGTGCTAAAGTAAAATTAATGAAAGTAAATTTGTCCCTATATCGACACATTGTTCTCAGATGGTTAAGCGAGCTCACAAAATTTGCATCGGAAGTTGGAAGAACAAAACTATTGCAGTTTTAATTGGTCAGGCTGTCACCTCTGCGGAAGTCCTTGGGCTGGAACATCTTCATGTACTCCATCATCTTGTGCTCCAGGTCGTGCTGCATGTGGTGCTGGGCGGCGGCCGCGTGGTGCAGCGCGGCCAGCCCCCTGCCCCCCATGCCGCCCCCGCCCCCCGTCACCAGGGACAGCGGAGACATCTGCTGGGAGAGCTGCTGCATGGATGAGGGCACGGGACTGCGCTGGACGGGGGCCTGCAAGAAGAGAAGCAACGTGTTAAACTCATATCAATTAACAGGATAAAGCTAACAATTAGTGTGAGAAATAAAAGCTGAGCCATGGCTGGGCATGTCTGGGCTGTCTAGCGCAGAATATGCTTCACCAAGCCTTATCAAGTTCCTTAAAAAGTCTTAAAGAACTTTGGTGATTTGAGTTTTGTAACAGGAATCTTTCGGGGCTATTCTTAGACATTTTAGTCGTTTGTTGAGCCCACGCTTTGACAAACTAATGATGCATTTGTATGAAGACCTGTAAATCCAAGATGGCCGCAAGTGAACAGCTGATTTGTCTCCATACAAATATTACCAATCTTCGGTAGGTAAGAATGATTGTGGTGGAGACTTCCAGCGCAGGCATCAATTGTTTGTCAAAGCGTGGGCTCAATCGATGACTAAAATGTCTAAGAATAGCCCCGTTTGAATTTATTTATAATATTGTAACAAATATGCAGAATATTGTGTAGTTGTGTATTTGTGTTTGATTTTTCTGTGTTGGTGTAATAATAAGTGTCTCTAGAAATAAATAGACGTTTAGGTGGGTAATTTATGGTAAAATTTGTATTTGACAATAATTTGTGTTTCTTCGAGATTAATTAAGTATTGAATCAAATGTTCTGGTAAAATCTAGCAAGATGGCAGGTAGCGCGTCACCATGCTTCGAGAATGATCTTTATTTTTAGTATAAATTAAGGACCGAAATTCCATATAGCTTCAGGAATCATTCAACCGTTGAACTATACTATGCAAATGTAACTCTGAACCGAAAGTGATTTCAATAAATAATAAATAAGAATGATCTTAATTATCTGTATAAATTAGGACCAAGAACCCTTGGAAGAGCAGATATAAATCAATTGTTGTGCCGTTCACATGTAAAACTCTGTCAGAACCGAAAGAGAATAAATAAATTGTGTAAAATAAGTAAACCACAGTTTTAATTAAATAGAACCCGCTAAAAAATATAACAATGTGTAAATGGTGTTACCATGTTTAGCTGGCTCTGCACCTGCTGCTCGAACTGTCCATAGGAGGACCGTCTCCCTTCCCTGCGGTTGCCATCAATGGCTGCCTGGAGCTCCGACGGGGTGGACAGATTCTTCTTGTCGCATTCATACGGATACAGGTACTTCATGTATCTGAAACATTGCACACAATAGCGTTAAAATCTGAACAATGAGAAGTAAAGTAAAAAGGAAAAAGAGGATTTTAAGATGGTATATCTTCACATATATTTTACAGTTTAGCAACTGTAACTCTGTCGCTATTCCGTTAGAAGTGGCCAGAGCTGCCTCCATTTCTTCCTATCTTTACATACCTATTTCAATTAATTTACAATCCATCACCTTTTTCACACATTTTCTTCTTTTTACACTCACGTATTAAGTATATCCTATATAATTTAATGTTTCATACTTAGAATATGAATCTGAGGGTGTCAGAGAAAAGTTGACTTATTGGTGTAACAAACTAAAACTATATATAATGCTGTGATCAAAAAGTTTAGTTAGGTGTCTTTTTAATATTTTAAAATCATTTTGAATCTGATGACAATCACAAAATGAGGTTCTGACATAGACAAAATTGTGTTGTCACCCAGCCGGGTTGCTAGGGAAAAGGTAAAAAAATACTTTGTCATAAGGACGGCAGTCCCATACAAGACTGACGTTTGCTCGCCGAGGAAAAAATCCAAATTAAAAAATGTTCGGACCTCATAATTTTCAGAAATTATGCAATTTTAAAAAGGACCTTTACTTTGGAGTGGTTCCTACCTCCAGATTTTTTATTAAAAATTGATGTTTTTTACCTGATGTATATTTATACTTAACAATCTGTGAAATTTACAGGGCAACAAATTGTAGCATATTTTTTAATTTCATCCAAATGATCAACAAGTTCCTACAAAAAGTTTATTGTTGCATTGCAAACTTTCTGACAGAGATCTTTCAAAATTTATAATTAATCAACTCACGAATGGATATTTTACTTGCTTAATTTAATTTAACGTCTTTATTTACATGATTAATACACCGAGAAGCCATGATTCAACATTTCATAAAGTTAATAGAAAATATTACATTTCGTATACCTCCAGTCTCCCTCATTGACGAAAAACTGTTTTCAGAGCGCAGAGCTACCAAGTACCTTTGTGACAATTTTAAATTTAGAACGAAATAATACCATAGGAAAAAAATATTTTTACACCTGCCAGTAATTTTACAAAATAATTTAACATAACCTTAAATTTTTACATGAATGTTTTCTATTAGGTAAACATTTTTTTAGGGTTATAGGTATTTATTTTACACAGTTGGCGTAAGGCAATGATGCCCACAAGTGAAATGACATAGGTAGATAAAATTGTGCCGTCACACGGACGTGTTGCTAAGGGAAAAACAAACCAATATTTTTTTATTTCTTGCTAAGAACCGCTCACCCCTTACATATTATGTGACGTTTGCTCGCCGAGAAAAAACTTCTTAGTTCAAATTTGTGTTTAGTCCACTGTAGCTCTAGACTTTAGGTATGACACAAAGATTATTTCAACAAAGAAATTTAAAATAACTATGTAAAATCTGCCCATTTTTAGTCCAATTTTTTTGCTACATTATCTCCCAAGAGTTCCTCTTGCAGATGAATATGTTGAAGAACAACGGACCCTTTATGGAACACGCTTTTACATATTTAAGCTGTACCTAGGTACGACGTTGTTCAATAATTCCTATTATGTTTTATTGAAGAAGAAGTTTATTGAAGTTTTTTTAACGAAGTGACAGGGTGAGGAATGATTTTGTAAGAGAAGAATGTGGTGTAAGGGAAAGTGTGAAAGTGAAGATTAAAAGAAGTATGTTAAGATGGTTCGGGCATTTGGAGAGAATGAGTGATGAAAGATTGACGAAGAAAGTATATGTTGCTAGAATAGATGGATGTCGTGGTAGAGGAAGACCGAGAAAAGTATGGAAGGATCAAATCTCTGAAATAGCGAATGAATGGGAAATCCAGAGTCATAATAAAAGGAGGACTTGTATGAAAAAGGTTATGACTCTGGATGAAATGAAAGAAGTATGCAAGGACAGGAAGAAGTGGCGGCTAATCTGCAATGCTGATTTTTAATGTTGGTTTATTGGCTTGCTACATTTTTTGCATAAGACATTTCTTTTTTTTTACTTTTTTTGTATAGATTTATTTTTAAGGTTTTGTTGTTTTCTTATACTTAAATGTTATTTTTTACTCGTATTCCTTGACTTATAGGTTGGTATGAGGCTGACCACCCATACTGTAAAAAATGGTTCACTTTGCCAATGTCACCCCTGTTTCAGGGAATGTCGGCAAGAGTTGCAGGGCTTATGTTCATTTGAGGTTTGGATTTTATTTGTAAGTACACAATCAGCATTTGTAAGCGCGAACTACACGTGTTTGTTTGTGGGCATACATCTGAGAGCTTTGAATGAATATATCCTTGCAACTTAGATTATAGATTATAGATTTTATTGCACTTGCGTTGAATCATTCAGCATACTTAGTAAAGACCTCATACTCGTGTTTCTGAATGAGCCGTTTCCTTTCAATCCCGCACAATAAAAACGTGCTAAAGAAATAAAACTAACATGTTTGTGTTGGAAACGTTTGATGAATAACGAGTATATATGTGCCTTTGAAATTTGCATACATTGTAGCGTTTAAGGCTGCGCCGTCACGTCAAATTTATCGATTCTCGCTTCGAGAATCGCGCATTCGCAGTTTATCGCGGATTTATTGTTCATTGTACGAAATTATTTTATTGTGTGTTCGCTTTCCAGCTCTGACTTATAACAATGGCGTCCCGGGGTGTAAATCGGCGGTCCGTTCGATAATAGGTTCCAATGTAGAACGACACATGACATAACGATACATGACAGAACGACACATGCCATAACGGCACAGCGACAAGACGACATATGACAGAACGACACAGAGACAAAACGACACATGAAGGAACGACACATGACAGTAGGTACGACACATGACAGGACGACATTAAGTGACAAAATATTACAGTGACAAAACGACACCATGACATAACGACACATCAGAGAACGACACAAGACAGTAAATCACATTAAAAAACATCACTATGACAAAATATCAAAAGAAAGTCGTTCTGTCATGTGCCGTTTATGGTATGTTCTGTTTTCGATATGTTTTCTTGTCATGTGATGTTTTGTCCTTATGTTGTTTTGTCATGGTGATTTATTTTCTGTGTTGTTTTGTCATAGTGATGTTTTATTATGGGATGTTCTGTCATGTGTCCTTCTGACACTGTGTTGTTATTTCATGTGTCGTTTTGTCACTGAGTCGTTTTGTAATGTGTCGTTCTATCATATGTCGTTTTGTCACTGAGTCGTTCTGTCATGTGTCGTTGTATCATGTGTCGTTCTGTCTTGTTCTGTTCTATTATGTATCGTTTTGTAATATGTCGTTCTGTCACTGTGTCGTTGTGTCACAGTGTCGTTTTTTCAAGTGTCGTTCTGTCATGTGTCGTTTGTCACTGTGTCGTTCTGTCATGCATCTTTCTGTCATCCGCCGTTCTATCACTAGGTCGCTTTGTCACTGTGCCGTTCTTACCTGTCACCGATAATATTGTCATAACTTGTAACTTGTAAAGTGCAACGTTGAGTGTTGTCGTTGCGGGGGAATTTGTTTTGCCGATTGAACACGATTTATTTATGTACTGCAGCTTGCAATGTTTCCTTCACGGAATCAATACACGAAGTCTATAATACAACATTCATGCTAAGTATCTACATTTTATTCTACAGGCCGTACAATGAACAGAGTCAGTTGAATTGGGAAAATAGTTGAAGGGACCATTAGAAAATCCAGTCCAACGATTTCACCAACAACTCTTTCATTTTATTTACCTTTTCTGTAGGTCGGCAAGAGTTGCAGGGTGTATGTCCCTGGGGGCCGTCCATAAATTACGTCATCGATTTTAGCCGATTTTCGACCCCCCCCCCCCCCCCCCTACAATCATCCTATAGTCATTATCTAATGACCCCTCCCCCCTCTTGCTGTAATATTGGATGAGCTTAATAATTAATAATGTTATATATCTTACATAATATTATGTATATTTTGTAAAAATTGGTATTTACAAGAACGACGTCACTTTTGGTACTCGTACGCCATTTGCCGTCATCCGCAGACCAGACTCCCCCCCCTTAATTCGAATGACGTAATATATGGACGGCCTCCTGTGAGATTTGTGTTTTTATATTGTAGGACCACATGCGGCATGTTTAAGCGCGAACTTGTGCATGTCTGTTTGTGAAAGTGCATAGTATAATGTGAATCTTTAATGTTACTTGTATTTTGCAACTTAGATTAGATTAAGTTGTATTAGTTTTGTTATTAAGTTGTTAGGGAGGCAGTGCGCACGTTCCTGGGGCAAAATAAAGTTATTTTTAGCTCGGATCCCCCTCTGTAGTTGGCGAAATGTGAAATGTCCGCCATCAACGTATAATCTGGAAATAACTTTTAATGCGCTCGGCGTACAAAGCTTGCAACTTAATAACTAAGTAATATGATTTGTAACGTTGTTGCAGTGCTGCCATTTGACGCGCGCGAATTATCACGCCATCTTGTTGTTCGGGTAGGTAAATACAATTTGAAATCGGAACGAAAAGTAAAGATTGATACCCTCATACCCTCACACAATGACACCCTCTAAGATTGATTCCGTTTCTACACCATTTAGTATTAATTTATCCACCTGATGATGCGAACGGATGTTTGCGAAACCGGTTGTGGTATTAATTAAATAAAATACTCACAGTAATCGAATGCAAAGTGGTTTTTCTTTTTATCTTCCAGTAAAGTTTGATGCTATGGGGTGTGATGTCTGTTTTTGTTGTATGGCACGCGAAGAGTGGAACCTATTTATTTTTGCAGGTGACAACGTCAGTTGAAATGGGGGTTGGTACCTACTCATTTCTTGTGAAGGATGAGTAAACTTTGCCGGTATTTTATTTTGGGGTTTGAAATAAACACCGAACCGGGAAATCATTTCTGACACCCTCGGTAAGATTCGAATCCGAGCTCTCGGCATGGAAGCTCTGAGCTATCGATTGGCGACATCTCTAAACTAATCGATAAAATGGATAAAAAAACCAATAGATTCCGTTCATGCATTCAAAATGAGGTTCGCACGAAAATTGGCAAAGACAAAATTGTGTTGTCACATGACCTGGTTGCTAGGGAAAAGGTAAACTGATATTTTCTTATTGGTTGCTAAGGCCCGTTGTCCCATACAATATACCTACGCACGGTCGCTGGAATGGTCGAGCGGATAAGGCGTTGGCACAATAATTAGTGTTATTGAAACAAGAGCAAGTTCGAGCCCCGTCATGTACCTACTCGGCGATAACTCTGACCCTGGTACAACAAATGTCATTGGGTTATTCTTAATTATTGATTCATCAAAAAATTTCAATATTATGTTAGCAAAATGGGTTGGTCTTCCCAAATCTAGATATTAAAAAAATAAGTACCTACTTATGGTGTTTGCCCGGTGAGAAAAAAGTTCTTAATTCAAATCAAAGTGTTAATCTCAAATACATCTTTGCAACTTAGATTATTTCTTGATAAATTACATAATTATACGGTCAGGTAGATGGACCATTTGACACTTCCTTCAATGTTGCCAACACAAAAGAAAAAACAACATAATAGACAATATTATTATCTAAATTATAAATTCAAGTGCCTTGTGAAATGAATACCGGGCCGCCATCTTGAATGGTCAGATTGTCATATTATATGAAACAATTAATAATAATTTTAACTTGTTGACTGCCACACGCGAGAGATTGCGTCAATGTAATCGAGATCGCTACGCCAGCGACGAAATATCTCGTCAATGACAGTACCTAAACTGCCTGGGATCGAACCCACCACCTTTCGATTAAGTCTGAGTCATTAGACTACTAACGGTTGATTTTTATTCCTAGGACATGTAGACTCAATGGGTGACGGTATTTATTTGAAGATAGCAAGTTATACAACATGGCGGCCCGTGAACAGCTGATCGGTGTTTTTGTGTATGGTACAGCAATCAGTATACAGGCCACAAATTCACTCGATGCATTAAATATGATTCCGTGGGAAATATGAAAGAGGAAAATAAAGATCGAGAAAACTATAGACTGATCAGATTAAAGACATTGTGAAAGAATAGGAAATACGGAGTGTATTCAAAATAAGTTAATGTGTGAAAAAGGTGAAATTGAAAAAGGTATGCAAGGCAACTTTTCAGAAGCTCTGGCCACCTCTTACGGAATGGAGACAGAATTACAATTAACCCTTTTTTGCACGGTCCAGTTTTGGTCCGGATCCGCGTGAAAAGGACTTTGGATATTCACACTAAATGCATTTTGCCCGATTTATTAACGTTTTTTCTATCCGATAGGTAGGTTAGTATGCGGCTAACCATCCATACCGTAAAAATATGGTTCACTTTGCCAATGTCACCCTTGTTTCAGGGAAGGTCGGCAAGAGTTGCAGGGTGTATAATAATAATGATAATAAATTAATAATGAGATTTGGGTTTTTATATTGTAGGTAAGTCCACATGCGGCATGTTTAAGCGCGAACTCATACGTGTCTACTTGTGAAATGCATATACTGTGAACCCCCAATGTTACATATCTTTACTACCTACTTAGATTAGGTATATTAGATGCCGGGTTGGAATTTTAGCTGGGTATTAAGCATTCGCACTTTTTAAAAGCTTTCGCAGTAATCAAACAAAATCAGACAAACCGGGCAAAATGCGTTGTATGTAAAATGGGTGTTAGGTACAGTATCATAGTGTGGCAGATAGTTCATAGTGTGGCAGAGAGAGGGTTAAAACATTTTCATATCTCAGCTCACGTGCCCGGATTCTCTTTACAAATTCATTACCTGCTATTCATCCCAGAGCTCTGGCGAGTGCCCAAATAGGCCAGCATCACCATTACTATCAGCATTGTACGGTACACATTAAATAAAGAGCAATTATGTATTTACTCTTCGACGCCAAGACAATGGACGAAATAATAAATCAAACAGTTTTTTTATTTATTTCAATATTTGTCAAAATCAATAGACAAACAAAGAGGCGAGGCGGTACTGTGTACGCTAGGGCAGCGATTCGCAAACTGTGTTTTATTTTGAGACACGTGAAATTGAAAGAATAATTTGAAAAAGGCACTGAGATATAAAATCACCACCTCAAAGGTTAAACTGAATAAGTGCTGATTTACTGATTTTTAGAAATCGTGGATAAAACACTTTATTCGGTGTAACTTCTCCTTGTCCGGTCGATAGCTCAGTTGGTAGTGTTTGCATTGTACCCCGTGAGCTCGGGTTCTTAATCCCACCGAGGAGGGTGTCAGAAATGATTTCCTATTTCGGTGTTTATTTCAAACCCCATAATAAAAATACCGGCAAGGTTTACTCAGCCTTCACAAGAAATGAGTACCAGCCCCCTCGGGAGCTGGGAAATCCCCACTTCAACTAAAGTGGTTGGCGTAAGGCCGGCCCCTTACCTGTAAAAATAAATAGGTTCAACTCGCCACATGCAACTCCTTCGGGGATAACGGGGCAAGAAGTTACACTATATGTGTAGCTTAGTTGCGTTGCGTTTTTTTTTACTTCTCCTAGTAAGTGAACTAATTATAAAAAGTGCTCATGAAAAACTTCTAAACTACGGGATTTTCACAGGTTTTTAGTGTTTTCTCTCGTTGAAAATCGGAAAAAATGCATTTAATTCAATGTTAGCGTTTTGTTAGATATTTGAAAATATAAATGATAAGCTATTTGTGCTCCGCCAGCTATCGAACCCAACCATTTACGAGTCCGAAGCTCTAACCATTAGACTACGTACCGGTCATGATACAGACATTATATATTATTTGTATCGACTATTATGTCGCTCTGTACGTACTGTTTTTAGCCCGGCTAGGTGACATCACAATTTCCAAACTTTAAATTATGCTGAGGACATTCGAAGTTGCTTGTGTTTGTGTAAAAGTAGTAAGGAGCAACCGAGAAAAGTGTGGAGTGATCAGATTGAGGTGATAGTGCAAGAATGGGACATACAAAGTGAGTGTAAAAGAAGAAAATGTATGAAAAAGGTGAATGAATTGAAATAGGTATGTAAGGATAGGAAGAAATGAAGGCAGCTCTGCAGAGGCTCTCGTCACCCCTAGTGGAATGGCGACAGAGCTACAGTTACAGTATCACATGGACACACAGTTTGGCAAGCACTGGAGTTGACTATAATGAAATTCCTCGTCTTTTATTGGCTGCGGAGCTGTCAGCTTTGTTCGCTAGATGGCGCTGCTTGTCGCTCACGGTGCCATAGACTACAGACGCTCGCTTCGTTCTTGTTTCGTCAAAACGCTTCATTAATTTTATCCGCTAACACTTCGGTCGGTACGTGACGCGACTGCCGATCACCACACAGTGAATGTACAATCTACACTTATAAAAATGAAACTCGTAAAAGCGATCTTTCCTGTACAAAGCGAGCGTAAAAGGAGAAAATGTATGAAAAAGGTGATGGATATGAATGAATTGAAAGAGGTATGTAAGGATAGGAAGAAATGGAGGCAGCTCTGCAGAGGCTCTGGCTACCACTAGCGGAATGGCGACAGAGTTACTTGTGCCTGGGGTGGAAGTCTCGACTACCGTCGATAGAGCTTACCGTATCTATTTGAAGACAGGACGGAACAAAACATGGTGGTGCCTGAACAGCTGATAAAACGGATCAGCTTTCGATAAGATTGTTGATGGCTGAGAGGGTGCACTGTAATTAGGGTAACCTGTTGTGCACCATTAAAAAAAAAAAAAAAAATTTGTCATGTTTTATTTTGTCCAATCTTCGTATAGATACGGCAAGATCTATCGACGGTTAAAATATGATCCTTTGAACACTCGAGGGTTGTTTTCAAAGATCTTTCACGTTTCACCTATGTATTCGATGGCTTTCTTCAGCGATGGGATTCTACGGGTACAACACTTTGGAGCCGTCCATAAATTGCGTCATCGATTTTGGCCGATTTTCGACCCCCCCCCCCCCCCCCCCCCCTTACAATCATCCTATAGTGTATAGTCATTATCTAATGACCCCCCCCCCCTCTTGCTGTAATAATGGATGAGCTTAATAATTAATAATGTTATATTACTTACATAATATTATGTATATTTTGTAGAAATTGGTATTTACAAGAACGACGTCACTTTTGGTACTCGTACATCATTTGCCATCATCCGCAGACTAGACCCCCCCCCCCCCCCCTTAATGCGAATGACGTAATATATGGACAGCCCCTTTTGTGGATCAATGCCAAAGCTTGATTTCGATCAAATAATGTAAAATGAATTCATGCCCAGACTGTGGTTTCGTTTGGGAACCTAGAGAGACTAGAAAATCCTACTCCAAATTAAAATGTTGCCGTAATACTGCCCCTCTTACCTGTGAAAATAAATGCGTTACAGATGCTTCAATTGCACGGTGTAACACTCCGGGCACTGCATGTATGTTCTTATAAGAAACAATACCCATATCTACAGATGCCAGCGTTGACAGTGATAGATCATGTAGAGTACTAAATTTGTGTGCCTAATTGGATCACGAGCCTAACGAAATGAATCAGTGTAACTGTAACTCCGTCACCATTACACTAGGGGTGTCCAGGACCTTTACTATGCTCTCTTTGCTTTAAAGTACATTAAAAACCATTACATTACGTTTACAGCAATACCCTGAGTACGAGATGCAAAACTTTAGTAAAGTTAAGTTTACGGAAAGTATTAATAAGTGGTTTCCCCCAAAATCTGCCGTTTTTGTTTGTTTGAACTTGATTTTCTTCATCACTGTAACTCTTTTGCTGAGACCATAAAGTGTAAGAAACAAAAACGGCAGATTTTGAGGAAAATCACTCTTTAATACTTACCGTAAACTTTACTTTACACAAGTTTTGCAACTCGTACTAAGGGTACAGGGTTATCTAAAAAAGAAGTTTGTTTGTTTGGCTTACTGCGTGAACGCAACGAATCCAATCGGTAGTTAATCCGTAGTTAAACGGTAATTAATCGGTATATTCACAGTTATAATAATTACACAGTTATTTTTTTTATTCGGATATTAGACGAACCGTTATAAGAGGACAGACAGTATTCTCGACATTTCGTTAGCGACGTAGCCAACAACGTCTTCAAGAGACACCCTCTCTGCACGACGAAAAAACAAGATTTTCTTGCTTATTTCATTTTGTGTTTGTGTCAAATTTTTAACCTCCAAATATATGAAACGTCAGATTCAAACGATTTTGTATGGATGAGATGCCAGCACCTCTGTCAGTCAGATTTGGAACTAATCTAATCTAATCTAATCTAATCTAAGCTGCAAAGATATATATCATTTAAGTTTTATATTAAATGCATTCCCACAAGCAGATATGTATAATTTCGCGCTAACACATGCCGCATGTGGACCTACAATATAAAACCCAATCTCAAATGAACATAAGCCTTGCAACTCTTGCCGTCCTTCCCTGAAACAGGGGTGACATTGGCAAAGTGAAACATTTTTTACAGTATGGGTGGTCAGCCGCATAACAACCTATAAGTCAAGGAACTAATCCGGCGATATGACAACATTTGAATTTCCGGTTTTCTAAATTTTCGGATCTCATTGTTGATGGAAGCAATTCCAAAAACGTTTTTAAATAAATACTTTATGAGGAATTATAAAAATAAAATAAAAACACAATTTTATTTTCTACTAAATACTTTATCACGAAATGTTAACATTAAAAACTTGGCCAATCTAATTATTTATAATCGTGACTCACATGATTCATAGGTCATAAAGACGTTGAGCAATAAAGGTACCTACAAACTAAGTAATTCAATTATTTTTTGCGGTGAGTTTAGCAAACGATCTGATGCCAAGAACAATTAAAAGTGTTGCCTTTGCATTCTACAGTGTCACACACACACGATATACACAATTAAATATCATTAATTTATGGTCCAAGTTACGAGATCGTTAACTATGTATAAATGTGCAACCATTTACCTAAATCATGTCGAGATCCTGATTTTCATGATGACAGTAAACAGTGAAATAATGCGAGAATCGAAAGCAGGGATATCAAGATGAAAGAGTTGAAAATTAAGTCTGACAAGACATTTGCCGACAGTGCACTAACCACTCTTAGCGTACCATGCAGAAAAAGGAGGACATTGCAGGACCAACACCTTCTCTCAGGGTCAGTCTCCCCTCCACTGACCCACGCCCTGTATATCCATCCTATGCGGGGATGTGTCACAGGACTCGCATGCAAAAGTTATGTGAGATGCGAGTGGCAGAAGGCCCTCCCGTGAAGCTACACCTTCCCGAGTGTTTACACAAAGCAAAGGAGGCTCAGAAATCGAGAAGGCTCAGAAGATTATAGCCGTGAGGGTTTAGGGCTCGAGGATTTTAAATTTACAAATTTGGGCTTGAGGATTTTAAATTTACAAATTTGGGCTCGAGGATTTTAAATTTACAAATTTTGGAGAGGACCGTCCACTTGGAATCAGCTGTCCCGAGAAGAGCGCGCCAAGGAAGGAATTAAGAGCTTCAAGAGGGGAATGAAGACCCACTTCTTCACCGCCGCGTCAAGACTGAAAGCGCCCTTGCAGGGACAGTAGTCACGAAACGGCGCTTTATAAATCATCATCATCAAAAAGCGACAATGCGGTCTGAACATTTGACATAGATAAAAAGATGTGTCGTCACACGGTCGAATTGTTCGTCCGAAGGATAACTAATAATGTGTTATTGGTTGCTGGCCCGCCAAGAAAAATATTTTTTCTACTCCCATTTGGTAATTTACTAAATATGTGATTCAAAAAATATTAATAAATAATTTTTAGAACACTTCAATGAAAAAACTTTGTTTTTATCCACTGTGAGTATTTATTTTTTGAAAAAACGTTTTCGGAGATCATTCTCCATCTTCAGTTTCTTATATACTAAACTTAAAACTAATAACAATACTCACAGTGGATAAAAACAAAGTTTTTTCATTGAAGTGTTCTAAAAATTATTTATTAATATTTTTTGAATCACATATTTAAAATGGAATTCCACAATGTTTCACCAAAACAATTTGAAAAGTAATTTACCAATTACAAAACGGCTAACGCAATCACAATGCCATACATTTCTACACCCGTTGCATAATGTTACATTATGCAACCGGTAACCGTGTTAAAATGAACATGTGCGCATGCGCATTGTCAGAATTGGAACCATTTTTTGATTTCAAATGTCAACCTTGTTTGGGGGTATGAAGACCTGTCAATCCAAGATGGCCGCAAGCGATCAGCTGATTAGGCTTCATACAATATTAGTGATATTCGGTAGGTAGGAATTACCGTGGTGATGAGACTTTCAGCCCTGTTCAGATGAAAATAAATAAGTATATTTTATGTGTAGAGTCAAATAAAAATTGTTAATAGTGCTAAAATTTATCGAATTTATTTATCGGATTGCTCCAAATAAAGCTTTCCTTTTTTCAATGGAAAATAAAAGGCTTGAAAGGAAAACAATACAAAAAATTTCACCGCAAAAAATAAACAAACTCAAAAAGTTACTTGGTTAATAGGTGAGTATGAGGTTGATCACCTATGCTGTACAAATTTGGTTCACCTGCCAATACAACTGCAGGGCATATGTTTATTTGAGTTTTGGGTTTGAATGTTTAAGCTTATATGCAGGATGTAAAAGCGCGACCTTATACATATGTGTCGGCTTGTGGGCATGAATTCAATATGAAACCTAAATATAATTTCTTTTTACAACTTAGGTTAGATTAGATAATCGAAGGGAATGATAAATCACACGTTTTGACAAAGGTAAGGTTTTAATTACTTCAAATGGACGAGTACATTATAATGACTATTATTCACTATTTTGTTAATTCTCTCATGGTCGTAGAAAAAGTATTGTATGCCACTGCACGTAATTAGTCTTTGTAACACTCGTGCTTTCTATTGTGCCATTCGGCTGCACCTCATGGCACAAACTAGCACTCGTGTTAAAAAGACTATCATTACTTGGCAGTGGCATAAATAACTATTTGGTAACGTCGTGTCATAAAAGTTCTGTTGTAAAACAACTACTGTAATAACAAACTTTAAAAACGTTTTTCTAAAAAGACCTATTTTTAAGTCCATCTAGCGGCGAAAAACAAAACTAAATATGGTACTCGTTTGAATGTAATGGAGTGTTATCTATACAGATGTAAATTAATGTCTATGCAAATTGGTAAGATCGTTTCTTTTGAAATAAACGCTAGACGTCAAATATATTAAATAAATTATGACGTTCAAAATTGATTTGGATTATCCGACAGCCTTATCCCAGTTGTTTCATCTATTCAAAACGATGTTAGGTAGGTAGAAAAAATATTATTTATCACCTCGTGGAACGTGCACAGAACGCTTGAGTTGGAAAAAAAAACATCGGATTCGAAATTTCAAATTCAGAATGCGATTCGAATGTAATCTGTCAACGGCATTGAATACAACGTTCATTATGTCAACACGACAAGCTCTTCACTTCGTTTACTATTAAATTCAAACATATTATCGCAATTTGTACAACACACCGGCGTACTATTAAATTAACATATTTAAAGAATAACTTTTAGGTATTTGTAACATTTTAAAATGGCGGAAACTGCCGCGGCGTATTGTATCACAGCGTCTCATTGTCAATTTGCGGGTTTACAGTTTTCGAAAATCATCATTATCTTAATAAATTGTTTGTTTGACCCGGAGAGATCTTTTTTTTTGTGTTTTTAAAAGTTCAAACGGTTAAAATGGCAACGAAATGCCGTTCCATTATTTTTAATTAAGTGTTGCAATGTTTGTATAAAAATAATTAACTTTCTTATTAAACACAATCGACATGTTTCGAGTGGGCCGGTCAACGTTCCGATTATGAATGTCGACAATCTGCCAATGTCAAAATGGAATAATTTTGTTGATTTTGACGTATCAATGACGGATATTTATTGTTGGCAATGTTATAAACTTGTCAAAGTTACCTACTATAATGTCTGTATGATCTTAAATTTAAATTGCAAAGATTTATTAACACTTAAGTTTCATAAGTGATTAATTAAAAAATCTAAATAATTGTAACTACATATTTGGTTACGTTGCGAGTAGAATTTTAATTTATAGACTGATTTCGTAAACAATGTTAACATCATCAGGTACAAAATATTACTTGAAAAAAAACATAAAATTAGTAGGTAGGTACATCTTTTATCTAAGCGCTAAGAGAAGTGGGTAAAGTGGATGAGTGAGAAAGTGTATCAGTTAGAGAAATTGATAGAAATTAAAATTCTGTACCTAAATCCCTAACTAAAACATTTTTCGGGGCCTAATCCATCTCCCCTCTTGACCTAATTATCAAGAAATCAAACTAATAATATTTTTTTCACAGCTAGTCCCAAATGTTTTTCAGTCCTCTTTCTTTTATATCTCAAGAATCCAAAAACGCAACATTGTTTTCGAAGGTTTGTAATCTCGGAATTAATGATAGTGGCTTAAAAATATTCGTTACGGCTTCAATAATAATTATCTTCGCATTTGTAATTGCCGCTAATGAACATAACGCCTTTGTTAGTCCATTTGTAAATAGAAAAGCCTCCATAAACAATCGCGCGTGTCACAATGACGCCATCTTGATTTTCTCTCTCGCCCGAAATGTCAACGTGTCTATGGTATCGCCTGATGGTAGATCATAAGAGGCGGTCATTTTTATCTGAGATATTGTATGTACCTACTACCTAGTACCTACTCAGAAAAATTTGGCTAAAATACAACTTTTGTAATTCTTTCGTGTCAATCATTTTTTGTTGTTCTTATCGTCATGTTCACAACAGTTTTTTTATGACCAACGTTTATTTTTTATGTAAAAAAGACAGACAAACAACGAATAAAATGCATAGGAAAGCATTTTTAGTGCATTGGGGCTTGGATAGTTTGTGTCCAGAATTATTATAGACACGAGTATCTAGATACCTACATATATAAATAAACAATGAATTTTGACATGGTTTTGGAACAAAAAATATTGACTTCACACAAATACGTTGTTTTTACCCGTTACCTGTAAAAATAACTACGTTCAACTCGCCACATTCGACCCCTTCGGGGATAACGCGGCAAGAAGTTACACTATATGTGTAGCTTAGTTGCGTTACATCGAGACCTGTGACGTCACCCTGTCGATATAAATTTGTTAATGTTCCGACTCCGTTTGGTATCCACATTTTTAGATCCAGTTCGCCGTTGGTGCACCGTTAAAATTTTAATACGACCACATCGTATTTTTGTCTCTCCCGATATAATATTGTTTAATAATAGGTCCAGACATCGTCTCGACAATAACGATGATATACAATCTAGGTAATAAAATAAAATACGTCTCTTCAGCCGCACAAATGACAATCTGGATGTGGCTAGGAAACCATATTCATCAAAGTCCAAAGAAAAACCATAGAGATTGTCTGTGGTCCCCTCTCGGCTGTCAACTGTCAACTGTCACAAATGCGCGCGCCGTCAAACTCAAGACTCAATGGACGACAAAATTATAAATAACTACACAATAAACGACGCGGCCGTGATATCTTTTTTTTATGCTTTTCTTTATTTATGAAATAAATTAATGACATTAAATAATGGCTACCACTCGTATAAAAGAACGCAGCCGTGTTCCATTTTTGAATGTGTCGTATTGCCGTGTTCCGTGATATGCGTCGCATTGAAATCAGAAAGCGCAGCTATTCAATACAGTTAGGTACAAAATATATTAAGTGAATAATCATTAAATTAGTATGAAAAGTTTAATTATAATAAAAGGTAAATGACAAAAAAATATATATTAATGAATATTTAATTTATTACGGATATATTTCTTTTTTTACCTATGAAAACCTATCGTTTTATATATTTTTCCTTGTTTTGCTTTTGTTAAAAAAAATCAATAGTGTTTGAATTTTATAAAAATTTAAAAGGGATATTTTTCTGAACTAGGGAAATTCGTTATTTTTGGAAGCAACCTCATATGGAGACTTTTTTGTTGAGTGATAGAAAAGGAAGAACTTTTTTTTGTTTTTTTTTTTCTGTAAGTAATAAGACTGGAAACTTTTATCATTTACGAGTGTGTACTTGAAATGAATGTGAATGCATCCATAAACAAAGAAACAATGACATTGGTGGATTGAAAGCGCGCCATTTTGAGGTTAAGATCAGCGCAGATATTTTCGAAACCGCAAAAACATGTCCGAGCGTCCAAGATGGCGGACGCTAGCGCTGTTTATGGATTGATTAAATGTTGACGACCACTGGCCGACCGCAAGTTATTATTACTCGTATATATAATTTTGAATAAGTCTCAGTGCCCCGAGAATAAAACATCGACGTTTGAATTCAATCCTTGTGTTTTGTCATAAATGTATGGTAAGTAAACCATTTTAAATCAATATTTTTAATTTGACCTTGAAACACAAGATCCATCCATGATTATATTGTACAAGAACAGTTTTTTACGATTGATATCTGGTTTTCCTGAAATAAAAAAAACTCATGTTAATGCCTACTCGCGGCTGAAATGCTGTGCACGTCCCTGAACACAGGTTATAATTTTCTCGTAATTTCCATACATTTGTCACTTAAGAAAAACCAGATTGCTGTCTACTAAGCTACACATATAGTGCAACTTCTTGCCGCGTTATTTCCGAAGGGATCGTATGTGGTGAGTGGAACTTATTTATTTTTACAGGTAAGGGGGCTGGCCTTACGCCAACCACCTCATTTGAAGTGGGGGTTTCTCAGCTCCCGTCGGGGCTGGTACCTACTCATTTCTTGTGAGGCTGAGTTAACCTAGCCGGTATTTTATTTTGGGTTTGAAATAAACAACGAAACGGGATTTCTGACACCCTCGTTGGGATTCGAACCCGAGCTCTCGGCATGTAATGCAAGCACTTTAACAACTGAGCTATCGACCGGACAGTTGAAAAAATTATATAGATTGCCGCATCTGGTTCTTTGCGAGATTAACTATAAAAAAAATAAAACAAAATGGCAGGAGAGGATTGAAGTTTACGAGTTGATGGGTTGGGAGAAACACAAGTCTGGAGCGCGCGCTTTTATCGATGCTAATTTTAATAATAACAAGGGCGGCGGCATTTAGGGGAGGGAGGGATATTAATCATGTCGGTGGCGGCTAAACTGAAAGGGCAAAGAGTACTTGCGCTGCGAAAAGAAAAACATTCAATGTTTGATAGCGCTTTTGAAGAGCGTTTTATACCCTAAACATGTCGTTTTTGTTTCTAAAATTTTATGATCCTAGTAAAAGACTGACAGTGATGAAAAAAAAACTAAATAATAAAGGTTTAAAAAAATGTAAGTATATAGGTAACTTAAAGATTATCACCACAAAAAAAGTTTAAAATAATTATTTAGGTCTGCCACTGCCTAGTAATGATAGCCTTTGTAACACGAGTACTAGTTTGTGCCGAATGGCAATGTGAATAGTTTTTTGAGAAAAAACTGTTTTCAAGAAATTTCAGTCAGTGGTTTCATGTTTTTAATCAATAAGACCGACTGTGTCTGTTTATCTACTACATCTATCTATAATCTATTGACAATTAAGGCTCACATTTAAATGCACGCCCACAAGCAGGCACATGTTAGTTCGCGCTTACACAAGCTGCATGTGTACATACAAAATAAACCAGACCTCACACGAAATTTGTAATTCCTGTCGTCTTCCCTGAAACCAGGGTGGAATGGGAAACAGTGAACCCATTTTTTACAGCATGTGGGGTCAGCTTCATACCAACCTATTGGTCAAGGAACTATGAGACTCTAGAGTATTCTTCGTCATTGTTTTAAGTTTCTCTAAATCAGGGGTGCCCATACTTTTTCTTGAGGAGATCGACCTAGCAAAAATTAATGAATAGGAGATCGACATTTTAACTGTTTAGCCCACCAAATATAACTCATAATTCATAATGTATAAATATTTATTAAGAAAAAAATGAACATGAGTAAAACTACATTTACCTAGTGCAAAATGTCAAATCAGTTTTAAGGTCGATCATTGAAATTTTAGCTATCTTCGGCGATCGACCTTAAAACCTCCCGTGATCGACCGTATGGGCACCTCTACTCTTAATGATAGGTTATCTTTATTCAAGAGAGTATTCTGTGATGGACTGGCATTAAAAATAATGCAATTAAGTTTTTCGATCACTATCAGTTTTTACAAAATGCAAACTGGACAGCGGCGTCCGAGGAGAGACGGAGTTTGAGGCATAGGTGGAGGGAGGCCAAGTCTCGAATTGGGATAAGAAGAAGAAGAAGATATTTTTACGATTTAATTTATAATTCCCCTTGCAGCTTTCAGTGGCGGCCATTGATTTACTGCCCGACCGACCGCACACAATATCATCCAGACAACGGCCTGTCACTCAAGGGATATGAAATTATCATTATTACAACTAAGATAGTGAATCAGAATACTGAAACTCTGTCGGCATTATGCTAGGGGTGGCCAGGGCCTCTGCGGAGTTACTTTTTTTCCTATCCTTAACCCAACCCTCCAAAAATCACCCATTGACCAACTCGCAACTCGTAATAATTGCAACTCGCATGGGTTAAAAAAAAAACTCCCGTGAACTGTTCTTCAGTTTTATTTTTATTTTCACTGTTAATCAGTTTAACTCAGTTTTATTTTCACTGGGAATATTATCAATGGTATAAATAACTGGCAAAATGATACTTTCAGATAAAGAAAAGCACACTCGCAACCAAACAAAAGTCACTCGCAATTTGCGAGCTAGCGAGTAGAATTTTGGAGGGTTGCCTTAACCATCTCAAAGGCGACATGACATATTTTCTTTAGGTTCTTTCTGAAGGTGACGATGGGATAATGCATTTGCAGGTCGATGGTAGCTTGTTCAATTCCAGGCAACTGGTCCAACCACCTTAAAGCTGCTGTCAGTGAATTTCGAAGTGTTCAACCTTGTTGACAGCAGAAGAGGTAGAGCGCAGTGGTCGTCTGCAAACATTGTCGGCAAGACATGCGGATGGCCCTTCAATGCCCTGTGGACTGTGAGACACAGTTTAAATTCGACCTTCTCTCGAACCCTCAGCCAGTATAGCTCTCTCAGCAATTCCGAAATATTACAGCACTTTCCCTGTCTGAAAATTGTCCTGGCAGCAGCATTATGTCCATCAAAAGGCGAAAACTCGTATATTTCAGCCACATAATGAGAAATGAAAAGTATTCACTCTGCATCTCTTCATACAGGGAAGAAGGACATCTTGATTGAAGAACCTGAAGTTGTTTGGATTAAAGAAGCACAAGATCCATCTTTCGTGCCGCAGAATCGAAGGCGCAAATCGCTATGGTGATCGCTAATTTATCGATTGATAATAAACGATATGTATAAAGAGCCAGATGTGATCAGCTCCATCAAAGTGGGGCGCTTGAGATGGGCTGGTCACATAATCAGAATGTACGACAACAACCCTACAAAACGCCTCACACTCTCAGTATCACAGGGACGTAGAAGATCAGGAAGGCCCGAAATGCGATGGATGGACAACGTCGACCGGATACGTCTGTGATGCAAGTGAAAAATTGGAGAACGAGAACAACGAACCGCCAAAAATGGAAGAACCTCCTGGATTCAGCCAAGGTCCACCCAGGGCTGTCGAGCTTAGGATGATGATCGCTTATCTTCATTGCAGAGGCACAGGAAGAAGATTGAGAGGAAGTAAAGTAGGTAAACACTTACTGTGTCCTGAGAGTGAAGGCAGCTGACGTGATGCTGGAGGGGAGGTGGAGCCCCTTGATGATCTCCTGCCACAGTTTCTTGTTGATGACGTCCACTAGCCCACCGCGCGCTATCACCAGGTTGTACAGCTCAAATAGATCCAGCACGGACTTCGCCATGATGGGCAGACGGTTGATCGGGGTTCCTGGAACAAGAGACATGCCAATTGATCAAGATTATCTAACTAGGGTAGCCTGGGGTGGAAGTCTCATCACCACGGTAATTTTAACCTACCGAATATTTGTTTGAAGACCTGTCAATCCAAGATGGACGCAAGTGAACAGCTGATTAGTCTTCATATAAATATTATCAAGATTCGGTAGGTAAGAATTACCATGGTGATGAGACTTCCACATATTATATTGCGTAGTGTGAGATGAGCGTGCTTTTGCAGTGGCGGCTCCAATAAATGCAACTAAATGCCATCTGTGGCTCGAGAGATGGCCGACAACATTCACTTCAAGAAAAGTCTCAAGAACGATCAGTACCCTTAGTACGGTCGATAGCTCAGGTGGTAGAGTGCTTGCATTCCATGCCGAAAGCTCGGGTTCGAATCCCACCGAGGGTGTCAGAAATGATTTCCCGTTTCGGTGTTTAATTCAAACCCCAAAATAAAATACCGGCAAGGTTTAAAACCTCCACTTCAACTGAAGTGGTTGGCGTAAGGCCGGCCCCCTTACCTGTAAAAATAAATAGGTTCAACTCGCCACATGCGATATATCCCCTTCGGGGATAACGCGGCAAGAAGTTACACTATATGTGTAGCTTAGTTGCGTTTGCGTTTGCGTTTGCGAGTACGAGTTGCAAAACTTGAGTAATGTAAAGTTTACGGCAATTATTAACGAGTGATTTCCCCCAAAATCTGCCGTTTTTGTTTGTTTGAACTTGATTTTCTTCATCACTGTGGGTACTCTTTTGCTAAGACCATAAAGTGTTATAAAGTTAAGCAACATTGGGCGCGGACAGTACTTGGATGGGTAACCGCTCAGGTACACCGCGTGTCGTTGGCATCTTGGACCGGTCCGTAGTCCGTAGTGGCAACACTTCGGACTCGTAAATGGAGGGTTCTGGATTCGGATCCCGGCGGAGCACAAAAATATACCATTTATATTTTGAATGTGCTCTTCGCTGGGTTGAAAAATTCATAAACCTTTACCAATGACCGGTCACCAAAGGTCCATCCAGCCTTACAGCAACTGGGTCTTGCTTGAGTATTGGCGCTTTGTAGCGACGACCAAGCTCGTACACCTCTGCGGCACTACAACAAGTGTCATAGACCCCTAGAGTCTTTAGAATCTAGGGAGTCTCCCGCACAGGATTTCTTAAAAAAAGTGTAAGAAACAAAAACGGCAGATTTTGGGAAAAGTTACTCTTTAATATTTTCCGTAAACTTTACTTTTCTCAAGTTATGCAACTCGTACTAAGGGTACTGTTTACTGAATCCTTTGCGGTGTCCGTATACAGCCTCTACAGATGTGTATTCCATGCCAATTGCACCCCTGTCTCAGGGAAGGTCTATGTTAATTTAATGTTTGGATTTTAATTATTAGTAAATACATATGCAGCATTTGAAAGCGCGAACTCATAAAATTATATTGTAATGGCTTAAGTAGAGACTAAATTTGTACATTGCACTTGTCTGATGAAAACCTTGGATTGTTTAGAGTCAGATACAAATTGTGTCTTTCGGTCTAAAAAGCGCAGCCTAGATGTCCGGAGTCCAGAGTAACTGACAGTCATTGGGGATATCGGTGGACAAACTCTCCGATCATCAGACTCGAACAAGACGCTGTAGCTGTAGCTCCTTCACCGTTCCGCTAGGGGTGACCGGAGCCTCTGAAGAGTTGCCTCCATTTCTTGCCTGTCTCGCATCCAGATACCGAATAGAACGGTTAGAACAACTTGGATTGTTTAGATATAAAGGCACATTTTATGTAATAGGAGTGCGCCCACGTGACCGGCAATCATTAATGGCAGATTTGGCGGGAGGCCAGCGCATTGTTTCAGATGTCAGCTGATGATGGAGCCGCCATTTTTAATGTGTCCACTCTGTTTACACGAGGATGGCGATACATTCGTCATCCGATGACAACGATGATGTACGCAATGATGGATGCCGGCCCGGCGGGGCGACGCTAATGTGTTCTATAATTGTCTGATACCGATGTCAAATCAAAAAGTAAATCCACTCTAGATTACACAACAGGCTACGCTTCTGAGCTTCACAGATCGTCACCTTAAAGGTAAAACTGAAGAAGTATTGATTCACTAATTTGAAAAATCGTGGATTAAACATTTCATTGGGGATAACTTCTCATGATAAGTAAACTTATTATAAGCAAGTGCTCATGAAAAACTTCTAAGCTGCAGGATTATCACACTTTTGTTGTGTTTTCTCTCGTACAAAATAGGAAAAAAGTGCGTTTATCTGAGAAACCCATGTCAGCCTAATCCGTCACTTATATACTTGCCGGATTTTTTCCCGAAGAGTTCGCATGTGGCGAGTGGAACCTATGTATTTTTACAGCTAAGGGTGCCTGTCTTACACCAACTACTTCAGTTGAAGTGGGAGTTTCCCAGCTTCCGAGGGGGCAGGTTCTCATTTCGTGAGAGAATGTGTAAACCTAGCCGGAATTTTATTTTGGGTTTGAAATTACCACCGAAACACGAAATCATTAATGAATCGCCGCTTCCTTTTAGCATCTCAAAACAAAGGCAACACAACATACAACACAACACTACGCGGCTAACAGCCCTGCTACAAAGGATCAGGATTGCTACCGTCGCATCAGCAAAACCTCTGCGGCACTAGACATATATGTTTACTGAAATCTAGAGTCTCCCGCACAGGATTTCTTAAAAATGTCAATGTCACACACATACACACACACACACACACACCCACAACCAGACACACACACACACAGATACACACACACACACACACACACACACACCGTACACTACGCTTGGTCACACTTGGTCACATGGAACCAATTTACAAAAGCGCGCACTCAGCACGCCCCAACATTTTAAAATTGTTTATTTTATTCACCTTTCTTATAGCAAACAATGAAACAATCATTGATTTATTTTTTTATACTAACCTTGGTTAAGTTTTGTCAAGCCAACCCTATTTCAGGCATAATGTAAAGGCGTCATGTCAATCAAATTCGATCTGTATTTAAATAAATTATAATGAAAACTCAACTGAAAATGTATTGTTTTTCTCGGTGGACAAACGTCACACTTCTAGGTGACGAATGTCCTTGGCAACCGATATGGGGCCGTCCATATATTACGTCATTCGAATCAAGGGGGGGGGGAGTCTGGTCTGCGGATGATGGCAAATGACGAACGAGTACCAAAAGTGATGTCGTTCTTGTAAATACCAATTTCTACAAGATATACATAGTATTATGTAAGATATATAACATTTTTAATTATAAAGCTCATCCATTATTACAGCAAGAGGGGGGAGGGGTCATTAGATAATGACTTTAGGATGATTGTAGGGGGGGGGGTCGAAAATCGGCAAAAATCGATGACGTAATTTATGGACGGCCCCTAACAAAATACTTTTCTGCCTTCTACGTAGCAACCCGGCTGTGTGATGTCACATTTTTTTGTCAACAGTATTTTTTTCCATTGTCCTTTTTAATTGATTAATAATCTATAATTTATAATCTAAGTTGCAAGGATATATTCATTTAAAGCTCTCAGATGTATGCCCACAAACCAACAAGTGTAGTTCGCGCTTACAAATGCTGAATGTGCACTTACAAATAAAATCCAAACCTCAAATGAACATAAGACCCACAACTTTTGCCGACCTTCCCTGAAACAGGGGTGACATTGGCAAAGTGAACCATTTTTTACAGTATGGGTGGTCAGCCTCATACCAACCTATAAGTCAAGGAATATGAATAATAAATTACATTTAAATATAAAAAAGAACAAAACCTTACAAAGAAATCTATACAAAAAAAGTCAAAAATTTCCTATGCAAAAAATGTAGCAAATGAATACACCAACATTAGAAATCAACATTGCAGATTAGCCGCCACTTCTTCCTGTCCTTGCATACTTCTTTCATTTCATCCAGAGTCATAACCTTTTTCATACAAGTCCTCCTTTTATTATGACTCTGGATATCCCATTCATTCGCTATTTCAGAGATTTGATCCTTCCATACTTTTCTCGGTCTTCCTCTACCACGACATCCATCTATTCTAGCAACATATACTTTCTTCGTCAATCTTTCATCACTCATTCTCTCCAAATGCCCGAACCATCTTAACATACTTCTTTTAATCTTCACTTTCACACTTTACCTTACACCACATTCTTCTCTTACAAAATCATTCCTCACCCTGTCACTTCGTTTTTTCCCAATCATACTTCTTAGATAGTCCATTTCTACTGTATGGACTTTACTAATTTCCCTTTCACTCACCGTCCAGGCTTCACTTCCATACATCAAGGTTGGCACTAGTATACCACCGTGCACCGCCAATCTAACATTTTTTGAGAGATTTTGGTTCCTGGCGATGCAAGCGGTCGCACCCAGTACACACCTGCCTTTCATTATTCTTCTTTCAAATTCACCGGCCATTCTTCCATCTTTTTCAAACTTACTTCCCAAATATACAAACTCATTTACAACATCAACATTCATTCCATTAATTTTAAATTCATAATTCATATTTTCATCATCTCTTTCAAAAATCAAAACTTTCGTCTTTCTTGCATTCAACTTCAAATTATTACCTTTCAAAGCTTCGTTCAATCTAGAGAGCATCATTTGCAATTCCACTGCTGAATCAGATACAAGGACTGCATCATCCGCATACAGTAGAACGCTTACTTTGCTCTCTCCTATCATTAATCCACAATCATCAAGTCTAGCATCTCGAACACACTTGTCCATGACTTTGTTAAATAGCCATGGGCTCATCACACATCCTTGCCTTACACCCTTAAAAACTTCAAACCATTCACTATACTCACCATCAATACGAATGCAGGCCATACTATTCTCATAGTTCGCATGCACCGCATTGAGTAGAGCTCCATTCACTCCGTATGCTTTCAAAACATCCCACAACATACCTCTGTCCACTGAGTCAAAAGCCTTTTCCAGATCCACAAAGGCCGTGAATAGTTTCCCCCTCACCGACAATTGTTTTTCAACAAGTTGTCGTAGAGTGAAAATCTGATCAACACAGCCTCTACCGGCCATAAAGCCGGACTGTATATCGGAAACCCTTTTGCTAGTAGTCAGAATCACATTTTTTATAATCACCTTACAGAAGACTTTTCCTGGTATACTGAGTAGACTGATTGATCTGAAGTTCTGACAGTCTTTTTTGTCCCCTTTACCTTTGTAAATGGGAACACTGACTGCCTTCCTCCAATCCATCGGTACTACTCCTGCATTCACACAAAGCTTAAATAATTCAAACATCCAATCTATCACACATTCACCTCCTGCTTTCAACATTTCACCATTTATACCATCAAACCCAGCAGACTTCCCATTCTTCAGACGTGAAATAGACACTTTCATTTCTTCTTTCAAAATCTTCAATTCATTCTCTTCATCTGTCTGTTCATAAATTCTTCTTTCACCCTGGCCAAAAATTTCTTGAAAATAGTTCTTCCATCTCTTGCATACTTCTTCATTCTCCCATACCATCTCACCGGCAGCACTTTTGACTCCCGGAGTGGTCAATGCATAAGATTTATTTCTATCCGCATTGATCCACCTCCAAAATTCCTTCTTACTGTCGGTGAAACTTTTGTTAATCCTTTCATCAATCTTTCTTTGTTCATTCATCTTGCTTTCATAAATTATAGCCTTTGCCATTCTCTTAGCTATCTTATATTCGTCTTCTAGCTTTCTATCATTTCTATCATTCAGCCAATTTTCATAACACTTTTTCTTAACTTTCACAGCTTCTTTCACTCTATCATTCCACCAGATAATAATTTATATAAAATGTGTGTGTCACTGGGTGAACCACAATAACATTAAAAAAATCACAAATTTAAGAGATCCAGATCATATTCAACTGTTGTGTTGATTGAGTGCCTCCTGTAGACGTTGGCTATGACGCTATCGAAATGTCGAGAATAATAGCGGTTTGTCTTATTTCCGAAATTTGTAATTAATTTTAAAATACTAAATTGCACATTTTTAAACGTTTAAGATTTTAAAATGGTCACTAAAGTCATTTTTAATATTTGATGAGTATTTAGGTTAGAGTTGCTGGCGTAAATCAAGACACTTTCGCTGTTTCCCGGGTTATTTATTCATGTCTACTTGTTTGCAGACCGCAGCTGAGAGTTATTTCCATTTACATGCAGAGATGGACTCGAAACTAGGCAACTAGCATACAGCATTGAAACATAATATGGGATACAAATGTCATATAGACCTGTCATACACGACATAATCAGTGCTATGTTGTATTTGTCTACACTCTTAATATACAAGTGTGAGTGACGCTAGATTATTTATCCGCAATGTTGGCATTACCAAAAGTCCTCTACGCAAAAATTGTGAGTAGGCGATTTAATTAAAAAGAAAAAACACGACTAGGCTATCTGTGTAGTGTAGTAAGCTTTGACGCGCTCTCTCCAAAAGGGTAGCATGTGGCGAGTGGAACCTATTTATTTTCACAGGTAAGGTTTCGGCCTTACGCCAACCACTTCAGTAGGGTTCTCCCAGCTCTCGAGGGGGCTTTTATTCATTACTTTTAAAACTTAGTAAACTTTTTCGGTATTTTATTTTGGGTTTGAAATATAACACTAGAACGGAACATTTGTGAATTTTATTCTCGACATAGAATGCAAGCACCCTACCAACTGAGCTATCGACCGGACATTTGGACACCAAATAATGATTTGAGTTTAGATAGGTGTTGAAACGGATATCGCACGTTTTTGCGTTAAAATAGTTTCGAGTCCATTCGTACTGCAGGTACGTCCATGGTTATTTTACTCTCCGCGGACAAATTCCCGGACATTTGTCAAACGGCCGCATTCCTGGCGCGCCTGTGACGTTTTTCAACACTTATTTCATGGTAATCGTATAGAACCAAAGTCAGCCATCTCAGACTTGTTTCGAAAGTGCAATAAGTACGTGGTAATAATGAAAATAGTTATTTATGCCACTGCCAAGTAATGATAGTCTTTTTAACACGAGTGCTAGTTTGTGCCATGAGGCGCAGCCGAATGGCACAATAGAAAGCACGAGTGTTACAAAGACTAATTACGTGCAGTGGCATACAATACTTTTTCTACGACCATGAGAGAATTAACAAAATAGTGAATAATAGTCATTATAATGTACTCGTCCATTTGAAGTAATTAAAACCTTACCTTTGTCAAAACGTGTGATTTATCATTCCCTTCGATTATCTAATCTAACCTAAGTTGTAAAAATAAATTATATTTAGGTTTCATTTTGAATTCATGCCCACAAGCCGACACATATGTATAAGGTCACGCTTTTACATCCTGCATATAAGCTTAAACATTCAAACCCAAAACTCAAATAAACATATGCCCTGCAGTTGTATTGGCAGGTGAACCAAATTTGTACAGCATAGGTGATCAACCTCATACTCACCTATTAACCAAGTAACTTTTTGAGTTCGTTTATTTTTTGCGGTGAAATTTTTTGTATTGTTTTCCTTTCAAGCCTTTTATTTTCCATTGAAAAAAGGAAAGCTTTATTTGGAGCAATCCGATAAATAAATTCGATAAATTTTAGCACTATTAACAATTTTTATTTGACTCTACACATAAAATATACTTATTTATTTTCATCTGAACAGGGCTGAAAGTCTCATCACCACGGTAATTCCTACCTACCGAATATCACTAATATTATATGAAGCCTAATCAGCTGATCGCTTGCGGCCATCTTGGATTGACAGGTCTTCATACCCCCATACAAGGTTGACATTTGAAATTAAAAAATGGTTCCAATTCTGACAATGCGCATGCGCACATGTTCATTTTAACACGGTTACCGGTTGCATAATGTAACATTATGCAACGGGTGTAGAAATGTATGGCATTGTGATTGCGTTAGCCGTTTTGTAATTAGTAAATTACCAAATGGGAGTAGAAAAACAATATTATTTTGTTATCATATTAAATTTTATTTTCGAAATAAAAATCCCGGATTGCCTGCCGACTTTTGTTGTTAAGGGTATACGAGAGCTTAAGAAGATTATTAATATCGGGACTAAAGAACCTCTTTAATTGTTTTATGAAACTAAAATCGTAATTTTATGTCAAATAGCTTTGACTCATCATGGTCAGATGGCGTTGCTGAAGTATACAACTTAATGTTTTTACTCAAGCATTACGTTTCATAAAAAAATAATGTAAATTATCTTGACGCTCTTAGCGAGCGTTTTAGTTTTTATAAACTAGTGTTTAAACGCTATTGTTGAGTATTTACGACCGCATGGCTCATATAGTAACTTATGCATCAAAAATTGCAAAAAGAAATGATTTGACACAAGTATTATTCTATGTTAGAATTATTTAACTTTTTTTGCATTTTGAATCGACACGAAGGACGTGTGACCAGAGCACGTTTTGTCGTTTTAACAAAGGCATGCCAAAGTACTGTTTCGTCTATCTCACACAATATATTATGTGGATATTTTTTTTCATATATATCGCACGCTTCTAATTAAAGAACAATAAGTCCAAAAATAAGAATGATGGGAAATTACGTTTGATGTTTTGCATGTTTGACTTGTTGCACTAATGTACAAAAAACCGGTAAAATGGCCTTTTTTTTCTCAAAATATAAGAAATGAATCTAAAAGTAGATTTCAACCTTTAATTTTGTATAGCAATTACCATCACTTGAATTTACTTAACTTTTAGTAATAAACTCAGATTAAAGTTCTTTACAGATCACCGAAGTTAAGCTACATTGGGCGCGGATGCTACTTGGATGGGTGCCCGCTAGGTACACCGCGTGTTGTTGGCATTTCTTGGACCGGTCCGTAGTCCAGTGGCAACAAATCGGACTCGTAAATGGAAGGTTGTGGATTCGAATCCCGGCGGAGCACAAAAATATAACATTTATATTTCCAAATTTACTCTTCGCTGGGTTGAAAAATTCATAAGCCGACCAAAGACCAATTTTACAACAACTGGATCTTGCTTGAGAATTGACGCTTTCTACAGCGACGACCAAGCTCGCAGGGGGCTCTTGAGGTGTAATACACACAAAAACAACGCTTACCAAATAAATCATCCTAATATTATTTATTCTTGTTAATGTACCTATTCATATTCGTCCAAATTGAACGACTGTCACATTCCAGCTTTTCTTTTCACATTTTTATGGCGTTTCTACATCAAAATTTATCGTTATCGTTACCAAAATATCAATAGAGTACAGCTGTCAGTGGAGCTATTGACTAAAAACATTGTTTAAAAGTTCTAAAAGTGCATAAAATCATTTTTATTTCCTCGTGAATTTTAATTTTAACTGTTCTTACAACATCACAATTATAAGTTTTACAATTTGTTATCCTTGAGGTACTTTTTTTCTAACATTTAAACTTCAGTTTCGTGTTATTTGTCTCAAAAGTTTGAAAAAAATTTATTGTTGTAATTTAATTGTACAAACTTCTACTTCCTCTTCTTTTTGGCAAAGTCTCACGGATACCAAGGCGCCAGTACCTAATCGTCTTCCTCTTCTTTGTGGCAAAACCACACGGATGACAGAGGCGCCAGTGTCCATTTACGAGTATATTGCAAATAATTAACTTATACACCTTTAAAATGAAGTGCAATAAGTGTTTCAACGACATAAGCCCAAAAAAAACTCTAAAGTGCTCGAGGTGCTATATGAGCTACCACCCGTCCTGCCAAGAGAAATCCTCTGACACCATCAAGAAGATGACTGCAAGGACTCGCTCTCAATGGGCTTGTAACACATGCAGAGTGGAGGACCCGAGAACCTCCAAGCCGGGCCCCACTCCATCTCCATGTGCAGTCTCTCACCCTGCAACAAGCTCACCACCTTCTTCTACAATCCATGTAGACAAGGTGATGAAGGCTCTGGAAGAGCTTCAGAGTAGATGTGCTGCTCTGGAGGGGAGGTGCAAGGATCTGGAGGCGGAGAGGAAGGTCTGCACGTGTAAGTGCGAAGAGAGGATTGATGACTTTGAACGTGCTTTGCAAACTAAGACACTCCTTCCAGAATCTAAGGATGAAGAACTGGAGCAACTAAAGGCTAATGTTGTTCGTCTCACGCAAGAAAATGTTGATAGGGAACAATACTTGAGATCGCACAACATTGAAATTACAGGTGTACCGGAGAATAAGGATGAGTCGTTAGGTGATATTGTTTCCAAAATTGCAGGAAAATTGGACATAAACTTTGAGATAAATGAGGTTAATTTTGCTCGTCGGGTTGCTGCCTGGAGTAATGAAAAAAAACCTTCAAAGATAGTTGTGCAATTTAAAAACCGAAGCCTCGTGGAAAATTTCTTAGCAGCCATCCGTAGAAGACGTGGCCTTAACATCAAGGATCTGGGTTTCCAAGGACAGGAGCACCGAATATACTTGAACTACCACTTAACACCAACAAACAAAAAACTCTTTAAACAGGTCAGGGAATTGGCCAAGGCCAAAGAGTACCAATTTGTGTGGATTAAACAATGTCGAATATATACCAGGAAAGATAGCAGTTCGAGGGCTATCCTCGTCAGAAACGAATCTGACCTTAAGAAGATATTCTGACTATTTATAAAAAGTACCCATCATATTGTTACGATTTGCTTTTCTTTTTCTTTTTCATTAGTGTCTTTTTTTCTCTATACATGTTACAGAGTTATGTTCTACACTTCTGTAATAATCGATTTTGTTATTAATTTGTCTACGACTACAACATCACTATCCACCTCTCATATTCCAGTCCTTCTTACCTCTTTAGCAGCATCCATGGTTGCCCCATTAATACTCATTGAATTATATTGTTTTTCTAAACTTTCTCCACTATGAACCTGATAACATACTACCAAAACGTCAGGGGTCTTAGGACTAAAACACATCTATTTTATAGCAATATTTTGTGCAATGATTTTGATATAATTTGCCTTACAGAATCTTGGCTGAATGAAAATTTTTATGATCACGAACTCTTTGACAGCCGATACTGCGTTTACAGACTTGACAGAGATTACCATACAACTGAACAAAAATTGGGAGGAGGAGTCCTTATTGCGGTTAAGTCTAGTTTAACATCATCTATCAGAACGGGCTGGGCTTCAGACTCAAAAGCGGAAGAGTTATGGATAACCATTACCTTGTCAACATCAACGAAATTGAATTTGTGCTGCGTATACCTGCCTCAGGGTCAAAACCACTCACAAAGACTAGGTAAGTTCTTTGAAAATGCATCGCAACTAGTATTAAATAATGTAGATGACAAATTTATATTGCTAGGTGATTTCAATTTGCCTGGAATATGCTGGGAGCCGACAGATGAACCAAATTCTTTTAGTGTAACTAATCATAGTTCCCACGATTCCCCTATGATCGATTTCATGTCATTCACGGATTTCAAACAATATAACGGCATTACAAACGTCAATGGTCGAATACTTGACCTCATATTAAGTAACATTGAAAGTTGTAACGTGTCTCACTGCACAGACTCCCTGGTTAGTGAAGATTCTCACCACAAATCTTTACTGTTACAACTTGACAATGTCAGCATTCCATACATAAAACTGGATCCGAGACGAGTAAAATTATTTTATAGAGCAAACTACGATCATATTAAACAGCATCTGGTAAATGTTGACTGGGGTAGCATTCTTTCGGGTAAGACTATTGATGAAGCATTGGACCGTTTCTATGAAATTTTGTATAATTGTATACAACTGTTCGTCCCATCAAAAATACGTACAAGTTCTCAAAGATTTCCCGTTTGGTATTCACACCCATTGGTCAAAGTTATAAGGGAAAAACTAAAGGTTCATAAGAAATGGAAAAAATCAGGCCTACTTCAGGACTATGATGAATATTCCTTACTTAGAGAACGCCAAAAAAAAATGCAACTCGAATGTTACAGAACCTTTATTAATAGAACAGAGTTAAATATTAAAAATGACCCAAAGAATATCCACAGCTACGTTAAATGTATGAAATCACAATCAGGTTTCCCACAAAACATGTATTATAAAAACACTGTAACTAACGAAATGGAACAGGTATGCGAGATGTTCAGTGACTTCTTTCAGTCATCGTTTACATCGAGTGCTTGTCCAGTACCAGACGTGGTGAGCCCTGGAGAGATTGATATCGCCCGCATTTCTTTTGAACCATCTGATATTTTGAAAAATCTCAAACAAATGGACTTGAATAAAAGTCCGGGCCCCGATGGAATTCCCCCACTATTCATAGTTAAATGCGCAGAGGAATTGGTCGCTCCGCTTTCCATTTTATTTAATTTGTCATTTACAACTGGAGTATTCCCGGATACTTGGAAGAGATCCTTTGTGACTCCCATCCATAAATCGGGGCCAAAGCATAACGTAGAGAACTATAGGCCTATCTCCAAACTCTCCTTGTTCAGCAAATTGATGGAGAAAATCGTGGTAGAGCAACTGACTCCAGCATTAAAGAGTTTTATTCTTCCAAATCAACATGGATTTTTTAAAGGCAGATCGGCTGACTCGAATTTGGTTGAATTCACTGACTACTTACACAATTCAATGAGTGGTGGGGGACAGGTTGATGCCGTGTATACGGACTTCTCGAAAGCCTTCGACAAAATTAACCATGAAATATTAATCCATAAGCTCGGGAGGTATGGAGTGCACGGCAACCTGCTACGATGGTTATCTTCTTACATTATTAATAGACTCCAAGCAGTAACGGTAGAGGGTAATACTTCTCCATTTCAACAATGTCCATCTGGCGTTCCACAGGGCTCACATTTGGGGCCTGTATTATTTATTTTGTACATAAATGATATTCAGCATTGTTTCAGATCATCTTCTTTCTTGATCTATGCTGACGACATTAAAATATACAAAAGAATTAAATGCTCCAAAGATTCCGAACAACTTCAGTTTGATTTACAGAGTTTGTCCCACTATTGCTCAAGAAGTAGCCTATTTCTGAACGTTGCTAAGTGCTGCTCAATATCTTTTACTCGTCGCAATACCCCTTACTATTTTAACTATACAATAGACGGTATATCCCTTAGAAAGTGTAGTGAGGTAAAGGACTTGGGTGTTGTTCTGGACAGCAAAATGACGTACAGGGCTCATATCAATTGGAGAGTGAGTGGGGCCCTTAGGCAGCTGGGATTTATTCTGAGAATCTCTAAGCCATTTAAACTACTAAATACAATAAAATTGCTCTATTATACGTACGTAAGGACATGTCTGGAATATGCCACGGTTGTTTGGAATCCTCAATATACTACGTATATTGATAGACTAGAGAGGGTCCAGAACAAATTTTTAAAGTCTCTTAATTATAGATGTCGTGTCACATTTGACAACTACCGCCTTTCTGCCAAATATCATCAATTAATGACCTTAGAAAATAGACGTACCGTTACTGACATGAAATTTCTACATAAAATAGTGAACAATACAATCGATTCACCCGACTTGCTTAAAAAATTTTTTTTGAACTGTCCCATACGACGAACTAGATCCTTGCTTACATTTAAACAACCTACCTGTGCAACTAATTATTTACAGAGCGCATTCATATACCGGGCCTGCAATAACTACAATATTTTTTTTGTCAACATTGATCTGTTTAACACCACCATACTGCAATTCAATGAAGCTGTAAAAAGATCCCTTATGACAGCGGGGGCTCATGGGGTTTAATCGTTGGATGCTTTTCCTTTTCCTTTCCTTTTCCTTTTCTTTTTCCTTCCCTTTCCTATTCTTCCCCCCATTCCTTTTCCTCTCTTTATGTGATGATTAAGTTAATAGTCGTTTTCTCTTTGTTTTTTTCTTTCTTCTTCTTCATTTTTCTCATATTACTTTCCAAATTTTTCTTGTTTCTCCTTCTTAATTAAGCTGTAAACTAAATTATACTACATTATGTTTGCAAACTTTGCTGGTTTTTGAAATTGTATAACTATGTTGTTTATCCCATATATTACATGTATAACTGTTTGTTTGTCTAATAAAAAAAAAAAAAAAAAAAAAAAAAAAAAAAAAAAATCGATTTTCCCAATTTCGGAGTTATTGCTCTTTACGATTAAGGGTGCGATGCGGATCTTTTGTATACGTACGTATTTTTTTTATATTTTCAAAGTGTAGGTCCTAGCGATAGCAAACCAGTGTATTAAAACAAGTTTGGCCATAAAAATATTTTCATTTTATTTATCACTTTTTATCTTCTTTTATATCTTATCAGTCCGTAGTGCAGTAGTAACACTTCGGACTCTGAATGGAAGGTTGTGGATTGGAATGCCAGCGGAGCACACAAAATATACCATTTATCCTTGTAATTTATCCTTTGTCGGGGTTATAGCCGCGGGGGCCAAGAGGGCTGATTGATCTTTCAAGCGTGTTTCGAATGGAACAACGTTGGTTCGATCCCCGCTTGGGTCACTTGACTTTAACTTTGACCCTGGTTCAACAGATGCTATTGGGTAATTATTATTTAATCATTCATTAATAATAAACAATAATGAATTATTAAATGATGATATTAATACCTGTTTCTGGCCAGGCAGAATAGGTTGGTGAATTGCATTCCTCTTCACAATTTTTTTTTTTAAATTAAAAAAAATATATATGTATATAACAGAACCAATAAATATACCAGATCCTCGACTGATAGATTGGTTGATTTTAGGTTTTGGTTTCAATTTGTAAATACACATGCAGCATTTGTAAGTGCGATTTTACAAGAGTGTATGCTTGTGAGAATGCACTTTATATGAATCTTAAATGTTAACATACCTTTTCAACTTAGATTATAGATTGTGGTTATCAAGCGCAAAACTTTGCCGGTTCACTTTGCCAATGTCACCCCTGTGTCAGGAAAGGTCGGCTAAAGTTGTAGGGCTTATATTCATTTATATATTCAATGTCTTTCAATTTTTTTCAAATACAGTAAAAAAGTACGAAAGTTCAATAATAATCTGCAATCTATAGTGCAAAGATATATTAACATTCAAAACACATATCAATTGCATGCCCACAAACAGACACTAATTGTAAGTTCGCACATACAAATGCTGAGTGTGTACTAGTAATTAAAAATCAAAACCTCAAATGAACATAAGCCCTGCAACTTTTGCCGACCTTCCCTGGAACAGGGGTGACATTGAGCAACTGAACTATTTTTTACAGTATGTGTGGTCAGCGCCATACCAACCTATAAGTCAAGGTATGCGTGTAATTAATAACATTCTAATCTAATCTAAGTTGTAAAGATATGCAACATTGGGGATTCACATTAGATGCATTCTCACAACACGTTTTACACGCAGAACCATTTTCTACAACATGGGTGGTCAGCCGCAAATAAGTCAATGAATATACACAACAAATTACATTTAAAAATAAACATCTAGATAATTTACAATTTCCAAAAAAGGTTTTCGATTTCTATAATAATTTGGAAGCTCCTATACACCCAATAGAGTAATAATAACAGTATTATTATTTGGTTTCAAAGCGACGCGGACACGGGAAAGTTAAACTCCAAGTATGAAAGTCAACGTTTTAACTGAGCCGCGGCGCATACAAATAATGTATCAGGATGTAAAGCAGCACCTCCTACGAGCGTCTCTATTTCTATATATTATAATAAAACTCTGTGGTTGAGTATAAAACTTGTTTTTTTTACGTTCATTCTTCCGCACCGCAAAAATACGTACATGCCTCGAGTATAACATTGGACGTTTAAACTCAAACACGGAGAAAACAAAAAATAAAAAACGATTTTAAACAGCGCCGTGTGGCCGTCTTAATTTTGATGCATTTTTACAAAACGATAACTCCGAGTTACAACGTAAAAAAATATTTGTCTCGACGGAAATATGAACACCGAAAATGTCTCATAATTTTTGTCTCTCGGAAATATAATTGTTTGAATAGTTCAAAAAACCGACACAATGGCGCACTAGGGTGGATTGCGTTTAGTATGAAAATCATTATCTTTCCATTATTAAATATAAATTGGAAGAGGAAAAATAAAATATGAATTACATTAAACACATAAAAAATATCACTTCAAATCCTAAAAAGAAAATATACCATTAAAATGCAATTTTAGCTACACGATCGTATGCAAAATTTGGGTACTTTTTAAATAATTATAAAAAACCAATGAAAAGTTTAAAAAAATAATGTTCATCTAGATAAAATAAAGCTAATCAAAATAAATGTTGTGAAATAAAAAAAAATTAGGATTCATTCATAACAACAGTAGAAATCTCCATTTAAGGTATCTCCGGAAATAAATTTATTTTGAATTGGTATTTTATGGGAAAAAATACCTAATTTTATGTGTTAATTTAATCTGGAGAAAAAATGCTACTTACGATTGAAAATATGGGTTATTTCGGTCATCAAAGTTGGGCGCGCTGACCTCTCAATCACCCTTAACGACTTATGTGTCATTTTAAGAAAATACAGCTAAATAAAAGTCAAATAAAAATGTATGCACACATAAAAATATTTTTCGAGGAAAGTATGGCTGTATCAGATTGGTGATGTTGTGAAAGAATGGAATTTACAAAGCGAATGTAAAAGAAGAAAATGCACGAAAAAGGTGATGGATATGAATGATTTGAAAGAGGTATGCAAGGATAGGAAACAAATGGAGGCAAATCTGCAGAGGCTCTGCTCTGGCCACCCCTATCGGAATAGCGACAGAGTTACAGTTACCGTTATTGATAGTTATGCTGTCAAAAGGATTCCTCACTAATGAGGTAGGCACGTGAAATGGACGTAGACAATATTGTATCGTCCCCCGGCCGAGTTGCTAGGGAAAAGGCCTAAAAATATTTTGTAATTGGCTGCTACAGATGGCAGTCTCATATAAGACTGACGTTTCCGAGAAAAAAGTTCAAAATTCAAAAAAAATATTCGGACCTCATTTCAGTTGAATGAAGTCCGAATTTCCATTTTTGAATTTGTAAACCTTTTCCCTAGCAACCCGGCTGGGTGCTGACACAATATTGTCTTTGCCAATTCACGCGTTGACCTCATTAAGTAGGTATAGGTATTGTACCTAAACCTACCTATCAAATATTTGAATTTAGAATAAATAGTACCTACCTATGGATTGGTGGGCATGGCTGTCATTTTCTTTTGTTACCAACTTTACAAATTAATTTTTTAATCCAATCAAACTCATGTATTTGAATTAAGAATGTTTTTTTTAGGTTGGTAGACGCGCCTGTCAAAATGATTCGTGGCTCACTTCGGACGCAGTGAGATTGCTATTGTCGGAATTGAAATAAAATGGTATTTATATAATACCAGCAATATTAATGTTTATTATCCAAGATGGCGACGTGTTTATTGGTTCCAGAAGTGTAATTATATATTCTGGTGCAGCGTGCTCTAGCGTTTATATTCGTAGAGAGACTATATCACGATCATTCTAGGAATCTCATTTATTGTACATTACTACCTACATCATTCTCAAACTATGGTGCTTTTATTTTTAGATAGATTTATGAAGAGGAATGCAATTCGACAGCCTATTTTGTCAGGCCAGAAACAAGTGTTACCTACTGTAACGGTAACTCTGTCGCCATTCCGCTAGGGTTGACAAGAGCCTCTGCAGAGCTGCATCAATTTCTTCTTATCCTTATACACTTCTTTCAATTCATTCATATCCATCATCTTTTCCATAGATTATCTTCTTCTACACTCACTTTGTATATCCCATACTTAACAATTTTTTTTTTTAATTTTAATGAGTAATTACCGTCTTTACATCTGTTGAACTAGAGTCAAAGTTATTGTCGATAAGACACGGCGCAGGTGGGGTTTGAACTGCGCTTGTTTCAATAACACAAATACGATTAAAACGCAACTAAGCTACACATATAGTGTAACTTCTTGCCGCGTTATCCCCGAAGGGGTCGCATGTGGCCAGTTGAACTATTTATTTTTACAGGTAAGGGGGCCGGCCTTACGCCAACCACTTCAGTTGAAGGGGGGTTTTCCCAGCTCCCGAGAGGGCTGGTACTCATTTCTTGTGGAGGCTGAGCAAACCTTGCCGGTATTTTATTTTAGGGGTTGAAATGAGCACCGAAACGGGAAATCATTTCTGACACCCTCGGTGGGATTCGAACGCGAGCTCACGGCATGGAATGCAAGCACTCTACCAACTGAGCTATCGACATAAATTCTTAAATAATCTATAGTACCTACTTCCAGAACGATTTTAACTAGTGGACTACAAGCCACGGTTTGAGAAGTGGTATGGGTGATTTGGCTTGATATAATGGGTCCATCTTCGACTCCCGACTCCTCCATCAGCAAATCTCTTATAAGATGTTATAACTGTATGGGTGCTTTATTACCCTCACGATATTCGAGTGGCGGCATAAGATGTTCTTAGTAGACAATAAATTTAATCTAAGTTGCAAATATACTACTAATATTTCCTATAGGTACACACAAGGAAGTGACAAAGAATACAATGTCTAATTTGGTGAGCGTTGTTTTTGTGTGAATCAAACCTCAGGAGCTCTCTGAAGCTTGTTCGTCGCTATAGAAAGCGCCAATTCTCAGGCAAGACCCAGTTGCTGTAAGGCTAGATGGACTTTTGGTGACCGGTGACCGGTGTTGTTTATTCCCAAGCAAACAACTCCGTTTTCGAAGTATGGTTTTGGTTTAACCGACAAGATTTTGGCTTTTTTGTCCTTAAGGCGCTTGTGACATAAAAAAAATCGTAAAACTACATTAATAGGAATGCCAATAAATGCCTTTATTTTTTAAATTTTAAAGCTGTTTTTATTTTTGATGATAAAAAAAATGTTATGCCACTTTTCTGCAATCTCAAACTTTAAACTGCTCTCCTGAACAATTTAGTTTATGTCGCTTATACAATTCGGACTCGTGAATGGAAGGTTGAGGAAGGTTCGAATCCCGGCGGAGCACAAAAAATATATTATTTATATTTTTAAATTTGCTCTTCGCTGGGTTGAAAAATTCATAAACCTTTACCAAAGGTCTATCCAACCTTACAGCAACTGGGTCTTGCTTGAGAATTGGCGCTTTCTACAGCGACGACCAAACTCGCACAGGGCTCTTGAGGTGCGATACACACAAAAACAGCGCTCACCAAATAATTCATCCTAATATTATTTTTAGTATTAACGTTTTAGAAGATGGCAGTTGGAGTTCCGATTGATTTTCCCCACGTTCAATATATTATTTTGATCAGTATAGCAATGTATACTTTGGTTACCCCTCTGTGTTTTGTTCAGAGATCAATTATTCTCTACTTGCCGTGACGTCATTTTAGGTTTAATCCAATCCGGTTCTCTGATAGCGCCGCCTGCTTCTGATTGGCTGCCAGATCCCCGCACCCCGCCCCCTCTTCATCTGTTTATACGATAGCTATAGAGGGGATAACGATAGCTATAAACTTTATTGAGGTACAGTGGTACACATCGAGCGTACCTACAATATGCATATACAAGCGTTGTATGGACAGGTGTTTCGTATACAGGTATAGACGGGAACGCGTAACTGAATACATTCGGCATTTGATTTAAAATAAGAGCTCTGTCGATATTCCGCTAGAGGTGGCCAAAACCTCTGTAGAGTTGCCAACACATCTTCCTATCCTTTCTTAAATTCTTTCTTGATAAGGAGGGCACTGCTTCTATAATCTATAATCTAAGCTGCAAGGATGTGTTAACATTTAAGGCTCATATGAAATGCATGCCTACAGACAGGCACATGTAGGTTCGCGCCTACATATTCTGCATGTGTAACTGTAACTGTAACTCTGTCGCCATTCCGCTAGGGGTGGCCAGAGCCTCTGCAGAGTTGCCTCCATTTTTTCCTATCCTGACATACCTCTTTCAATTCCTTCATATCCATCACCTTTTTCATGCATTTTCTTCTTTTACGCTCACTTTGTATATCCCATTCTTTCACAATCTCCACAATCTGATCACTCCATACTTTTCTCGGTCGTCCCTTCCCTCTTTTTCTTTTCACACTTTCTTTGTACCTATACATACTTTGTCAGTCTATCATCATTCATTCTTTCCACATGCCCAAACCATCTCATCACATTCTTTTTGTACTTTGTGTACTTTTGAACTATGTGTGCATACAAATAAAGAAAACCTTACATGGACATAAACCTTGCAACTCCTGCCACCGTTCCCTGAACCGGGGTGGCATTGGCAAAAGTGAACCGATTTTTACAGCACGGGTGGTCAGCCTCGTACCAAACTATCAGTCAAGGAGCTTCAAACTGCTAAAATCAATCGATGTTATCGCCAGCACACTTGGATCACCGTTATTTTGTATGTAAAATTCACTTTTGGTTACTTGAATTATAGGTTGGTATGAGACTGACCAACCATACTGTAAAAAAATGGTTTACTTTGCCTATGTCAACCCTGTTTCAGGAAAGGTCAGCAAGAGTTGCAGGGCTTATGTTAATTTGAGATTTGAATTTTATGTGGCAGGTCCACATGTGGCATGTGTATGTAGGTAAGCACGAATTTTTACGTGTCTGCATGTGGGAATGCATGTGATATGTAGGTATCTTAAATGCAATATGTCTCTACAACTTAGATTATAGTGAAGGCTACCGTGCCACGCTATGATTCGGAAGCGCATTATTTTTCTTATAAATACAGACCGAGACGCTCTGTAGCGAGACTAGTATCTTATCCGTCGAGCTATGCAGTGCAAAAGTACACAAACCGTGAAAAAAAAAAATAACCGATTTTTTTTATTAAGTTGAACCCGGTAAAAACGTGATGATAATGTGTTATGCGATATTATGTCATTGCGAATTAGAATATCGTCTCCCTGCTGCTATAATTAGATTAGTATAATTGCTTGCAGCCAGCCAGGTTTATGGCGCTTCCTGGAATACAGGCGGGAACAGCGACACGGTGGGACTAGGAGTGGACGGCCATTGAAAAAATCTCGAATCTATAGCGTCTATAATGTAATAATCTAAATAATAATAATACTTATGCACTTAAATACAATAATAATTACTTACACAACGAATTTCAGGAAAAGCAGTAGGTAAGTACCTAGGTACTGCTTCTCCCGAAACTGGAAGTGTACAAAAGAAAATTAAACTCAAAAAGACAACTATAATAAAATTGAATTTTTATCTATCTTTAATCTAAGTTGCAAAGATATACATATTTAAAGCTCATATCAAATGCATGCCCACAAACAAACACGTGTAGTTCGCACTTACAAATGCTGAATGTGTACCTACTTACAAATAATAAAATCCAAAACCGCAAATGAACATCAGCCCTATAACTTTTGCCGACCTTCCCTGACACAGGGCAACACATTGGCAAAGTGAACCATTTTTTACAGTATGTGTGGTCATCCTCATACCAAGCTTTAAGTCAAGGAATCTAAATTTCAACAAATGAACTTTCACAAAGTTACTGCTGAAATTCTAGATAATTTAATAATTAAGTATATTGTTGGAATAATATGCTATATTTTTTAATGAATTTGGTGTTTAGCAGTGCAAGGGTCTGCATCGAAGCATTTTAGTATACAATGTTACATAGAGCAGTGGTTCTCAACCTTTTGCTGGACCGGGATTCACTTTGGCAAAAATTACCATTTAAAGAAAGCGACGACAGGAGACGGGAACGGTGAGCGGGGAGTAGAGAGGTTGTGCACATGCAGCATGTGTAAGCGCGAACTTAAACGTGTCTGCTTGTGGGTCAATGTATATTTGCAACTTAGATTACCGATAAATAAGACTTACGCAATGAATGATACTCGGGGTACTAAGGACCTGTAGCACCAACCTACAATCAATATTTGATTGATACATCAAAGTTGGTTGCTTAATTCTGGTAAGGACCTCGGTGAAATATTTCTCGGAAGTGGGTAATAATATGATGGAATTTTTTTACAGTATGGGTGGTCAGCCTCATACCAACCTATAAGTCAAGGAATATAAGCAATTAATTACATCCAGTTATACAAACAAACAAACACTAAAAAATCTAGGAGAACATCTAAAAAATGAAAATTTATTCTTGGCTTTAGCCGCCTACATTACAGATGAGCTGCTATTTTTTTCAGGGAAGGTCCGCAAGAGTTGCAGGGCTTATGTTCATTTGAGATTGGGTTTTTATATTGTAGGTCCACATGCGGCGTGTGTGAGCGCGAAATTATGCGTGTCTGCTTATGGGAATGCATTTAATATGAATCTCAAATGATACATATCTTTGCAACTTAGATTCAGATTTAAATGGGAGAAATCACACTTTATTTTGATTTTTGTGTGATTGACGTTCGGTGCAACAGACCGTAAGCTTTAAATCATCTCATATCGGTTATATTTTAGAATTTTTTCTGTAATTAAGTAAGTACGGCAAAAACTATTTGCCTTCATTGAGATATCGCCGCTGCTCGCTCACCGCCGGTTATGGACCTATGTACGATCCAGAGTCTCCAGTCACGCCCTCTCTTTGATCTCTCAACGTTTCGTATTGCTTTACAATATCAGAAGTTTAACGTTCACCCAGCCGTCGTAATAATATCCGAGTAGTATACATTGTACAACTTTTATGTCTGGCTGCTTCTTTGTATTCGCTAACCGCGCAATGAACGCGTTTTACGATTCTGATATAACAAAGTACCAAGAATTTAGCACCGAGAACCAAGCGCTCAGGGACGTGCGTAGCATTTCAGCTGTGGGTAGGCAACTTGAAAATGTAAATATGCTGCACATATTGAACAACTATTTCCCGTGTTGTTTTGGAAAGGAAACGTATGTGGGGGCGCCTAACCTAACCTAACCTAACCTAACTTAAAATAAAGTAAATATGCTGCACATATTGAGCAACTACTTCACGCGTTAAAGTGAGCTACCCAGATCAAGGGAGTATAGAATTAACCATTTTCGGAGGATCATACATAATTTTTTTAATATTTTGTATTGTTTGTGTATTAACACTGTGAAAATTCATAATGTTTAGTTTACAATTTTTTTAAGGAATTCAAAGAAAACACTGTTTATTTTCACTCAAATATATTTAAAAAGATTAAAATCTTTAAAATAAATATATTTGAGTGAAAATAAACAGTGTTTTCTTTGAATTCCTTCAAAAAATTGTAAACTAAATATTTTTTTTTGTATAAACCTGTGCTAGTATAGGTATAACATTGTTTCTAACTTGCAATGCAAGGTATTCTGAAGTTAAAAACCTTTTCAGATCACTAAGGCTTTATACTGGATGAAAAGGACGCACTTATGACAATTGTGCTGTTTGTATTTTTATCACTTTAAAGTCATACATGCTAACAATGAAAATACCGGGCCTAAGAATCGTCTTTGCCAAACTGCCGGTATAGAAAAAAAAATACCGGTATCACTGTTCTGATGATCACGGTCGATAGCTCAGTTGGTAGAGTGCTTGCATTCCATGCCGTGAACTGGGGTTCGAATCCCACCGAGCGCGAGGGTGTCTGAAATGATTTCCCGTTTCGGTGTTTATTTCAAACCACAAAATAAAAATACCGGCAAGGTTTACTCAGCCTTCACAAGAAATGAGTACCAGCTCTCTCGGGAGCTGGGAAACCCCCACTTCAACTGAAGTGGTTGGCGTAAGGCCGGCCCCCTTACCTGTAAAAATAAATAGGTTCAACTCGCTACATGCGACCCCTTCGGGGATAACGCGGCAAGAAGTTACGCTATATGTGTAGCTTAGTTGCGTTTTTTTTTTTTTTTTTTTACTGTTCTCGAACCAAAGTAATCTGGGGTTATTCAAAACTAACATCAATCGCCATATTTTGCTGTCTGAGTCTCAAAACAAAGTAACGCAACACGAAGCGGCTAAAACCCTGATACAAAGAATCCGGTCATCAAGCAACCTCACTGACACCAAAACATCTGCGGCACTTCAATAAATGTCGTAGACCTTTTAACTTAGATACACAATATGTGCACAGGATTTCTCAAAAAGGATCTTCGTTTTGTTAATAGCTAAGTACGGCAACAACTGTTTGCCTGTGTTGAGATTACGCCGCTGCTTTTGAGTGTGTATGTATACAACTATAGAAATGTTGATTACTACCGCAGCTAAATAAATGATTTCTCTTGAAATAACCTACTCCTCCGATGGAATCTGACGTCATATATTGGATGGGTCATGTGACCAGACTCGTCATCACCTTGTTGTGCCAGCCATCTGCCTCTGTTGATCTATGGAGGTATATGATACTTGTTGGAGTGCCGCAGAGGTCTGGGTTTTGGTAATGTCGAATTAGTTTCCGAATTGTAACGCTACCAAGCTACTAATGTGGTGTAACTTCTCCGTGTTTTTCCCGAAGGGCGAATGTGGCGAGTAGAAACTTTTTATTTTTACAGGTAAGGGGGCCAGCCTTACGCCAACTACTTCAGTTAATATGGGAGTTTCCCAGCTCCCGAAGGAACTGATAATAACTTTTTTGTTAAGACTGAGTAAACCTTGCCGGTTTTTATTTATTTTGGGTTTGAAATGAACACCGAAACGGGAAATAATTTCTGACAACCCCGGTGTGATTCGAAGACGAGCTCTCGGCATGGAATGCAAGCACTCTACCAACTGAGCTATCGACCAGGGCTGGAGGTCTGATCCCCACGGTAATTCTTACCTACCAAATATCGGTAATATTTGTATGAAGACGTGTCAATCCAATACTATGGGTCCGATATTCAGTAGGTAAGTCTTCCAGGCCAGGCATCAGTTTTTTTCTGTTTTGATGGTTTTGTTTAGTGAATGCTTAGCGCGGGACAGACTCTGAATAGCAGTGGATATGCTGATCCTAGCGGACTCCCCGCCGACACTTACAATGGTATATTTATTAACATAATCATTTGTGTGGCGGTTAGTGTGAGTATAAGTAATGGTTTATTCTTGAATTGAAAAACCAAGCTTTCAAATCTTGCGAATTAAAACTAATTACTTATAAACACCACTGACATATAATAACTCAATGCCTGTCATCGTGTCTAGGGAATGCAATCTCGAGACGAGATCGCTAAGTCGAGATCTCGAGGGATCAGAAATTCGATCTCGAATGGTAACAAGATAATACAAATTTTCAATCAATTAACCCATAAAAACACGTAATTTTAGCACACCATGACACTAACAGGACAACTGAAACAATTGTTAACAAACAAGTGCCTGCACGCACTCGGATATCTTCCGCTCACTTACTCTAGTCAAAACTATATCACTTATTATTTTTTATCCCGCTTGACCAACATCGTAAATACTCGGGAATAGTCGGGATAGTTTGCGTAGTATGTGGTCCGTCCTTTCCTTCGTCAGTTAGCGAATCGTTCACGCGCAGAGAGCATGTGTCATGCATCGCCGACTACTGCCGCTCGATCTCGTCAATCTCGGTCGAGATCTCGTCATTTTATGCTTCGAGATTGATCTCGAAAAATGAGGCAAGATCTCGGAAGATCGGGATCTCGCGAGATCGAGATTGCATTCCCTAATCGTGTCACGACAAATCGGTCATACGACAGTTCATTCACAGGACTTTTGGATCAACGACATTTCGGTAACATACAAGATAGATCCATAGACAGCTTAATAACAGAAATCTCGCTCTCAAAAAACTGAACAAGTGCTGATTCACTGATTTGAGAAATCGTGGATACAACATTTCGCACGTTTAATAATTAAGAGAAATAACTCGAAAATTGGGAAAATCGAGATTTTGTAATAAAACGCAAGAACAATGCGAGAAGAATAGGTAGAATGCGACAGCCGTTCAATTTGGACGAATATGACCGAGATAAAACATCGGCCGCCTTTTTCATCCCATACAAGTTGTACTGGGTGTCTGAACTTTAAACGTGATTTCCCAACATTCATGTTTTTTGAGTTATTGCTCTTTATTATTAAACGTGCGATTTTAGTGAACTAATTATAGGGAAGTGCTCAGAAAAAACTTCTAAACTACAGGCTTTTCACTTTTTGTGTGTTTCTCGTAGAAAACAGAGAAAAAGGTGCATTTATATGATAAACCTAAGTATGTTAGTTTAATATGTCACTTATTCAGTTTTACCTTTACAGTATCAATATATAGCATACGCAAACGCAACTAAGCTACACATATAGTGTAACTTCTTGCCGCGTTATCCCCGAGGGGGTCACATATGGCGAGTTGAACCTATTTATTTTTACAGGTAAGGGGGCCGGCCTTACGCTTACCACTTCAGATGAATGTGGGGGTTTCCCAGCTCCCGAGAGGGCTGGTACTAATTTCTTGTGAAGGCTGAGTAAACCTTGCCGGTATTTTTATTTTGGGGTTTGAAATAAACACCGAAACGGGAAATCATTTCTGACACCCTCGCCTCAGCGGGATTCGAACCCGAGCTCACGGCATGGAATGCAAGCACTCTACGAACTGAGCTATCGACCGGACATGCACTCGCAAATGTCGTTGACTGAAAAGTCTGCTGGACGAAATGTCGTGTGAGGGATTTGTCATGAAATACCGGCAAGGATTACTCAGCTTTCACAAGAAGCGAGAATCAATTCCACCGGGAGCTGCGAAGCCATCACTTCAACTGACTTCACTTGGTTGTCGTAAGGCCGGATCCTGTAAAAGTGAATAGGTTGCACACGCCGCATGCACAACGTGGTAAGAAGTAGTAACTTATTTGGATTGTTTAGAAAACTAGTTGAAATTATATGCTCCTGAAGATGCCTCATTAGGCGAAAATATTCGAGCAAAAACAAAAAGAATAAAGTAAATTAAAACCATGTTTTACCATTTTAATTTTTGTTTTCAATATTCAAAAGATGGACTTTCATTGTGTTAACAGATCAACACTAAAAAATGTATTATATGAAACAGTTTGAGGGTGTATGGTTTGTGAGACAGGAAGGGTGTGTTCCACTATACGACCGGGTAGGTGGTCGTATAGCGAGGGTAGCCGCTCAGGTGTCAATATTTATTATAAAACCATTCGCGTCACCATTGTTACGGCCAACCTACTCACTATGCACCCTCCTTTATGCAAATCAAGCTCTCGGTACTACAGGGTTGCAACAATTAAAATATGTAATATTTTATACATCGGTCCGTAGTTCAGTGGTAACACTTCGGACTCTGAATGGAAGGTTGTGGGTTCGAATCCCGGCGGAGCACAAAAAAATATATGATTTATATTTTCAAATTTGCTCTTCGCTGGGTTGAAAAAATCATAAACCTTTCCCAATGACCGGTCACTAAAGGTCCATCCAGCCTTACAGCAACTGGGTCTTGCTTGAGTTTTGTCGCTTTGTAGCTACGACGAACAAGCTCGTAAACAGGTCGATAACTCAATTGGTAGAATGCTTGCATTCAGTGGCGGCTCTTCATTAGGGGAGGATGGGGATTATCCCTATAAACGAAATTGAAAAAAAAAAATAATAAGAAGAGGAAACTGAAGAAGTACACAGAATTAAACTTATTATATGCCTAGTAGTAAATACGAAGCCAATTCAATGTTATATTTCAAGGTCATCCCCTCTCGTAGATTTTAGCTTAAACCGCTACTGCTTGCATTCCATGCCGAGAGCAAGGGTTCGATCTCAAGGTTTCCTCAGCATTCACAAGAAATGAGAACTAGCCCCCCCCCCCCCGGAAACTGGGAAACCCCCACTTCAACTGAAAGTGGTTGGTATGAGGCCGGCCCCCGTACCCGTAAAAATAAATAGGTCCCGAATCGCCACATGTGACCTCTTCGGGGATAACGCAGGCAGGAAGTTATGCTATATGTGTAGCTTAGTTGCGTTGCCTTAAATATAAATATATCTTTGCAACTTACATTAAAGTTCCTAGTGTTTCCATGTGTCTCTGGCAGTTGCGTAATCTCAATACATACAAATGGTTTTTGCCGTACTTAATTAATAACAAAGCAAATATGTAAATGGATTTGAATTGATTTAGGCATCGAAAGACCTTGAAACTGCAAGGCGGGTAATGGTCAACGCATCTGATGATCAGAAGAGAGGGCATGAGGTAGATCACATTGTGATATACGTATTTTAGACTGTCGGTAGTTCAGCTTGGGCAAGTCATTAGCGCTCAGTGGACAGATCGCGCTAAAGTAAGGATAGCGGTGGGCAGGCAGGGCGAGGAATACCGGGCTTTCCCGGGAAATATAAAAAAAAAATTTTTTTTTAAAATATCTATAATCTATGTTGCAAAGATATATTACACTCAAGATTTTTTTTAAATACAGTTATGAATGCAATTCACCAACAAATTTTGCCTGACCAAAAACAGGTATTAACATTATCAATTCATAATTCGTTATTTAATATTTTTATGAATTATTAATAAACAATTACCCAATGAGATACATATGTTGAATCAGGGTCAAAGTTATAGAAGATAGGACACGGCGCTGTTTATACCTACCTACAGAATAAAAATAAATAATAATCTTTACATATGGTGAAACTTCTTGCCATGCTATCCTCGAAGAAATTGCATGTGGCAAATGGAACCTGGTATTTATTTTCATAGGTAAGGGTAGCAGTCTTGTACCAACCACTTAAATGTAAGTATGGGTTCCTCACATCCCGAGGGACTCGTACTTATTTCTTGTGCTGAGTAAGCCTTGCTGGTATTTTAGTTTGGGTTTTAAAACACGGGAAATCATTTTTAACATCTCGGTGGGATCGAACCTGACCTCTCGGTAAGGAATACAAGCGTCCTATCAACTAAGCTTTCGACCGGACTAGTAAAACACTGTAATCAGATACAATACCTAAGGGCCGGTCTTATAAACATTCGTTAGTTCAATTTCCTATCAAATTAACCGAAATATAATACAAACGTCACATTTTTCGTCTTATAAGAATCCGTTAGTTTTATTTCCGTAAAAAGTTACCGACAGAACTAACCGACAGCTAACCCAGCTATTAATCGCAGATACCGGCCGGTTAGTTAAATTAAGGTTTGAGGTTAGGTCAGCTGTCAAAAGCATCGTTTCTTTGCGGTGAATTTTGCGTGTCATTGGACTACGCTCTGTCCTGTTAAAGAGAATTTCTTCCGACAGTGAAAGAGATGTATATTAGTCGTTTTCGTATTTGTCATAAACAATTTTAGGTTATGTTTCGTCTCTGACGAATGTTAATGAATGCACTTAAAAAATCATCGAAAATACGAGTGCATTATTGAAAACTAACGGATGGTTAAAAAAGCTTTATAGGACGACCATCGGTAAGATCAATCCGTAAACGTCCGTCCATTAGTTGATTGTCGAGATACTTACGGATATTTGGTCTCTCGTTTATAAGACCGGCCCTAAAAAAAACAATTCCGATATTCAGGACACATTTTCCACCTATTTTCTACATTTTCCCGGGATTCAAATATTCCCGGTATTCATCGTATCACTTGCGGAGCGTCTAGTGGTAGTTGCAGAGAGTTGAGAGTGATTGATGACGCCTCGCTTATATAATTAGTAACACCAGAAAACGTTTCCGTCTGTGGGGAGCACTTTTTGTGTCCCGCGTGCTATGATATTATTACATTGGAGTGGTTTTAATTACCGTGTTGATAATATAAACGTCCCCGAATACCGGGAATAAAAGTAAAAACGATTAGAGGGCTTAACAAACAACTTATCATGTGATTCACAGTCAAAATATTTGATATTTTATAATCGATTTTAACTACAAAATCCATAGGAACGTATATAAATATATTAACAATGGTGGTTAGGGCATTAACTTAAAGTTTAATTTAATTTTTCCTTTTAATTTTAAATTGGAGTTGTCGGGGGTGTTTTTTTAAGTATTTTATGTAAATCAGTTATAATTTTTTGTGCTCCTTGACTGATAGGTTGGTATGAGGCTGACCCCCCGTGCTGTAAAAATAGGTTCACTTTTGCCGGCAGGAGTTGCAAGGTTTATGTTCATGTGAGGTGTTGTTTATTTGTATGCACGCATGCAGAATGTGAAGCCGCGAACCTACATGTGCGTGTCTGTGGGCATGCATTTAATATGAGCCTTAAATGTTAACATATCTTTGCAGCTTAGATTATAGAATCATACAACTTATAGTATAGTCCAGTCGTTAGCTCAGTTGGTAGAGTGCTTGTATTCCATGCCGTGAGCCCGGGTTCGAATTACACCGAGGGTGTCAGAAATGATTTCCCGGCAAGCTTTACTCAGCCTTCACAAGAAATGAGTATCAGCCTCCTCGAGAGCTGGGAACCCCTCTCTTCACTTGAAGTGGTTTTCGAAAGGCTGCCTCCATTACGTGTAAAAATAAATAGGTTCCACGCGCCGCATGAAAACCGTTCGTGGATAACTCATGCAAGAAGTTGCACTATATGTGTAGCTTAGTTGCATTTGCATTAACCAATAAGAGTTCTAACTTGGCACAAGGCCATAACCTTGGTACTAGTTCTACAGGAACAACTCAAATGATGTGAAGTTTTGTTGATTTGTATGAACGCATGCAGAATGTGTAGGCGCAAACCTACATGTGCCTGTCTGTGAGCATGCATTTAATATGAGCCTTAAATGTTAACATATCTTTGCAGCTTAGATTATAGACGGGGAAGCTTTTAATAAACGGCACCGGTTAATAGCACGGCAAGAAGTTATACTATGTGTGTAGCTTAGTTGCGTTTTTTTGTAAAGTTGAAAAATAAATGCTTGTATTGTACGTACTTTTTATTTGTATACATATTTCCTTGTAGGTTATGTAGTGCGTCTGCCTGCGTGGGATCCCGTACCTTCGCCTTCCATTACAAACGAGGTAATGATATGAGAGATGGCCGGACACTCGATTACATTAAATATTATATTGTGTATCAGCAATGCAAGGAAAAAAACAAAATCCCTACCAAGGTGTTGCAAACGTACATAATGTATACCAGGGGTGCTCAAACGTCCCATCGAAAGAGCTTTTTGAATCGATCTCGAGAAAAAAATTCCAGGTCAATAAAACAAAATTAAATGAGTAAACTGCTGTAATTTATTTGATCCACAATAAACCACATTAAAGATTAGGCCAGAATAACCCCTTTATCACTTTCTTTTATAGAATAATCATAAGTTTTATCATTGGCATTTTAGAGCAGACCTACACCTTTACTGAAAATCTTGCATATTGTGCGGAAAACTAATATCTATGCCACGATACACCCTGCCTGGACGAAAATCCTGCATCGCACATACTTGCAGCCTCTCAAATCTTCTATCTTGTGTTTTGAACAGCTTGTTAAAATACAAGATAGAAGGAATATAGCGCTAATAGCCATTGAATGCGAAAAGAAAAAGATTTTTTTTGCGTCGAATGTCACATTTTTTGTCACCTCTCTCTTTTGTACCGACCTCCCAGCGGGAAGGTTGTCTTGTCGACGTTTGGAACTTGCATCATACTCGTATATATAGCGTGTTGAAAATCATCGAGTCGTAGTCCTCTCCAGTTTTATACAGGATTCCTCCCTTTTCCTGCTCTCCTTTCCCAATCCAGATTCCGACCAGATATTTTTTTTAACAAAATCCTGTGCGAGAGACTCCCTAGATTCTAGAGACTCTAGGGGTCTATGACACTTGTTGTAGTGCCGCAGAGGTGTACAAGCTTGGTCGTTGCTACAAAACACCAATACTCAAGCAAGACCCAGTTCCTGTTCCTGTTCCTGTGTTGCCACTGGACCACGGACCGGTCCAAGGTGCCAACGACATGCGGTGTACCTGAGCGGTCACCCATCCAAGTAGCATCCGCGCCCAATGTTGCTTAACTTCGGTGATCTGATGAGAACCGGTGCTTTCAACATGGTATCGTCGTTGACATAAATGTTTGTGTGACACAATGCTTGGAATGTGACATATAGAGAGGAGCGAAACCGTAACCAGTTTGAAATTATGTGCAGTCCCCTTGCGCATCAATTAAACAAAGTGGTTTTGTCTTGTGAATCCCATAGCCGCGAAGTGCGAGCCGATAAATACGCTCCGAAATATCGTGTCGGCTGTTGGGATGTGTGCGGGGCCCCCACCCCAAGGTCCCCGCCGCTGAAATATATCGCACCCCCGCAAGAAAAGTGACACAAGTCAAAAACATCACATTGTTCAGGAGAGTAAAAATAAAATCTTCAACATTTTTAATCAGATACAGTTTGCAATTTTAAAGCAAAACTAATTCTTTGAAAACGTAAGCTTTTTTGTTGTGTTGTCTTGTAGATTTAAAAGTACAATTTAGACTCCAAAGCATACAGAACCCCCAAAAACTACCCCCCTTTTATGACTTGTGTCGTTTTTCTTGTGTTATCACTTGATTTCTTTTGATTTATGACAGTATTGAATACAGTGAGTAAAAAATTGTTTCAGTTTATTTATAGCTTTATTATTTTATGATTAATACTACAAAAACATAACATGAAAAAATATTGATTCTGGTAACAAAGCAGTATAAATCTTAAACAAGAATTCAGGTAAAGAGGTCTACAAGAAAAGTTCTGAAAGATTTCAAGAAAACAGTGAATTAAAAATATCGATATAACTTCGCGGGATGTGATTTGAACGGATTAATTCCAAACAGTCGTCTCTCTTTCTTCCTTCGATTGCTATTTTTCTTGAGTAAGCTTTCTTCAAATTAAAAGATGATTGCGATTTTCTCTTTCGAACTTCAATTTCTCCAAATTTTAACTCCTTGTATGACAGTTTGCAAAGAAATGAATCTGGTCTGGACTTCTCAAACCTAAGTACTTTGAAATCAGTCATTTTTATAGTATTGCCAGTCACATCCTTAGTGTAGTTATTACCAGTCATGCTACTTAAATGCTTTAAGTCGAAGAAATCTGAATGACTCATTTCGTTCACCTGATATGGATTCCCACGTTTCCTGGCTGTTCGTATTATTGTGACGTACTGCTGCGGAATGATTATTGGACCACTTTTCAGTGATTTTTTAATTTCTTTCTCGATTACTGAATGGGCGGCATCCCCTTCATTCTGCGTATGGCCGCAAATCAAGAATTTGTGTGTAATAGATTTTATTTTTAGTGTTTGGACTGCGTGCAGGAATGTTGCAATGATGTACCGGTTCTTGTTTTGCCCGCAACAGTTGTCAGAGTAGAACGTGAATTCCAAATTGTCATTATTAATTTTGGAAGCTTTCTTCTCCAAGTACTTCAATATGCAGGAGCCTATTTCATTAGCGCCACGATGTCCTTCGCCCTCATGCCAAAAAAAACATTCTACAGCATCATTACCAACTTCGCAAATTGTGAAATTATAACTGTTTATTTTAGATTTATAGTAGAATATTGACAAATTTCCTTTAGGGCACGGCATCACCGCTTGAAGATCAAATGTTGCTAAGACAAAGTTATCACCAACACGTTTTTTATCCTCGTCTTTAGATTCACGACTCAACTTTTTTTCTTCCTGGTGCTTCTCGTATTTTTCCTTTGTGTCTGGTACTTCTGGTGCGTTTTTATAAGATTCGCATAAATTGCACAAATCTTTTTTGGGAGAAAAAAATGAAATATTAAACTCAGAATTAAAAATTCGTGAGTACATCATAAGATTTGCAGCTGGCTGGTTTTTTTCAGTCTGTTCTTTTACATAGTCTCTATGTAAGTCAGCCAAACTTTTACCACCATCTATGTACTCTCTGCAAGTATTGGCACGAAGGTAATGGCTTTCCATCCTTGGTATCGAGTTGATATGGTTCCTCACTGATTCTTTTATACCAGGTTCTACAGTGAAATGATTTGAGTGTTTCCCTCTCTTCTCTGGCTCAAGAAATCCATTCTCCTTTTTTTGCAAAACTGTTCTTATTGGTCTGTCGTTGATTCCCAACGTATTCTTGAAAAAGAGTTTGCAAACTCTCACTTTTTTCTCCTCAATCTGGAAGTAGAAGGCGTTATTCAACTTTCTGTGATTTTCAGAGCGCGTGTACCGATATTTAGGCTGTATACTTTCAGTATTCCCAGCGATAAAAGACCGTTGCAGTTCTAAGTTGCCAAGTGTCCAATACTTGTTGAAAATATGTTTCCTTTGATCTTCTGAAAACCTGGCCGAGCATGAAAGTTTGCATTTGTCTCTGCATGGCTCTAGAATTTCTCTGGCTTTGAGTATTTTCGAAGTCTTTGAAACGGATTGGTATTCTTTTCCCATATTTCTGAGTCGCTTTGCTGTCTCTTTTTTTCTTTCTGGGATCCTACGTACTCTCTTCTTACCTCGTTTAGGAGACGAACTCTCAGCAGAAGTAATGAGCGAGTCTTTTGGTTCAGAATCTGATGATGACTCATCACTTGAAGTTGACTGAACTGAAGAATAGTTAGGATCCGCTATGGAATCATCACTCAGGTTTAAATCAGCGTTGCTTTCATCTAATACAGATTCTGCAGTCTTATGAGCAGAAACTTCAGGTACTGCACTATTTTTCATTCTTCTTAAAACGCATTTTGTTTCTATGTTCTCGTTAATTTCCATTGTATAGATAGTGTTGTGGATAATTGGTGGAAATGGAGATCCAGCCGTTTGAATGGATACAGCGTATTCACTATTTACAGCTTCAATACAATTAGGTGTTTGAACTTCAATGTTTTCGATACTAGCCAACTCATTGAGAATAGGCCTTTCCAAGACGTCGGTGTTATTTGCATTTGTCAAGCTCAAGCGTAAAATTCTTGAAGCCCGAGAGGACGAATCCATTTTATCTGAAACAAAAACTGATTGTCATTTTCCATCACTGCTACATTAAACATTTTAATATTATTATCATGTACGCTAATCCCGTCACAACTGCAAATTAGATTAGACCATTACAGGAAAAGTGACATATTACAAATTAAACAGAAATAAACTTACCTACATGAAACAGGAAAAATGTTCTTAACCAAAATAAGTCTATTTGTCACTTTCAATTCACACAGGATACAACAGGAAAAACGTCACGAGCCAAAATATGCCTGTTTGTCGCTTTCAATTTCACACAGGATACAACACGAAAAACGTCACGAACCAAAATATGACTATTTTCAACATCCAGCTTAAACTTGGTACGACACGAATAACGTCGCAACTCGAAATATGTCGGCTTTCCTAAGCAGCGTAGCAACCTCACTAGTCAGCGGTCGAGACGCAACTGCAATGTGTCGCTGTTCTTGATTGAAAGAAGGGCATTAACGGAAAAGCACGAAACGACAGTAGCGGTCTCTCGGGAGAATTTTAAATATTCAACTAGTGACATTTTTCCTGATTGAAGATTATTTTATTTGGAATATAATGAGCACATAAAACGAAATTTGAAGAATTTTGAGTTGTGTCACTTTTCTTGCGGGGGTGCGATATGACGTGGCAGGGCCTTGTAAGGCAGCGACTTGAAATATTGCCGCGCCGATAATGTGGCGAAATATAACTCAAACGAAAATGTAATGATAAAATGAAAAAAAAAATGTTTAGGGTCGCATGTGGCGAATGGAACCTATTTATTTTTACAGGTAAGGGAGCCGGCCTTACGCTTATAACTCCAGTTGAAATGAGAGTTACCCATCTCCCGAGCGTCTAAGACCTAAGTACCTACTCGTCTGTTGTGAGGGCTGAGTAAACCTTGCCGGTATTTTATTTTGGCTTTGAATCATTACCAACATCCTCGGTGGGCTTGGAATGAAAGCACTCTACTAACTTTTTTTTGCGGAATCCTGTGCGGGAGACTCCCTAAATTTCAGAGACTCTCACGGGGCTATTTTTAGACATTTTAGTCGTCGGTTGAACCCACGCTTTGACAAAGTAATGAAGTATTTGTATGAAGACCTGCCAATCCAAGATGGCTGCAAGTGAACAGCTGATTAGTATTCATACAAATATTACCAAAATCGGTAGGTAAGAATGACCGTGGTGATGAGACTCTCAGCCAAGGCATCATTAGTTTGTCAAAGCGTGGGCTCAACGGGCGACTAAAATGTTTAAGAATAGCCCCGTCAGAGTCTAAGACGCTTGTTGTAGTGCCGCAGAGGTGTTGGTGATGTGGCGATTGATGTCCTGATCCTTTGTAGCAGGACTGTAAGCTGCGTAGGGTTGTGTTGTGTGTTGCGTTGACTTTGTTTTGAGACGCTGAAAGGAAGTGGCGATTGATATTGGTTTTGAATAGGACAAGGTTAAATTGGGGTGGGAACGCAGATACCGGTAACTCATTCCATAAGCGGGCAGTTTGGCAAAGAAATGAGTCGTGTAAACACCAAGTTCTCATAGTTTTGATATCGACTGCAAATGGTTGAATGTGAGCCGTTCTACGAGTTACCCTTGTTGTGACGAGAGGAGGAGGTATAAGTGAGGATATTTCATCAGACAACATTGGCTATGACTACTGAGCTTTCGACCGGACTTCTCTGTAACTGTAACTCTGTCACCATTTCGCTTGTGGTGGCCAGAGTCTCTGCAGAGCTGCCTCCATTTTTTCCTATCCTTACATACCTCTTTCAATTCATTCATATCCATCACGCTCTGCATTGGCTGAAAATCCCTGAGAGGATTACTTTTAAAGTTGGTCTGCTCACTTTTAAAGCACTACGTGGGAGTGCTCCGGGGTACCTGATGGAGCTGGTGTCTCCAACAACTATAACCTTGCGTGGACAAACACTGAGGTCAGCTGCATCAAGAAGCAGCTGCCTGGACGTCCCAGCAAGAAGACCCCACACTGTTTTTGGAGACAGGGCATTCAAGGCAGCCGCAATGACCTGGAATGCTTTTCCTGACACACTGAGGGAACTGGATTTGGAGACGAAATTTAAAAGAAGTCTCAAGACTCACCTCTTCGTCCAATCATATGGACAAGCGCCTTTGTAGTGACACATTGTCATAAAAGGCGCTATATAAATTCTGTGATTATTATTATTATTATTTATCACCTTTTTCATGCATTTTCTTCTTTTACGCTCACTTTGCTCAATGAAGTATTTTGGTATGGTTCCTAAAGATCGTAGTCCCATCCATACTAGTGTGAAGTTTGAGAAAAAAGTTCGAAATTCAAATTTATTGTGAGTCCATTTTAAATTTATGAAGATCCGAATCAAAACAAAAAAAAAGAACAGCATCTTTCGGTTCAATTAAAAATGATCTGAATCATTTTATACATTAGGGATGTCAAATGCATGAAATAATGTGTTGAAGTTAGTGTTGGGACGGCGTTCGTTACCGGGCATAGGCCTCCGAGGTGCCATAAATATCTCAGGAGGTCCCAATGCAAGATTTTCTTTATTTATTGGCCCCAATAAGGCATTCCAGTTGTGAGAAGGTTGATCATAACACACCTGGCCAACAAAAACAATAAGATCCTTGTTTTTTAATCCGATTTTTTAATCAGAGTCATAATGAAAGGAGAGCTTGTATGAAAAAGGTTATGACTCTGGATGAAATGAAAGAAGTATGTAAGGATCGAAAAAAGTGGCGGCTGATTTGTAATGTAGGCGGCTAAGGCTTAGAATCAATTTTCATTTTTATAGATGTTTTGTAGATTTTCTAGTGTTTATTTGTTTGTATAACTGGATATAATTAATTGCTTGTATTCCTTGATTTATAGGTTGGTATGAGGCTGACCACCCATACTGTAAAAATGGTTCACTTTGCCAATGTCACCCCTGTGTCAGGGAAGGTCGGCAAAACTTGCAGGGCTTATGTTCATTTGAGGTTTGGATTTTATTCGTAAATACACATTCAGCATTTGTAAGCGCGAACTACACGTGTTTGTTTGTGGGCATGCATTTGATAACTTTAAATGAATATATCCTTGCAAGCTAGATTATAGATTATTATAGATTTAGACCGGTCCGTAGTCCAGTGGTAACACTTCGGACTCGTAAATGGAAGGTTGTGGATTCGAATCCCGGCGGAGCACAAAAAAATACAGTCTACATTTTAAAATTTGCTCTTCGCTGGGTTGAGAAATTCATAAACCTTTACCAAAGACCGGTCATCAAAAGGTCCATCCAGCCTCACAGCAACTGGGTCTTGCTTGAGAATTGGCGCTTTGTAGCGTCGACTAAGCTCTTAAAAAGTCCGGTCTATAGCTCAGCTGGTAGAATGCTTGCATTCGATGCCGAGAGCAAGGGTTCGATCTCCACCGAGGATATCAGAAATGATTTCCCGTTTCGGTGTGTATTTCAAACCCTAAAATAAATACCGGTAAAGTGTACTCAGCCTTCACAAGAAATGAGAACCAGCCCCCCGGGAGATGAGAAACCCTCACATCAACTGAAGTGGTTGGTGTAAGGCCCTTCTCTGTGAAAATAAATAGTTTCCACTTGCCACATGAGAACGTGGGAAGAGGTTACACTACATGTGTAGCTTAGTCACGTATAATGAACACGGCACAGATTCCATTGATAAATTGTGACGTCGCGTCGCACTGTAGGGTTGCTAGAGAGGGGCAAACTTATATTTTGTTAACTGTTGCAAAGGACTTTTTACATAGGACTATGCTTGCCGAGAAAAAATAAATTCCAATTTGCTGCCATTTAGTTACAACTTGGACGAAGTGATATAGGTAGGTATCTACCTATATGCAGCTTAAATCGGTTTTTGAAAAAAATACACCTTCTTTCTTATTTTCTACGAGAGAAAACACAAAAAAAGTAGAAATCCTGTAGTTAATAAGTTTTTCATGAGTTCTTCCTCATAATTTGTTTACTTAATGCAAGAAGTAACACCTCATAGAATATTTTATCCACAATTTCTCAAATCAGTGAATCAGCACTTATTCAGTTTTACCTTTGACGTGACGATATTTGTATTTGCCTCTATACAGTGTACGCTCCTACCGTAGGACTTCCTCATTAATAACGTAATCACGTTGTTGGCGGCTAGGGTTTGTTAAAGTGAATTTGGTTTTATGATTTAGTTTTTTATGTCCATGTATATATTGTTATTTTTATTCTTTGATTTTAAAAAATGTAATTTGTCATGTATGTTCCTTGACTTATAGGTTGTTATGCGGCTGACCACCCATAATATAAAAATTGGTTCACTTTGCCAATGTCACCCCTGTTTCAGGGAAGGACGGCAAGAGTTGCAAGGCTTATGTTCATTTGAGATTGGGTTTTTATATTGTAGGTCCACATGCGGCATGTGTTAGCGCGAAATTATACATATCTGCTTGTGGGAATGCATTTAGTATAAATCTTAAATGATATATATCTTTGCAGCTTAGATTAGATTAGATTAGATTAGACGTCATATAAAATAAGCAAAGTTTTTACAGCATGGGTGGTCAGCCTCATGAGATGACTTCAAGAGATACTGTTTATTTTTTTAATTAACACTTGACAATTAATTTTTCGTTAATTGACCAGGTATGACCTATAGCAGACTTGATAATTATTGTACGGTAAATATGTAATTTTAGTCAATAATATCTGGTCACATGATTTCTCCTGTTTTATTAATTTCTGCCCACCATTTGATTAAATTTTAATTAAAGACGAGACGTCCCAAGTTTAGATTAATTATCTTGATTATTTTCAGTAAATTGGTAAACAAATAATGCGCTTCCAAATCATAGCGTGGCACGGTACACACAGCCTTCACGATAATCTAAGTTGTAGAGACATATTGCATTTAAGATTCATATTACATGCCTTCCCACATTCATACACGTATAAATTCGCACATACAATATAAAATTCAAATCTCAAATTAACATAAGCCCTGCAACTCTTGCCGACCTTCCCTGAAACAGGGGCGACATTGCAAAGTGAACCATTTTTACAGCATGGTTGGTCAGCTGCATACCAACCTATAAGTCAAGGAACATACACGTCAAACAAAGTTTTTTAAATCAATCAATATTAATATCAAAACTAAAACAGAAAACAAATTCCAATTTAATAAACCCTAGCCGCCAACATTACAGATCAACCGCCATTTCTTTCTGTCCTTACATACTTCTTTAATTTCCTCCAGACATCCTAATGACAGATTTATTAAAACATCAGTTGGTATTTGTAACCATGGCCTGCAGTTTGCTAAGCGGATGCGTTTACCATTGAGCCGTCGATAATGCAAAATAGGGGGTCGTGCAATTCTTATTTTTGAAATGTTTAAAATTTCTCTCTCGCCGGGTTCGAGTCCCCGCTAAGTGTAGCAGAGTCGTAAACCATTCGTATTATATTAAAATATATTTCCCATGACTCAAGCCATCGCACCACCCGAGGGATTCGATACCAGAAACAGGGTTGAACACGGCGAATTCGACAAGGGAACGGCGTGCACAAAAAATATACACATTGTAGGATTGTCGGATAAGCATTTAGATACAAGAACCAAGTATAAATTAGTTACAATGGCTGGCAAAGGCTTTAAAGTTTTAAATTCTCCTTTTTATAGATTTTGGTAATATTGTTTTTGTCAAGTGTTTGTTTGTTTTGTACAGCTGGATATAATTAATTGTTTATATTCCTTGACTTATAGGTTGGTATGAGGCTGACCACCCATGCTATAAAAAATGGTTCACTTTCCCAATGTCACCAGGTTTCAGGGAAGGAGGGCAAGATGTTCAGGGTGTATGTCCATTTAAGATTTGGGTTTTTATGTTGTAGGTTGACATGCGGCTTGTGCAAGCCTGAACTTGTACGTGTCTGCTTGTGAGAATTCATATAATGTAAATCCCCAATGTAACATATCTTTGCAACTTAGATTAGATGATAAGATGGTTTGGACATCATGAAATAATGGATGGTGAACAACTTACGAAGAAAGTGTACACAGGAAATGTCAACAAGAAACGTGGAAGAGGAAGGAATGGATAGACCAAATAGGTGAGATTGTGAAAGAATGGAACCTGCAGAGTGAGAATAAGAGAAGAGTATTTATGAGGAAAGTGATGAATGTTGAAAAGATGAAAGAGATATGCAAGGAGAGAAAAAGGGGAGACGCATCTGCGGAGGTACCGGCCACCCTTAAGGGAATCGTACAGTACAGTAAATAATGTCAAAAGTTATGTCAACTCTAAGAGAAATGGCGACACAGTTTCAGTTACAGTTTGGTCTACATAAAGTTTATAATATTACAGATATGAATAATAATTTTCAATAGAAAACATATATTTTATTTCACTTCGATTTCGCGACGGGTTTTTCCAAGTTGATTAAGAATGATTAACTTTATAAACGTGAGCAAACATTAATAAAAACATCTTCACGGAATCGATATAAAAATTGTGACTCACTCGGCAGGACGTGTTAATTGTTGATTTTTCATACAAGTGCAATACTTCAAGTATACCTAAAACATTACGTAAATATTTTACCAACGCGTAAACGGGGGAAAAATGTAAGGAAAGTAAAGCACTCACCATAGGCGCTGTTGTGTCTTTCAAACATTTTTCTTTTCACGTGATGCTCGGGTTTTTACGTGATGTTGCGTAGGTACTCGGGGTACAGAGCAAGATCAATCTTGTACGCGAATTGATTGGGTAAATATCAAAGGTGGGATGTCAATAAATAAGAAATATTGATTGACAGTAAAATGCAGCTGTCCTAAAAAGCAATAATTCTACGATGACGCGTGTTCAATTAAAGAGTTTGTCAGGAGTCTGGTCCATTCTATTTTTCTGTACGCCGAAAGGAGAAAAGAAATGCTTGAAATTTTCTGGGAGTGCATAGTCCGGAATGCTTGCATTCCATGCCGAGAGCTCGGGTTCGAATCCAACCGAGGGTGTCAGAAATGATTTTCCGTTTCCGTGTTTTTTTTTTCAAAACCCAAAATAGATTATCGGTCAGGTTTACTCAGCCTTCACAAGAAATGAGTATCAACCGCATCAGGAGCTGGAATACCTCCACTTCAATTGAAATTAAAATTGAAGTAAAACTTCTATCCAGCTCCCATTCCGCTAGAGATGGCCAGTACCTCAATAGACGTGTCTCCACTTTTTTCTGTCCTTGCACACTTCCTTTATCTCCTCTTCATTCATCACTCTCTTCTCTTTTTCACACTCTGTATTTATCAGTCATTCGCAATCTAGATTAAATAATCAGCATAATTATATTATAACATTTCTACTAAACTTGATGGAACTTCATTAAAATTCTAACGAAACACTGTTTTATTTTCAGTCTGTATTAATTTTTGTATGTGATCCGCTCAATAAAGTTCACAGCATTGGCTGGGACACATTCAGCGAATGGACCATCGCAGCCTGGGGAAGACGATTGTGATGACGAACCCAGAAGGACGCAGGACAGTGGGAAGACCACGAGCAAGATGGCTGGATGGAGTGGTGGCGGATTGCCGTGCAGTGAGAATATGGTACTGGAGGAGAAAGACGTTGGATAGACAGCGCTATCAGCGGTTAATGAGGAGGCCAAAACCCACCTCGGGTTGTCGTGCCAATGATGACGATATAAATTTTATTTTAATTCATAAATACAAACGCTTTCGATCTCTCGATCTTCTTCAGGTAGGAATACAAATTTAAATATCAATTATATTATTTTTTAAGTTAATCCTACACGAAGTTTTGGCAACCCTGCGTGTCCAGATGGCCTCAGGGTTGGTCATTGAATAATTTATTTATTTGTAATTAACTACGCGGCGAGTTATTGGACGGCTGAGAGCGAGACAACACATGCACAACTATAAAACCTCTCTTTCCTACTCAACCATCGCGTTTTAACAAATATATACAGAAACTAAAACAGCGACCCTTCAGTTGCGATGGGTTTCTGGTGAAATAATGTGGTGAAGTGAGAATGTTTTGTTATATACTTGGGAAGAAAGAGAGGGAAAACAGATATGAGAGTGAGTGGATCAGCGATGTATATCTTGGATGCATTGAAAGATGGTGGTTGTAATAGGAATGAGGTGATTCTGTGATGATTAAACAGACTGATGGACAAATTTGATTCTGTGCAGAGAAGGGCAGTGAAGCTGTTCCTACTCTTAGATAATCTGAAGCCTCTTGAGAACAGAAGAAGGGTTGGAATGCTCAGTCTTTTATATTGGGACTTTCACAGAGGAAATGCGGAAAGGAAAAATAGGAAGAGAGCAACTTGTCCGGTCGATAGCTCAGTTGGTAGAGTGCTTGCATTCTACCCCGTGAGCTTGGGTTCGAATCCCACCGAGGAGGGTGTCAAAAATGATTTCCTATTTCGGTGTTGATTTCTAACCCCATAATAAAAATACCGGCAAGGTTTACTCAGCCTTCACAAGAAATGAGTACCAGCCCCCTCGGGAGCTGGGAAACCCCCACTTCAACTGAAATGGTTGGCGTAAGGCCGTCCCCCTTACCTGTAAAAATAAATAGGTTCAACTCGCCACATGCGACCCCTTCGGGGATAACGCGGCAAGAAGTAACACTATATGTGTAGCTTAGTTGCGTTGCGTTGCGTTGCAAGAAAAGTATGGCTTTATCAGATTGGTGAAGTTGTCAAAGAATGGGGTATACAAAGCGAATGTAAAAGAAGAAACTGTATGGAAATGGTGGGATTTGAGTGAATTTAAAGAGTATGCAAGGATAGAGAAAAATGGAGGCAAATCTACAGAGGCTCTGGCTACCCTAGTGGAATGGTAACAGTATACAGTTACGGTGTCTGTTCTGATGAAATATCCTCACTTATACCTCCTCCTCTCGTCACAACAAGGGCAACTCGTAGAACGGCTCACATTCATCCCTTTGCAGTCGATATCAAAACTATTAGAACTTGGTGTTTTCACGATTTATTCGTTAGTCAAACTGCCTGTTTATGGAATGATCTACCAGTATCTGTGTTCACATTTCAATTATATTCAAAACCAACATGAAAGTGAGCATAAAAGAAAAAAATGCAAAAAAGAGTGGTTTTCCCCAAAATCTGCCGTTTTTGTTTGTTTGCACTTGATTTTCATCATTGTAACTCTTTTGCTAAGACCATAAAGTGTGAGAAACAAAAACAGCAGATTTTGGGAGAAATCACTCTTTAATACATTCCGTAAACTTAACTTTACTCAAGTTTTGCAGCTCGTACTAAGGGTACTGATCATTTAACATTTCGAGAGTGTAGCCATATCTTGTACTTATTGGATTGTAAGGCGCCCTAAAATTGGTTATCACTATTGAGTGAGTAATGGATCAGAAACAAAAAGGCGCTATAACTCAAGACTCTCATTCACACCTTACTGCAGCGAAGTAGGTAACACAAAGAACAGAGACGGAATAAGGTAATTTTTTATTTAATTATAAGTGTTATTTTTAAAGACATTTCGATCATTTCTGCCATATTTATCTATAATGTTAGTTGCAAATGTACATAATAATTAATTATTTATATTATACTTGATTTCAATCAGCCTGGAGTACCTATTCAATAACCAACGAAGTATACAATTTGTTTAACAGTGGCAGTTGGATCTTGAAACTTTAAAAAAGCTGCTGAATACCACGCACGATAACCAAATGAAAATTTGAACCTAGGCAGAGGCAAATCTAATAATACCTACGTATTTCTGACTACGTTTTAATTTACGTTTTTCTCTTTTTTTTTGTTTTTTTTTCAATAAACCGTTTATATGTTTCCTACCTTATAAGAGCATTTGCTTACATGGGATCCAAGCCCCTGTATCTCTATATCTAATCTGTAATCTAAGTTGCAAGAATACAAAAAAAATAATTAAAATTCATATTTTAATTTAAAATCCTTAATTTTTGTTTAGATATTCTTCCGATTTGTTTAATTTATTTTTTGATTGAAATATATTTTTTGAGTTCGTATCTGCTTTTGGTATAGCGTCTCCTACCACCGGTTAGTATACCTACTATACACCTGTAATCCAAGTATAAAACATGTCGATTAAACTCAACGAGAGCGTTTATCAAAAAACATATACGTTAATACAAACAGCGACAAAATTTCAGCTTCCATACATTTTTGGATATAGGTTTCGAGATGTGGTCCACCAGAAGTCTTCTTGGAGTTGCCTGGAGGTACCACATAACAAATGAAGAGGTTCTCTGAAGAAAAAGAAGAGGAAGGATCTGCTAAAAGCACTGTCCCAAAGGCTTGCAAGATGGATAGGGTATGCAATACACCAGGAAGGTCTCTTGTGGAACATAATTAAAGGGGATGATCCAGGATAAAAACGACGACGTTGAGAGTTCCTGCAGGATCGGATAAACACTGAGGTCAGCTGCATCAAGAGGCAGCTGCCTGGACATTCCTGCGAGAAGGCCCCGCACTGTTTTGGGAGACAGAGCATTCAAGGCTGCCGCTCCAATGACTTGGAACGCTATTCCCGCCTCACTGAGGGAACTGGATATGGAGAGACCATTTAAAAGAGGTCTCAAGACTCACCTCTTCGTCCAATCATACGGACAAGCGCCTTTGTAGTGACAAACTGTCATAAAAGGCTTATCTATCTAGGATATATTGGAAGAGATGCCCGGTCGATAGCTCAGTTGGAAAATGATTGCGTTCTATGTCAGAAGGCAAGGGTTAGGTCCAAAACCAGGAAGGTTTACTCTGCCTTCATTAGAAATAAGACTAGCCTCCTCGGAAGATGGAAACACCCACTTGAAGTGAAGTGGTTTGCGTAAATCCGACCCCTTAACATTGAAAATAAATAAGCTCCATACCCCACATGCGATACCTTTCTTTTGAGAACAACGCGATAAGCTGTTGTACTGTATGTGCAAATTAGTTTCATTACATTTTAGTTGCTGTTCGTGGGACGAGGAGTTCCTTTAAAAAAGAAATTATAAAGAAACTTGTGAAGAGGAATGCGATTCACCAACCTATTTAGCCTGACCAGAAACAACTGTTAACATGATAATATTAGTTACTAAGTATTTTATATTTTAATGAACTATTAATTAATAATTACTCAACGACATCTGTTAAACCATGGTCAGAATAATAGTCAGAGGGCCTGTCAGTAATCGAACCGGTGTCACTCTATTCCAAATACGTTAGTCAAGATAAGCGACTCGACTACCTCGGCCATAAAACCGACAAACCCTAGGATTGAAACAGAAAATATACAAGTGAAATTAAACTTGACCGGTTCGTAGTCCAGTGGCAACACTTCGGACTCGTAAATGGAAGGTTGTGGATTCGGATCCTGGAGGAGCACAAAAAAATACCATTCATATTTCGAATGTGTGCTCTTCGCTGAGTTGAAAAATTCATAAACCTTTACCAAAGACCGGTCACTGAAAGGTCTATCCAACCTTACAACAACTGGGTCTTGCTTGAGAATTGGCGCTTTCTACAGCGACGACCAAGCTCGCAGAGGGCTCTTGAGGTGTGATACACACAAAAACAGCGCTCACCAAATAAATCATCCTTTTATTAGTATTATTATTAAACAGTGTTTGATTTGAATTAATCTTAAAAATTATAATATTACACAATATGAATTTTCACAGTGTTAATACACAAACAATACAAAATATAGAAAAAGAAGAAGTTATTTTTGGTAAAACGCTATAGTTCAGTTTAAACGCTTGGGTTTTACACTCTGTGCAACTAGTGGTCGGGAGTTCGATTATCACGATCAATTAATCACCGATCATGATTCGGAATCGAATCAAATAAATCCTGTCCCCGAGGGAACTGGGCAATAAAGTATTAATAAACGTATGCAAGGCGAGAGAGAGAGCTACGTATAATATTACACACCCAGGAAATAACAACCTTTATAAGTTATACTCGTACATAAATCAATTATTTACGATTTAAAAAAAAAACAAGCCTATATTTTGATATACAAAATAATATATAAGTATTGGTACGATTTACGGGTTCAATTTAGTAAAAACTTCGTTTATTTTGAGATTCCGTTCACATTTGGTTCACAGTTAACTTTTGTACTGTCTTGCTCGCCAGCTCCGATACGAGTCTGCGCTACTGACGGTATGACGTTAGAACGGTTCTCGAAACGTCGTGAACATGCGAGATTTTGCTAGAATATTCGAGCAAACACTAGTACAATTATCCAAACACCTACATCTAGAGACACGCTTACACAAGTAAAAACACACGATCACAAGTGAAAACACATAGAGAGGCCCAATCACACATTCGTAACAGTATATTTGGATGACTTATTTGCTGTTTTTTATTGCATCGCACATCAAGAGCCCTCTGCGAGCTTGGTCGTTGTTACAGAAAGTGTCAATTACTCAAACAAGACCCATTTACGGACATTTGATGCCCAGTCTTTGGTAAGGGCACATGAATTCTTCAACCCAGCGAAGTGCATATTTGAAAATACCATGTTTTTTTTTTTGCTCCGTCGTGAATTGAACTCTCAAATTTCCGACTACGAGTTTGTAGCGTTAACCACTTCACAAAGTAAGCCGAGTAAAACAATGCCAAAGTGGGTGGAGAAACCAAGTAAACAATGGATTAATCAAAGCTAAGGACTGGAATCTTTAGAGAGGCCATCCCTAGCGGAATGGAGGTTAGATACAGTTACAGTAAATAGAGAATAAATTGTAGAAAACAGTTTTTTTTCTGAATAAAAGATCGGAGCATATGACACAATATTCATCGAAGAAACAACAATAGGGTTGTTTGAATTCTTTGAGAACCGCTGCACCAGAGATTCATCAATTGGGATCGACGAGATAACTTTTCAATTTTACAATTCCGTTCAGCCTCCTCGTGCTACCGCAGAACAAAACCCAGTTGGGAGTACAAGCAGTAACAGATCTGATAAATAAACTAATTGATTGTCATTCCGCAGCTGAGAATACCAAGATATGCATGCGCTGTATAGATTGAAAAGGAAAGGGGGAAGTGCGTGTCCCTGTGGAACACCACAGAATGTATGGAAATTTGTGCGTTAACATATTGTGCTGCTTCTTACTGCGTACAAGTTACTTTACTTATAGGATGTTACGAGGCTGAGGCACTGTAAAAATGGTTCACTTTGCCAATGTCACCCCTGTTTCAGGGAAAGTAGGCAAGAGTCACTGGCTAATGTTCATTTGAGATATGATTTTTATGTTGTAAGTCATACGTGTCTGCTTATGGGAATGCATTTAGCTGTTTTTTTTTGTTGTGTGTGTTCCTTGACTTATAAGTAGGTATGCGGCTGACCATCCATGCTGTAGAAAATGGTTCACTTTGCCAAAATCTTTAATAGTATATACCTTTGCAACATAGATTATAGGTACCTGAAATGGAAATTCGTTCAAATATGGCCCTTTTTTTCAAATATGTATGGCTCTGTATCTTCAAATATGGCCCTCCTACCATCAAATGCGGCCCACTGGTATCTAATATGACCCCCTGGTATCTAATACGGCCCCCTGGTACCTAATGCGGCCCCCTGGTATCTAATATGGCCCCCTGGTATCTAATATGGCCCCCCAGAGCTCCCGGGCCTAGGTGTCGATAGCATTATTCAACAAACAGATCTGTATCAATAGACATAATTGATTTCGTGAACGGCGTTTTTTATCCCAACCAGTTAATTGTGTAATTAAGGAGATGTTCTCGTGTTCACCGTTACGGCCTCTGAACCGCGCTGAAATAATCTTATAACAACCATCTACTCTTTATTATTAATGCGCAACTACGCTACACATATAGTGCGACTCGTGATTGTAAGGTAGTGGGAACGAATCCCGACGGAGCACGAAAAAATAATTCATTTTCAAATTTGATCTTCGTTGGGTTCAAAAATGAATCTGCATTTAATAAAGACTGGTTACCATAGGTCCATCCAGCCTTACACCAACTGGATCTTGCTTGGGGATTGACGCTTTCTCAGCGACGACTAAGCTCGCAGAGTGTGGTGTCTAATCTATAATCTAAGTTGCAAATATGTATATATTAACATAAGCTCATATTAAACGCATGCCCACAAATAAAATGCTGAATGCGTACTTACAAATAAATCCAAAACTCAAATGAACATAAACCCTATAAAACCATTTTTTTCAGTATGGGTGCTCCCTCATTGCTCAACCTAAACTAATCTAATCTAAGTTGCAAAAATATGTTACATTAAAGATTCACATTACATTACAATATAAAAAACCAATCTCAAATGGACATACACCCTGTAACTCTTGCCGTCCTTCCCTGAAACAGGGGGGAAATTTGCAAAGTGAACCATTTTTACAGCATGGGGGGTCAGCCGCATACTAACCTATAAGTCAAGCAACATACACGACAAATTACATTTTATAACCTATAAAGCCAATGACTGTTTGCTTGCTTTTATAATTGCAATAACGAAATAATATAAATTTGCTTTTCCCTAGTAAGTTTCCCAGCCGTGTAACGATACAACGTTGTCTATGTCGATTCGCGTGCTATCTTTATACACAAAGATAATAATCAAAATGAAAAAAGTCCATTCTTTTCAAAGATTTTATTTTGATTTTGGAACGATGACATTTTTTTTCCGTCGCATCTCGGAAGCAGTTGTGAGTTGGCTTTGATTTACGCCTCGTGGAGGATAATTTGGATGGATGGTCGGTGTGTTGGCCTGCGACACGTCACTCGGTACAAAAGCTTCATTAAAAACAACACTAGAGGGAGAATAATTCATCAATCGCCAAATTCCCAGACGAGATCCCAGCTCCAGAACAATCCGCGTCACGATAAACCGGTCAGAGATAATTCGGTCACAGACAAATCCGCCACAGGCAGCTCATCCATAGATAATTCGGTTACACGACAGTTCGTCTACACCATTTTCCTGTCAACGACATTTCAGTCAAACGCAATATATCGATATCTTTAGTACGATATGTATAATCTAAGTTAAATAAAAGTATATATTAACATTTAAAATTCAAAATTCAAATGATTTTTTTTATTAAATAATAAGAATATTTATTAAATAAGTGAATTAAAACTATGTTTTATCCATTTGAATTTTTAAATGATTAAAAATGGACTTTCACTGTGTTTAATAGATCAACACTAAAAAATATAATTTAAAATTCATATTAAATGCAGAATGGTACATAGGTACTAATAAATATACACGTGTAGGTACGTCCGCGTTTCAAATGAGCATAAGCCCTGGAGCTTTTGGCGACTTTATCTGAAACAGGGGTGACATTGGCAAAGTGAACCATTTTTTACAGTATGGGTGGTCAGCCTCATACCAAGCTATAAGTTAAGGAATAAAGATACCTTAAATGTAAGACTGAATAAGTAACATAATAAACCAACATGGATTTTTCAGACAAATAAACTTTTTTCCTATTTTCTACGTGAGAAAAACACTGAAAAAGAGTGAAAATCCTGCATTTTAGAAGTCTGTAATGAGAACTTCCTCATAATTAGTTCACTTACTATGAGAAGTTACCTACACCCAATAAAGTGTTTTGTCTACGATTTCTCAAATCAGTGAATCAGAAATTATTCAGTTTAACCTTTAAGGTGGCGATATGATCTACAGACAGCTCCATCACAGAAAACTTGCTTTCCAAAGAACACTTTGTAATAACTGTTTTTGCGTTGGACCTTTCTGTGGACCATTTATTGACTGTGACCGAAATGTAGGTGACCGAAAAGTCGAGTGGACGAACTATCGTGTGTCCGAATTGCCCGTGACCGATGTGTCTATGGACGACATATTTGTAGCCGAGTTGTCTGTGACAGAAAAGTCGTGTGGATGACCTGTCGTGTGACCGATTTGTCCATGGCTGAGCTGTCTGTGGACAGGTTGTCCATGACCAATTTGTCGTGGAACCAGAATAATCATATGCCCCTCCTGAATTTAAAATATAAAATAATACGTTTGAACTCAATTGAGAAATATGTGAAAGCTAACACGCCCAGTAGAAGCGCTCTTTTGGTTTGTATACATATTTAAGTAAACGGTGTGTTTGCGTTTGAAAGTAGAGAATGATTTTTATTTATAACTTTATTCCATTTGTTCACGTCGCGCGGGTGTTGTTCTTTCTTTTGATCTGTGGGTAAGCGTTAATAATAACAAACACTGCGCGCTGCATAACAAAATAAATTATTGTAAAATTTTAAATATTACACATTTTCAATATCTGATCGATAGCTCAGTTGGTAGAGTACTTGCGTTCCATTCCTAGAGCTCGGGCTCGAATTCCACCGAGGCGACGGTGTCAGAAATGGGTTCCCGTTACGGTGGTTTTTTTTTCAAAACTCATAATAAAATACCGGCAAGGTTTACTCAGCCTTCAATAAAAATGAGTACCAGCCCCATTTGGGATCTGAGAAACCCCCACTCTTAGTGAAGTGGCTTACCTGTAAAAATATGTCTTCTACTACCAATGACGAATCAACAAAGTCCATTCAGTGTTAAAGCGATGAATTGCCGTTTTTATAGCGACGACAAGGCAAGCAGACGTCTCTTGAGATGTGATTCACACATAAAATACATCAGCCAGTTCATTGAAAGCTTAATTATTGTAAGTGCAGCATTTGTAAGTGAGAACTTACACGTGTCTGTTAGTGAGCATGCATTAGTATGATCTTTAACAGTGCTTTTCTTAGACATTTTGATCGTGCGTTGAGCCCACGCTTTGAACAAATTGCTTCAAACAAATGATGCCTGGGCTGAAAGTCTTATCACCACGGTCATTCTTACCTACCGAATATTGGTAATACTTAATTGTATGAAGACAAATCAGCTGTTCACTTGCACCCATCTTGGATTGACAGGTCTTCATACAAATGCATCATTAGTTTGTCAAAGCGTAGGCTCAACGGACGACCAAAATGTCTAAGAATAGCACCGTAAATGTTCATATGTCTTCGAAACTCAAATTAGATTAGATTAATCACGTTTTTTTTAGAAGAATCAAACATTAGAAATAAAAAATAAATGAAAAACAAACATCTCATCGATAGGCATAATATGGTATTTCGTTGTTTTAAAATTCCTCGACGTCGCTACAACGTTCACCGTCCGTTGTCTCCCTAATGACACGTCCGTGGAATTCAGATTTCACGTCAATCCAGACGCACGTTTAATCACACACACGTTGAGACTTTTTGTCGTTTTGATTTAATAATGGCGGCGGCGATTCGCGCGGGAAACTCTAAAGAAAACATCTGCGCGCGTGTTTGATCGCCACGTTGTCAACCTGGGAAGCAGGGCTGCCACAAATGGATCATTCAAATATAATCTTTAATCTAAGTTGCAAAGATATATTGACATTCAAACAGACACGTGTAAGTTTGCGTTTAAAAATGATGAATATGTACTGACAATTCTTACAAATTAAAACTAAACTTCAAATGATAAACCCTGCCACTTTTGCCGACCTTCCCTAATCCCTGAAACAGGGGTGACATTGGAAAAAGTGAACCATTTTTTACAGTATGGGTGTTCAGCCTCATACCACTCTATAAGTCAAGGAATATTCACTCTGTAAATTGTATTATGCAATTGCATTAATCTGATGAATCTAGTCTTTCCCTGGCTCTCCTCTCCCTCTTTTACAAACCACGGATATTCTAACACTGAATCAGCCTTTCATCTTTTAATTATGGATATCTTTACTTTTACATCCTCTTTCTCGCTTGCATTTCTTTCGTTTCTTTCTTGGAAAACCATATTGAACACGTAGATACTTAAAAAATAATGAAATCAGAGTATATTTAAATTTCGAACTTGATTCTCAGCGAGAAAACGTCACACTTGTATGGGACAATCTTCCCTAGCAACCAATAATGAAATCTTTTTATGCCCTTTCCCAAGCAACCCGGCAGTGTAACGTCACAATAGCGTATACATATATCAATTCATGTGCTCAGTTCATTAACTAATAACATCTGTGGACTAGAAATTATTTTAACGAAAATAGACATACTCGTATATATCTGTTCAACTTGCTTACGAAAATGGTCATTAGTAAGAAAGAACTTCACAGTTGCATTTCCGTATGTAGAAAAAACTCGGCAGAACGACAAAAAAAATCTTGAATGTTAGTATCAATGACCGGAAATAGCAAGAGTTGACAGATAACACGCGTTATAAATAATGTGATCCCTAAAATTGTTGTCAATATTATGTTTTTAAAGTGTACATTCATATTTTAATTTTATCACTCATCTCATAACTATTGTGGTGATTGTGCGTAATTTATGCAATTATTGCCGCCTACACCACTGCAACGTTTGACAGGAAAGAAACGAAAGTGGTAGCAAGTTTGTATCAATTCAGTATGTTAGTTTCCGCTCCCCTATGTTATTACTCAATGGCTCAGTTTACTTCACAGTGTCATAACGTTTGGGGACTTTTAAAGAACACTAGTGGCAACCCTGCACTTGAAAATAAAAGAACAAAAAAAAGAACTAGAACAACAAATCTGGAAGACATAAAAAAAACACTGTTATAAAAATAATAATGCTTTTATTTCCCGCCAGGATTTTTCCGCAATGATAAATATTACGGCTTGATATAAATGACATCGCCATTAACGTTTCCCGCCATGCAAAACGGGCAAGAGACAATAATAGTGTTGCCAGCACGCGACATTAACTTCCAGGTTAATCGCGCCGGGTTCCTGTTGATACAGAGTCGGGGAATTTCATTTTTTTCCCCCCGAAAAATGGGGAAATTATAAATGTTGTTTTTTGTTGATTTTGGCTTCAAGATTCGTTGAATTTATTTTTATATTAAACGTGGATTTTGAGAAGCTCACTGCTTTGAAATTAAAATAATGTTTGATGAAATAATAGTTATTTATGCCACTGCCTAGTAATGATAGCCTTTGTAACACGAGTGCTAGTGTGACAAAAACTAATTACGTGCAGTCTAATCTAATCTAAGTTGTTGCAAAGATATGTTACATTGGAGATTCACATTACATGCATTTTCACAACCAGACACGTACAAGTTCGCGCTTGCACATGCCGCATGTGAACCTACAACATAAAAACCAAATCTCAAATGGACATACACCCTGCAACTCTTGCCGTCCTTCCCTGAGACAGGGGTGACATTGGCAAAGTGAACCATTTTTACAGCATGGGTGGTCAGCCGCATACCAACCTATAAGTCAAGGAACATGACCTACGCTACAAATTACATTTTATAAATATGTTTAATAATGTATGCAGTGGCATACAATACTTTTTCTACGACCAAGAAATAAATAACAAAATTGTAAATAATAGTCATTATAATGTACTCGTCCATTTGACCATTTGTTTAGTAAAATACCAAATGGGAGTAGAAAAAGGAACATAGTGTCAATATAACTAGAATGGAATCGGCAGAAATTCCATAGACCAGAAATTGTGACGTCTCACGTCAGACTTGTTAGGGATAAGACAAACTAAAATTTGGTTATCGGTTGATGAGGACCCAACAAGTTTTAGGAAAATAATTTACTAACCTAAAAATAAAATAAAATAAATGACCATGTACCATGACCACCTTCAATATTTTAGCAGGACTTTTCAATTTTAAAAAATATATTCCAAATTCGAATGCGGGAAATCAAAATGGCCGACAACGCGATATAATGAAAATATTATAATACAAAAAGCTGTCGCGCTTAGGAAATCCGAGAAAACGTTCAAAGGACACATAAATCAAAGCGAAATATTCCTGATAGAATTAATTTTATATTTGACTGAAGCTTTTGTCATCTGGTTAGTGTTTAGTAGTCAGTGAAAGTAATAAGTGGAAAGTAGTTAGTGAATTTAAAGTAGAATCACGATAGTGTGACATTTCGTCTCTAATTCGGATTAAGGTAACTTCTCGCGGTGAAGATGATGATGATGGATGATTTCTTTCCTGTGGCGCCATTTAATGGTCCAGGACTATCTCAAGGGCGCTATGGCTTCTGGAGAAAAGCAGTGTCTTCAGTCCCTTTGTGGAGAGCGGTGTGGAGAAGAACGAGATTTCGTCGGACGTTTCGTCGGACGTTTCGTCGGACGTTTCGTCGGAGCCTTTACTGACTATACTAAGAATATTTTGTTATTGATTGCTATGGATGACATTCCCATACAAGACTGACGTTTGCTGTAAATATTTTGTCTCTACTGAGAGCACGCTCGTGATTATAAATAGAGGGAAATCAAAGAATGAGGTCGGAACATTTTGAATTTGAAACCTTTTTCTCGGCGAGTAAACTTCAGTCTTATATAAATTGCAGTCCTTATCAACCACTAACAAAATATTTGTATGCCTTTTCCCTAGCAACCCGGCCAGGTGACGACACAATATTGTCTGCGGACCAATGCATTGAAACAAATAGTTACCTTTACTGTCCTAAATTTATTACAATAATGAATTAGTAAAGTACGATTGCGGTGTGATCTCGCCACCTTGGGTAGGTATAAAATTGTAATGATGATATCTTTTCTTTGACATTCAAGAGTTGGTAGACATGTGCCAATCAAACGTCACTTCACGAAAAAGGCGGGTAAACATGGCGCGTTGTTCTAAAATCAAAATATCCGAGAACGCGTTTGATTCAAATTAAAGAAATATTTTTAAAATGAATCATCCTTAAATATAGATCAATAGAAAAAGGGTATTTTATAAATCTGAAAATTTGTTACTTGAGTTCAGGGGAAAGGCGGCAAGAATTGCAAGGTTTAAGTTCGTAGTTTGGTAGTTTGATATGTTTACAAATATAATTGAGCTCATCCTTAGTCGTCCTACAGCGAGGGTGTCTACTGAAGACGTTGGCTACGTCGCTAACGAAACGTCCAAAATAATAAAAAATTCTCTTATAACTGTTCGTCTAATATCCAAATCATTTTTTTACTGTGTAGGTACTTATTATAGTTGTAGATAAGGTAACAATTGCAGTTTATATTCTTCTTTGGTACCACTTTTAATGCTTCAATTCTTTGGTGAGGGCTTTTAGAGCCCTTTGCGAGCTTAGTCGTTTTTTTTTAAATATATTTGTGAAGAGGAATGCAATTCACCAACCTGCCTAGCCAGAAACGGGTATTAATATCATCAATTTCTAATTCATTATCGTATATTTTAATGAATTATTAATTAATAATTACCCAATGACATCCGTTGATCCAGGATCAAAGTTATGGTCAAATGACCCAGGCGGGGATCGAACCAACGTTATTCTATTCCAAATATGCTAGAAAGATCAGCCACTTGAACCGCTCGGCCATAACACCAAGTCGGCTTTAAATATAAAGCGAAAATTACACAAGCACGACCCATTTGTTGTAAGCCTGGCTGGACCTTTAGTGACCGGTCTTTGGTAAAGGCATATGAATTTTTCCACCATCAACACATATAATAAGAATTAAGAGCATCAGCACCGCTTGGAGTGCCAAACAAATACGCCGTAGGGTGTCATCTGAATATAAACAAATATAATACATTCTAGCATATATATATTTTCGAGCAAAAAAAAAAGAATAAAGTGAATTAAAACAATGTTATACCATTTATATTTTTAAATATTTATAAAAATGGACTTTCACTGTGTTAACAGATCATCACTAAAAAAAATATATAATACAGTTTCCAGGCAACCGTCAAGAAATACGGTCACCAAAAAAATCGTTGTTATTTTATGTCTCTTTTTTGAAGCAAGACGCTGATATATTATGTCTAATTTTTTTCATTTCATACCTATTACCGTGTTTTATGGCACGTGCATTCCTATGGTAAGAAATAGACGTATGTTATCTTTGTATCTATAGATCGATGTTTTCAAACCAGCGAAGAGAATATTTTAAAAATTAAATGTTTTTTTTGCTACGTCGAGGATCTAGCCCACGACCTTCCGTTCACGACCCCGTAGCGTTAACCACTAGACTATCGACCAGGAAATTGAGAATAGATTAGGCCAGAGAATAGTGGATTAGTTGGAATTTTCTTAAAACATGTTCAGATGATGAAAAACGAAGCGCGGGAAAAATAAAAGACAGCTGACATTGGAATACGGATTCTAAATTTGAAATTTCAAACGTCGCGCGTTCGGAGGTGCATCAGTTGACATCAAATGCAAGAGTCTATTATCTATCTATAATCTAAGTTGCAAAGATATAGTACATTTAATGTTCATATTAAATGCATTTCCATAAGCAGACACGTAGAAGTTGGTGCTTTCACATGCGAGCGTGTGAACTTCCAACATAAAAACCCAATCTCAAATGAACATAAGCCCTGCAACTCTTGCCGCCCTTCCCTGAAACATGGGTGTTGTTGGCCCAGAGAACCATTTTTTTTAGTGTTCCTTGACTTATAGGTTGGTATGAGGCTGATCACCCTTACTATAAGAAAATGCACGTGTCTAGTTGTGGACATGCATTTGATATAAATTTTATTTATTTATTTATTTATTCTTAAAGGCACCAACAGATTGTAAATGTTAAGATATCTTTGCAACTTAGATTATAGATAAACTTAGATTATAGATGGCTGGTCAGCCTCATACAAACCAATAAGTCAAGGAAACTAATCTAATCTAAGTTGCAAAGATATGTTACATTGGAGATTCACATTACATGCATCTTCACAGCCAAACATGTACAAGTTCGCGCTTGCACATGCCGCACGTGAACCTACAACATAAAGACCAAATCTCAAACGGACATACATCCTGCAACTCTTGCCGTCCTTCCCTGGAACCGGGGTGACATTGGCAAAAGTGAACCATTTTTACAGCATGGGTGGTCAGCCGCATACCAACCTATAAGTCAAGGAACCTATATAATAATCTTTAATCTAAGTTGCAAGGATATATTCATTCAAAGCTCTCAGATGTATGCCCACAAACCAACACGTGTAGTTCGCGCTTACAAATGCTGAATCTGTACTTACAAATAAAATCCAAACCTCAAATGAACCTAATAATAATAATTCAATTGTAGTGTACCTACCATATGTAATGTTTTTGAGCAATTTTGTTGTAAGGGCTCTATTTTACTTCATGTGACAGAAATAAATGGTGAGTATCGCTTGCTTAATTGAAAAGTCGTGTACTTGAAAGCGTTTTTATTGCAATCGCGCTGTCATATAACGTTCATATCTATTAAAACTTGAGGTAGTCTGTGCCAGAGGTCCTCAAACTGCAGCGAGTGTCTGCCTTTAGGGAAAATCAATAAAAACTTTTTTTTAAATACATTTGTGAATAGGAATACAATGCACCAACCTTTTTGCCTGGTGAGTTGTCTTTATTTGAAAGCAGAAGATCTTGTGTGCATGCAGTGACATATTTTGAACCAGGGTCGAAGTTATGGTCAAAGAGCCAGGAGTGATTCGAATCAGCGTTATTCTGTTCCAAATATGCTAGTCAAGAATAACGACTTGATCCCTTGGCCTTAACACCGACATCACGTCTATATATCGACACATTAAAGGTAAAACTGAATAAATTACTATCTCAGATAAATGCACAAGTTTTCCAGAAAAATGTGAAAATCCTGTAAGTTAAGAAGTTTGTCATAAGTTCCTTATAATTAGTTTACTTACTATGAGAAGTCTCACCCAAAAAATGTTTTATCCACAATTTCTCAAATCATTGAATCAGCACTTATTCATCTTTACCTTGAAGGTGGCGATATTGTAATCTAAATCAGAAAGATATGCAAACATTTCAGATTCTTATTTAAAGCATGCCCACAACAAACACGTGCTAGTTCGCGCTTACATAATATTCTACATGAATATTTCCAATGCTAAATGCTACTAAGCTATGCGTATAGTGCAACAACTTTCCGCGTTTTCCTCGAAGGAGTCGCATGTGGCAAGTATAACCTATTTATTTTTACAGGTAAAGGGGTTGGCCTTACGGCATCTACATACTTCTGTTGAAGTAATAAGAGAGATAACTTCAAACGAACATGAACTCTGCAACTCAAGCCGACCTTCCCTGAAAACAGTTGGCAAATAAAACTATTTTTTACAGCATGTGTGGTCAGCCTCATATTAACCTATTCAAGAATCAAAAGAATACTCAAATGTGGACTTGAATAAAGAGCTACGCATGCTCAGTAAAAAGCTCGAGTAAGTTCATGCTTACACATGCTGCATGTACACAAACAAAAAACCCAAATCTCACCCTCCACAGCTGCTTAAAACAGGGTAACATTGGCAAAAGAGAACTCATTTCCACAGTATTGGTGGTCAGCCTCATCTCAACAGTAAATAAACGTGCGCGATTTTTTTTTCTGAAAAGGGATGTGAAAACAGTTTGACAACCTCTAGCGTATGTAGTCTATGCGCATCATAAAAAATATCTATTCGCAGTTGGCAGCAATTATTTTTACCCTACATATAATTTATTGTCTATGCCTCCTACTCCTCCTTATCTATGGTTCATACTTTATGAATTATGCATACAAATAGATAAACAATAATTTTCAATTTGCAATATTCAACGTTTTTTATTTTTATAATTTAATATTTAATACAATTGATATGTTTCTATTTTCATTAATTTGAGAAGGAATTTACTTTGTATTTCTTCATTTAAATACAGAAAAAAATCACAAATGTATTTGGGTAAAGGCCGAGTACAATTTATTGATGTAAAACTGATTTTGTGAACTATCTTCATGTTTATAGAATATGTTTTGCAGGTTTTTATTTTTACTGTTTAATTGCTTAGTGTTTATTTGTTTTATATACTCAAATGTAATTAATTGCTTGTATTCCTTGACTTATAGGTTGGTATGAGGCTGACCACCAATACTGTAAAAACTGGTTCACTTTGCCAATGTCACCCCTGTTTCAGGGAAGGTCGGCAAGAGTTGCAGGGCTTATGTTCATTTGAGATTGTGTTTTTTTTTATATTGTAGGTCCACATGCGGCATGTGTGAGCGCGAAATTATGCGTGTCTACTAATGGGAATGCATTTAATATGAATCTCAAATGATACATATCTTTGCAACTTAGATTTAGATTGCAATGATCTTTGCAACTCAGATTGTAGATCTTTTTTATGCAGCAGATTAAGATGTCTGGACAGGAAAATCAAGACAAATTTTTAACACTCCGAAGCTGATTGTGAATAATAGCTTCAATATAAGAATAGCATATATGACGTCACTGCTGGTCTTTTATATTGTGTCTGAATTTTTTTCGTCCAATCTTTTTTTAAGCGCCTCTGGCAATTTTTTTCTCGAATCGCGTCACTTTTTAACTTTGGAGAAATATATGTGTTTTGTACGATGTTAGTTTTGATTATTTCTGACGCAATGATCACCGCGGAGAATTTATAAATGTACAGAAATTAGACAGTTTGCTATTTGTATCACTTAAATTCGAATCCATTTTATTTCTCTCTAATTTGAACACAAGATCACATTGTGGATCTCGTGTTTTTAAAGTCTGGCAATCTCCACATGCAACTATATATTATCTTTAATAATCTATGTTGCAAAGAGATGCATTAACATTTAATATTCATATTGAGTGCATGCCCACAGACAGGCACATGTAGATTCGCGCCCACACATTCTGCTTGTGTGCAAACAAATAAAAAAAACTCACATGAACATAAACCTTGCAACTCCTGCCGCCTTTCCCTAAAACCGGGGTGGCATTGGCAAAAGTGAGCCACTTTTTACAGCATGGGTTGGCTTATTCATTAGTTACATTTTTTGTACAGGAAATTATTAACTTTTTTTGTATAGATTTCTTTTTTGTTATTTTATATTTATATTCCTTGACTTATAGGTTGGTATGAGGCTGACCACCCATACTGTAAAAAATGGTTTACTTTGCCAATGTCACCCCTGTGTCAGCGAAGGTCGGCAAAAGTTGTAGGGCTTAGGTTCATTTGAGGTTTGGATTTTATTTGTAAGTACATACACATTTAGCATTTGTAAGCGCTAACTACACGTGTTTGTTTGTGGGCATACATTTGAGAGCTTTAAATGAATATGTATATCCTTGCAACTTAGATTATAGACTTAACTAGATAGGTGGTCAGCCTCATATCAACCTATAAGTGAAGGGAAACAACAATCAATAGAAAATAATGTTAGATAGATAGGTAGGTACCTATCTAATACATTTTATACACATTTATTTTTAGCCATAAACAATAAAACAAAACAACACACGCTTTCAAATTCGACGTTCACACTTAGAAATTTAATTAATAATTTAATAAATTAAAAATATCATTGTTAGCCTCGGGGCCCGCAAAGTAGATGCCATAGACTAAAATTTGTTATAATCCAAGATGGCGGCCGTGGCATAGACTGTAAGGCACCTCGAGGCTGACTCGATTTATTTATCTCGGTTTCATTTGTCTACGTATTAAATGATGGCCGGGTCGTATATCAAAAAAATGTTCCCGCTTCCCTTCGGCTTTTCGTATTAATTTTATTACGTTTCTTTTAATCCCGCTTTCGATAGAAACCAATATTAAAATAAGTCTTTTTGATCGGTGCCTCCTGTAAACATTGGCTTTATCTGACAGGAGTGAGCATAGAGAATAGGCAATGTTACAATTCAAAAACAATATTTTGCGCTTTACCTTGATGAAAATTCCTTGACTTATAGGTTGGTATGAGGCTGACCGCCCATATTGTAAAAAAATGGTTTACTTTGTCAATGTCACCCCTGTGTCAGCGGAGGTTGGCAAAAGTTGTAGGGTTTATGTTCATTTGAGGTTTGGATTTTATTTGTTAGTACACATTCAGCATTTGCAAGTGCGAACTACACGTGTTTGTTTGTGGGCATGCATTTGATATGAGCTTTAAATGATAATATATCTTTGCAACTTAGATTGTAGATTATATAAACCTTTAAAATAACACATTCCAGTGGCAACACTTCGGACTCGTAAATGGAAGGTTGTGGATTCGGATCCCGGCGGAGCACAAAAAATATACCATTTATATTTCGAATGTGCTCTTCGCTGAGTTGAAAAATTCATAAACCTTTACCAAAGATCGGTCACTGAAAGGTCCATCCAACCTTACAACAACTTGGTCTTGCTTGAGTATTGACGCTTTCTACAGCGACGACCAAGCTCACAGAGGGCTCTTGAGGTGTGATACACACAAAAATAGCGCTCACAAAATAAATCATCCTAATATTATTATTATTATTATGAGACACACAAGATACATTAGTGAACAATAAATATAAATAAAGTCTAATACTTTTGATGAGAGGTTAAAAACCCGCGCGATGCCTTTGAAATGCTTACCGCTTCGTCGGGCCGGATTATCGCGATCACCTAATAAGCAGAGATTGGGATTATCGAAGCTCACGCTTAAAGTCAGAGATCTTCCCTGTTCTCTAAAAGAGCAGGTTGTTTTAGTTTATTGTATGCACGTGTTTGGCCTATGAGAGTGACGTCATGTATAGCTACCGCAGCTGAGGCCTCTTATTTTTATGGCAGGCATCGGTCGAACGCCGGTTCCAATAATAAGTTTCGGTTGTTCTATCAAAAGGTATTAAAATAGCAATAAATCAAATCGTGGCAGCGGCCTTAACCAGAGCTGGATTAACCGAAACCGAATTGAACAAAAACCGGAACTATACATTGTTTATTTATTATTTTTTCTTTTCACAATCAGGTCTGTATATTTGAAAAGGAACAAAAAGATGTGACGCTACACGGCTGGATTACTGAGGGAGAGGCGACAAAGTTTCAGTTTGCCTTGTCTTGTATCCTGCCGCCATTCCTCTAGGGGTGGCCGGTACCTCCACACAAGTGCCTCCACTTGACTCTGTCCTTGCATACTTCTTTCATCTCTCTTTTCATGCATGCTCTTCTCTTGTATCCACTCTGTAAATTCGATTCATTCGCAATCTCACTTATCTGATCAATACATTCTTTCCTAGGTCTTCCCCTTCCACGCTTACCTATTACATTCCCACTCTAGCAAACCGGCTGTTTTAAGTATTTTATTTTCCGATTTTGAAATTTGAGGACCTCATTCTTCTTTTATTATCCTTCTGTGGAAGATGAACCGCTTCGGTACCAAAAACAGGATCAAGGAATTGACGCGCATGGCACAGATTAACGATTATCGTATCACTTTGTATAACACAATTAAAATTTTGTCAAAATAAATTTTTATGCCAGTCAAAAAGTACGCAGCTTGTTAATCGTCAAGATAGGTAAGCCTCTTATTATTAAATGCTTAGTTGCAAAAAAAAAACTACAATTTTTTATATATATATATATATATATATATATAATCCCCAGTTCGGCTCTGGAATTCAGGAGTGTATTGTAATGCGATTTAATATATTAAATATTAAATCTTGCGCTATAAAAATCGGAGCCATTAAAGATGGCAATAAAAGCAAGCGAGCTGCTCGAAAAATGGCTCCAAATAATACACACAATAAAATGGAGTATTAAAGAAATCATATTATAAATGCATAGCCATTATAATTAATGTTAAAATCGGACGTTTAATTTTTTTATAGTTTTTTTACCATTCCAGAGCGGGGCACATAAAATAAAATGATTTCATTATGGATTCCCTTTGAAAGGAACCGTGTATTTAGAGAAACCATTAAAAATGATTTTATTTTTTTAAGTATTCCGGTCGATGGCTCAGTTGGTAGGGTTTCCGCTTTTTAATCCTACCGTTAAGAGGTCGAGGGCGCGAATCAAAAGACGGGAACCATGATTTTAAATTTTCATTAATTACGCTCCTTGACTGATAGGTTGGTACGAGGCTGACCACCTGTGCTGTAAAAATCGGTTCACTTTTGCCAATGCCACCCCGGTTCAGGGAACGGCGGCAGGAGTTGCTAGGTTTATGTCCATGTAAGGTTTTCTTTATTTGTATGCACACATGCAGAATGTGAAGGCGCGAACCTACATGTGCCTGTCGGTAGGCATGCATTTCATATGAGCCTTAAATGCTTACATATCCTTGCAGCTTAGATTATAGATTATAGACGCTTTCCCAAGGTTTCCTTACGCCCGGTAATTTCAACGTTAGCAGATGTGACTTTAAACTAATAAAAAAAACTACCCACACGATTGACATAATATGTAAGTGTGTCCTTAACATTCAGTATCGCTACGCCAACGTTGAAAATACTAGGCCTTAGTCTAGAAATGAAATAATAACGTGTAAAAGAACAATAGAGATCCTCTCGTTTCAATAAAACGGTTGGTGTAAGGCTGCACCTTTGCCCGTGAAAACAAATAAGTTTCTAGATCAGGACAGATGGAACTTATTTTTTATGGTTTGTGTGTCAACAATGGGAATTCCTATTTTTATTTAAAAAAAAAGGTAAGTACAAAAGAAACAAGGATTCTTTGTCTATACTGTTTAATTTTCATCAGTATTTTTTTTTAATCATAAACTGGTATATAGCTTAGTGCTAAAGTGCTTGCATTCCATGCCGTGAGCTCGGGTTCGAATCCCACCGAGGCGAGGGTGTTAGAAATGCTTTCCCGTTTCGGTGTTCATTTCAAACCCCAAATAAAATACCAGCAAGGTTTACTCAGCTTTTACAAGAAATAGTACCAGCCCCCTCGGGAGCTAAGAAACTCCCATTTCAACTGAAGAGTTTGGCGTAAAGCCAGCCCCTTTACCTGTAAAAATAAATAGGTTCCACTCACCACATGCGAAACCCTTCGTTGCGTTTGCAACAAACCTTTTGGTCACTCGATAATTTTTTTTTGCATGATAATTCCTAGTTGCAAGAAAAAATATCATTTCTTTAGTACTTCGTTGGGTATCGACCCCACTACCCTTCCATTGCGAGTCTGAAGTGTTTCCTGCAAGATTACAACTAAATAATAATGACAGTCGTAAAGCATAGCTGATTAAAAATCTGGAAAAAAAATCACGCAAAAACAATACTTTCTATTAGCCCCTCTCGGGCGCAAGTAAGTGAAATAAAAAGAACACAAGCTTATAATATCATGTGACAGTCGTAGTAGGTGCAGTTCACGTGATGGTCTCCTTTGGTGAAGTTTTAAATTATTTCGAGTGAATTTCGCCGCGGAAATAAACGTCGTGCTCTGGCGGAATCAGATAGAGGCGGAGAGCGGGCAACACTCAGATCAATCAAGATTCGCGCGGGCAACATTACACGCAGTGGCGTACCAGAAATAGACAAAAAAGATTCATACATAGTTGCGATACAAAATGCGAGATATTTCTTCTCCTTAGTGCTTGTTTGCCTTATGCCTATCAGAGGTAATTTCGCATGAGCAATATGTGTATGTGTACTGGGCCAATGTGTCTTATGAAAATTGGAAATTGATTTAAAAAATGTGTACAACAACTTTCCCATTATAGTTTTGTGTTTTTTGCTTAGATCAGATCGTGTAGAATGTGATTCTTAATACAATTTCACTGAAAGCTCATCTTTGCATTAAACGGTAGATAAGCCAAACACTGGAGCACTGGAGAGACGATTTGCAAGTGATTTAGCGTTTAGTTTTTATTTATTCATAAAAATAAACGCAATTTCCTAAATTAAGGAAGACATTCACTATATTTCAGCGATTTTCAGAAAGAGGTACTTGCATCAATTATTAATTGGTAAATTTAATGAATAATTATTCTCCCAATGACAACTGTTATCATAGGAACGGCAATGTATACTCAGCTTTCAAAAATAATGAGGACCTGCCTCCATGGGAGCAGGGACACACTCACTTCTTTAATAAGTGAAGGTTCTTGCGTTTGTCTATCAACTAACAGTTAAAGCAATCGTTAAGAGAAGATGACGGGAATCGAACCAGCGCTATTTCACTTCAATCATTAGCGATCACAAGAAACACCTGATTTTGTGACCCTATGAAAATGGAAAATTACCGCCTACTCCATGTTATCATCCAAAGAAAGATGAAGGAGAAGACTCAAGGATGATGAATAAAATAAATATTTTACACAATCCCTGTTCAAAGCTGCAGCATTTTAAGTAGAAAATGCCACGATGAGCGACGAGTAAAAGAAAATTCACGTCTATTTTCTTGTTTTCATTTTTAAGTTACGACATTGTCTGTTTCGGCTGGCGCATGACGTCATCCGCCATTTTGATTTGGCTCGTTGGGCGGATCGCGACAAATTAACTGAAATCATTAAATATCACTACACGATCCTCCTTTGTGAACGTCACGCGAAGAGTGACAAAGACAGACTGACGTCCCCCCCGCGACCCGCCACCCTTTTTATACTCATTTAGACTTGCTAAATTACAATACACCAAGCCCACGCAAAATGTTTTTTTTTTGTGTCGCTGACCACACAAACGTATCGTTGACAGCAAGAGGTGAGCTATTAAAACGATCTATATTTTAGGATAGCCATTTGACTTAATTTAAGAAAAATGACTGGTAATATTCTGAATGATAGGACAGGGTAGTGAATGAGTGCGTGATGAAGGTTTAGGGAGAGTGATAGTACAAAAGAGTACCTAACGAGTGTGAGATGGTTCGGGCATCAAAAAAGAATGGACTGACATAAATGGTGTATAAATGTCAAATACAGCGTGGAAAGGGAAAATCGAGTTTTTACCACAGGTTGATTTATTTCCTCGAGCGCTTTCGGTGTTATCACACCATTATCAAGAGAACAACTAAAGCAACGCAACTAAGCTACACATATAGTGTAACTTCTTGCCGCGTTATCCCCGAAGGGGAAGCATCTGGCGAGTTGAACCTATTTATTTTTACAGGTAAAGGAACCGGCCTTACACCAACCACTTCAGTTGAAGTGGGGGTTTCCCAGCTCCCGCGTGAGCTGGTAATAATTTATTGTGAATGCTGAGTAAACCTTGCCGGTATTTTATTTTGGGGTTTGAAATAAACACTGAAACAGGAAATCATTTCTGACACCCTCGGTGAGATTCGAACCCGAGCTCACGGCATGGAATGCAAGCACAACTAAAAATCTCAAAATTACAACAAATAATTCTGGAGAAAGTTTAAGGTGTTAGAGCTAAGAAGGGTTAAACATAATACTTAAATTATTTATTTAAAAAGAATCTTAAAAATATCATTACACAAAAACCTTTAATTTTTTAATTAATTATTTTAATTTTAATTAACCATTAATTACTTTTCAATACACACATATTTATTTTTATTTTGGAATTTATTTAATTTTATTGAATTAACTTACTACTTACTACGCCTCTGGATTGCAGTGACGTACAACCAGTAAATTTTACACGTTATATAAAAATAAAAAAAATAAACGTGACAATATTTCGTAGAAAGCAACATCAGATATGTGCAACGAACACGGAATCAGAGAGAATTTTCACTATTGTCTTATCTATTTGCGACAATAAATTAAATAATTACCGTTATGTACAGTTAACGTAATTGCTTACGTTACGAACTTAATTTACTCGTATTAGAGAGGTGTCACACATATAACAAACAAAGTGATAAAAATGTAACGAAGAATGACTAAAAAATCTAACTTTCATGAAAAATCCAGTAAAAACCTACGGATGGATTATTTACAAGAGAATGCTGTAACTTTTTCTTAATTAAAGAATAAATTAGTGATGAAGAATGCAATTCAACAACGTTTTTTAGATATTAAATCTATAATCTAAGTTGCGAAGATACATTAAAATTTAAGGTTAATATTAAATGCATGCCCTGAAACAGGCACGTGTAAGTTCGCGCTTACACATGCCGCAAGTGGACCAATAATCTAAAAACCCAAAACAGGGGTCCACCAAAGGTCCATCCAGCCTTACAGCAACTGGGTCTTGCTTGAGAATTGGCGCTTTGTAGCGACGACGATCAAGCTCGTAAAAAGGTCGATAGCTCAGTTGGTAGAATGCTTGCATTCCATGCCGAGAGCAATGGTTCGATCTCAAGGTTTACTCAGTCTTCACAAGAAATGAGAACCTGCCCTCCCGGGAGCTGGGAAACTCCCACTTCAACTGACAGTGGTTGGTGTAAGGCCGGCCCCCTTACCTGTAAAAATAAATAGGTCCCGAATCGCCACATGCGACCTCTTCGGGGATAACGCAGGCAAGAAGTTACACTATATGTGTAGCTTAGTTGCATTAGGGGTGACATTGCCAAAATGAACCACCCTTATTGTAAAAAAAATAGTTCACCAGGGCATGCATTTAATATAAACCTTAAATGGTAATGCATCTACGCAACTTAGATTATGATGTTATAAATGATGATGCAATTAAATATAAAGTTGATGCCGTCACTCCCATGACATATTATGTGGAGGAGCTCCAGGCACGGTTCGAGGGAATGTGGGGCCCTAGGCATGAGCGTGAATTTACTTATAGCGGTAGGAATTATCGCCCTCACAATACAGGTTTAATAACTGCAGTGGGAGCAAGTGTTGCGCTATAATAGGAGCATGTCACTGCTTATAAAGCAGGGACAGCTGCAGGGAAAGTGGCGCCCTGGCCGAAATGTACAATTTTAAGTAAAAACTCAAACTCTGCGGCACTACAACAAGTGTCATAGACCTCTCGAGTCTCTAGAATCTAGGAAGTCTCGCGCACAGGATTTCTTAAAAAAAAATTAAACTGGGAGAAAATGCCAGTTGAATTTTACTTTTTAAGCACAGTGATTCAGTGACAAAACGACACATGACATAACGGCACATGATATAATGATACATGGCAGAACGACACATGACTGAATGACACATGACAAAACAACACTATAACAAAACAACACAGAAATACACCACTATGACAATACATCATATACCTAAAACAGAACATACCATAAACGGCTTATGAAACGGTTTTGTCTTGTGATGTTTTGTCCTTGTGATGTACTTTCCTGTGATATTATGTCATTGTGATGTTCTGTCACTGTGTCATTCTATCATGGAACCTTAGTAGGTTTTTACACTACGGGAATGACAAAAGGTGTAACTTTCCAGTATTTGAAACAGACCGGTATTTTAAATGTTACCATATCTGACTTTTAATAGTTATTTATGCCACTGCCAAGTAATGATAGTCTTTTTAACACGAGTGCTAGTTTGTGCCATGAGGCGCAGCCGAATGGCACAATAGAAAGCACGAGTGTTACAAAGACTAATTACGTGCAGTGGCATACAATACTTTTTTACGACCATGAGAGAATTAACAAAATAGTGAATAATAGCCATTATAATGTACTCGTCCATTTGAAGTAATTAAAACCTTACCTTTGTCAAAACGTGTGATTTATCATTCCCTTCGATTATCTAATCTAACCTAAGTTGTAAAAATAAATTATATTTAGGTTTCATATTGAATTCATGCCCACAAGCCGACACATATGTATAAGGTCGCGCTTTTACATCCTGCATATAAGCTTAAACATTCAAACCCAAAACTCAAATAAACATATGCCCTGCAGTTGTATTGGCAGGTGAACCAAATTTGTACAGCATAGGTGATCAACCTCATACTCACCTATTAACCAAGTAACTTTTTGAGTTTGTTTATTTTTTGCGGTGAAATTTTTTGTATTGTTTTCTTTTCAAGCCTTTTATTTTCCATTGAAAAAAGGAAAGCTTTATTTGGAGCAATCCGATAAATAAATTCGATAAATTTTAGCACTATTAACAATTTTTATTTGACTCTACACATAAAATATACTTATTTATTTTCATCTGAACAGGGCTGAAAGTTTCATCACCACGGTAATTCCTACCTACCGAATATCACTAATATTGTATGAAGCCTAATCAGCTGATCGCTTGCGGCCATCTTGGATTGACAGGTCTTCATACCCCCATACAAGGTTGACATTTGAAATTAAAAAATGGTTCCAATTCTGACAATGCGCATGCGCACATGTTCATTTTAACACGGTTACCGGTTGCATAATGTAACATTATGCAACGGGTGTAGAAATGTATGGCATTGTGATTGCGTTAGCCGTTTTGTAATTAGTAAATTACCAAATGGGAGTAGAAAAAAGTCATTATGATATTGTTGAAAATACCGGGCCTTAGTGTCGCGTAGGTATGTTTTCTTGTTAAGTTTCCCCCTGAGTGCGGCTCTTGCCGAGGTAGGTGCGCCTCTGCACTCACAAGTCACCGTAATTGATCTAATTACGTTGATTATTGCCGCACGGAACAGCGAGTATAAAAGAAATTGCGAAGTGGAATCTAGCCCAGCACTCACAATATATACCACCTTCACTGCTATATATATCGTATCACGAGGGGCGTACCAAAAGTGCTGCATTAAAAATAACTCACGTAAGGTAATCAGTTGATGAGAGATGTTGGTGATTAAGAAATTGGTGTATTTCTGATGTTAACTTACCTGAAACAAAGAAGACAACAAAAACATTATTACAGAGAAAATGTTCACTGTCATTTCAAGTGTTATACATATTATTTTATATAATTAGCTAGCCCAAGAACCCCGAGAGACCTCGTGAAGATAAAAGAACAAGAGCCAGGCCTCTTATACGATGGTCAGATGATATTAAAAGAGTTGCTGGTGACTGGATGCAGAGAGCCCAGGACAGAGACGCCTGGAGAGATATGGGGGAGGCCTATGTCCAGCAGTGGACAAGAAGTGGCTGACTAAGTAAGTGTGTGTTAGAAAATCAAATGATATTTTTCTTGTACTCTGCAGTAATAAAATCCCACGAACTTCAGATTGCGAGTCCGCAGCGATAACCATTAGACCGCGAACTAGTCTAAAAGTTATTGCATCTGAAACCGTATCCTTATGATGATGATGTCATATCCCTTGCACTTCTGTTACAACATGTTATATTTGTTGTGAACCCAATGTTAGGTTGCATTCTCGAACCTACCTGTGTCAACGACGTTACCATGTTGAAAGCACCGGTTCCCATAGATCACCGAAGTTAAGCAACATTGGGCGCCGACAGTACTTGGATGGGTGACCGCTCAGGTATCTACCGCGTGTCGTTGGCATCTTGGACCGGTCCGCAGTCCAGTGGCAACACTTCGGACTCGTAAATGGAAGGTTGTGGATTCAGATCCCGGCGGAGCACAAAAATATAGTACCATTTATATTTCGAATGTGCTCTTCGCTGGGTTGAAAAATTCATAAACCTTTACCAAAGACCGGTCACTGAAAGGTCCATCCAACCTTACTGCAACTGGGTCTTGCTTGAGAATTGGCGCTTTCTACAGCGACGACCAAGCTCGCAGAGGGCTCTTGAGGTGTGATACACACAAAAACAGCGCTCACCAAATAAATCATCCTAATATTATTATTATTATATCTGAGGGTGACAGATGGCGCATTCGTACCAACTCGGAGCTGAGATTCACATATCAAACGTCAAACATCGTGTCAGTAATAAAATTAAGAAGACTTTAGTGGACCAGGCATGCAGTGAGAGCGGAGAATTTCAAAGTAGTTAGAAGTGTCTTGGATGGTGACCTCTCCGACGCTTCAGGTTACGATGGGCAGACAATGTAGAGGTTGACGAGGAAGTTCTGGGAGTGAGGGGACCATGGAAGGAAGCAGCACAAGACAGAGAGTCCTGGAGAATTGTGGTGCGGCAGGTCCTGAGCCTTCAAGGCTTGTGAGTTGGATAAAAAAAGTATTTTAAAATATATTTTTAATGAATATACTGTTAGGCAGTCCCTCATAACATAAGTAGCACAGATAAGAGATGTTCCTGCTGATACTGATATAATGTGTCGCTAATAAGTTACTTTGACAACGCATCAAACCACAGCACTAACACGCGAATCACAACTCACATCACTATGTATTAACTTGGCAGTAGGGATGTTGTGGATACCGGTATTCGTAACCGAAACCGATATAAGGACAATCAGATAATTTCAGATAAACTTTAATAATGGAACAGAAATTACGAATGTCAAGGAAAAAGAAGTAAGGGATGACCGAGAAAAGTATGGACTATGGAGTGATCAGATTAGGGAGATTGTGAATGAATGGGACATAAAATGGAGTGGAAAAAAACGTGAGCGTAAGCACGATGGTTGGTGAGCGTGTGGATCAATCCACGATAGAAGAATCTGGAATACACGAGAAACGTCCATATGAACCAACCCTCAAAAATTCTACTCGCTAGCTCGCAAGTTGCGAGAGACTTTTGTTTGGTTGCGAGTGTGCTTTTCTTTATCTGAAAGTATCATTTTGCCAGTTAATAATAATACCATTGATAATATTCCCAGTGGAAATAAAACTGAGAAGTTTTGAAAATTGTATGTCGTAAATCTAAATCCCTTTTCAATAACGATCACATGTTTAAAGGCGTTAAAAATTATAAACAGGAACAGTTCACGGGAGGCTTTTTTTAACCCATGCGAGTTGGTCAATGGGTGATTTTTGGAGGGTTGATATGAACTGTTTGAATATGAGCCGCAATAGTGCGGACAGTCAGATTCGCTGGAAAGATTCTGACGCGAAGTCGATAAGCTAGAGCAAGAAAAGTAATCAGTACATTGTAATCCGTTATTGTGCAAAAGAAATATTGTTAAATAAATAAATTGCAGTAAAATTAAAAAGAACCCCAGTAAAATCATAACTGGATGAAAAAGGTGATGGAAATGAATGAATTGAAAGAGGGATGTAAGGATAGGAAGAAATTGAGACATCTCTGCATAGGCTCTGGCCACCCCTAGTGGTATGGCAACGGAGTCACAGTTACATATCTTCACCTTAAAGGTAAAATGGAATAAGTGCTGATTTATATGCATTTTCACAGACACGTATAAGTTCGCGCTTAAACACGCCGCATGTGGTCCTACAATATAAAAACCCGAATCTCAAATGAACTTACACCCTGCAACTCCTGCCGACCTTCCCTTAAACAGGGGTGACATTGGCAAAGTGAACCATTTTCTACAGCATATTATGGGTGGTCATCCGCATACCAACTTATAAGTCAAGGAACTATTAGTAAGTGAACTAATTAGAAGAAAGTGCTCATGAACAACTTCTAGCCTACAGGATTTTCACACTTTTTCCTTAGAAAATGAAGTTTAAGGAACAAACCCTACAGGTTTAGGGAATATAATACTCAAAAGTTAAATTTAATTTGCCAAATTTACCTCTTCTCGTTGAATCGAAAGTTTGTTAAATAAAGGAATTGTGTACAGTACCATTAGTACGAGTTGCAAAACTTGAGTAATGTAAAGTTTACGGCAATTACTAAAGTGTGATTTCCCGCAAAATCTACCGTTTTTGTTTGTTGGAACTTGATTTTCTTCATCACTGTAACTCTTTTGCTAAGACCATAAAGTGTAAGAAAAAAAAACGGCAGATTTTGGAAGAAATCACTCTTTAATATTTTCCGTAAACTTTACTTTTCTCAAGTTTTGCAACTCATACTAAGGGTACTGACCATAAAGTTTAAGAAACTAACACGACAGATTTAGGGTATATATAACACCACTCTAAAAGTTAAATTTAATTCGCCAAATTTACATTTTCTCGTTGAATCGAAAGTTCGTTATAACAAGGAATTATGTACAACTTACATATTTATTGGAATATTTGCGATTCAACGTGCACAATTTAAAGCCAGAGTCGTTTCACGATATCCAGCCGTGCTTCTCGTAAAGTACTTATACAAGGTACAAGCGAGTACGTTGTACGAGAAGATGGCTTCCCGGAATTTCTTATTATTTTCATGCAAAATGAAATACCCATAATTTAGACATCGCGTGGGCCCTCTGCGAATTATTATTAAACAAAACATCTCCAATACGAGATGGGGTAAAATAATTTTAATAAAGACATGGGAAATGTATAATTTCTGAATGTAACGGACATTTCATACAACGAATAAACTACTTTTTTATTAGTAACGAAAAGGAATAGTGCGAACAATAAACGAATCTAGAAATCTAAATCTAAGCTGTAAATATATTTATCATTTGAGATTCATATTAAATGCATTTCCACATGCAGACATGCATAATTTCGCGCTCACACATGCCGCATGTGGACCTTCAGTATAAAAAACCCAATCTCAAATGAACATAAGCCCTGCAACTCTTCGCTGCCTTAGTTCTTGTTTATCGTATACGCCATTGAGAAAATTTTACATGAGCAATGTTTGCATGTGTACTGGACCAATGTGTCTTATGAAAACAAGAAATTTTATTTTAAAAATATTTAAAAGAACTCTCACATTATCGAGTTTTACGGTTTTTATTAGCTCAGATTGTGTAGAATTTGATTCATAAGACAACTGCATGAAAAAGTCATATTTGACAAGATTGGCGTATAGGATAAACAAGAACTGGGGGAGCGTCTTGCCGACCTTCCCTGAAACAGGGGTGACATTGGTAAAGTGAACATTTTTTTACAGTATGGGTGGTCAGCCTCATACCAACCTATAAGTCAAGGAAAACGAATGGTAAAAAGAATTGTCGCGTAAATTCCGCAGTATATCTTTAATCCAAGTTGCAAAGATATATTGGTATTTAAAACTTATATTTAATCCACGTACCCACAAGCAGACACGTGTAAGTTTGCGCTTACAATATAACACATGCTGCATGTGTAATTACAAATGCACGCACAATCGCGTGAATAGAAATAAATGTACCGAAAGTAGATCACCGACGTGGTAAGAAGTTGCACTTTGAGTGCAGCTTATTTGTGTTCGGTTCATCTTTCGAATTTTACGTTTTTAAAGTTGCACATATCTTTGACCTTTGATTCTATTTGACTCGTAATTTTTTTGAGGATTTTTTTGCGGGAACCTCCCCAATTCTTGAAAGTCTTGGGGTTCTATGTCACCCTGGAAGGGTGACGCAGAGGTGTTGCGTGAGTTGTTGCTTCTGTCGTGAGGCGCTGTAAGGAAGTGGCGATTGATGTTGGTTTTGAATAAAACTGGATAAAATAAGTAAGAGTACACATATATTGATTGGTAGATCATTCCCATAAATGGGCAGTTTGGCAAAGGAATGAGTCATGAAAAGCCAAGTTCTCATAGTTTTGAGATCGACTGCAAAGGGATGAATGAGAGTCGTACTACGAGTTTCCCTTTCTGAAATGCGAGGGGGAGGGATTAATGAATAGAGCTCATTAGAACAAGCTCCGTGGTAATATCGATAAAAAAAGACTCGTATGTAGGTTATCTATGTATAATCTAAGTTGCAAATATACATTCACACTTCAAATTCATATTAAATGCTCGCCCACAAGTGTAGGTATAGACTAGTTTGATGAAATGAAAAACTCGATGAGTTAGCTGAAATTAAAATAGAAATAAAATTCCTGACTTGAAATTAATAGCTGCCGGGACATTATGACCGTAATGTAACTCAATATTATGAAGGCTGGGTGGAGCATGTGCGGCGGGTGAAATACCGAGAAGTGGTTTGGCAAACTTCGGCAACTTCCGGCGAATAAAAAATGACAAAGGGAGACACGATCATATTATTATTGTGACAGAGATCGTTGACGTCTCGCTGGGACAAAGATCATGACAAACATGTCATATTTGCATACAAACTTTTACGTTTAAGAGTGTGTGTAAACGTAATCAAGCTACACTTGATGATGATGATGATGATGAGGATGATTTGTAGAGCGCCGTTTCGTGACTACTATCACTGCAAGGGCGATGGTGTAACTTCTTGTCGCGTGCTGCACTTGTGGCGAGTGGAATATGTTTATTTTCACAGGTAAGCCGAGTGGCTGGTACACATTTCTTGTGGAGGCTGAGTGAACCTTGTCGGTATTTTATTTTGGGTTGGAAATAAACACCGAAACGGGAAATCATTTCTGCCACCCTCGGTGGGATTCGAAACCGAGATCTCAGCATGGAATGAAAGCACTCGTCCAAGTGAGCTATCGAACGATTTTTTCAAAGTAAAAAAGTACAATTCCCTAACTTATAGGTAGGTATGACTCTGGCTACCCATCCTGTAAAAAATCGATCACTTTACCAATGGCATTCCTATTTTTGGGAAGGTCGCCAAAATTTGCAAGGTTTATGTTCACTTGAGGTTTGGATTTTAATTTGTAAGTTCACAGGCAGCAGCATTTGTAAGCGCGAACTTAATCGTGTTGTTTGTGGGCATGCATTTGATGTGAAATTTAAATGTTAATAGGATACCTTTGCAACTTCGATTATAGATATAGATATCTAACCTTATCTTAAGCCTACGGTATCTTCTTTTTCTCAGTTTGCTTACTTAGTGCCTTTTTAGAATCCACCATTCAATTATCTACCTGACACTTCCAGTTTGTATTGGCAGAAATTTCTGGATGATTCGCCGCTTTTTTTTAGGATCGAGGGGTGAAAGGTTACGTGTCTGAAATGTAACAAATAAAGCAGGGAAAGTGACTTAGCGGATTCCTCTCCGTGCCCCTGATCCAATAGATGTCAACCCAAACTCTCGCATATGTTGCAATAGTAGAGAAAAATAAAGAATAAAAAAAAACACTAGATATACTCAGGTAGATCTATAAAAAAAATATTGTTTGTACGCTATCGAATGTTGCCTATTCCTTCTCCTTTCTTTTGTTTATTCTTTTTTGTTTAGAAATTCTGCGTAAGTGACTTTCCAGATTTTAGATAATCTGGAAGTCTATGACACTTATTGAAGTGTCGCAAAGGCTTTGGTGATGATGAGGTGGCGGATAATGTCCTAATCTTTTGTAGCAGGTCTGTAAACTGCGTAGCGTTGTGTCTAGTTTTGTATTGCTTTTATTCTGAGACACCGAAAGGAAGTGGGGATTGATTTTGGTTTTAAATAATACAGGGTTAAATTGAGTTGGAAACACAGCTCACAGAAACTCGGCAGTTTGGCAAAGTAATGAGTCGTGAAAACACCAAGGTCTCATAGTTTTGATATCGACTGCAAAGGGATGGATGTGATCCGTTCTACGAGTTGCCCTTGTTGGTTAGACTTTTATTAATTATTATTTTGTATTATTTGTATCATTCTGCACGCTACTCGTGATCTAGCAACAATCCTGCAATGAGTGCCACCCGAGGTATGCTATTAACTTTAGTAACATCGAACCATTTACTTTAGGAGTCATGCTTTGGTTGCCTGGAACAATTTGCCCGTCGGTGTTCGCGCGAACCAGCCTACCACCACCTTCAGAAAGGGACTGAAGACACTGCTTTTCTTCAGAAGCCATGGCGCCCTTGAGATGGTCCTGGAACATTAAATGGCGCCACCGGAAAGAAATCATCCATCATCATCACGGTCATCTGACCTAGAGGTTCTTGTTTTGTCGTGCCGTTGCTCTTACTTCACGGGAAGGCCTTCCACCACTTAAGAAAATATGTAGTAAAAAAATAGGTTCAACTCGCCACATGCGACCCCTTCGGGGATAACGCGGCAAGAAGCTACACTATATGTGTAGCTTAGTTGCGTTAAGTTGCGAGTTGCGTTAGCTTTGTATGAGCGTCCACGTGCTGTGGGTCCTTCTGACACATGCATACAGAATGGGTACGAGGAGGGTTTGAGCATGTCTGCTTGCCCTTGTTGTGACGAGAGGAGGGGAGATACACAAGAAAGGCCTAAATGGCAAGATTTGGATCGTGGATTTTGATAGCTAAGGAATAAAAAGAAGAATATAGAATTTGTCGTGTATGTTCCTTGACTTATAGGTTGGTATGCGGCTGACCACCCATGCTGTAAAAATGGTTCACTTTGCCAATGTCACCCCTGTTACAGGGAAGGACGGCGAAGGTATGTCCATTTGAGATTTGTTTTTTATGTTGTAGGTTCACATGAGGCGTGTGCAAGCGCGAACTTGTACGTGTCTGGTTGTGAGAATGTATGTAATGTGAATCTCCAATGTAACATATCTTTGCAACTTAGATTAGATTAGATACAGATAATTATTCGCTGTATTGTTAATTAAAAGGCAGATACACCCGAAGCTCTTTTTACGGCAGATGATTGGTGGGTAAAGGTCGTTACTCTAGTGTGTTCTAGAGAAGTCTCTAATGCCCGTTCCCGATATGTTTGATGACCTATCAATCACCCTGTATAACGAGACCCAACGGATACAGGGTGAACTGAAAGCAACTCAACAATCAAATAATAATTTTATTGATTATGAATTTGACATATTTGTATTTACATTTTTACAGGTTATATTTTTGTGGGTGTGTTTTTTTTAAGAATCTCCATGCCTGAACGAAGGGCACGGGGAGACAGAGACAAAAGATGATAACATGACAAGAATTTTAAGATAAATAAGCAGGTAAGACAGTGAAACTGACGAGAAAAGGCACTGGATAGACAGTTTTGGCAGCGGTTGACGAAATAACACCTGATTAAACAAGAGTTTTAGGCTTACACGGCCGGCTGATGATGCTAGAGTGATGTTTTCCGGAATGGGAGCTGGAGCTTCCACAGACCACGGCAACAGATCCCGGAAAACATCACACCAGAACACCTGATGAACTGTGATGATTTAAATTGCAAGTAAAAGCGCGACTCATTTACAAATACTGGACTTGTATTTTTTTTTACCGTGTTTTCGCCGAAGGATCACATTGAAGTGGAACCTATTTATTTTCACAGGTAATCGGGCTGGCCTTACTACTTACATTTCTTGTGAAGCCTAAGAGAACCTTTGCCGGTATTTTGACTTTTGGGTTAAAATAAACAGCAAAAACCAGGATCCAACCCTGATCCTGTTTTTGAACGCAAGCGCTCTACCACTCAACTATTGACCGGACTAACCGTATAAATTAGAGGCTATTCTTTATACTCTGAGTCACAAATATATACTACCATTTCAGTTTCATATTAAATGTAAGCCCACAAGCAAGCTTATTGTGTACTTACAAAATAAAATCCCAAGTAACAAGTGAGCATACCCTGCAACTCTTGCCGACCTGCACAGAAACGGTGGTTATAATGGAAAATGAATAATTTTGTACGGTACGGGAGGTCAGCCTCATACGAACCTATAATGCTAAGAGCGTATCAATAAAAAAGTATTTTTGTACATATTTTGCCATTCACAAAATTCAATAATATTATACTCGTATTTTACAGGTACCATGTATTTCTTGGTAGCCCTGTAGCTTCAAAGCATTAATGAACTTTTGGTTTAAGGGTATCGCCGTCGAAATTTGTACCTTTTGTCTTGTGCGTGTGTCCCCTAATGATTTTCAGCTTTTTCATAAAAACTGGTGATCTCTACTGAATTCTAAAATTATCAGAGTAAAGTAAATAAAAAGCGTATCGAAATACAAAAAAAAACTGCAAAAAGCATTAAGTGGCGATGTAATTAAAAAATAAAACAAAAACGCCTTTTTTCCATTCCCATACAAATTTTACATGTCCGCAACCCGTTTTTGACCCTTTGATGGCATGATACGATCAAAATAGTCAAACGTTTTTAAAGTTGAGTATTTTTGCATATACCTTAGTAACGTATCTTTCATTTTCTGTACTAGCCACAATAATATTTACTTATTTAAACACGAAATTTTGATTGCTAAGGTTTGTCTCCATTTTTGGCTCCGAAATTTTTCTTGTAGTATGTTACCAATTCCATTGGAACTGACAAAAATCTTGCAATCTTAAGTATTTTTTCACGTATGGTAACTCTTTGGTTCAGTGTGGACAACACAAAAAAACTCATTCGATACCTTCATTTTCTTCTGAGAACGTTTACATCAGACTCGGGAATTTGTCGTGTGTGTTTTGAGTGGAAGTTAGCTTGGCATTATTAAGGTATGTATTCGAATAAGTTATCAGTTGTATATTTTTTACTTAGATCCATTAATCCTTCTAATGATTGTATGTTTGTATCATTGCTGACAGCATTATTTTTCAAATGGCACAAGTTTAAGGTAATGTCGGGCGGTTTTTTATTTACAATCTTTAACGTATGTTACCATATTAAGGTGTATTCACGTAGGTTTAAAAAAATACACCTACTTACCGTTAATTTATGGTTGACTAACAAATAACATTTACGTACCTAATTGAAACATAAAACTATCTAATCAACCTTACTACATGCTATTAATATTTTAAATGCACCGTTTGATGTTTGTTATTCAAAATAGCAAAAAGGTTTATTCCGTGATCTGTGGGCTAAACGGATTAAATGAAATTTGGACCACAGAGGTACCTAATTTTTATATCGGTGCTGGATATTGTGAAAAATGTACGCAAAAAAACCATTGCCTATCTATCTAAATCTATGATAATCTATAATCTAAGTTACAAAAATATATTGCATTTAAGACTTTAAGTTCGTACTTAAACATGCTGCATGTGAACCTACAATATAAAACCAAATCTCAAATGAACATAAACCCTGCAACTCTTGTCGACCTTACCTGACACAATGGTAACATTGGTAAAGTGAACCATTTTTTACAGTATGGGTGGTCAGCTTTATACTAACCTATAAGTCAAGGAAACTTATTGAAATACAATAAACGATCGATTTTAGGTAGTTATTAAATGAGATTTTGAATCTAGCAGCTGTGCCGTGACCTAGATTGGGCCGTGACGCACTAGGCAGCCAGGCCTAGTGCGTCACGGGCCTAACGGCACAGCTGCTTAGAAACGCCATCTCGCGGGCATATTTGGACGATGTACTCTGTAATAAAATGAATACGCACATTCAAAACTACCTAAAATCGCTCGTTTATTGTATTTCAATAAGTTTCCTTGACTTATAGGTTGGTATGAAGCTGACCACCCATACCGGTAAAATACATACATGCATACATACGAACGAACGGATGTACAGACGGACAGGTTCGAAAAATTAGGTTTTGTTACATTTCTATATCTCATTTCTTTTTTCGACGACGAATACAAGATTTTATAGCAGTTCGTAAACACTGTTCAGTAAAAATTAGAGCACCATTTTGAATGTCATTTTGAATAGACCTTAATTGAATTCGCGATGTTTACGTTTTCTTGAATCTTGCCGGTCGACAGTTATGGTACAAATTTAAACGGCGATACCCTTAAGGGACCATTTAATAGGGTGCCTACAAAACAGCATTTTTAATATACATTAAAAAATATTAATAAATTACAACTCGAATTTTGATATTAATCTGTCTGCCATTGTGATGGTAGTCGATCAACACATCCGACTAACGACCCGCGGGAGAAGGGTTCGATCCCATTGTGTGTGTAATGAGTAAGAAATGGAGAACTCTTTAATTAATTTTTCAGTTTCTGATTAATGAGAAGCCATTACAAGAGTTTATAGGATTTTTTAACTGCCATGTTGAAGGATATAAATTTGAAGGCATTTAATCAAAGTTTTAATGAAATTTATGAATTTTATGTACCGAAATTTATCTAGTTTGATTCTAGTATTTTTTTGGTGTTGTTGAAAAAGGAAAAGAATTAAACAATGTTTTTATTTTTCATATACTTATATCTTTTTTAAATGGAGTTCTATAAATTTTCCACTGAAAAATTTAATTTCATAAAAATTGTACAGTTTGTTTAATTATGAACGCAACGCAACTAAGCTACACATATATTGTTACTTCTTGCCGCCTTCTCCCCGAAAGGATCGCATGTGGCTTGGCTTGTATCCTGCCGCCATTCCTTTAGGGGTGGCCGGTACCTCCACACAAGTGCCTCCACTTGACTCTGTCCTTGCACACTTCTTTCATCACTCTTTTCATGCATGCTCTTCTCTTGGCGAGTGTTCCTATTTATTTTTACAGGTAAGGGGGTCGGCCTAACGCCAACCATTTCAGTTGAAGTGGGGGTTTCCCAGCTGCCCCGAGGATACTGGTACTCATTTCTTGTGAAGGCTGAGTAAAGCTTGCCAGTATTTTATTTTGTGTTTGAAACAAACACCGAAGCGAGAAATCATTTCGACGCCTTCGGTGATCCAGAAATACGAGATGTGGATTTGTTCCTAAACTAGATCTGCGAAGAGGAATGCAATTCACCTACCTATTTTATCTGGCCAGTTACAAGTAGGTACCTATTGACATATTGAATTAACTCATCACGCATTTCAAAAAATATTTTAATGAATAATTAATTCATATATATACCCTTGATTAATATGGTTCACTTTAACCCATGCCACCCCGGTTTCAGTAAAGGGCGGTAAGATTTGCGTTCAAGTTGAGAATGCTCATGTAAGGTTTAGTTTATTTTGTATGTACACATGCAGCATGAGCAAGAAGTAATGTACGTAAGTATCTGATATAATTTGATACAAAATGCACGGCTCGATTTTTCATCGAGCCGTGCATTTTTATATTAGCCGTCATTGATTAGATAGGACTTGACACAAACGGTATTTTATGCGGAACAAATTTGTAAGTATTGGATCGTGGCATTATTACTGGGGGTGCAATGCACCGATGCACCTTACCTGTAGCCGTCACTGTAATCTAATAACAAGTAATTGATACAAGTTGAGAAGTTGCGTATGTGAATGTGATACATACTTAGCCGCGAGAGTATTTGATGAGTAACGATACAAGTATCTGATACCGTGGTGGAGCAGCATTCGTTGATTACCTCCTGGGCCCGCCCCTGCTCAGGCTTTATACAGAAAACGATTAGTAACAGTATTAACGCGAGGGGGTTCAAGGTATACGTCATCTAAAACGGAAAAAAATACCATAACGTTAGTGAGCTACACTTATAGTGCAACTTCTGCTTGGCACGTTCTCCTGGAGGGTCTCGCATGTGGCGAGTGAAACCTATTTATTTTAACAGGTAAGGGGGCCGCCTTACGCTTCAGTTGAAAAGGGGGTTCAGAAGTGTTTATATTGATTAATAATCTCAATTGCCAAGGTTAAATAAAATATTTAACGGAAATTTTTTTGGAAGTAGGTACCAATTTGTTTTTCTCTTTAATTACAGAAACATTGTTTAGTCTACCAAGAAGCGGATTTCTTTATAATGTGAACAGTTTTTGAGAAAATATGAAAAAACTTAAATTTCTTAATAAATTTAATTTCTTGAAACTAGTTAAACTATTGACATTATAAAAAATCGGCTTATTGTGAGACTTAATAATGCATAATGTTCTTCGATTTAATTAAAATTTTATTCATTAAGCAGTTTCAGTTTTTCCATATTTACCCAAAAACTATTGACATTATAAAATAATGCTTCCGATATTTCAATAAACAATGTATAGTTCTGTAATTAAAACGAAAAAAAAATATTTCCAAAATACAGCACACACGAGAAAGAAGCTACAAATGTGAAAAAAACGTGTTTTTTTTAAATATTTTTTTGTGGTGGCAATTCTTAAGTTATTTTTTTTGTTCAAACTTTATAATTAAGATAAAAAATTAATAAACATCCTTGATTTTTTGTCATTACTGTCACTCTTTTGCTAAGACCGTAAAGTGTAAGAAACAAAAACGGCAGATTTAAGGTAAAAAGAGCCTTAATTTTTTTATAACTGTCACTGTTTTACTAAGACCATAAAGTAAATGAAACAAAAACGATAGATTTAGGGTACATGACACCCTTAATTTTGATTTACTTCAACACCGCAACGGGAAATCATTTCTGACAGCCTTAGTGTTAATCGCATTCTAGTTTTCTGGGATTGAACGCAAGCGTTTTACCAACTGGGCAATTATAAATGTCAGACACAAATGAACCACCTCTCGGGAATGTAGCATAGAGTTCATATTAAAGTTGCAGCTAAAATCTTCGGTGGGATTCGTTCCCGGCCATCATTAATAACCCTTGGAGCGCCGTGGACTTTAATAAAATAAATATTACACGGGCGTCAACGTGTTAACTCGTCAGTGTGGGGGAGAAAAGGCGAGCCGGGTTGATAAATAATGATCCCCGAGCAACCATCCATCTCCTGGACTTGAGTTTTATTAATTAATACAGAATGCAAGTGATCCACCTTGTTTTTGATGTCTACTTCTCGATTTTTTAAATAATATTTTCTATAATATCAATTAAAAGCCATGTGTTATATAACAAGCTACTTTGGGGCCGTCCATAAATTACGTCATCGATTTTGGCCGATTTTCGACCCCCCCCCCCCCTACAATCATCCTATAGTTATTAAATAATGACCCCCCCTCCCCCTCTTGCTGTAATAATGAAGAGCTTAATAATTAATAATGTTATATTACTTACATAATATTTTGTATATTTTGTAGAAATTGGTATTTACAAGAACGACGTCACTTTTGGTACTCGTACATCATTTGCCATCATCCGCAGACCAGACTCCCCCCCCCTAAATTCGAATGACGTAATATATGGACAGCCCCTTTGTAAATTTACACTCCGTACTTGAATCTACGAACTTTTTTTATTTAATATTTAAATATAAAGTTTTTGTCATTTGTCGGGTCTATGGCTCAGTTGGTAGAGTGCTTGCATTATATGCCGTGAGCTCGGGTTCGAATCCCACCGAGGGTGTCAGAAATGATTTCCCGTTTGTGTTTATTTCAAACTTAAATAAAAAAATCCGGCAAGGTTTACTCAGCCTTCACAAGAAATGAGTACCTACCAGCCCCCGCAGAAGCTGGGAAACCCTCAACTTCACTGAAGTGGTTGGCGTAAGGCCGGCCCTCTTACCTGTAAAAATAAATAGGTACACTCGCCATATGCGAGGCTAGAAGTTACACTATATGCGTCGCTAAGTTGCGTCATTTCCTTGACGTATACGTAGGTTGATAGGAGGCTGACCACCCGTGTTGTAAAAAACATGGCTAACTTTGTCAATCTCATCCCTGTTTCAGGGAAGGTTGGCAATATTTGCAGTGCTTATGTTCATTTGAGATTTGGGTTTTTATATTGTAGGTCCACATGCGGCATGCGCAAGTACGAACTTATACATGTCTGTTTTGTGAAAATGCATATGATGTGAATCTCTAATGTTACTTATATTTTGCAACTTAGATTAGATTAATATTTTTAGGGGTTTGGTGGTTTACACAGTGAAAGTCCATTGTATATTAATTAAATAAAACACAGTTTAAGTTCACTTTTATATTCTTTTAACTTTGTTTTAACTTTGGACAATGACGATGCCTTGATGATGCCTGATGATGCCGAAAGGCGAAAAGAATATAAAAGTGAATTTAAACTGTGTTTTATTAATTAATAGATTAGATTAGATTAGATTTACGCGGTAGGAAATTGCACTATATGTGTAGCTCATTTGCGTAGTTGCGATGTCTTCTATACTGATCGATGGTAGGAATGAAATGCACATTTTGCCACTAAGATTTCAGACATTATGGCAATGAAAGTTTCCTTGACTTAGGTATAGGTTGGTATGAGGCTGACCACCCATACTGTAAAAAAATGGTTCACTTTGCCAATGTCACCCCTGTTTCAGGGAAGGTCGGCAAAAGTTGTGGGGCTTATGTTCATTTGAGGTTTGGATTTTATTTGTAAGTAGGTACACATTCAGCATTTGTAAGCGCGAACTACACTTGTTGGTTTGTGGGCATGCATCTAAGAGCTTTAAATGAATATACCCTTGCAACTAAGATTTCAGACATTATGGCAATGAATGTGAGGTGTGAAACGGGCTGTAAATTTGTTTGCCATCATTAAGAGCCCTCCGAGATGTGCGGTTGTTTGTCTGGGCGAGTGGAGGAATCAAGGGCCATAAAGTTTAGCCATCACTCGAGGATTAAATGCGGAGCCATAAACGCATTTGCATACAATGTGTGGCACCAAACAGGGCCGCTTGTTGCTCACAGGATGAATATGTGAATGCAGATGGATGGCAACAGTGACGAGTGAGAGGTGGTGTTGAGATGAATCCCGAATCCCAGATTAATTTGCTTGAATTCCGGTTCCAAAAAAAAGCGTCGTACAGGATGAATATTATGTGAATGCAGATGGATGGCAACAGTGATGGGTGAGATGCGCTGTTAAGATGAATCCCGAATCCCAGATTAATTTGCTTGAATTCCGGATCCAAAAAAAAGCGTCGTACAGGATGAATATTATGTGAATGCAGATGGATGGCAACAGTGATGGGTAAGAGATGGTGTTATGATGAATCCCGAATCCCAGATTAATTTCCTTGAATTCCGGATCCAAAAAAGCGACATACAGGATGAATATTATGTGAATTCAGATGGATGGAAACAGTGATGGGTAAGATGCACTGTTAAGGTGAATCCCGAATCCCAGATTAACTTGCTTGAATTCTGGATCGAAAAGGATGAAAATGTCAATGCAGATGGATGGCAACAGTGATGGGTAAGATGTGGTGTTAAAATGAATCCCGAATCCCAGATTAGTGGAGCATTAAGCAGAGAAACTGATCTTCATCGGTTACATTTTGAGAAATGAGAAATACCGTCTGCTTCATCATTTCATACGGGGCAAGATTGAGGGGAGAAGATCTCAGATCTCAATATTACAAAGTATTATTTACACTTTTATCTGTCCGAAGGTTATAACTATAGTTGAAAATTCAACAACCTATAATATATAATCTAAGCTGCAAAGATATGTTGACATTTAAGGCTCATATTAAATGTATGCCCACAGACGGGCACATGTAGGTTCGCGCCTACAAATAAACAAAACCTCACATGAACATCAACATTGCAACTCCTACAGCTTTTCCCTGAAACCGGAGTGGCATGCAGGTCTGCTATTCTCCAGAAGAAATCCGATTTTTATTGTACAAAGATTGCTGAGGCAAAATCTCCTCAGCAGGTGTGGAAACTTCTGGAGAGCTTGTCTGGGAGCACTCGGGCTGGTGTAGGTTCGACGTCGACTGCTTGTGATTTTGCCACGTATTTCGAAAATAAAATACCTCAGTTGCGCTCTTCTCGGGTCGAGGGTACTTCTGTCTCAAGGGTTAGAAGTGCTTCACGACTCGAGGTGCTTGATACAACTAACATCGATGAGGTGTGTCAGATCGTGGTAGGATCGCCGAACAAGCAGTGTGACCTTGACCCTGTACCGGTCTGGGTGCTCAAAGAATGCATTTCACAGCTGGCTCCATTTATTGTTAAGGTTATCAATGGATGCCTGATGGATGCCACTGTTCCCCCGTCTTTGAAGGTAGCCCACATCACGCCAATCCTAAAAAAGCCACAATTGGATCCTGGTGAACCCTCAAATTTTAGACCTGTGTCGAGTCTGCCATTCTTGTCAAAGGTGCTGGAGCGGATTGTCTCGCGGCGGTTGGTATCCTATCTGGATGCAAATAGCTTAATGCCGAGGAGGCAATCTGCATACCGAAAGTTTCATTCAACAGAAACCGGTATGCTCAAGCTTGTATCGGATATGGTATCTGCTGTAGAGTGTGGTGATCTGGCTCTACTGGCGCTTCTTGACATGAGTGCGGCATTCGACACAGTAAATCACTCGATCCTTATTGAGAGGTTGGAGGTGTCTTACGGTTTGACCAACGGGGCTTTGGCGTGGTTCTCCTCCTATCTGGTGGAACGCAGGCAGGCGGTGCGTGTTTGTGACGGTGTCTCACCTACCTACTCGCTGTCTTCTGGGGTCCCACAGGGCTCTGTGTTGGGTCCGATCCTTTTCATTTTGTATACTGCTGACATTGAGAGTATTGTTGAAAAATGGGGCCTCATCTCACACTCATATGCAGATGACTGGCAAATATACTCTCACTGTCGGCCAGACATGGCTGAGGACCTCAGTTGCAGGGTCTCTGGGTGTATCGCGGAGGTCGGTGGGTGGATGGTGATCAATGGCCTAATCTTGAACATGGATAAGACGGAGATAATGTGGGCAGTCACATCTAGGCGTGATCACCTATTAGTGAACGGAGTACCACTCTCCATAGGAGGTAAGCTAATCCAGCCTTCTGATTCAGTGAGACTTCTAGGAGTCTTACTGGATCGGAATCTGACACTGGAGAGGCAAATAGATGCCACAATAGCTTCTTCTTTTTTTTCACTACGCCAAATTAAGGCTATTAGAAAGTGTTTACCGTCAGATGCAGTCAGACCCTAGTGGGCGCGTTTGTGGTGTCTCGGATTGACTATTGTTCGACGCTTTATAGTGGTCAGCCGAAGAAGCAGTTCAATCGCTTTCAATCTGTGTTGAATTCGGCAGCAAGACTCATATTCGGGATACCCAAATTCGCTCACATCACTCCGCTGTTAAAAACACTACATTGGCTTCGTTTCCCGGAGAGGGTGGTCTACCGTGTTTGTGTGATGGTATATAAAGCCATCAATGGCTTGGCTCCACCTTATTTGACTGACATGATGTTGCCTGTTGAGATGGGTGTAAGGAGGCAGACACTCAGATCCGCGGGCGATGAAGTAGTCAATTTGGTTCAGCCACGCCGTCAGATTCGTACAAATTTCGGAGACCGCGCTTTCCGTGTTGCGGGTCCGGTGGAGTGGAACAGACTGCCACCCGGAGTGAAGAACTCCAAATCTATGGATGTATTTCGCGGAGCACTCAAGACACACCTATTTAGAAAGTCTTATCCATGATCGGAGAGGGCCCTTGAGGTGTGACACACACAAAAATGGCGCTCTCTTATCATTTGTAATTTAAAATAAATTAGCCTGATATTATTATTTATTATTGGCAAAAGTGAACCGATTTTTACAGCACGGGGGTTCAGCTTCATACCAACCTATCAGTCAAGGAGCAAGGAACAATAATTATAATTATTCTTCAATTTGATTTTGTACGGAGTCAATCTTAATAAATCACACTCTGTCAACTAAAGCATACATAGCTGATTGATGTCATTTGGCCGGGTAAGTTCCAAACCTGACTGACAGAGGCGCTGGTCTCTCATCCATACAAAATACGTTGGAATCTAACAAATTTCGAGGTTAGAAAGTTAAAATCTTATAAGTTCAGTATGTTTTAGTTTTTATGACGTTGAAATACAATATAATAAACATAGATTAAATCTGCGAAATAATTCAAATACTCGTACCTAGCGTGTGATTTTACTTGAGTTTTATAAAAAAAAAACAATTTACTTTTAAAGTCATTCAAATTATCGATTGCAATTTTAAGATGTCAAAAAAAAAATACAGGATTGATCTCATGAGCATTTTACATTTGGTAAGGTCATCAGTAGAATCTACATAATAATCTAAGTTGCACTTATGTTATCTTAAATATCAGAATGATATTCATACGTATATATTCCGGGATTGAACGGTATTCGTTTCAAAATACGACAGCCCTGCTTTACGCACACATACGTAACACGAAGCAGTGGACGCACACAGAGTCAAAATAAAATAATAATAAAAAAAATCAATTTAATACAAGCTGCGGGGGCGCGATATAGTTTCCAGATACCGCACGCTTCAATTGGAAAAAGAATTAAGTCAGAGAATAAGCTTCACTTTAGATTATCTGTAATGTGAAAGAAATATCAATTCCGGATCAACGCCCATTATTTAAATTTTATCTTCTTCTTTTTCTAATCTAGTTTTTTTTCAATTCAAGCCTCAGAAGACGTAATCTGTAATCTAAGTTGTAACGATATGTCAGCATTGACAACGTACAGTGCTATTCACACAACATTTAATCCATGTCTGATCTACGGATCATTTATTTTTTTGTACGGAAAATTCACTGTAGGCTGCTTATGAGCCATGGGTTTGCTGTTTGAGAATAAGACAGATAGATTTTCATTTATTATTTGCATTTATATAATTAAAATGTAAATCATTACTTTTGTTCCTCAAGTGTACCATTTTTTACATTGCACATATAGTGTAACTTCTTGCTGCGTTATCACTGAAGGAATCGCATGTCGCAAGTGGCACCAATTTATGTTAACAGGTAAGGAAGCTGGCCTTACGCCAACCACTTCATTTGATGGGGGGGTTTCCCAGCTCCCGGGGTGGCTGGTTTTCATTTCTTGTGAAGGCTGCGTAAGCCCTGCCGGTATTTTATTTTAGGTTTGAAATAAGCATGGAAACGGGAAATCATTTCTGACATAATATGTATATATACCATTCAAAACTCATATCAAATGCATGCCAACAAAAAAGACACGTGTAAGTTCGCGCTAACCGATACCGAATGTGTGGGTACTCACAAATTAAAATCCAAAACTCAAATGAACACAAAACTTTGCCGACCTTCCCTGAAACAGGGGTGACAATTGCAAAGTGAACCATTTTTTACAGTATGGGTGGTCAGCGTCATACCAACCTATAAGTCAAGGAATACAAACAATTAATTACATCCAAGTATATAAAACAAACAACTACTAAGCAAAAACAATGCTGATAATGTAAATACCTATTTCTGTTCGGGCGAAATAGGTTGGAGATTTGCGTTCGACTTCACAATTAAGTATCTCATTAACCCCATCGGCTCCGCGTCCCGCCCCTGACGAGTACTTGTAGATGCGCGCGCACCCACGGTCTCGTATAAAATTAATTACTGACATTTCATCAATCGCCATAGTTGCGGAGTTTACTAATTGCCGCGTCAATCAATATCGTATCAACCGAGAGAACAATTATTTATCAAACATCAGCTTTACTCCTTGACTTAGAGGTTGATATTAGGCTGACCACCCACACTATAAAAAATGTTCACTTTGCCAAAATCACCAATATCACTTGGACCGGTCCGTAGTCCAGTGGCAACACTTCGGACTCGTAAATTGAAGGTTGTGGATTCGAATCCCGGCGGAGCACAAAAAATATACCATTTATATTTCGAATGTGCTCTTCGCTGAGTTGAAAAATTCATAAACCTTTACCAAAGACCGGTCACTGAAAGGTCCATCCAACCTTACAACAACTGGGTCTTGCTTGAGAATTGGCGCTTTCTACAGCGACGATTAAGCTCGCAGAGGGCTCTTGAGGTGTGATACACACAAAAACAGCGTTCACCAACTAAATCATCCTAATATTATTATTATTATCACCCCTGTTTCAGGGAAGGTCGACAAAAGTTGCAGGGTTTATGTTCATTCGACATGCTTACTATCTTCTTTCTATTTTCAAGAGGACACTCTCAATGATACTTACATAAATTTGTGAAAATAAATTGTGTTTTAAAAAAACATTTATGCTTTCTCATGAAAATGATTTTGCACTGTTTATATATTTGAATGTATTAATTGCTTGTATTCCTTGACTGATAGGTTGGTATGCGGCTGACCACCCATACTGTAAAAAATGGCTCACTTTGCCAATGTCACCCCTGCTTCAGGGAAGGTCGGCAAGAGTTGCAGGGCTTATGTTCATTTGAGATTGGGTTTTTTATATTGTAGGTCCACATGCGGCATGTGTAAGCGCGAAATTATGCATGTCTGCTTGTGGGAATGCATTTAATATGAATCTCAAATGATACATATCTTTGCAGCTTAGATTTAGATTTAGATTACAACTTTTTAAGTTTAATGCAATTTTAGTTAATTTTTCACAAAATTTCACTCACTGAATTTCATCTGTAAATATTCAGTTAGTAAACTAACGATTTTTAAGATGGCACTGACAGCAGATGTTTTTTGTTGTTGTTGATGTAAGGATACATCAAAATTGCTGCAAACGGAACATTATTTTGTGTCAATTTCCAGCTTAATGAAGGTTAGACAAGTTATTTGTTTTAAAGCTTCTGATTGCTTTAATCATTTCTAAGATTTTGGGGCGGGGCTTGTCACTTCGGGAACTCTCAGATCTAGTACTTTATATTCAGTGATCTGTGTCTAGTACACTCGTATTTTGAAAAATAGTTGACTAAAATATAACTTATCTTGAAACTACCGAGCCTAAGTATACAATAACAAAAAAGTCAAATCGGATACCTTTGGACTTGAACCCACGTGTCCTGCTAAGAAATTGTACGCTCTACCAGATGAGCTATGAAAGGGTTAATGCATCATTTATTGTTGTAAGTGTGGTAAGCTGTTGTTGCTATGATTTGTTACGGTTGTTGTCCATAGCAACCCAGCAACAGTGTGTAATGTTTGTCGATGAACTGTTCGTCCCAATGTTATTAATCGAGTTCCTACTAATCACTTCAGACATGGATATCAGAGATTCTAAAAGTGTTTAAGTTTAAAGTTCCTTGACTTATAGGTTGTTATGCGACTGACCACCCATACTGTAAAAAATGGTTCACTTTGCCAATGTCACCCCTGTTTCAGGGAAGGACGGCAAGAGTTGCAAGGCTTATGTTCATTTGAGATTGGGTTTTTATATTGTAGGTCCACATGCGGCATGTGTTAGCGCGAAATTATACATATCTGCTTGTGGGAATGCATTTAATATAAATCTTAAATGATATATATCTTTGCAGCTTAGATTTGATTAGATTAGATTTAAAAAATCCACCCCGTAAAAATGATGAATTATTGAATGGAAGGTTGTGGGTTCGAATCCCGGCGGAGCACAAAAAGTATACCATTTATATTTTCAAATTTGCTCTTCGCTGGGTTGAAAAATTCATAAACCTTTACCAATGACCGCCGGTCACCAAAGGTCCATCCAGCCTTACAGTTACTGGGTCTTGCTTTAGAATTGGTGCTTTGTAGCGACGACGACCAAGCTCGTAAAAAAGGTCGATAGCTCAATTGGTAGAATGCTTGCATTCCATGCCGAGAGCAAGGGTTCGATCTCAAGGTTTACTCAGCCTTCACAAGAAATGAACACCAGCCCCTCCGGGAGCTGAAAAACTCCTACTTCAACTGAAAGTGGTTGGTGTGAGGCCGGCCCCCTTACCCGTAAAAATAAATAGGTCCCGAATCACCACATGCGGCCCCTTCGGGGATAACGCAGGTAAGAAGTTCCACTATATGTGTAGCTTAGTTGCGTTTATTGCCTTTTCACACTAGACGTTTTCTGCCCGGATTTGTCTATGGTTTCCTACTCGGTGGCAGCCCGGTCGATAGCACAGTTGTTAAGAGTGCTTGCATTCCATGCCGAGAGAGCTCGTGTTCGAATCCCACCGAGGGTGTTAGAAAGGATTTTCCGTCTCGGTATTCATTTCAAAATCCAAAATAAAATACAGGCAAGGTTTTATTTATTTACTTTTTTTATTTACTTTTTTTTTTAAAAATAGATTTGTGAAGAGGAATGCAATTCACCAACCTATTCTACCTGGCCAGAAACAGGTATTAATATCATCATTTAATAATTCATTATTGTTAATTATTAATGAATTATTAAATAATAATTACCCAATTACATCTGTTGAACCAGGGTCAAAGTTAAAGTCAAGTGACCCAAGCGGGGATCGAACCAACGTTGTTCCATTCGAAACACGCTAGAAAGATCAGCCCTCTTGGCCCACGCGGCTATAACCCCGACTGAAACAAGGTTTACTCAGCCTTCACAAGAAACAAGTACCAGCCCCTCGGGAGCTGGGAAACCCCACTTCAAGTGGTTGGCGTAAAGCCGGTCCCATTACATGTAAAATTAAACAGGTTCCACTCGCCACATGCGAAACCCTTCGGGGATAAAGCGACAAGAAGTTTCACTATATGTGCAGCTTAGATGCGTTTCTGCGTTATTATGGGCACACATATAGGTATTACATCCAGATAAAATGGGCGTTACTATAAAGCAGTTAGAAACGAGATATAAAGAGAAAAACGCAAATTTCATCCGGTTTTATTCAAAACCAACATCAATCGCCACTTCCTTGAAGCGCCTTACGACAGAAGCAACAACTCAAGCAACACGTCTGCGGCACCCTTCCAGGGTGACATAGACCCCCAAGACTTTCAAGAATTGGGGAGCCTCCCGCACAGGATTCCTTTAAAAAAAAAGTAGAAATGACTCATATATAATCCAAAATCGTAAAAATAAATTAATATCAATATGAAACGATAAGTTCCTATAGGCAATCATCGCTACAATACCGACATTAAGAAATTGTTTTTTTTTAAACGAAGTTTGTAGACTCGTACAGTTTGGGAAGCTCTCTGATTAGGCGCTGAATATTGAAATTAACACTGAGCTATCAAACGATATGTTTTTTGTTGTGCGGACCCCATCGGTCCACGCCACGGCACGATATCGAGATCATCTTATGGATACAACCTCAACAAAACGTTAACGTTCGAACGCTTTGGTGTACGAATCAAAAGTGAGAGAATGTATGGGTACGCAGTGAAAATATTGATAAAAATATGTAGTTGTGTGTTGTGTATTGTCTGTGTTAGTGTTTGTATAAGTATTGAAGGGAAACCAGAGTCTATAGAGTCTCTCTGGAAATAAATTCATGTTAGGTACTTATAGAAATTTGTATTTGTTCGAGATTAGTTGAATTGAATGTTCTAGCAAAATCTAGGATGTAACGATTCTCCATGTTTCGAGAATGATCTTTATTGGTAGTATAACATAAGGACTTAAATGCTCTGTGACTTCAGAAATCATTTTACCGCTGTACTGTGCAAGTGTGAAGTGATTCAGTGTCCGAACCGAATGTGAAATAAATTCAGTAAAATATAGCAACGCAGATTTAATTTTTTTTTTAAACCCGCGTAATAACATAACAATATCAAAGGCAAGAACAGAGATGTTTTTTTTATAATTTTGGTTAAATTGATTTGTTATTCGATATTTTCTTTAATGAAAGTATCGCTAAGTTTAAAAATAATTATTTAAACTAGACTGCATACCAGCATTCAATTCTGAATTGGATTACGTATCATTACTTTTTATTTGTTAGGTTGTTGATATTTTCCGTTCAAATTTAGGTGTTTACAAAAGGCTATTAAAAAATAAATTTAGCAATAATCAATATTTTTCTTATTAAAATCTATTGTCATTCGATGATTCGTAAACAATCATAAATTCGTGCCTTCTTTGGATCTATCTATGTAACAAATCCATTCGATTTATTCGATATCCGATCGCATATCGACGGGTCGTATATCGGGGAAGCGGAGTAATTATAAGCATATACTGATTGATCATTTGTTACAGAGCACAAAAACTTTGATCGACATGCGCTAATGTGTTTTCATTAAAGTTTCGTCTTTCACGAGAGCCTCGTTTCATATAATTTATTATTATTATTATTAAAGCTGGGATGTATGCGCTATTGCATATGTGCCATTTCAGTGGCGCAACAAAAAAAAATAAAAAAAGTTTTTTTTAAGTTGGAATTATGATCGTTTGACATATCTACAATCATAATAACTTAACTGGTGAAGTCAAGTTTAAATCCACCATGTGAGATAGGAGAGGGGATTGAATTCTGTTTCATAATTAATTCCTTGTTTTAGCAAACTGATCAATAGACAAATCTGCCAGGGTCGCAGACCATTGCTGTCAACAAGGTTATAGTGCCCAATAGAGCAAACACATCAAACTTTGCAGACAGAACTTTGCGGTGGCCGGGCCGGTGGCCTGGAACAATTTACCCATCGGTGTTCGCGCGAACCAGCCTACCACCACCTTCAGAAAGGAACTGAAGACACTACTTTTATCGAGAAGCCATGGCGCCCTTGAGATGGTCCTGGACCATTAAATGGCGCCACAGGAAAGAAATCATCCATCATCATCATCATAAGGAAACAAGGAAAGAAGTCTTGAACCAATAAGACAAGACTCACATCGCTCCCGAATGATCTTCTTTTTTATAGTTTTTGCGGGCATTCCTGTCTATCGCGCGCGACTTTTGGTTCAGATGAAGAGACTTCATGGGTCTCTTCTCATTCGACATCAAATAAACACTGAACTTCACACAGGGGGTATTGTTACATGGTGAGTAGGTTATGATGGACAAGGCTAATGATACTTCTTAATTTGCTTTCCACAACAACAATTTTTTTCAACACAACAACAATTTTTTTCAATTTCAACAATTTTTGGTATGTCCATCGGAATTTATAGAAATTCATTAAAGTCTATTTTATCATGTAATTCTTCTTGATTTATGTTTTATTTCTCTTTTCTTACTGATCACTTATTTTTTATACATTTATTTTTAATATTTTTATATTCATAATATGTATCTTGTAATAATCATAATATTTATACAATTTGTAAGCAACAAACTTCTGTACTACCTCTGTTAATCTAAAAATGTAAAAGGCTTCAGCCGTTTATTATAAATAAAATAAAAAAAAAAAAAACAAAAATAAGAAGACTAACGGTGCTATTCTAAGTAATTTAAGTCGTCCGTTGAGCCCACTCTTTAACAAACTAATGATGCATTTGTATACAGACCTGTCAATCCAAGATGGCCGCAAGTGAACAACTGATTTCTCTTCATACAAATATTACCAAAATTCGGTTGGTAAGAATTACCGTGGTGATGAGACTTCCAGCGCAGGCATCATTAGTTTGTCAAAGCGTGGGCTCAACAGACGACCAAAATGTATAAGAATAGCACTGTTAGAGAATAGAGACTAAGGGAGGACTGGAGAAAGTATGGATGTGTAAGGGTGAGCTCTTTCCGAGTTCTATTGTTTTTTATGAATTCAACTGTTGGTGCTATGGCCGAGGAGTCATGTCGCTATTCTTGACTAGCATATTTGGAACACAATAACGCTGTTTCGAATAACGTCTAGCCCATTTGACCATAAATTCGACCCTAATCTAATCTAATCTAAGCTGCAAAGATATAAATCATTTAAGATTTATATTAAATGCATTCCCACAAGCAGATATGTATAATTTCACGCTAACACATGCCGCATGTGGATGTACAATATAAAAACCCAATCTCAAATGAACATAAGCCTTGCAACTCTTGCCGTCCTTCCCTGAAACAGGGGTGACATTGGCAAAGTGAACCATTTTTTTTACAGTATGTGTGGTCAGCCGCATAACAACCTATAAGTCAAGGAACATACATGACAAATTACATATTTTTTTTAAATCAATAAATAACAATATATACATGGACATAAAAAACTAAATCATAAAACCAATTTCACTTTAATAAACCCTAGCCGCCAACATCACCCTGGTTCAACATAATATGCCATTGCATGCACAAAAGCTTCCGCTTTCGCATGAAGACAACTGGCCAGGCAAATAGGATGGTGAATTTCATTCATCTTCATAAACATATTTAAAAAATAATCTTTAGTGCATGATCAGCAAGTTTTTTTTTTTTGAATATAATTTGAATCTCATTTATTTCTACAGGTGAGGAGGGCTACGCTCCTGTTGTTTATGTATTCGGCTAAACACCCACGGCACTGCCGGTTATCAAAGTTCAACATGATATTATTATTGTTGCCAGTAATGAAACGCGGACTCGGCATTAATGAGATTCAGGGTACCCAGCCTCATACCGAAATATGCTAAGTGGCCGATAATCCTAATTAAATGTGTCGAAACATTAGAAAATGTGACTAATGCATTGTTTATTCAAAAAAGGCACTAAGTACTAAAATATAATTTTAATTAAATTTATTTTTAATTTAAAGAGTAGATTTGTGAAGAGAAATGTAATTCACAAACCAATTTTGTCTGGCCAGAAACAGGTATTTTTTTAAAAAAAAATTTAGAAATCCTGTGCGGGAGACTCCCTAGATTCTAGAGACTCTAGGGGTCTATGACACTTGTTGTAGTACCGCAGAGGTGTACGAGCTTGGTCGTCGCTACAAAGCGCCACAACTCAAGCAAGACCCAGTTGCTGTAAGGCTGGATGGACCTTTACTGGATGTAAAGGATGAAGCTTACATGTGTCTGCTTGTTGAACAAAAAATGATAATTTTTCTTTACAACTTAGATTGTAGATGGATAGTTTTATAAATTCGAGCATACGCTTTCTCATCATAGCATTCCAAGTGCCAAAACAAAAATTTGCACATTTTCACCCGCACGCACCTAATTGAAAGGTGCATGAAAAAAAAAAGCGCAAACTCAGTACGCCCGCGCAAAAATGCGTTCTCGCAAAACGCGGGCAATCATGCAAATATAACCCGTACATTATCACATTAAAATGCGGCGTATAATTCCATGGCACACTCATTGTCACGATGATTGTGGCACACAATCTCTCACATCTGCCCGGGAGACAGAGTTCGACGAATTCATTATAAAGCTGTTGAATTAAGTGTTTTTTTTTTTTTTTTTTACTTTTGTGACATAGGATGTAGTGGGTGTGATGAGACGAAAACAGGGGCGGATGCTCCATAGAGACAAATGACAAAAAAAAACTGAAGATCTAAAATTAAAAATAATATTAACGTTTTAAGTTTCTTAATAAATGTATGCCCACAAGCAGACACCCAAATCCCATTAACCCTGTAAATCTTGCCGCCCTTGCCCAACATCAAAGATCGATCATAGCACAACGGTTCATCCAGCCTTACAACAACTAGGTCTTCCTTGCTAAATTGGAGCTGACTAGCGACGACCATGTACGCAGAGGGCTTTTTTTTGGATAAAATTTCAAAATCCTAGCTAACACAAGAAATTATCCTTTTATTGTTTATCATTCCAAATACTTAACCATGTTACTTGACTCAGAGATTGGTATGAGGCTGACCACCCATATTGTGCACAAAGGGTATACTTTGATAATGTCACCCCTGTTTCAGGGAAGGTGGGAAAGAGTACTAATGTTCATTTGAGTTTGCGTTTTTATTTTGTAAGTCAACATGCGGCATGAGCAAGCGCGAACTTACATGTCTGCTTACGGGAATGCATGCAATATGAATCTTTAATGTAATTCATCTCTACACTTAGATTATAGATAAATTGCAGAATGGTAGGGGGCCGACCAGCCATACTGTAAAAAAATGTTCACTTTGCCAATGTCAACCGTGTTTCACGGAAGGGCACAATCAACACAGACAACCTTTTTTATTAAAGGTCTGAAAAGTCATACAACAACATTAAATCAAGCTTTTTCCATGTAACAATAAATTTGAGTGCGAATTTTTCTTGTTGCAATAATTCGCAAGTTTGATAAGTTCCTTGGTGTGCATTGGCCTCTTTCGTCAGACAAAGCAGGTGTTTGGGAGTTGTGGGCCAACAACCAAATTGATGCTGAACCAATTACCTGTCGAGAAACTGAAAGGATATCAGCAATTACTTTATTTGCATCTGTCACCCGAGTACAAGGCATGGCGTGAATACTTACTCGATCACCGCGTAAATCGAAAAAAAAGTGAGAAAACTATTTTATTAATTAAGTGACTAGCTGACCCGACAAACGTTGTTCTGCCATGTACATTCTTTTAAGTTAATATTTTTAGTTTTTTATAAAAAATAACGTATGTAGGTACGCTCTTCTAAATCAAATGGCTGTATGAAAGATACTCGTTGTCCGATTCTAATACAAATCAAATAAGCCTACAAAATTTCATGAGGATCCGTAAAGCCGTTTCGGAGGAGTTTGACCACAAACATTTAGAGGCGAGAATTTTATAAATAAGATTGTTTGTTTTATATCGATACCTAAAAGGATGAAAGAAGGGATATCCAAAGTGAGCGTAAAAGAAGAAAGTGCATGAAAAAGGTGATAGATATGAATGAATTTAAAGAGGTATGTAAGGATATAAAAAAATGGAGGCAGCTCTGCAGAGGCTCTGGCCACCCCTAGCAGAATGGTGACAGATTTACAGTTGCAGTTATAGTTAAAGGGAAAACTGAATAAGTGACATAGGAAGCCAAAATGGGTTTCTCAAATAAATACTCCTTTCTTCGTATTTTCTACGAGAGAAAAAAACAAAAAAATGTGAAAATTCTGTAGTTAAGAACTTTTTCATGAGCACTTCCTTATAATTAGTTCACTGACTATGAGAAGTTACACCCAATAAAATGTGTTATCTACGATTTCTCAAATCAGTAAATCAGCACTTATTCAGTTTTACCGTTACGGGGTTATAATAGTTAAATGAATAATTATTTTTTTGTTTCTTGACTAATAGGTTGGTATGAGGCTGACCACCCATGCTGTAAAAAAATATTCCCTTTGCAAATGTGACTTTCAGAGAAGGTCGGCAAAAGTTGCAGGTTTTATGTTTATTCGAGGTTACAGTTTGGGTGATAATGCAGCTGTAAATAGGCGTTTCATGCTTTTGTCAGATTTTCGATAAATAACAACCTGGAGAGATGGTTTCCCGGAGCTTCAAACTTACAGTAATTGTCGAGTAATGCGGTAACCAACGAACGTGAATTCATTATTATTATTATTGTTCTATTATAGGTTGTATCACTTATATTTATACAGTTCTTTTATAGATTATATACAATTCATAAGTTATGTTAAAACTGCAAGGTTGCACAATGCATTAAATTCATTTGCACTATTATTTACTGCGATATCAGCCTAATAATTTACTTTTATATCAACCTTATATTATAGCGTTATCAACTTTTAAAACAATACAAAGTTATGAACTATACTCCACAGTATATACCAACTCTTCATTAAGTTTTATCAACCTATTAAATAATAGAATACCGACAATTTACAATCACTCTCAAGGTTTTTATAGTCATAACGCTAAACTACAAAGCTACACATACAGTGTAACTTTTTCCCCGAAGGAGTCGAATATGACGAGTGAGCCTATTTATTTTTACAGGCAACGGGGCCAGCCTGACGCAAAGCACTTCAGTTGAAAAAATGAATTATTCTTACTCATTTCTTACGGAGACTGAGTAAACTTTGATGGTATTTTATATTTGGGTTTAGAATAAACACCTAAACGGGATATCATTTCTAACACCCTCGGTGGGATTCGGATACGAGCTCTCGGCATGGGTTGCAAGTACTCTACCAACTGAGCTGTCGACCGGACGAAGCATTTATAATAATAATAATACAATATTTTTATAGCGCCTTTTCATGACTCTTGGTCATCCCAAAGGCGCTTGCTCATATGAGCGCGCGAACAGGTGGGTCTTCAACCGCTTTCTAAAAGTACTCTCCAGATCCATTTCGCGCAGGTCATCTGGGAGGCCGTTCCATATCGTTGGAGCAGCCACCTTGAAGGCTAGATCTCCAAAAACGGTCTTCATTTCAATATCAATAAGTAATTCATTTAAAAACATATACGATATTTTCATTTTTAAAATATGTCTCACTTACCTCTTTTTTGCATGAAGGAGAAGAGGTCATCCAGGAATTCTTTGCGTTTTGGGTCATCGTTGATTTCATACAGCTGAAACAAGGAAATTAAAAAAAAATTAGGTAGTGCAAAAAAAAGTAATTTTAAACGGTAATATTCGAAGGGTGAATCAGCCTCAGAGACAGGGTTCCAAATCAAGAGATCCGTAGACGCACTGGTGTCACTGATGTCATACAGCGAGTGGCCTGCTTAAAGTGGCGCTGGGCTGGTCACGTCGCAAGGCAGGACCATGACAGGTGGCCGAAAAGGATCGTCCAGTGGCGGCTTAGCATGTCCAAGCGAGGAGTTGGAGACCCCAACTGAGGTGGCTGGACGACATCAAGAGAACTGCAGGCAGAGGATGGATGAACACAGCAGTCGATAGACAAAAATTGAGAAGATTGGAGGAGGCCTACGACCAGGAGTGGACTGAGAAAGGCTGAGGAAGAAGAAGAAGAATAAGGTTGATGTGTGGAAGTGAGACATGGAGAGTGAATGACTGGTAAGACTCTGAATGAAAGGGTCAGCGATTAATGGATTATGAATTAGTGCTGTATAAACGAGGATATGTGAGTCTACAATCTAAGTTGCAAAGATAGAACATTTAAGATTCATATTAACTGCATTACCACAAGCAGACACTTTTATTTCGTGCTTACAAATGCAGCATGTGCAGGTACTTACAAATTAAAATCCAAATCTCAAATGAACAAAACCCTTGCCGACCTTTCCAGAAACAAGGGTGACATTGGCAAAGTGAACCATTTTTACAGTATAGGTGGTAAGCCTCATCCCAATCAATAAGTAAAGAAATATCCCCTTGAAAGTGACGTAAACAAGTCGAAAGTACTTGGGGTGGAATAAATCCTTAGAGAAAATAAAACCCTGTTTTTAAAAGATATATAATTTATCATACAAATATGTAATAAATAACATATTTTAATTTTGTAAAAACCACAGAATCTTAAAAAGAAACATTGATAATAAAACAAATAATAAAAAATAGAGCGTATAATTATCACACGATAAAACTGCGACAATTCTACGATAATTAAATAAAAACATGTTATGGAAAAACAATAAAAAATTATAATATTATTCATTATTGATTCTCTACACTTAATTAAAGTTGAAAAAATAAATCGCTACGTCATGTACGAATGCTTTTAATAGCGACGCCATTGTTATTTTATCGATTAAATTATATTAATTTCTCTGCTAATTACGATAAAAGAAATAATTAAAAAATATATTGAAACCTTCAAGGTAAAAAAAAAAAACAGTACAAGTGACATATTGAGCTAAAATGGCTCAGATAAATACACCTTTTTCCTATTTTTAAAGACAGAAAACACTAAGAAAATGTGAAAAATCCTGTGGTTTATAAGTTTGTCATGACGCAAAAAAACGCAACTAAGCTACACATATAGTGTAACTTCTTGCCGCGTTATCCCCGAAGGGGTCGCATGTGGCGAGTTGAACCTATTTATTTTCACAGGTAAGGGGGCCGGCCTTACGCAAACCACTTCAGTTGAAGTGGGGGTTTCCCAGCTCCCGAGGGCGCTGGTACTCATTTCTTGTGAAGGCTGAGTAAACCTTGCCGGTATTTTATTTTGGGGTTTGAAATAAACACCGAAACGGGAAATCATTTCTGACACCCTCGGTGGGATTCGAACTCGAGCTCACGGCATGGAATGCACGCACTCTACCAACTGAGCTATCGACCGGACTAGCTACGTCTAATCTAAATCTAAATCTAAGCTGCAAAGATATATATCATTTAAGACTCATATTAAACGCATTCCCACAAGCAGACATGTACAAGTTAACGCTAACACATGCCGCATGTGGACCTTCAATATAAAAACCCAATCTTAAATTAACATAAGCCCTGCAACTCTTGCCGATCTTCCCTGAAACAGGGGTGACATTGGTAAAGTGAACCATTTTTTACAGTATGGATGGTCAGCTTCATACCAACCTATAAGTGAAGAAGCACTTCCTTATAATTAGTTCACTTACTATATGAGAAGTAACACGCAATAAAATGATCTATATACGATTTCTCAAATCAGTGAATCAGCAATTATTCACTCTAAAATGTGATCTTTTCGGAAATTGTTTATATGCGGTAAGAAGTTGCACTTTTTGTGCAGCTCACTAGAATAGATACAGGACTCTTTTACCCTACATTTTAGAAGATAAATTCAGGTGACTAATGAAGTGAAAATCTATTGTATTAATCCACATTTGTCCGGCAAGGGAGTGACCCCTCTTACAGTATATAGAAAGGGAATGATCTGCAGTGTTAGGGGGTTGTAATACAGTTCCCTTAAGGGCAGTTATTAGAAAATGGACATTTCTACACGAGGTAACAATTTTACTGTTAACCCGCTGACGCCCAACACTTCAGAATTATCCCAAATTTTATAAAACTCAATGTTATTTGGACGTGTCTTAAACGAAAAAATATATATCTACGTAAGAAAATATACGTATAATTTAGAAGGCAAATTTAATTCATTATAATCATTAGGTCATCATCGGGTAGGATTACCTGATGATGACCTATAAGGTCGAAAACGTTAGTGTTTTAAGTGCTAGAGATAGACAAGTAAGCTAGAGATAGAAAAGTAAAGAGATTACGAGTCCGAAACGTTAAACACCAGACTACGAGCAGTCAAACATTCTAATCTTAATGTGTAAAAAAGGAACGTAATTCATCTTAATACATTTCTAGATTCATTTAAGCAAGATTTTTTCAAACTTTATCACATTTTTTCACACACAAATTTTAAAATAATAATTTACCGTCGTCTCGAAGGGGTTAAAGCACAGCTTGACCATTCGTTTATAAGACATGCTTCTAAGCATTTTAAATAGACAAAAAAAAAACCTTTTCTTATAAAAACGGAATGCTTTTTGTATCGAGAGACACAAGAATAATACAAAGGCATTGATATTCAAATGCCTTGTCCATGTGTTGTCTATCTATTGTCATCTTTTCGGACTCGAACCATATCCCGAGACTTGTCCATATTTTGTAGTCATTACAACATGAACGTTCACTGTCATCTCATCATAATGCGATCGTTCGTTATAACTTCTTCTCACGATTCTCATGCACTTCATTTAGTTTCAAACAGGTTTCGTTCAAATTTGAATATGAAACTGCGGTGCATGCGATCCGAAAGGCATTTGAAATTTTAGAATGATTGGGAAAAAACGGAGTGACAGGGTGAGGAATGATTTTGTAAGAGGATAATGTGGTGCAAGAGAAAGTGTGAGAGTGAAGATTAAAAGAAGTTTGTTAAGATGGTTTGGGCATATGGAGAGAATGAATCAGGAGAGACTGACGGAGTATACGTTGCAAGAAGAAAATGATGTCGTGGAAGACCGAGAATGGTATGGATGAACCAAATTTCCGAAAAATCTATCTATAATCTATAATCTAAGCTGCAAGGATATATTCATTTAAAACTCTCAAATGTATGCCCACAAACCAACACGTGTAGTTCGCGCTTACAAATGCTGAATGTGTACTTACAAATAAAATCCAAACCTCAAATTAACGTAAGCCCCACAACTTTTGCAAAGTAAAGAAAAAAAACTTTAATTGTTACAGGTAAACAACCCAGCATTACGCCAACCACGTCAGTTAAAGTGGCACAAATCATACAGTAACAATTAGTAAACTCTTGCCAATGTCACTTTTGTTTCACAAAATGTTGGCAAACGGTACAAAAGTAAAGAGATAATCAGAACAACAAAAACTTGAGCATATCGTTTTTTTTTCTTCACAAAGTTGGGGTAGTGACGTTACAATTTTCCCCCCCTCAAGTTAAGGCTCACACCTCTATTGTAGCTCTATCAATAAAAGCCACAATATTGCGTATTGTTAGAGGACAATGTAAACACAGGCCATTGTTGTTGCCAACCATTGAACTCTGCTGTACCCTCTATTTGTGTGCGAGGGGTACAATAAAGGACCCTTGAGGTGTGACACACAAAAGATTAGCTAATTTTCATACAGTACAAGACCTCCAGTTGTAAAAATCAAAATTGTATCATTGAATATGACAGTAAACAAATGAATTGATTATATATTTTTTTATGTTTTGTGTATTAACAGTTTTAGATCGGTCCGTAAGCTAGTGGTGACGCTTCACACTCGTAAATGGAAGACCATGGGTTCGAATCTCGGAGGAGCATAAAAATATAACATTTATATTTTCAAATATGCTCTTCGCTGGACATTGAGGAGGTTGTGAAAGAATGGAATTTATAAAGTGAGGTTAAAAGAAGAAAATGTACGAAAAAAGTGATGGATATGAATGAATGTAAAGAGGTATGTAAAGATAGGAAGAAATGGAGGTAGCTCTGCAAAGGCTTTCACCCCCTCTAGCGGAAAGTCGACAAAGATACAGTTACAGCTGGATTGAAAAATTCATATACCTTTACCTAAGATCTACCCAGCCTTACAGCAACTGGATCTTGCTTGAGAACTGGCGCTTTCTTTAGCGCCAAAAATCTCACAGAGGGCTCTTGAAGGGTTTCACACGAAAACAGCGCTCACCAAATAAATAATATTATTTAAAAAACTGAAAATTGTTCGAGAGACAACGTACAAGTAAACCGTTACTTTTCTATCCTTTTTTATTACTTTTCTAATAAAATACACCATACTCTAGTATGTAAGTACAATCATTACCTGTAAAAATAAATTGTCGTTGAGCATCCATCTGCATAAATTATAGAACGGATACCATAGCGGAAATATAGGTACGTATTCTTTTGAAATAATTACTTGAAAAACATGATTTCTGTTTTATATTGAACACCTGATGGTTTAAAATATCTAACTAAGCTACTATTAAGGCTTGCATTAAATTATTTATTATTACTTTGCATATTTTATTGTATGTGTTGTTAAAACTTTGAAAAAACATGCTGGTAGGGGAAGTATTTGTATTCGTGTGTTATTGGGAACAATAAACAAAATAAAAAAATGAAAACGCAAACGCAACTAAGCTACACATATAGTGTAACTTCTTGCCTGCGTTATCCCCGAAGCGGTCGCATGTGGCGATTCGGGACCTAATTACTTGGAGTAAGAAATGAGAACCAGCCCCTCGGGAGTTTATGAATCACCACTTCAACTAAAGCTAGGATACCTAACGTTATAAAAAGTGTCTCCTTATATTATGCAAAATTATTGCTTTTAGATTTAGGTTATTTGAGATTAGATTATTAATAGTTTTAATTTAAATTCGCAATAATCGTGTCGGGAAATACGTTTTATTGCTGAATTGAATTATTTTTCTTTGATATTATTTAAGTTGTAATGGCGTAAATAAAGCTACATATTATTTAGAACAATGGCGACGTTAACCGTTATGTGTTTTTATCAACATTTTTTAATAGCATACCTGGGCTAACATTGTTTTAATTGTCTATGCGCTATAACTATAAAACAAGTTGAAAAACTATGCATAAATAAATACTAACATTTAACGAATTAAATTATGTAGTTAAGATTTAAGAAAAAAATCTACTTATAAAGTGTGATAGACGACTTCTTAAAAACTAAAAGTATTGCACATTATTTTCTAAGTTTCTACTATATACAATAGATTGGTATGAGGTTGACCTCCAACACTGTAACAAATGATTCACTTTTCCAATGTCACCCCAGTTTCAGGGAAGGACGGCAACAATTGCAGGGTTTACATGTATTTAAGGTTTGGATCTTAATTTATAAGTATATACAATATACAAATACAACTAATCTACACATATAGTGTAGATTCCGCCATATGCGTCCCCAAAGGAGACGCATATGGCGAGTGAAACTATTTATTTTTACAGGTAAGGGGGCCGGCCTAACGCCTACCATTTCAGTGAAGTGGAGGGTTTCCCAGCTCCCGAGGGGGCTGGTACTCATTCCTTGTATTATAAGTATACATGCTTCTTTGACTGATAGGTTGGTATGAGGTTGACCACCCATACTGTAAAAAATGGTTCACTTTGCCAGTGTCACCCCTGTTTCAGGGAAGGTCGGCAAGAGTTGCATGGCTTATGTTCATTTGAGATTGGGTTTTTTTATATTGTAGGTCCACATGCGGCATGTGTGAGCGCGAAATTATGCGTGTCTGCTCGTGGGAATGCATTTAATATGCATCTCAAATGATACATATCTTTGCAGCTTAGGTTCAGATAGATTAGATGCAGTATTTGTAAGCGTGCACTTACAGGAGTCTGTATCTTTGCAACATAGATTATTAAAGATTAATTTGAAGGGGGGTGGGGAACAATAGAAATCGGTGTATTTATAAATTAATAATACTTTTCAACATAGATAAAATGTCAAATATTTATTACGAGAAACTTCGTTAATAGGTACATCCATATATTTTGTCAATAGTAGTGAATATAAAATGGCAATAATGTAAATTGAAAACGTCAATGCATATCTATTATAATGGATCGTTAAATTTTATTACTGACCATATATTGTGCAATGATAAAAATATCTACATGTAAAATTTATAAGTTCAACATGACCTACCTTTCTAAATCTAAAGTTGCAAAGATTTGTATCATTTGAGATTCATATTAAATGCATTCCCACAAGCAGACACGCATAATTTTGCGCTAACACATGCCGCATGTGGACCTACAATATAAAAATCCAATCTGAAATGAACACGCTGTAACTCTTGCCGACCTTCCCTGAAATAGGGGTGACATTGGCAAAGTGAACCATTTTTTTATAGTATAGGTGGTCAGCCTCATAGCAACCCTAGTTAAAAGCATTAAACGTATCAGGTCCGGTCGATAGTTCAGTTGGTAGAGTGCTTGCATTCCATGCTGAGAGCTCGTGTTCGAATCGCACCGAGGGTGTCAGAAATGATTTCAGGTTTCAGTGTTTATTTCAAAACCAAAATAAAAATGCCGGCAAGGTTTACTTAAGTCTTCACAATAAATGAGTAGCATCCCCCCTCGGGAGCTAGGAAACCCTGACTTCAACTGAATTGGATGGCGTTAGGCCGACGCCTTACTTGTAAAAATAAATAAGTTCCACTTGCCACATGCAACCGCTTAGGGGATATCGCGGCATGAGGTTATACTATAAATGCAGCTTGTATACGATCACTTCAGGGAGAACGCGGTAAGAGGTTATACTACACGTGTAGCTTGGTTGCGATTACGATTTGGTAAAAAAAAATAATAGTATACAAATCTTTACATTTATATTTGTGTAACATTATGAGAAGTTATCGTTATTCCCCATTGCCGTTTACAAATCACTAAATAATTCTATACCCGCCAAGCGTTTGTGATAAGGGCAAGTATTTATTTAAAAAAAAATACATTTTAGAATTCATTAATGTCCTGCTTTTTAATCTAAACGGTTTGACATTGTGTCTGCAGTAAGGACAAACTACCAGTTGCGACTTTAAATATCAAAACCAGCTCAATTCAAAATAATGAATTATGTCAAATCTTGAATACAGTTTTGTTTATTTATTTTTGTCATCAATTATGTCAGCTTTGGTTTAATTTTAGTTTTTTTAATAATTTCCCTTTCTGAAATTTTTGTGTTCCTTGACTAATGGGTTAGTATGGGGCTGACCACCATGCTGTAAAAACATTGTTCACTTTTGCCGATGTCACCCCGCCTGAAGGAAAGGCGGCAGGAGTTTCAAAGGTTAGGTTCAGTGAAGTATGCAAGGACAGGAAGAAGTGGCGGCTAATCTGCAATGTAGATTTCTAATGTTGGTGTATTAATTTGCTACATTTTTGGCATAGGATTTTTTTAAAAATGTAATTTATTATTCATATTCCTTGACTTATAGGTTGGTATGAGGCTGACCACCCATACTGTACAAAATGGTTCACTTTGCCAATGTCACCCCTGTTTCAGGGAAGGTCGGCAAAAGTTGTGGGGCTTATGTTCATTTGAGGTTTGGATTTTAATTGTAAGTACGCATTCAGCATTTGTAAGCGCGAACTACACGTGTTGGTTTGTGGGCATACATCTGAGAGCTTTAAATGAATATATCCTTGCAACTTAGATTATAGATTATATAGGTTACATATATGCAGCATACGTAAGCGCAACTACGTTGAAATATATTCACAAACCGTACAAAAACAAGCAGTAATTCAACGTGCAAATTGGAAGCAAATAAAAACAAAGTGATTTTGAAATTAAACAGCATTGAATTTATGGTACTACTTCCATTTCTGAGATAATGAGAATAGACTTACAAATAGAATTGAAAATATGGTGAAAATTCTGCATTAGCTGATTGCAAAAAAAACTGATAATGCTATCTTGTATGTAGGAACGTATATATGAAAACATAAAAGTTATCGCTCGTTCAGTGAAACATTAAAATAAATCTAACTTTATTGCTATCTAAACGTGTAAGCATTGCGGTTTTTTTTAAATCCGGATTTTTTTTTTCTTCTTCAAAAATGGATGAGACAGGATTTGAAAACAAACCGTCCCACAGGAATAAAAGAGCTCGTATACAAAATTGAATATTGTAATAATTTTGACTATATAAGTTGGTATGAGTCTAACCACCAGTACTGTAAATAAATGGTTCACTTTTGCAATGTCACTCCTGTTTTCGAGGAAAGATCGGCAAGTGTTGTAAGGGTTCATTTGAATTTGTTTTTTTTTGTAAGTTCACATGCAGCATATGTAATCGCGAAATTACGCGTGCCTTTTTCTGGGTATGCATTCAATATGAATCTAAATATCAATGTTGTGTTAATTTGAATACGCACATATGATCCAACAAGAAGTCAATTTTGTTGGTAACAAGATAAAAAATAACAGAAACAGGGTTTAGAAAAAACTTTGAATACCGGAAAATATGTAACTATCAAAACTTCCATGCTTTTCTGTCATCTATCTTTCTATAATCTAAGTTGCAAAGATACGAGTACGAGTATACTCGTATTCAAATTATGGATTCGTATAAAATGCATACCCACAACTAGACCGCAACTAGACCAACTTGGACCGGTCTGTAGTCCAGTGGCAACACTTCGGACTCGTAAATGGAAGGTTGTGGATTCGGATTCCGGCGGAGCACAAAAATATACCATTTATATTTCGAATGTGCTCTTCGCTGGGTTGAACAATTCATAAACCTTTACCAAAGAAGACCGGTCACTGAAAGGTCCATCCAACCTTACAACAACTGGGTCTTGCTTGAGAATTGGCGCTTTCTACAGCGACGGCCAAGCTCGCAGAGGGCTCTTGAGGTGTGATACACACAAAAACAGCGCTCACCAAATAAATCAGCCTAATAATATTATTATTAGACACATGCGCTTACCCATCCCGCATGTGAACTTATAACATAAAAACTTAATCTCAAATGAACTGCAAATCTTGCAGATATTCCGTGAATAAGGGGTGACATTGGTCAAGTAAACCACTTTTTACAGTATGAGTGGTAAGACTCATACCAACCGATAAGTCAAGGAACTTTTTTGTAAATCCAAATCTAAGTAGTGTTTTATGTTTAGTCAAAATACACCCGTTTCCATATGCCAATACTTATGTTTTCTGTGATAAAATATAAGGAGGTTTTTATCAGAAGTCCCAAAATTTCTACGGCAACGGGATCATGTCTCTACCTACAAGATGGCAGGTAGTCTACGAACAAAATGTCACACATTTACTGTAATTAAATGTAAATTATCTTTGAAAGAAAAGACCTGAATTTTCATATAAAATGCGAAGAAACTTTTTCCCCAACCCACTACATATTTTATTGTTTATTTACAAATTAATTGCAAACCTCCGATAATTTGCAAATTCAATTAGTAAATAATTAGTTTTTTTTTGTGATAAAGATGTGCAGTTCTATTCACACAACATATGATCCATAACTGATCCACGGATCAACTATTATAAGGCTGCGATCAGCCCTGGCTTTGCTGTTAGAAAAAAACACCAAAAATTGTTGACTTTACGACTTCTTTTACGTGTTTTTACGAGTATGGGCCCTTGAGGTGTGCTACACACAAAAACGGCGCTTTTCAAATAAATTGTCCATTTATATATATATTATCCACGATTACAACTGTTTACCTGTAAAAAAAATGGTTCACTTTGCCTATGTTACCCCTGTGTCAGGGAAGGTCGGCAAAAGTTGTAGGGCTTGTGTTCATTTGAGGTTTGGATTTTATTTGTAAGTACACATTCAGCATTTGTAAGCGCGAACTACACGTGTATGTTTGTGGTCATGCATTTGAGAACTTTAAATGAATATATCCTTGCAACTTAGATTATAGGTTTTAGATTATAGACCTGGTATTCGTGTTCAACCCTGTTTTTTCGAATACGTTTCAATTTGAATACATGAATCCGTGGTTTGATATGATCAGGGTCACCACAGTTCGGTATTAACATTATAATGGAACCCGGCAACAATGGACGGGATCGACAATAACAACAAATACACGCATTATAACAATAACAATAAATAATTGATACTGAATATCAGATGCGAGGTCGCAAGTCGGGTTAGATTATGGTGATGTGAAAGCCAAATAACTCACTACAAATCAAAGATGAACAGAGGTCGGGTGAGACAGCATTGTAAGTTGATAAGTGCCTGTATAATCTATAATCTGAGTTGCAAATATATTTTACATTAAAAAAATCATATTAAATACATGCCACAAACTTGTACTTACAAATAAAAATAAAAACCTCAAATGAACATAACGCCTGGAAATCTTGCCGATCTTCCTGAAATATAGGTGATATTGACAAAGTGAACAATTTTCTACTGCATGGATAGTCAGCCTCATGACAAACTAGTATAAGTTAAGCAACCATTTCCTATAACTTTACAAAATGAAAAAACCACGCATCTATAATCTATATCTAAGCTGCAGGGATATGTTAACATTTAAGGCTAGGTTCATTCAAATAGGTTCAACCCGCCACATGCGACCCCTACGGGGATAACGCGGCAAGAAGTTACACTATATGTGTAGCTTGGTTGCGTTTTTTTTTTTTTTTTTTTTAAGGCTCATATGAAATGCATGCCTACAGACAGGCACCTGTAGGTTCGCGCCTACACATTCTGCATGTGTGCATACAAATAAAGAAAACCTCACATGGACATAAACCTTGCAACTCCTGCCGCCGTTCCCTGAACCGGGGTGGCATTGGCAAAAGTGAACCGATTTTTACAGCACGGGTGGTCAGCCTCGTACCAACCTATCAGTCAAGGAGCATAAGAAGTAAAAATGACCAAATGGAATATTGTGAAAATAGTGGCTTGATGGGATGCCTAGCTTGGTAGAGCGCTTGCTTTCAATGCGAAAGGACTAGGGCTCGATCCCCAACAAAGGTGCCAATCCAACAACTTTTTCAATAGTTGTCTGTGGGCGAATAAAATTTAATCATGTACTATAATCTATCTATAATCTATAATCTAAGTTGCAAGGATATATTCATTCAAAGCTCTCAGATGTATGCCCACAAACAAACACGTGTAGTTCGCGCTTACAAATGCTGATTGTGTACTTACAAATAAAATCCAAACCTCAAATGAACATAAGCCCTGCAACTCTTGCCGACATTCCCTGAAACAGGGGTGACATTGGCAAAGTGAACCATTTTTTACAGTATGGGTGGTCAGCCTCATACCAACCTATAAGTCAAGGAATATGTACGATCGGTTATTATTATCAAAAAAAAAAAAAAAAAAAACGGTTATTATTATCAAAAAACAAATTGCATGCCTCATCAATCAATGATAAACGACTTTTCTTTTAAAGGTCCTTGACTTATAGGTTGGTAAGAGGCTCACCACCCATACTGTAAAAATTGGAAAATTGGATGAATTTTAATCTGTAATTTGTCATTTGTAAACGCGAAACACTTGTCTGTTTGCGAGCATGCATTTCATATGAATTTCAAATGATGATACATCTTTTTGAATGATACATAGTCCGCAGCGCTAACCACTAGACTACGGAGCAGTCGTATTAAATCCACAATCAATAATAATAATTTTGTAAAAATAGCATACCATAAATAACATACCTACCTACTATTGACAGACATACAAAAAAAAAAAATATTAGTACAGCATTGAAAAATCGCTCAAAAACATCTTGAGTATCACCCCTTCACATTTAGGGGTCCAAAAATAGCCCAGCGCACGCTCCGTACGTCCCCCAAAATACGAAAAACAAGGGATGAGGGTAGACCCAAAGAATATGTGTACAAATGTGCATCAAATGCAACTTGGATAATTGGAGGGGTTGGTTTTTATAGACACGTACAAACATTATTTATGTACTCAAATTTAGAGTAACGGTGTTTTATTGGGGTGTGATTTTATTTTTAAAATTGTGCTAATGCACAAAAAATCATATATGGGGCATACGTCACGCGTCTATGTGATTAGGGTCCTTAGGAACCAATAACAAAGTGACTGTCTAGATTTTCAAAATTCAAATATTAGTTAATTGGTTTGTTTCAACTTAAATTATTGGGTTTATTTTGTACACAACCAGTTTCAGGAGAAGTAGTACAAAGAATTCACAATGGAAGACATAGTTTTTATGAAGACAAATCTAAATCTACTGTTGCAAAGATATGTATCATTTGAGATTCATATAAAATGCATTCCCACAAGCAGCCACGCTTAAATTCGCGCTCACACATGCCGCATGTGGACCTACGATAAAAAAAAACCCAATCTCAAATGAACATAAGCCCTGAAACTCTTGCTGACCTTCCCTAAAAACAGGGATGACATTGGAAAAGTGAAAGGAAAAAGGGGAAAAGGAAGACCAAGAAAGTTATGATTTGATATTATACATGGATACACAGAACGAAGGCAAAATGAGTAAATTTATGAAAAAGTTGATGGATATGAATGAATTGAACGAGGTGTGCAAGAATGGGGAGAAATTTACAGTTCTGTAGAGGCTCTGCCACCCCTAGTGGAATGGCGACAGAGTCACAGTTATTTTACTCACAAATGACGGCCGTATGTAATTTTGTCTTTAGGAAGGAGGCTGGATGACGTCATTGGAAAGTCGAATTGCATGTAAATGAATAAATACGAGTAGTATGTCATCACAGCACAAAAATCAATAAGTCCATAAAAAATAAACCACCAAAAGATAGTTTTGATTTTTTATTTTTGAATAATTGGCCAATTTTATACAGCGCCGTTTAGTGGCACTAGCCACCACAAGGGCGCTCTCCACGAATAAACTGTAATCTGTAATTTAAGTTGCAAAGACATTTAAACATTTAAAATTCAATATCATTAATTGATGAGGCATTCACTTTGTAGCTTTTCATTTTTAAAATATTAAAATTAAAAATCAAAAACAATGTATGTGGTTACGGGGCGAGTAAAATTTATTAATGTAGGTACGACCGGTTTCGGAAACAATATTTCCATCATCAGGTTTTATTTGGTTAGTAATATGTTGTACCTGATGATGGAAACATTGTTTCCGAAACCAGTCGTACATTAATAAATTTTACTCGCCCCGTAACCATATACAAATTGTTTTTGATTTTTAATTTCAATAATTTAAAATTCATATAAATATTTAAAAATATAAATGGTACAACATTGTTTTAATTCACTTTATTTTATTTGTTTATGCTCGAATATTTTCGCCTAATGAGGCATTCACTGTGTTAACAGATCAACACTAAAAAAACATTATTTAAAATTCATATTAAATGTTTGCCCACAAACAGACACGTGTAAGTTTGTGCTTACAAATGCTGTATATGTACTTACAAACTACTACTTCTTCTTCCAAACCTCAAATGAACGTAAACCCTGTAACGTTTGTCGACCTTCCCTGAAGCAGGGGTGATATTGGCAAAGTACGAACTATCTTTTACATTATGTGTGGTCAGCTTCATACCAACCTACCAGTCAAGGGACTGAAATGTGCAATAAAGAGAACAAAGGAAAATTGTCAAAATTGGAGTTAATACCTTTGAATATTAGGCGTTCGGTTAAATAATCTTAGTATGCAATATCAAAAGTGCAACGTTGAAAATCACGACCTGAGAAAGAGATGCAAGAATGCAAATATGTGCATGCCAGACAAGGACGAGAGATCAATAAACGACATATGCGTTCACAAAGAGAATTAGCACCTATGCACTTTTACAGGTGAGGAGAAAACAGAATGCTATTTATATCCATCGATAATCAGTGAGCTGGCATATCCGGTGCGTGTATGAAGCATATGGAATGTTGAAGCCAATGGGTTGGTGGATAAGCTGTTGACAGGGGCGTGCATCCCATACAGGCAAATGTACCTAAAAGGTGGGCAACTTGTAGTAGAAACAGGGACGTGTGGAGTATTTCAAGCATGGGTAGGCAAACATATGGATTTTTTCGGTTCTTGTTCGAAGTTCCTTGAAAAATAGTTTGGTATAAGGCTGAGATCCCATGCTGTAAAACCTTGGTTCACTTATCTCAGAAACGTGGCAGGATTTGCAAGATTTATGCTCATAGAAAATTTGGGTTTTTTTAAATTTGCAAGTACAGATAGAAAACTATAAAAAAATATTTCAAGTGAGGCTTGAAAAAATGACGTTCGTTGGTAACGGCATCAGTCGGGAACGGCTGATACGATTTCGCTGATTTTCACATAATAAATTATGTTTGTAATCTAGAATAGGTTAGTGGATACAAAAAGTTGGTAAATTATCGCAAAACAATTCGATAAAAGCTTGTCTAACTGCGTATTCAAAATGCAATACTCATCATATTTGGGCCACTTTTTGTAATTTATCGTCGGAATGGATCGTGTTAAGTTTGATGTCGATCAATCAACATATTTTTTTTCGATGTGCATTTTTTTTTGTTTCAATAAAATATGCAAAAAAAGTATTGCAATTTACAAGCACAACGTCTGTCGGGTCAGCTTGTTAATAATAATAATAAAAAAATAAAAACAGTGAATTTTAAAGTATAAAGTCATGGCCCCCAGATAGAACAACAGGCCCCTGTCGGATGATTTGGGGGGGCCCAGTTTTGGGCAGGGGGCCCCTCTCGGACCCGGTGGGGATCATGGATCTTGCATGGATCTCATCAATCAGGCGAGGCATCCATCAAAACAATCACCAGACAGACACGTGATGATATGGAACAAAACGATCCACAAATGTGCTACTCAAAGTATAACTCGGCAGATGGAATCTGGGAATTGAAAAAAATATTTTTACGTAGCATACTAGACCGGTTCGCAGTCTATTGGTTAACGCTATGGACTCTGAAAGGACGAAATAAAAAATGGCGGCGTATCAACAGCTGATCCATTTATTTGGAACAACGATCAGCTGTGTTCAGGCACCGCCATGTTTTATTCCGTCCTATTAAGATAGGTACAGTAAGGTCTATCGACGCCCGTCGAGACATCCACCCCAGGACAGCACGGTCTCTTTTAGTTGGGCATGTGTTTTTTTGAAGGGATGATTTCCGGGATCTGTTGCCGTGGTCTATGGGAGCTGGAGCTGCCGGATCATTCACCCATGTCTACGAAGAAGCTCATCGTAGACATGGGCAAAACGTTCGAAAGCTTCAGCACCCATAGACCACGGCAACAGATCCCGGAAAATATCTCTCCCGAATCATCAGCCGGCCATGTAAGCCTAACACTCTTCTTCAAGTGTGTGTTTTTTTTATTTCATTGCTTTTTTAAGGAATTCTGTGCGAGAGACTCTTAACATCGAACCATTCACTTTTAGATGCATGGGCACACCTCTGACCTAGAGGTTCTTGTTTTGTCGTGCTGTTGCTTTTACTTCACGGGAAGGCCTTTCGCCACTTGAGAAAATATATAGCTTTGTATGAGCATCCATGTGCTGTGAGTCCTTTAGACACATACATACAGGACGGGTACGGGGAGGGTTTGAGCTGCTCCCTAGATTTTAGAGACTTTAGGATTCTATGACACTTGCAGTGCCGCAGAGGTGTTGCTGACGTGGCGGTTGATGTCCTGATCCTTTGTTGCATGGCTGTTAGCTGCGTAGTGTTGCGGTGCATGTTGCGTTGGCTTTGTTTTGAGATACCGCTATATTTTTAACAAGATCTATTAAAGAAAAAAAATCTTGAGACAGCAAATAAAAACAAAATCTACCGAGTTCTATTTGTTGAACCATATCGCTTATGGTTTATAATCGATCGAGTGCGAGGCAAAACAAAAATATACTCGAATCCCAATCAATTACTCGAGATAGCCTAGATGGGCAATTACACGTATACAAATGAACAAAAAACATCTTATCGAAAAGTTGGCCAGTGAACTAATTAGTGGTGAAATGAATATTGGGTGTTATTGATGGCCCAGCACCTACCTAATAATTTGTTACTTAGACTTTTGATACGTTTTTTCTAATAATTAACTTTTTGTATAATTATTATTATTTTGTATTATTATAGAAAAAAATAGATTATGAGGAACATTATACGACGATAATGACTTGTTTTTTTAAAGTATTTTATTCAACGTGAAGCTGATCACCCATGGTGTACAAACTTGGTTCGCTTAAGCAACGCCAACCTGGTATCAGGGAAAGGTAGTGCAAAGGAGTTGCAAGGTTTATGTTTATGTGAGGTTTGGCTCTTATTTCAAAGTACACACACAGCATGTGTAAGCGCGTATGTACAACTGTCTGCTTGTGTGCGTGCTATAAATATGGGTCTTAAATGACGATGTATCATTGCAACTTAGATTATAGATTTTATTTTTCGCGTTTAAGATTGCTTTCAATAAATTTCTGAAGAGGAATGAAATCCATGAATATACAGGTATGTTAGTCTGGTCCAGAAAAAATCATTATTCATGAAAAATCGGTATGGCTGATGGACCGAAGTGTTCTAGTGAATGCGAGAATGACTTCTGGAACCTTCCAAGCCGAATCATAGACTAAAGCGACAGTCGCTTGAAGTATAAAATAACACCCAATATAAATTGTGCTCAGTGTAACAAAAATATTGTTTTTACTTTATAGCAGTCCGAAGGACTGTTATAAAGTATTGTATTCGTCCGAAAAAAGAAAAATGAGGTTTTAACGGAAATGAGTTGTCCTGCACCAGGACATGCAAAAAAACCTAATTTGTCGAACCTGTCCGTCCGTTCGTCCGTCCGTCCGTCCGTCCGTCCGTCCGTCCGTCCGTATGAGTGTATGTCCCAGCCGAAACTACTGATCACAGAGACACAAATTTTTGGATTTAGAGAATTGACAACGACAGATTTTGATGGGCCGACTGGCATGGCACCACCCTGAAAATTCAAGATGGCTGCCATACAAAAAAAACATAAAATTCCACTTTTCTCAAAAACGGCTCTAACGATTTTCTTTAAAATTTCAGTGTGGTCGTTGCTCAAACTGTCGCGAAGAAAATTAATTATGGCAACACTCTTCCCAACCTGCGTCTATGAGTTGCCATATGAAAGAAAAAAACGATTGTGATTATCTCGGAAATGGCTGGGTTGACAAAAAAAAAATGTTCTACAATATTACGCGCAATATTAATTTCTACAAAAATTTAAAGAATACTATAATTTTTTTTTTACTTAAAGTACCGTTTACACGATCTCAAAATTTTCATCGAAAATATTAAAAAGACCCATAAAAACGCAATTTGTTTAAACTTTTTTTAGGTTCACAAGAAAGAAAAAATTATCAACTTCTTTGCACTATAAATTGTTTTTCACTATTTTGAGAATTCAAGATGGCTTCCAAAGAGGAGAAAAGTTCAAATGCGATTTTCTCAAAAATGGCTCGAACGATTTTTTTTAAATTTTCAGTTAAGTAGTTGCTTGATACATTCTTATCAAATTTAGTTATGGCAACATTTTTGCTAATCTGCGTCTATGAGTTGCCATATGAAAAAAATAAACAATTGTGATTTTCTCAGAAGTGAAAGCGTTGACAAAAAAATAATGTTCTACAATATTATACGTAACATCAAATTCTAGAAAAAAATTAAATAATTTTTTTGAAAATAAAAACATAAAGTGCCGTTTACATGATATCAAAAATTTAAATTAAAAGGCTACAAAAACCCATTAGAACGCAAAAAACTTTTATGTTTCTTAACTTTATCAGAATAAACTTTTTTATCACTATAATTCATAGTGAAACATTTTTCAAATTTTAGAAAATTCAAGATGGCTTCCAAACAGCTGAAAATTTCAAATGAGATTTTCTCAAAAACGGCTCCTACGATTTTCTTTATTTTTTTTTAATAATCGTCATTATAATATTGCTATGTAACAACAATAACCATTGCCTCATAATTTTCTTTGTTTTGGGGGTTGCCATACAAGAGAAAAAAATAATTTAAAATTTCTCGGCAGAGAAAGGGTTAACTAAAAAATAATGTTCTACAATTGAAAAGCTTTTATATATACCTACATACATGAATCATTACTTTTTTCAAAAAAATATTATTAAGTATAGCCACCATACAAAGTGACAAATTTTCATACAAAAAATTATTGTAATATTTTTGGTAGCAAAACGTCTAATACCCATAAATAAACCAACATAACAATTCGCTCAATCAATTGCTATATAACAACAATAAGCATTGCCTCTTAATACTCTTTGTTTTGGGGGTTGCCATACAAGAGAAAACAATATTTTAAATTTTCCCGGCAGAGAACGGGTTAACTAAATAATAATGTTCTACAATTGAAAAGCTCTTATATAAACCTACATACATTCATCATTACTTTTTTCAAATAAATATTATAAGGTGTAGCCACCATACAAAGTGACAAATTTTAATACAAAAATAATTGTAATATTCTTGGTACTAAAACGCCTAATATAAAATACTAGGCTACGAGTCTAAATCTAGTAAGTTGTACCCATATAATAATCAATCATAACTTTCTAAAATATCAATGAAAAGTATAGGTACCCACCACAGTACCCACCAAACAAAGTGTTAGTTTTGATACAAACGGGATCAATGATAATACTGCAAAAAGACGATTGCTTAAAAAGATTAGCTTCATTACTTACACACAACTAAATGTTTTGCTCTGAAAATTGGCTATGACCTAAAACATGACCGTATTTTGTGCTATAAAGTCCTGTGCAGTCTACTGTACAATTTATTTTTTATGTAACATTTATATTTTATGCAGCATTGGGCTCGGTCAGTGCTTGGATGGGTAACCGCTCAGGTACACCGCGTGTCGTTGGCATCTTGGACCGGTCCGTAGTCCGTAGTGGCAACACTTCGGACTCGTAAATGAAAGGTTGTGGATTCGGATCTCGGCGGAGCACAAAAATATACCATTTATATTTCGAATGTGCTCTTCGCTGGGTTGAAAAATTCATAAACCTTTACCAATGACCGGTCACCAAAGGTCCATCCAGCCTTACAGCAACTGGGTCTTGCTTGAGTAATGGCGCTTTGTAGCGACGACCAAGCTCGTACACCTCTGCGGCACTACAACAAGTGTCATAGACCCCTAGAGTCTTTAGAATCTAGGGAGTCTCCCGCACAGGATTTCTTAAAAAAAAAAAAAATTATGCAAAACATTAAATAAATAAAATTAAAACGGGATGTTTATAAAATAAATTTCAAAAACCTTACTAGGCAACAATAAAATTATTTGTATTATAAAATATAACCAATAGGAATGAGGAAGCGACAACCATTCCCCTTTTTTTAATAACAAAAAACCTATTTACTTTTCCCACCCTTTAAATAAATAGGAAATAAATACATAATCTTTTATGTTTATGTAAAATAAATAATACTCAGGTTTGGTTAACACATATTTTTTGAAATTAAAACAATAACAAATACAACAAAAAAATAAATAACGAGGAGATATGAATGGTGGATGAAAGCGCCGTTTCGTAACAAAAACTGACAGCGTCCACGTTTCGGCGTATTGTGTGGTGCTTATCCAGGGTCCATTGGATGTGAATGCGAAGGCTGGGGAGACCTTTTGACCTCTTAAAAAAAGGGGGAAGCTTAATACACCCCAAAAAAAATGTACATACGTTGTGAAATATTTGTTATTTTATGATAATTTGACCTATTTCCAATGACGTGGCTGCCCCCTTCTAAAATCTATAGAATAGGTAATATTAATGATTCATAGATTGGTAAGAAGCTGACTACTCATACTGTAAAAAATAATTCACTTTGCCAATGTTATCCCTGTTTCAAGGAAGTTCGGCAAAATTGGTAGGGTCTATGTTAAATTGAGGTTTGGAATATAATTTGATAGTGCACATGCAGCATTTGTAAGCGCGAAGTTAAGCGTGTGTACTTGTGGACATACATTAACTCTGAGTCTCACAATGAAGCTGACAACCCAAAACGTAACAACTTGTTCACTCCAGCTGATATCACCCACGCCTGTTTGAGAGGAAGCCAGCACCAGTCGCAGGGTATCAATGTCATTTGAAGATTTTGATTATATACAAAAAGTATGTGCACATGCAGCATGTGTAAGCACGATCTCTCACGTGTTTGCTTGCGGACTTCTTTTAATATGAATAAATGTGAACTTACACTTGTCTGTTGTGGGCATGCAATTAATATGAATTTTGGATGTATCTTTACAACTAAGATTATAATTTAGCTTATAGATAGACAGAAAAAAACTGTTTTATTTTTTATTAAAAACAGTGGAGATACAGAAATTAGTTTTTAAGAATGTGATACTAAACGAAAACGATATAAACGTAACAATCAAAAAATAAATTCTAAATCAAAAAACTTTAGCGCCGTAGGGTGAATTTTTCTGATCAATAAATATCAAAACCCACACCTCGGTTTTGAAAAAGAATACCTCAATCAGATTCTTTTCGAATCGAAATGATTGTTTTTTTTTATCATTTTAATTTCCGTAGATTGTCTCTGGTTTAATTAAAAAGTTGATTTGTGATCGCGTTGACTTGGGGCTTGGCCGAGAGTCCGGTCACCGCACTGCCCACAAAAGGGACGAAACGTGAAGGGATTTACATGTTTTATTAATGAAAACCCATAGGCGTAGCTTTTTTATTGAATCGTTTTTATATTTGAAAGAAAGGAACAAGTTTCTTGACTAATAGGTTGGTATGACGCTGAACTATACCATGCGATACAAAAGTGGTTCACTTTTGTCAATGCCACTGCTGTTGCAGGGAAACGTAGCAGAAGTTGCAAGGTTTATGTTCATTAGATTGCTATATACCCTAAACCTCCTTGATTAATTAAGACGGTTTTTCCACATTTTCTAAAAAAAAAACCGGCTTCTTGAGAGACTAAATAATGTATGTATAATTCCGTTATTAAACAGAAAAGCAAATCCAAAATATAACGCATAAAAAAACGATAAAAATGTGAAAGTATATGTATAGAACACCAGATCCTGTAAGAAGATCACAGCGACTAGCCAACCGCTGATAATGTCCATCGAAGCAATGGGCGAAACTGTTCGGAAAGAATCTACCAGACCACGGCTACATGGCCCGAATAAAGTTATCATGTCAACAAGAACCGGCCGTGAAAGCTTCAATGTACAATTAAGTATATGTATATATATATCTTTTGTGATGCAATTTTTAAGTTGTATATATTTTTGAACATATTTATAATTTAGATAAATAGTCAATAAACACGCCTGATTTTTTACATTACTGTCTCTCTTTAACTAAGACCATAAACTATATATATAAAAAATTTATAATACGACAGGTTTAGGGTATATCCCACTCTTAACTCCATAAAATATCAGAGCTGTATCAAATTCCAAGATTCTTTTTACGGAATTAAACGAATCGACGCCACTGTCTCGTGCAGCCACTCGTTTTTTTTCTATCGGCGGTAATAGCTTTTTTATTGGATCGCCCACAGTGCAGGGGCCCACAGCTTATCCATCCTTCACTTCTCTCCCATTCATCTTCTCTCCTCGCCTCTTCTCACCTCGTACAGTTTAGTCAGCAGGTGGCAACCCTACATATTTGTCGGTGCATTGTTTTATTTTATTGCATTCTAACACCTCGTTTATACATGCAGGGCTGTCACAAATCTCATTCGTATATTTTTATTATTATTTGTATACTTACTTCCTTAACTTATAGGTTGATATTAGGCTGACCACCAATACTGTAAAAAAATGGTTCACTTTGCCAATGTCACAACTTTTTCAGAAAGGTCGGCAAAACTTGCAGGGTTTTTTTTTTTTTTTTTTAAGAAATCCTGTGCGGGAGACTCCCTAGATTCTAAAGACTCTAGGGGTCTATGACACTTGTAGTAGTGCCGCAGAGGTGTACGAGCTTGGTCGTCGCTACAAAGCGCCAATACTCAAGCAAGACCCAGTTGCTGTGAGGCTGGATGGACCTTTGGTGACCGGTCATTGGTAAAGGCTTATGAATTTTTCAACCCAGCGAAGAGCATATTCGAAATATAAATGGTATATTTTTGTGCTCCGCCGGGATCCGAATCCACAACCTTCCATTTACGAGTCCGAAGTGTTGCCACTACGGACTACGGACCGGTCCAGGGTTTATGGTTTTTTGAGGTATGGATTTTTATTTTTAAGTCCACACGCGGTATTGGTTGATACTAGGTTGGTATGGGACTAACCGCCCATATTCTAAAAAAAATCACCAAATAAAAACCCAATTTCAAGTGAACATAAATGTTACAAAAATATTTTGCAACTTAGATTAGATTAGATTATCACCCATACTGTAACCTCGAATGAACATAAACCCTGAAACTCTTGCCGACCTTCCCTGAAACAGCGGTGACATTGGCAAAGTGAACCTTTTTTTTTACAGTGTGGGTGGTCAGCCTCATGCCAACCTATAAGTCAAGGAATTAGATGAGGTAAAATTGAAAAATGTCTTCAACCTCATTGAAGCTTTTTTGAAAAGCGGAAAGTCCTTAACGATATAAAAGATTAACGACAAATCGAAGACATACGAGTATGAGCAAAAGCAATCTACGGGATCCTTATAATCCAAACTGCGAAATGGCGGGAAAACCGATAAACTGCTTTCCCTCGTATTCAGAGACTGTCTGAGACAAGATATCACTTGGTGCTAAGTGCAGGGACGAACATCCCATAGAGACAAACTCATGCATCTCTAAGGTAGGCTATTTCTAGATTCATATTATAACAATAATATTAGGATGATTTATTTGCTATCACACCTCAAGAACCCTCTGCGAGCTTGGTCGTCGCTGTAAAAAGCGCCAATCCTCAAACAAGACCCAGTTGCTGTAAGGCTGGATGGACCTTTAATGACCGGTCTTTGGTAAAAGTATGTGATTTTTTTACCCAGCGAAGAGGTTACACTATATGTGTAGCTTGGTCGCGAAGAGCGTATTTGAAAATATAAATGGCATATTTAAGCGCCCTTGCAGTGACAGTAGTCACGAAACGGCGCTCTACAAATTATCATCATCATCACTTATACATACATATTTGTTTTTTGTGCTCTACGGGATTCGAACCCACAACCTTCCATTTACGAGTCAGAAGTGTTAACCACTAGACCCTGCAACTCCTGCCGATCTTCCCTGAAACAAGGGTGACATTGGCAAAGTGAACCATATTTTACAGTAAGCTATTCCTTGACTTATAGGTTAGTATGAGGCTGACCACCCATACTATAAAAAATGGTTCACTTTGCCAATGTCACCCCTGTTTCAGGGAAGGTCGGCAAGAGTTGCAGGGCTTATGTTCATTTGAGATTGGGTTTTTATAATGTAGGTCGACATGCGGCATGTGTTAGCGCGAACTTATACATGTCTGCTTGTGGGAATGCGTTTAATATGAATCTTAAATGATACATATCTTTGCAACTTAGACTTAGAGATTTAAGACGTCGGTGTTATGGCCGAGGGAGCAAGTGGGTTATCTTCCTAACATATTTGAAATAGAATAACGTTGGTTCGATCCCCGCTTGGGTCAATTGACTATAACATTGATCCTGATTCAACAGATGTCATTGGGTAATTAGAAATTAATAACTCATTAAAATATACAAAAATGAATTATTAATTAATGATATTAATACTTGTTTCTGGCCAGGCAGAATAGGTTGGTGAATTGCATTCTTATATTATGTAGATTTTCTGCAGTTACTGCGTGAAAGTACATTTTATTTTATTTTATTGCATTCTTCTTCACAAATCTATTAAAAAATATATAAATATTATGTTAACTTTTAAATATATTTTGTATTGTTTGTGTATTAACACTGTGAAAATTCATATTGTTTAATTTTATAATTTTTTGATGAATTAAAAACACTGTTTATTTTCACGGATAAATTTATTCAAAAAGATTAAAAGTCCATAGACTGTAATCATACCTGAAGATGACCTACTAGGTCGAAAACGTTCGTAATTTGTTTAAAGATTTCAATCTTTTTGAATAAATTTATCCGTGAAAATAAACAGTGTTTTTAAACTTTTAAAGACTAAGGAAAAACTACGAACTTTTTCTGAAACGTCTTTGTCTCTACCCAATGCACGCTCCTGGGATCGAGTTCCACTTAGCTAAGTGTCAGCTTAGTGTAGTGTGGACTGTGAATAGTTCAGTTAATATCTGTGATCGGATCAATCTAGGACGATAATTATTAAGCTCGCTAAGTCCAGCGTTTGAGGCGCCCGCAAGGAGAAAGCCGCAATTTCTTTCTGAAATCGTCAAAGGGGGAGTTATGCGGTTGAAAGAACACATGGATTTCAGCCCTGTGTGTCCAGATAAAGGCAGGGGAAGTGTTAGGGGTGGCCAGGGTGTAAAATGAAAGAAATAAGAGAGAGGGAACACAACTAGGTGAAATAATAATTGTTGGGTTAATGGAGTTTGATGACAAATCGATAATTACTTTAATTAAATAGTAAATCGATCTGTCCATGATCTAATTATCGGATCGATAGCTCAGTTGTTAAAGTGCTTGCTTTCAATTCCACAGGGCTAGGATTCATTTCCCGTATCTTTGCTAAAATCGAGAAAAAGCATCCGACAAGGTACTTCGCCAATACATGTAAAAAAGATATACAAAGTGAGTAAAACTGTAACTCTGTCGCCATTCCGCTAGGGGTGAGAAAATGTATGAGAAAGGTGATGGGTATGAATTAATTGAAAGAGGTTTGTAAAGATAGGAATAAATGGAGGCAGCTATGCAGAGGCTTTAACTCCCATGCCATGGCGCCCTTGAGATGGTCCTGGACCATTAAATGGCGCCACAGGAAAGAAATCATCCATCATCATCATCATCCCCCTACCGGAAAAGCGATAGAGTTACAGTTACAGCTTTCACAAGAAGCGAGAACCCCAATTCAAGGGAAGTGGTTGACTAAAGACCGACCTCGTTACTTGTGAAAGTAAATGAACCGAAACCTACTCAATTTTACAGGTAAGGAGCCCGGGTTTTCAATGCCAACGATTATACCTGAAGTGGGGGTTTCCCAGCTCTCGATCGGGGTTTTTCTCATTTCTTGTGAAGGCTGAGTAAGGTTTTCCGGTATTTTTTGTAGATTTAAAAAAACAACAAAAGGGTAAAAAAAAATGACAACCTCGGTGGGTATCGAACCCTAGCTCACGGCATGGAATGCAAGCATTCTGCACACTGATCTTTCAACCGTTAATATTATATTAGCAAATTTAATTATTAATTTCGCCGTGCGCTGCCGGGAATCGTACCCACTACCTTTCAATTCTCAATTCTACAGAGTTAACCACTGGGTAGTTTACGGAACAGTCAAATATATACATTTAAGAAATCATGTGCGGGAGACTCCTTAAATTTCAGAGGGTCTATGACACTTGTTGTAGTGCCGCAGAGGTGTTGGTATATCAATGTCTCGTGAGAGTTTCATTGAAGCAGAATAATAATATAGAAAGCACTAGATGGACTGTTAGACTCGGATTCCTTGAACCCTGTTGGTTCACACGCCGCACCAGAAAGAGGCAGCCATTGTATCAGACGGAGTTTACTCCAACAATTAGCGAAGACCTACTAACTTATCCGGTCATGAACTGAAGTATCTCAGGTGGAGCATTCACAGGCTGCAAGGAAGGGCCCATCCAGAGACTTGTTATATCCTTAACTAATGAAATCCTGAGGCTCCATTTAGAAAGTATAATTACTGTTACTGTCGCCATTACGCTACGGGTGGCCACAGTCTCTGCATTTATTTATATCCTTGCATACGTCTGTCATTTCATTTTATAATTAGAATGATTTATTTGGTGATTCCTGTTTTTGTGTGAATAATTTAAGATTGGATTTTATGTTGTAAGTCCACATGCAGCATGTGTAAGCTACGCGTGTCTCCTTACAGGCATGCACTTGATATAAATCATAATTTTAATATATTTCTGCAAATTAGATAATATGTTTGATTTTTTTTTTAAGAAATCCTGTGAGGGAGACTCCCTAGATTCTAGAGACTCTAGGGATCTATGACATTTGTTGTAGTACCGCAGAGGTGTACGAGCTTGGTCATCGCTACATAGCGCCAATACTCAAGCAAGACCCAGTTGCTGTAAGGCTGGATGGACCTTTGGTGACCGGTCATTGTTATAAGTTTATGAATTTTTCAACCCAGCGAAGAGCAAATTTGAAAATATAAATGGTATATTTTTTGTGCTCCTCCGGAATTTGAACTCACAACCTTCCCATTCAGAGTCCGCAGTGTTACCACTGAGCTACGGATCGGTCAATTTTTTTTTAAATTTTATTTTAAACAAGAACCAAACTTGAATCTTTACTCAAGGTTGAATGGTATATTGCATTTTATATTTATATTGAATGCATTTCCATAAGCCATATAACTCTAACCGAACTCCCTGAAACAGGGGTGACATTGGAACAAAAGGAACCATTTTTTACTGTAGATATATGTGGTCAACGTCATACCAATCTATAAGTGAAGGAACACAAAAAATATTACATTTAACTTCATCAACCAAACAATAAAAATATGATGTACAAAATTAATAAAGTAAAAATAAGAACCCATGAGCCCTTTTCCTTGAAATAAAATCAAGAAAAAACTAGTGTTTTCTTTTAACTTTTACTTTATAATAGTCCGGTCGATAGCTCAGTTGGTAGAGTGCTTGCATTCTACCCCGTGAGCTCGGGTTCGAATCCCACCGAGGAGGGTGTCAGAAATGATTTCCTATTTCGGTTTTTATTTCAAACCCCATAATAAAATACCGGCAAGGTTTACTCAGCCTTCACAAGAAATGAGTACCAGCCCCCTCGGGAGCTGGGAAACCTCCACTTCAACTGAAGTGGTTGGCGTAAGGCCGGCCCCCTTACCTGTAAAAATAAATAGGTTCAACTCGCCACGAAGTTACACTCGCAAGAAGTTACACTATATGTGTAGCTTAGTTGCATTTAAAATGCATCTTCATAATATCAATAAACAAACCCTAAAACTTTTAGATGATATGTTTCTACGAAATATCAATAAAAATGAGAATTAAAAATTTTAGCCTTATACAAACATACATATATGAATACTATAAATACGTTGATTTTATAAATAATCTTTAAAATAGTAACAATGTTTGATGGTGTTCTGGATGGAATATCTATAAAAGCGAACAAAAAGCGGGAATCGAACCCAGGGCTTCGGGTCGGCGGGTACACATGGACCCACTGAGCCGCCGCGCCTATAAAACTCGCGCTGCATCACAGGGAATTAAGCTCATCAATGGAGGATAAAAATTATAAGAGGGGCCATAAAATGATGCATAAATTATAACCGACTGACCGGGCTCTAAAGAACTCTTACGAAGCTATTCTTAGACATTTTAGTCGTCGGTTGAGCCCACGCTTTGACAAAGTAATGGTGCCTACGCTGGAAGTTTCATCAGCACGGTCATTCTTACCTACCGAATTTTGTAATATTTGTATGAAAACAAATCAGCTGTTCACTTGCGGCCATCTTGGATTGACAGGTCTTCAAATGCATCATTAGTTTGTCAAAGCGTGGGTTCAATCGACGACTAAAATGTCTAAAGGTAGGGTTCCACCAAAATCGTGTGCAGCACAATTTGTTACGCACAATTTGTACAGAACTTGGAGAGTGCGCGCAGTGCGCCATTTGAATGGAAGCGTCTGTGTCCACCAACAAAGCTGTGCGGAACTTGGGTTCGCGCACAGTGCAGCACATTTTGTTCGCAGCTCGCACAACGCACACGGCGGGCTCGTACCAAAAATTGACAGATGTTTTTCAGGTTATGTCTCTCATAATTATGGTCGAAGTAAAAGTAAAATGTGAAAAATAAACACGCTTTTTCACATATTTTTCGTTTTATTTGCTGCTTAATATTATGGCAATATATTTTATCCTTTTAATTATAGAATGATACAATGTCTACAAAACGTACATTAATTAATTTCGTTGATGTGTTTGAACAGTTTTCGAGATATCTAAAAAAACCTTCTATATTTTTGTAAACTTATAATTTAGGTAATAAATAATTAAAATCAATAAACATGCGTGATTATTTTCATTAATGTCACACTTTTACAAAGAAAATAAATACCAGGATTCATTTCCATTGCTTAAAAAATCGATAGTTTTATCATGACTTCAATCCATTGTGCGCGCACAAATCAATGTTTTCGATCGAGAAGCGGAAGCAAAAAGTGAGTTCGCGAACACGAGTGCGGCACGTCGAGACAAGTCCACCGCTGGAGCAGTGCGCGTACACAAGTTCGCAGCTGTGCGCGAACTTTGCTAGAATGTTCACGCACAATTTGTTGCTGTTCGCTTGCGTGAGTCGACCGGAACAAACATTTGTTTTGCACGCTGTGCCGCACTGTGCAGCACAGTGCGGCACACTGGTGGAATTTCACCTTGAGAATAGCCCCGTAATAAGGAACTCTGATGGTGTTATCCACAAACAGAAACGCAGTGGATCATCCAAAGCCTTTCAAAAAAAATCGGTGATCCGTAGAACAGCTATGTATCAAATCTATAATCTATAATAATCTATAATCTAAGTTGCAAGGATATATTCATTCAAAGTTCTCAGATGTATGCCCACAAACAAACACGTGTAGTTCGCGCTTACAAATGCTGATTGTGTACTTACAAATAAAATCCAAACTCAAATGAACATAAGCACCGCAACTCTTGCCGACATTCCCTGCCACAGGGGTGACATTGCAAATCTACACACAAACACGTGTAGTTCGCGCTTACAAATGCTGAATGGGTACTTACAAATAAAATCCAAACCTCAAATGAACATAAGCCCTGCAACTCTTGCCGACCTTCCCTGAAACAGGGGAACATTGGCATGGTGAACCATTTTTTTACAGTATGGGTGGTCAGCTTCATACCAACCTATAAAATAAATAAATAAATGAAATTAAAGTTTTGAAGTCGAGGAATCGGACGCCTTGAATATTTGAGATTTTTTTGTGTTGAAAGAAAAGGCGCTTTGGTGTGGTCGATCCGGAATAAATCAAAAAGAAATATCACTTTTTAACGATTGATATTTGAGGATATGAAAAATATTTTGAATTTTAATGCACAATTATGCACGCCGGACGATTAAAAAAATTTAACGACATGTTTTATTGATCCTATTAAAAATATATATAAATGCGTCGGCTGGCCAGTATAAATGCATAACTAAAATAAAAGAGCTACACCAATCTAAGTTGTTAAGGCCCGGTATTTTCATCGTTAGCATAGAGACTTTATACTGAATGAGAAGGACGCACTTATGTCAATTGTGTAGGTAGATTTTTTTTATTAGTTTAAAGTCACATAAGCTAACGTTGAAAATACTGGACCTAAGTAATGTATTGAAGCTAGAGAGAAGTTTTCCTACTGCCTACCATTAAGCAGAGAAAGCTTATGTTCCTACTTCGGTCACATAATGAGAAATGAGAAATACCGTCTCCTTCATCTTATAGATATACAGGGTAAGATTGAGGGGAGAAGATTTCAGAGTCGCCGAAGGACATCGTGGCTGAAAAACCTGCGATAGTGGTTCGGCAGAATCACCAAGTCCCTGTTTCGAGCCGCAGCATCTAAAGTCAAAATAGCCATGATGATCGCCGATCTTCGATAGAAGTGGCACAAAAAGATGAAGAAGTTTTCCGGGATCTGTGGCCGTGGTCTGTGAGAGTTGGAGTTTCCGGACGTTTCGCCCAGGTCTACAATGGGTTTCTTCAGCGTGAAAATGCAATGATGAAGATGATATTGATGAAAATTGTGATGGCCATGAAATCACAGCAACAGATCTCGGAAAGCAACTCTCCAGCATCATCAGCCGGCCTTGTAAGCCTAAAACTCTTATTCAAAGTAATATTAATTGTTACGAATATGCAGGATATAGGTAGTTGTGTTTGGTTTGTCTGTGTTGGTTTGATAATCTATAATCTAAGCTGAAAACATATGTTGACATTTAAGGCGCATATTAAATGCATGCTGACAGACAGGCACATGTAGGTTCGCGCCTAAACATATAAACATAGACCTTGCAATTCAATGTTCATGTAAGCCTTTACCTGAAACCTGTTTGACATTGACAAAGTGAACCATTCTTATAGTATACTTGGTTGAAAAAAAAAAGTTCATTGTCGTATTTTGAGTAGTGTCACTATCCAATTCATTCATAAATATTTTCCAAAATTAAATGATCGGATTTTTTCCTACAAATATTATTTTATGTGTATAACGCTCTCCGGATTGTGTTTAACGAGGTTTTTAATGTAAAATGACATAATTTTTTAGCGTTTCCACATTAATTTAACGGATTTTATGAGAACATTAGATTATTTGAATATTTTGATACTAATTAGGGAATCTAATTTTAAATAAAATTTGATTTTAGTTATTAAAATTAAAAATCAAAAACAATTTGTAAATATGATACAAATTGTTTTTGATTTTACTTAATATTTAAAAAATGAAAGGCACAAAGTGAATGCCTGATCAATTAATGATATTGATCTTAGTTCTTTAATAGTTTCACTTTCCGTAATTTCCGCGTTCCTTGACTAATAGGTTAGTATAAGGCTGACCCCCCAATCTGTAAAAACTTGGTTGAATTCAGCCAATCCCACCCCGGTTTCAGTGAAAGGCAGCAGGAGTTGCAGAGTTTATGTTCAAGTAAGATTTGGTTTATTTTGTACGAACACATGCAGCATGTGTAAGCGCTAACTTACACGTGCCTGCCTGTGGGCATGCAATAAGTACCTAAGGACCCTAAATTCAAACTTGCAATGTAAACCTTGCAACTCCTACCGCTTTTTCATGTAACCGGGATGGCATTGGCAAAAGTGATCCATGTTTTCACAGCATAGGAGGTAAGCCTCATACCAACCGATTAGTCAAGGAACACAAACATTTCGGATATTGAATTAATTACTCCCTAGCGGTAAAATTTACTTGTACTTTTCTATTACGCGATCTAATCTAATCTAAGCTGCAAAGATATATATCATTTAAGATTTATATTAAATGCATTCCCACAAGCAGACATGTATAATTTCGCGCTAAAACATGCCGCATATGGACCTACAATATAAAAACCCAATCTCAAATGAACATGCCCTGCAAATCTTGCCGTCCTTCCCTGAAACAGGGGTGACATTGGCAAAGTGAACCATATTTTAAAGTATGGGTGGTCAGCCGCATATCGAGGCGAGTTTATAAAAATGCTATATACTTGGGGTGAACGGACCCACCCACTGCAGGAAAAGTCAGCAAGTTAAACTGAAGTTGAGATTTTATTTTGAATTAACAACGTCTTCCAAAGTAGGTACAGGAAAAATAGGATTTTTTAAATGAAAATATTTGTACGAACCACTCCCAGGGCCTTGTAGCACTGCTCCATGAGGTAGGGCTTGAACTCCTCCACGTAGGGGGAGGAGCCGCGAGAAATCATGGTCAGAGAAGAAGAAGAAGAAGTCACCAAAATTCGAGATATCACTAGAACACCGTCACAATCACCACATACGTTGAATGTCTGATAGATGCGTGTCAGAACTGAGTAAGTGTCCTGAGAGAATATCACTTTTCGTGTTGAAAATCACCCAAAATGTCATAACCACCGAAATGGTCAATATCACCAAAACTAATTAAATGAAGATGTTTATAAAAGCAACTATGTACATGCTAACGCAGGCTGTAGGTATATGAAAAAAGAATTCAAAACGTCAGTTGTTATTGAAAAAAACAAAAATATTGTAGTCACCGAAACGAGTTAAAATCACAACGCACTGTAAGGGGGATATCTAAATCATAATTTGTGTACAAAATCACCGAAACTGTCAAACCACTGGATATATTTATTTTATTTCAGATTTCATCAATATGATAATAAAACTACTACGTGTGTAACTTTGATTTGTCAATAAATATCACCAATTTGTTTAAAATCACCGTAAATATCAAAATCATCGAACAATTAACGCACATAATCATCGAGATCATCATTTCTAGATTCATCAAGCACATTCCAACGCGAATCAAGCATATTTGGTGAGAAATAGAATGATAGTCCCACGAAAAAGAGGGCAGTACTGTAAATGAAAAGAGACATCCTTAAAAATGCCATTAGGGGGTCATCTTTACCGCGTTTCGCTTCAGTCAAATACTTCCATATGGTAAACATCACCGACTGTTAAATCACCAAGGTCTTTGAATTGTTTTTGTACCAAACACAACATAAATCACCACAGGATCAATTATTTTGTTTTCACTTGAAAAACGTATGTTTTTTTAAGCGTTTTTTTTTACCGTAGTTTGGTATGTCAAGATCACCAATATAAAGTCAAAAATCACCAGATATAGTCAAGAATGCATCGGATATTTTGTAACAATTATCACTTTAAGTACTACATTTTTTTTAAAAACGATTTCTCTTTTATAATCTGATTGATTGATGCGTCAAAATCACCGTAATTGTCAAAACCACCGATTTTAAATGAATTTGATGCAAAACGCATAGAAAACATGCAAAAAAAAACACTGAAATTGTTATTCTTCTTTGGTTACAACTATACGATGTTTCTAGGTTGTAATTTTTTTTTCAAAAACACAAATTACATTTCGGATCACTGCAAAACTTCACTCGCGTTATTCAGATTATAAAAACTTGTATTATTTGTTATTTATGACTTTGTTTACAGAAATTATAAAAATTTCTACCCACACACTAAACTGATTAATTTAATTTAAAATTACAAATAAATAGAATTGACCATGTTATCGTCACCGAATTTGAAACTGCACTGAATCGAAAGTCTCGAAAATGTTGCGGGTTTTTCGAAAACGCGTGAAAAAATTTTTTGTAGGTACGCTTGGGGGACGGTGTGGCCTTTTACGAAAATAATTCGGACAATAGCTGGCCATGGGATTTTACATTGCAGTCGGCTTAGACGAATACGGGTATTGCAAGAAAAAAACAATGTGCATTTTTTTGTTGCTGTTATAAATGAGGACATAAGCGTATCTAATAACGCAACTAAGCTACACATATAGTGTAACTTCTTGCCGCGTTATCCCCAAAGCATGTGTCGAGTTAAACTTATTTATTTTTACAGGTAAGGGGGACGGCCTTACGCCAACCACTTCAGTTGAAGTGGGGGTATCCCAGCTCCAGAAAGGGGTGGTACTCATTTCTTGTGAACGCTGAGTAAGCCTTGCCGGTATTTTATTTTGGGGTTTGAAATAAACACCGAAACGGGAAATAATTTCTGACACCCTCGGTGGGAATCGAACCCGGGCTCACGGCATGGAATGCAAGCACTCTACCAACTTAGCTATCGACCGGACTAATATAATAAATTTATGGAAAAACTTTGAAACTATTTGACCAGAATATGTTTTTAGTTTTTTTTTTTTGTAATCACGAAATAGCTAGAGAAGATAAATATATGGAATCATGAAGAATGTATTTTCTGTACATCAATTGCATATTATACAAAACCATCAGTTTTCTCCTTAGGTTCTATGCGAGACTATAATCTGAGTTGAAAAGATATATAAACATTAAGGATCCATACTAAATGCATGCCCACAAACAACAGTGTAAGTTGGCGCTTACAAATGCTGCGTGTGTACTAAAAAATGAAAAAAAACATAAATACCTACCTAAATGAACATAGGCCCTGCAACTTTTGCCGACCATCCCTTAAACAGGGGTTACATGATTCCATAGACGTTTGTCCTTTACGCATTAAAATCTTGACGACTCATATTCAATGTGAAAATTTTCTCATGAATGTTCGGTGTGAAGCTGAACACCCATTCTGTAAAAAATCGTCTTATTTTGTGTTTTAAATTTAATACACTGGCATTGGTAAAGTGAACATTTTTTACAGTATGGGTGGTCAGCCTCATACCAACCTATTAGTCAAAAAATATTTGTAATAAAAAAAACGTTACTGCATTGCCTTCAGTGCAAGATCCTTTGTTTTGATGAAAAAATCCCTAGGAAGACGTTTAATAATGAAATCTAGGAAGACAAATACAAAGCAGTCATAAATTTCATTTTTCGGTATAAAGGAATGCCCTACCCATCTCCGATGAATTTCTATTCAAATAAAACAAACAATAAACAGAAATAGATGTTGTAAATTAAAAAATTTACAAGATGTGAAAAATAAATTCATTTTTCAACTAAATTAAATAAAAGATGTTGACTAGATCTCTCTATTCTAATAATAATTGTAAAGGATATTTTAAATTTTAAAATGTAAGGTAATTTCATGTTCGATTTCTAAAGTGACAAAAAATCTTCCTAGCTTTATAGTTTCTTTTTAAATTTCGAACATTTCAAATCAAATCAGTTTAGCCAATAAGTCAATAATTTAATTGCAACATTCCCTGGATTAAAAATAACTACCTCCACCTAAAATTTTGAATCAAGAACATATTTTAATTTTGATGTTGGTAATTCAGTAATGCCAATTGAATTTAATAAACTAGGTAGGTATATATTTCCAATAAAAATTACCATGAATTTGAAAAAGGAATGTTTTTATTAGCACTCATTTCTAACATAATAAAATGAAATTTTGATATACAAGCGGAAAAAGTGTATTTGAATTAAGAACGTAGGTATAAACAACAAATGACAATCAATTTTATTGGTTAAAATATTTACAGTAATACCAACTTCTATGTTCTGTTTTTGAATCAGAAAAACGGTAGGTTTAAAATATTAACCTAAAATAAGGAAGAAATGATGTTTAAGGTAATTTTATTTCTTCCTCAAATTAAAAATACATTTAATGCGTGGAGAATATCCAAAATAACTGTTAAAATTCTCAGAAATGCACGCCATTCTGAAGGGACATGTATCTAAAGAGATAGATTACCTATATAATACCCTTTTTGCGTAGATAACATATTATATCTGATGCTAGAAAGGTAAGAGTGGTGGGCACTGGGCAGGTATAAATTCGGCAACATTTTTTTTATATTATCGCAGAAATTCTTACAATACCTATGTACGTAATCTTGTTTTTTTTTCCTACTTTCATCAGAAGGTATGCGTTTTTGTAGAATCCCGTTATAGAACAGGTAGGATGATTTAGAAATGGACTAGGTATGTTCAAATTGTGGGGAAAGATGTGACGTCACTTGGGCGGGCTAGGGCAGGAGACAGTTATAATGTTTAAATCTACAATCTATCTATAATCTATTTTTTTTTTTTTTTTTTAAGAAAGCCTGTGCGGGAGACTCCCTAGATTCGAGAGACTCTAAGGGTCTATGACACTTGTTATAGTGCCGCAGAGGTGTTGTTGATGTGGCAGTTGTCCTTGTACGGTTGCAGGGCCGTTAGCTGCGCAGTGCTGTCGTGTGTGTCGCAAAGATATATGTTTTAACATTTAAGGCTCTCAAATGCATGCCCACAAACAAACACGTGTAGTTCGCGCTTACAAATGCTGTATGTGTAGGTACTTACAAATAAAATCCAAACCTCAAATGAACTTAATCCCTACAACTTTTGCCGACCTTCCCTGACACAAGGGTGACATTGGCAAAGTGAACCACTTATGAAGGTACCTAATAATAATAATATTACAGCCCTTGTTCGCCCTTGCAGTGACTACATCACGAAATGGCGCTATAATGAAATCATCAACTCATCAATAGGATGATTTATTTGGTGAGCGCTGTTTTTGTGTAAATCACACCTCAAGAGCCCTCTGCGAACTTGAATATCGGTATAGAAAGCGCAAATTCTTAAGCAAGACCCAGTTGCTGTAAGGCTGAATGGAACTTACGTGACCGGTCTTTGGTAAAAGTATGTGAATTTGAAAATATAAAAAATATTTTTTTTGTGCTCCGCCAGGATTTCAACCCCCGACCTTCAATTTGCAAGTCCGAAGCGTAACCACTAGACTACGGACTGAAAGACACAATTAGGACATCTCGAATGCGTCTTTAATCTAAATCTAAGTTACAAGGATATATTTCATTTAAGATTCATATTTAATGCATTCCCACAAGCAGACACGTATAAGTTGGCGTTAACACATGCCGCATGTGGACCTACAATATAAAAACCCAATCTCAAATGAACATAAGCCCTGCAACTTTTGCCGATCTTTCCTGAAACAGGGTTGACATTGGCAAAGTGAACCATTTTTTTACAGTATGGGTGGTCAGCCTCATACCAACCTATAAGTCAAAACGAGTAAAACATAAGTCAGTGGGCGCTTTTAATAAGTATAATTAGGTCTGGTCGTTAAAGAGCGGGTTGATTTACTTTTACACGTAAGGTTTTGTATAATGAATGCGTGCTGGCCGTCGCTTGAGAAGGTGTGTGTTCGCTGGACGCTCGGGTCATGACATGGCATATAAATATTGAACCAACAACCTAACAGGCGAAGAATTGTGCAGAAATCAGTGGCGTACCTTTGAGATATATTTTGTATGATAATATTTTTCTTCTTTTATTCCAATTTCACATCGTTTTGTCACCGATTTTTTATTGTGTATTTTATTTTCTATTCTCCGATTCACTTGATTTAATTTAAATTAAATTAAATTTAGTTCTGTGGTCCTTGACAAATAGGTTAGTATTAGAGTAAACCTCCCATGCTCTAAAAAACTTGGTCCACTTTTTCCGATGCTGCCCCGGTTTCAGGGAAAGGCAGCAGAAGTAAAAGCACGAACTTACATGAGCCTGAATGTGGGCACCCATTAAATATGAGCCTTAAATGCCAATATATCGACAGCTTAAAGGTAAAACTGAATCAGTGATAAATTAAGCTCATTTGAGTTTCTCAGTTCTATGAAACTTTTTTCGATTTTCTACGAGAGAAAACACCGCAGAATTGAGAAAATCTTGTAGTTTTGACCTTTTTCATGAACACTTACTTACGATTAATTCACTTACTATGAGAAGTTATACCCAATAAAAAGTTTAAACACGATTTCTCAAAACAGTGAACCAGCACTTATTCAGTTTTACCTTAAAGGTGCCGATATCTTTATTGTAGATTCAAGAGAAATGTCACCCCTGTTTCAGAGAAGGTCGGTAAGAGTTTTAGGGCTTATGCTCATTTGAGATTGGGTTTTTATATTGCAAGTCCACACGCGGCATGTTTAAGCGCGAACTTATACGTGTCTCCTTATTGGAATATATTCAGTATCAATTTCGAATGTAATGTATATTTGCAAAATGGATTATTCTAGAGTTACGCCACTGGCTTGCATCTCCATACACTTTATCGTCTACCCGGTAATATTAGACATTTATACGGTATTGTTGTAACATACTGTATGTTTCCATTACTTAGCATAATCACATAACCTGCAACATAACGCTGCGCTAACCTACCTGTGCCAGGAGACGACTCAATCAGTACCCGAGTATCATATAAGCTACACATATAGAGTAACATCTTGCTTGCGATATCCCCGAAAAGGTCGCATGTGGCAATTCGGAAAACATGTATTTTCACAGGTAAACCCCAACACAGTTGAAGTGGGTTTTCCCGGCTTCCGAGGGTTCTCTTTCTTATTAAGGCTGAATAAACTGTATCTATAATTTAAATTGCACCCGTACCTATATTAACACACGTGTTCATAACTGATACACGCTCATAAATTCAACCAATTGAAATGAATTTCGCATCTTCTGTCGCCCTTCTCTGAAAATATAGAGGTGACCTAAGCAAAAGTTAACCATTTTTCTCACTACAGTCAATCTCAAATCAATCTAAAAAAGTCAAGGAAACAAATATAAAATTATAAACAACATTTTGGTCTTTACTTTCATTGTATTCCTTGACTTATAGGTTGGTATGAGGCTGACCGCCCATACTGTAAAAAAAATGGTTCACTTTACCAATGTCACCCCTGTTTCAGGGAAGGTCGGCAAGAGTTGCAGGGCTTATGTTCATTTGAGATTGGGTTTTTATATTGTAGGTCCACATGCGGCATGTGTTAGCGCGAAATTATACATGTCTGCTTGTGGGAATGCGTTTAATATGAATCTTAAATGATGTATATCATTGCAGCTTAGATTTAGATTTTAGAAGTGGTTGGCCTTTACCCAAGTTCCACAGACCGCATGCAACCATTTCGGGGAGAAAGCGTTAAGAAGTTGCATTACAATTGCAGCTCAGTTGCGTTGCGTTAGTAAACGCTGTTGCTGAGTTTAAACGTGACATTTATATACTCAGGGTTTCTGGACGCATGTAGTTAAGCTGTCTTTGTGGACGTAATTACAGGCACGAGAAACGGCAGTTTACATCCCGAGGAGTAAATTAAAACGCATTGTCATTTCAAATTGAAAATGTATACTTACATCGTATTTTATCTGCTTCTAAGTGACAGGGAATTTTAATTAAGAGGTCCATATTTCACGGTGAGACTTAGCGTTTATTTAAGGTTCGGATTTTTCAAAAAATCCACATCCAAGTCATAACATAGTCGAAATCGATCTATCTCGTCTGCGGATGATGGCAAATGATGTACGAGTACCAAAAGTGACGTCGTTCTTGTAAATACCAATTTCTACAAAAAATACATAATATTATGTCAGTACTATAACATTATTAATTATTAAGCTCATCCATTATTACAGCAAGAGGGGGGGGGTCATTAGATAATGACTATAGGATGATTGTAAATCGATGACGTAATTTATGGACGGCCTCAAAGGAGAGACCGGTAAAAGTATGGTTGGATCAGAAAAGTGAAAGTGATATTTTGAAGGAATGGCCACGATAGATTATTCCATTATTACTATGGGAACAAATAGATTACATCCAGATGTGCGAATGCGATACTTCTCTGTAATTAAGCCGTATCCCTAAATTAACCAAACTATTTCTGTTTAATGATCATATGCAATCCTATTAAGTAGGTATTTGATCGGTTCGTAGTCTAGTGGTCAATGCCGCAGACTCATAATAGCAAGGTTGTGTGTTCAATTTGCAGCAGAGCAAAAAAAGCTCTTCGCGGGGTAGAAAAAAACACCAAAGATTGATAGAGAATAATTGTCGCCTTCACTAAATTCGCTATCGAAAAAGATATATTAATATTTGTGATTCACATTTAATGCATGCTCACAAGCAGACACGTGACAGATCGCATTTACAAAAGCTGCACTTTCAAAATGAAGACATGAATCCCAAATGAACATACATCCCGCAACTTTTGAGAACCTTCCCTGAAACAGGGGTGACATTGACCAAGCGAATCATTTTTTGACAGTATGGGCGGTCGGCCTCATACCAACCTACATATAAGTAAAGAACCACAAATAATTAATAACATTTAAAACTATTTAAAACAAACAATAACTAATAACGTAAAATAAAAAAAAAATGTACAAAATATCTATATAAACTGAGAAAAAATATCCATAAAACTACATCTCAAGGATTCACAAAACGATATACGTGTAAGTTGGTATTTAAACATTTGTATTAGGGGTGTATAAATAAATAAAACAACCCTCGAAATTATTTTTTGATTTCAAACATGTGTTAGCAATCAATTACCGACTAGAATACCGCCCTGAGTGAGACGTCTAGCAGTCTATACAACTAGGGGTGGTATACCCCAACTAGAAAAACGCAACCGAAGCGTTTATCAAAAAATAAATATGTACACAAGCTAAAGCCGCTCCTTTAGCGAATGTTTTAAATTCTATAAAAAAAATTGGTATGAAGAAATGATTGAATTGTACAATGCACTGAGATTTAAAAAAAAATCATGTTTTTTCGAGTGGACTGTATTTTGTTAAAGCTCCCCTAGTAGGTTTTACATTTTTTTTAATGAAGTTTTATTTGCAAGATTATTTTTAAGCAAAATTAATATCCAAAAAAAAACGTGGTTGCAGTCAGTTTGAGTCTTGAATCAAAGTATTTTTACACCTATCATAAATATACCAGCATTTGCAAGTTTATTCGAGTGATAGGATTAACAAAAAGGTTTATTTTTTTAATATTAAAATATATTTACCATATTATGTTTAAAGCACGAATAAATTATATAGATACGAGTAAAACATGGTTGCAGTCTATACAGGGCCATGAAACAAATTAAATTAGGCTGATTTATTTGGTGAACGCTGTTTTTTGTGTGTATCACACCTCAAGAGCCCTCTGCGAGCTTACTAAGACCCATTTAATGTAAGGCTCGATGTTTCTTTTGATGACCGATCTTTGGTAAAAGTTATGAATTTTTCAACCCATCGAAGAGAAAATTTAAAAATAGAAAACGTATATTTTTGTGCTCTCTCGGGATTCGAACCCACAACCTTCCATTTACGAGTCCAAAGTGTTACCACTGGACTGCGGACCGGTCGAAACAAAGTACTCGTACTTTGACACCTAACATTTTAGCCACGCCCCCTTAATCAGAAGACCAATATTAAACCAACAACATTTCAACTTGAATTAGAAGGCAGCAGAGCTCCGAAGAAGTTACACACAGCAATAACGAAACGTAAGCAAGAGAAGAAAAAAATAAAAATAAACTATAGGCTACTGTCAAAGCCATATATATAAATAACAATATTATAGAATAATTAAATGGTGATTATAGGAGGGTGAATATGTAACAAAGTACATAAGACAATATTACAATAGACAGTTATTATTCTTGTTTAAAAAGCTATTGATGAAAAATCTAATATTGGAACGAGCACACTAATCAAAGATTATTTACAATTATTCATACAATAATTTCCTTGACTTATAGGTTGGTATGAGGCTGACCACCGATACTGTAAAAAATGGTTCACTTTGCCAATGTCACCCCTGTTTCAGGGAATGTCGGCAAGAGTTGCAGGGCTTATGTTCATTTGAGTTTAGATTTTATTTGTAAGTACACAATCAGCATTTGTAAGCGCGAACTACACGTGTTTGTTTGTGGGCATACATCTGAGAGCTTTGAATGAATATATCCTTGCAACTTAGATTATAGATTATAGATTAAAATGTCGGATGTCCATACTTGTCGAATCAGTTGAGTTTACACGTTATGGTTTATACTAGGGGTGCTGGAATTAAAACTAGGGTCGGATGTTCCAAATTGGACGAGATATCGTGAACGCTGCAGGGGTGGAAATGGCAAAATCATCGAGCAATTATTTGCACAGGACATGCGTGCAATTCGCCATTTAAAGTGCGTGAATTATATCTATTTTATCGCTCAATTGATTAGGTACTCATAAACGTGTTCAACATACTTCGTTTTGTTTGTGATAAAAAAAAAACTCTCATACTGTTTAGTATTGCTGTAAAATCTTGATTCACTTTTTTGCCAATGCCACTCGGTTCAGGGAAAGGCGGCAGGAGTTGCAAATTTTGTATTCGTATGAGGTTTGGTTTATTTTGTATGTACCTACAGGGAAGGCCGGCAAGAATTGCATGGCTAATGTTAATTTGAGATTGGATTTTTATGTTATTTTTATGTTTGTCCAGTCGATAGCTCAGTTGGTAGAGTGCTTGCATTCCATGCCGTGAGCTCGGGTTCGAATCCCACCGAGGGTGTCAGAAATGATTTCCCGTTTCGGTGTTTATTTCAAACCTCAAAATCAAATACCGGCAAGGTTTACTCAGCCTTCACAAGAAATGAGTACCAGCCCTCTCGGGAGCCGGGAAACCCCCACTTCAACTGAAGTGGTTGGCGTAAGGCCGGCCCCCTTACCTGTAAAAATAAATAGGTTCAACTCGCCACATGCGACCCCTTCGGGGATAACGCGGCAAGAAGTTACACTATGTGTGTAGCTTAGTTGCGTTTGCGTTGCGTAAGTCCACATGCGGCATGTGTAAGGCGCGAACTTATATATGTCTGCTTATGGGAATGCATTTAATGTGAATCTTAAGTGACAATATATCTTTGCAACTTAGACTACAACTTTTGCAATTAAAAATTCAGATTATAATAATAATAATTTTAAGTACGCATTATGTACGTACGAGTATTAAACGTTTTCAGTTAATGCAGTCCGCCCCTGAATTTCTAATTAATGAACAGGGCAGGGGCGGACTGGGAGTCGATATTGGGAAAGCATGGGAAGAGGTGGGCAGGGAAAGATACGGGGGGAGCAGTTAAGTTTATTTGCAAACAGGGCTTCTCAAACTTTATTAAAGACGATTTAATTTTGTGAAAAAAAAATGAAATCTTAATTCTATATGTGAATGAGCTGCAAATGCAGTAGATAGAACAGATATCACAGAAGGGATGTATTTGGTGAGAACGACCTATTTATTTTAACATGCAAAAAGGCAGCCTTACGCCACCCGCTTGACATGAAAAGTAGGTGCTTATTAATTTTAAGGCTCGTATACAATGCACGCCCTCAAGTAGACACAAGTAAGTTAGAGCTTACACGCGCTGCACAAAAACTCTAATGAACATAAACCTTGCAACTCATGTCGTCTTAAATCATTTCGAGGTGGCCCGGCAAAAGTGAACCAAGTTTTTACAGCATGAGGGGTCAGTCAAACAACCTAATCTATAATCTATTATCAATAATCTTAGCTGCCGAGACATATTAACAAACATATAAGGCTCATATAAAATGCATGCCCACAGACAGGTACATGTAGATTCATAAACAAAATCTCAAATGAACATAAACCTTGCAACTTCTGCCGCCTTTCCCTGAAACTGGGGTGGCATTGGCAAAAGTGAACCTAGGGGCAAAAAAATAATTAATGTTGTACAAAAAATAAATTTAGTCAAACAAAGAAATGAAATTTAAAATTAGAATTAAAATGAAAGTTTTAAACTTAAAATTCAATTCAATTAACGCCCTAGCCGAGTAGCCGCTAATATTGCAAATCAACCGGCATTTCTTTTGGTCCTTACATACTTCATTCATTTCATTCAGTCATAATCATTTTCATGCACTCATTCTTTTTGTTATGACTCTGAATATCCCATTCTAATCTAATCTAAGCTGCAAAGATATATATCATTTAAGATTTATATTAAATGCATTCCCACAAGCAGACATGTATAATTTCGCGCTAACACATGCCGCATGTGGACCTACAATATAAAAACCCAATCTCAAATGAACACAAGCCCTGCAACTCTTGTCGTCCTTCCCTGAAACAGGGGTGACATTGGCAAAGTGAACCATTTTTTACAGTATGGGTGGTCAGCCGCATACCAACCTATAAGTCAAGGAACCATTCATTCGTAATTTCAGAAATTTGATCCATCCATACTATTCTCGGTCTTCCCCTACCACGGCTTCCATTCATACTTGCAGCGCATACTCTCTTCGTCAGTCTTTCGTCATTCATTCTTTCCATGTGCCCAACCCATTTTAACAAACCCCTTTTGATTTTTACTTTCCCTCGATCATTCCCTCAATTATGATCTATGGTACGCAAAATGATTTCCAGGGGTTTTATGATTTCGGAAACGGAAAACACTCGGCCATTAAAACTTTGAGAAGCGCTGGCCGCCATCTTTCAAGTCTAGATGGAAAGAGAGGCAATTTAAATGAGACGAAGATGGATCGGAGCGTTTAATATCGAACTGAGGAATAATAACGCTTATAATGGCGATGCTTCATTAGCGGGCTAGGGTTCGATCCCCGCCGGTGCCGTAATGCAAGGCGAGGCCCCGCCCTAAGTTACTGCACTGTTTAATAAATTACAATAAGCAATTTCTTTTCATTTATTCTGAAACATGTACAATTGACCGGTCCGTAGCTCAGTGGTAACATTGGCTAAGTGAACCATTTATTACAGTTTGGGTGGTCAGCTTCATACTGTAACTGTAAATCTGTCACCATTCCGCTAGGGGTGGCCAGAGCCTCTGCAGAGCTGCCTCCATTTTTTCCTATCCTGACATACCTCTTTCAATCCATTCATATCCATCACCTATTTCATGCATTTTCTTCTTTTACGCTCACTTTGTACATCCCATTCTTTCACAATCTCCTCAATCCGATCACTTCATAATTTTCTCCGTCGTCCCTTCCCTCTTTTTCCTTTCACACTTCCTTTGTATAAAACTTTGTCAGTCTATCATCATTCTTTCTTTCCACATGCCCAAACCATCTCATCACATTCTTTTGTACCTTAACTTTCACATCCTCTTTCAAATTACCTTCTTTTTTTACCCATTCATTCCTAACTCTATCCCTCAAATTTTTTCCTGTCATACCGCTCAAATGCTTCATTTCCACCGTAGTACATACTTTACTCATTTCGCTATCATATACTGTCCATGCTTCACTTCCAGTAACAATATGCCAAGTCGGTAACAATATGCCATTGTGTACCGCCATTCTCAATGAATCCTTTAATTGTTTTATTGTTGGGCAACTACATGCATGAAAGCGAAATCAAAATTAGATCACCAGAAAAAGCTCCAGCAAGATTTTATTAAATAAACAGGATGTCCTCGCTTTGGTAGTATTGTTATTAAACGCTTCAGTTGCTTTTGAAGTTTTGCCGAATGACGGGCTGTGGCACACTGTCTGCCACTTTATATGTAACAACGTGCATCTCTTGCCGACTCACATTAAATTCAAACGGCGAGTGGCGCAGTCAAAACAAATCATAACACCTGGACGAGAGAGCCGGGTTTATAGGTGAGATGGCTATGCGAAATGGGACTCTGTTTTGTTATTTTAGAGGGGGTATTTTTAATGATCTAAATTTCTACCAGAGTAAAATTTTCGGCGACCCACAATTATAACAGGAGTCCTTTTATGAGAAAGTATACCTACAGGAGTTTTATTTTCACAGTTGAGCATTGATTTAATAATAATAATGCAATATTTTTATAGCGCCTTTTCATGACCTTGGTCATCCCAAAGGCGCTTGCTCATATGAGCGCGCGAACATGTGGGTCTTCAACCCCTTTCTAAAAGTGCTCTCCAGATCCATTTCGCGCAGGTCATCTGGGAGGCCGTTCCATATCGTTGGAGCAGCCATCTTGCAGGCTCGATCTCCAAAAACGGTCTTCTTTTCCCTTCTTTGAAACTATATCCGCACCTCGAGTACTTTTAACTTCCTTACGTCATTTTCAAGAGGACACAAGTGAATCAATTTTTACATTACGGGTGGTCAGCCTCAAATAAACTAACGTCAAAAAGCCAATGTTTTCCAATGAGCGCAGGTTTCAGGGAAATATCGCCCCATATCGCCCCGCTGCCCGCTAATCGCCCCCTTTTATTCTCCGTGAAAAGAAGAATCTAATCAAATCTAATCTAAGCTGCAAGGATATATATCATTTAAGATTTATATTAAGTGCAGTCCCACAAGCAGACATGTATAATTTCGCGCTAACACATGCCGCATGTGGACCTACATTATAAGAACTCATCTCAAATGAACATAAGCCCTGCAACTCTTGCCGTCCTTCCCTGAGACAGGGGTGACATTGGCAAAGTGAACCATTTTTCACAGTATGGGTGGTCAGCCGCATACCAACCTATAAGTTAAGGAACGGAAGGAAAGGAAGAAAATGCATGAAAAAGGTGATTGATATGAATGAATTGAAAGAGGTATGTCAGGATAGGAAAAAATGGAGGCAGCTCTGCAGAGGCTCTGCAGAGGCTCTGGCCACCCATAGTGGAATGGCGACAGAGTTTCAGTTACAGTAAGGTACAATATAAATTCAGGTTGGGAGCCGTTGGTCTAACTCAAAGGAGTATTTGTATGAAATCCTGAATAACAAACAAATAAAAAAAGAGATAGCTCAGTTAGTAGAGTGCTTTCATTCCATGCCGAAAGATCGGGTTCGAATCCCACCGAGGGCGTCAGAAATGTTTTCCCGTTTCGGTGTTTATTTCAAAAACCCAAAATAAAATACGGGCAAGGTTTCTTCAGCCTTCACAAGAAATGATTAGAATCCCCCACTTCAAACTGCAGTGGGAGGTGTAATACCCACCCCGTATTACCTGTAAAAAAAATCCACTCGTCACATGCGAAAACCTCAGGGAATAACGCGGCAAGAAGTTGCACTATACGTGTAGCTTAGAAAGGGGCCCTCAGTGATGTCTAATCCTCCTTTACAAGTTAATATGAAGCATCGGAAGCGCTCCCGTGAGCGATTGTTACGTTTATTTATACGACACGTCTATCTCACATCAAACCATCGATAAATTATTGCTTGCTACTCGTATCACATACAAAGAGAATGCAATGCCGGGGCTGCAGGTTTATGGGCCCCAAATCAAAGAGAGCCCCTCACACGTGTAAATAAATAAAACCATATTCAAAATATACATCAATCCGAGTTTATTGTTCTGTTTCAGAAAGAGTTGTATCCAATTTTTTCTATAAAAATATTAATTGTGCGTTGTAGCCCAGTTAGATGGAGAGGGGACGGTGGAGAAAACTCCTCGAGGAAACCAAGACTTACACCTATACCCGTAGTACGAGTTTTTTCACAATACTCGAAGTATCGAGTATTCGAGAAAAATGTATGTGAACTTGAAAAGCCCAAGTTTCGAAACATTTATTTCCAGAGGTGCATTTCAAATTCACATACATTTTTCTCGAATACTCAATACTACGAGTATTGTGGAAAAACTCGTACTACGGGTACAGGTGTAAGTCAACGCAACAAAGCTACACATCTAGTGTAACTTCTTGCTTGAGTTATCCCAGAAGGAGTCACATGCGGTGATTCGAGACCTATCTTTTATTTACGGGTAAGGGGGTCGGTCTCACACCAACCAGTTCAGTTGAAGTGGCGGTTTCCCAGCTCGCGAGGGGACTGGTACTCATTTCTTGTGAAGGCTGAGGAAACCTGAACGGTATTTTTATTGTGGGATTAAAATAAGCACCGAAACGGGAAATAATTTCTGACACCCTCTGCAGGGATCGAACCCTTGTTCTCAGCATTGAATGCAAGCATTCTACCAACTGAGCTATCGACAGGACTTTTTAAAGCTTGGTCTTAGCTACAAAGCACCAATTATCAAGCGTGACTCAGTTGCTGCAATACTGGATGGACAATTGATGACCAATCTTTGGTAAAGATTTAATTAATTTTTCAACCCAGCGAAGAGCATATTTGAAAATATAAATGGTATATTTTTTGTGCTCCACCGGGGTTCGCACTCATCACCTTCCATTTGCGAGTCCGAAGTGTTACCACTGGACTACGGACCTGCCTTGATGACGATAGAAAAATAAAGTAGATGGATATTGCGGTTGAATAAAATAACAGCATCCATATGCCCAAGATGAGGAGCGGAAACAACAAAAGAAATAAATAAAACATATTGTTCATAAGTCTAGATCGCTTATATATTGAAAATGTATTGAAGATCTGACAGCACTCCTGGTGAGCGATCAAGTTTTCATACACGTTTTTGATTCAACGTCTCATACTCGGAATACAGTATTTGTAAGGAGATTGGTAACAGCAGTAAAAAGCGATAAGTCCATTTATAGATATCAAAGTGAGCCGGGGGGTAAACGGCTGAAAGCAAGCATGTCCAAGTTGTGAACATTAAAATTTTATATGCAATTCCCTTCATAAAAGGGTTCCCTTTGATATTTCCTTTATACTTAGTAAAATAATGGCGGTTGATCTGTAATGTTGGTAAAACAATGCTTAAATAGATTATGGATTACTAAACAATATGTAGCTGTGATTCCATTGCGTTCGGAATTTTCAATTTTTTCACTTCAATTTATGTTCATCTAAAACCAAAGAAGATTGTTTTGTTGATGTTTAAAAAAAAACTGATGAATTTTCGATTAAAAAAAAAAACTAAATAGGCTGATTTATTGGGTGAGCGCTGTTTTTGTGTGTATCACACCTAAAGAGCCCTCTGCGAGCTTGGTCGTTGCTGTAGAAAGCGCAAAGTTTCAAGCAAAACCCAGTTGCTATAAGGCTGGATGGACCTTTTGATGACCGGTCTTTGGTAAAGGTTTATTAATTTTTCAACCCAGCGAAGAGCAAATTTGAAAATATAAATGGTATATTTTTTGTGCTCCGCCGGGATTCGAACCCACAACCTTCCATTTACGAGTCCAAAGTGTTACCGCTGGACTACGGACCGGTCAATGCTCAAACCCTCCTGATACCGGTCTTGTATTATGTGTCAGAAGGACCCACAGAACAGGGACGCTCATACAAAGGTATATATATTTTCTGATTGGCGAAAGTTTTCGCGTGAAGTAAAAGCAACAGCACCACTAAACAAGAACCTCTAGGTGAGAGGCGTGCCCATGACTATAAGTAAGTGGTTCGATGTTACTGAAGCTAATAGCATACCTCGGGTGGCACTCCTTGTGGGATTGTTGCTAGATCACGGGGAGCACGAAGAATATAATAAAAAAAAAATGTTAAGTAACTTACATGATTTCTTCAAAAATGGGAGAAATAAAATTGCACATACCTGTAACAAAAAAACAAAGCAAATTAGTAAGAATGTAGCCACATAAATATGAATTCACAAATAATTTACACATATGGTGTCACTTCTCCACGAAGGGGACGCATGCGCATGGTCATTGGTAAAGGCAGATTAATCTTTAAACCCAGCAAAGCGTAAATTTTAAAAAAGAAATATATTTTTGGCCGGGATTCGATCCCACTTCCTTCTAATCACGAGTCCGAAGAGTTAATAACCACTAGACTATGGACCGGTCTAATGCGCGATTTATAGTATTATTCTTTAAGAATCGCCCTTTTTAAATCAAGCTAGTCCGAAGCTTAAATGTGGTTGTAAATCTGTAAAAAATATAATATGTAACAATAATATTGCTAATTTATGGTACACCGTTTAATATCTGGATTTCTTACAATAAACATTAAAAAAACTGCATGTGCAAGATGCAACAATGTTATACCTATTGTTGGGAGGGTTGCGCATTAAACTGCTGCAACGCTTTCACGATGGAAGGTTCTTTTTACGATTTCAGATCTAAAGAATGGTTTTACGATGGTGGATTAGCGGGGGTTTCCTTGTGCCAAATTGAACAGAAATTTGCAAGACTATTGATGAAATATTCAAATTTTTTATCCCTTTTTTATTAATTTACATTGTCAGAGATTGAAGGAGGCTGTTCCGTGGTAGAACGGCACAGTGACATAACAACACATGACAAAACCTCACATGAAAAATCATTGCAATGACAAAACATCACAGGAAAGCACACCTTCGGGGAGAACGCGGCAAGATGTTACACTTAATGTGTAGCTTAGTTGATCTGTAATTTTGGCGGCTAGGGTTTTTAAAATTAGAATTTTGTTTTCTGTTTTAGTTTTGATGTCCATCCATATAATTATTTATTGTGTATGTTACTTGACTTATAGGTTGGTGTGCGGCTGACGGTAGAAGATGGTTCACTTTGCTAATGTCACCCCTATTTCAGGTAAGGTCAACAAGAGTTACAGGGTCTAGTAGGCTTTCCCTGCTTAATGCTTAGCAGAAGTATGACCGGTATTTATCAAAAAGCATTTTTTTTTAACACAGCGAGGATTTTTTTTTCAAAATTAATTAAATGATATTTTTTGCTCCACTGGGAATCGAACCTACGACTTTCCGTTTATGAGTCCGTATTTTTAATAATCAGAAGTCTGCTATGTCCATCAGGTTAGCTTTTTTTTATTATTAAAAAAGTGAAACAAAATCAATGGTCACCCTGTAGAAAATGCTCTTTCATACATTCCATTCATTTTCAATACACGGTGTTCACATGTTCGCTTGTACATTTTGCATATTAATATTTTGAACGATACACTCACAAACAATGTGGGCATTCATTAACGGCATTCACTTTAATATTCAACATGCAGAAATGGACATTCTTTACCCCTTTTGTAAAGAGAGAGAAACGCTTTTGCCTCCATAATATTTATGTCAGCTACAAACAACCAGTCATGCGTGACACTTTTGGGTGTATCATAATGAAAAAAAATGTTGTTTGAATGATTTGCATTTGGTCGTTTGGTGCAACCGGTAAAAGAAAATAGCTTTTCTTATAGTATAACAGAGGTGACATTGGTATAAGTAAGTCTTATACCAATGTCACCTCTGTTTCGGGTAATGCGGCAGGAGAATTGAGATGCATATAAAGTTCATTTGAGAATTGGTTTACATTGTAGCATGTTTAAGTGCAAGCTTACACGTGTCGGAATACCCAAAATAATTTTTAATATATATTTTTGCTATTTAGATCACAAATGGAGTATCTTTGGGAAATGAAGGATTCAATTTTGAGAGTAAAAATTAAGGTTAGAATAACAACAAAGGACAAAAAAAGGAATCAATGAAATTCTATAATCTAAGTTGTTGATATATATTGACATATAAGTCTTGTACTCAATGCACGTCCACAGGAAGACGCGTATAAATTCGCGCTTACACAAACACATACAAATGAACAAACCTCACATGAATATAAACCTTGCAACACTTACTGCTCTTCCCTAAAACCAGGGTAGCATTGGAAAAAGTGACCCAAGTTTTAACAGCATAAAAGGTCAATCTAATACCAATAACATATTGGTCAAAGAACATATTATATTGTGTTAATTAATATGTAGTCTACACTGACACACATTCTTTTCATGCAAAACTGAAACGCAGGACTGACCATCTATAGCCGTTACAACATTTGACCAGTCGCATTGATTTTCTTAAATGTTTTTTTTATTCAACAATAACCGAAGAATATTGTATAATTTTAAAATCATTTCTTTGTTTGAACGCGGCTTTATGCGCCAGTTTTTCTCTGCCCGTCCAGTCGTCTATTTGTCATAATTATAAAGCGCCATTCACGACGTGAAAATCATTACTGTTTAGTACGACATATTTAGATTTCTAACGGTGTTATTCACACACAGGTAATCTATGGCTCAACAGCCACCTAACGTGAATTTTACATTAAAAAAATACGACGATCCATGGTTAAGCTACGGATCAAGCATGTCGTGAATAGCCCAGTAAATGTATTACGAGTAGGTACATTAGATATTTCCTATCGATATTACAAAACACTTTTTTTTCTTTAAGACTAACAAGTTGGTATGAGGCTGACCCCCATGCTGCATGCACTTGGTTCACTTTTGGTAATGCCACCCTGGTTTCAGGGTAAAGCCGGCAGGATTTGCAAAGTTTATGTTCATGGGAAATTTTGTTTATTTTGTATGTACCTACACAAAACACATGTGAGCACTTACATGAGCCTAATTCTGGGCATGCATTAAATATGAACCTTAAATGAGCATTCCTTGACTTATAGGTTGGTATGAGGTTGATTACCCATACTGTAAAAAATGGTTCACTTTGCCAATGACACCCTTGTTTCAGGGAAGGTCGGCAAGAGTTGCAGGGCTTATGTTTATTTGAGATTGGGTTTTTTATTCTGTAGGTCCACATGTCTGCTTGTGGGAATGCGTTTAATATGAATCTTAAATGATATATATCTTTGCAGCTTAGATATTGTAACGAGATGAATTTGTTTGTTTAGTAGAATGGAACATTATATTTGAATTTGAATAAAAAAAAAGGAAAACAAAAGAATGCAGAAGAACAGAAGAAGCTTCCCTGGTGAGAGAGCCACAAGCTGGTGTAAATTAGGATAATAAATATTGTGTGTTTTGTGGTTATATGTAATTGTGAAACGAAGAAAGTAAACATTTAATGTGGTTGTTGTAATATCATTGTGTCGTTCATCTGTCAGTGGAAAAACGGAAAAACCCTCACATTTTGGCGCCCAACGTGGAGCGCCAAACAATTTATCCTGTAAAATCAAATTTAAGATTATTTTGATGCTAGTCACACACTGCAAACCCATGGCTCAACTGCCGCCTAATGTGAATTATTCATGTATAAATAACGATAACCCGTGGATCAGCTATGAAGCATTGATTGATGATTCATAAGTACACAAGCGGAACCTCTGCAAAATCTACTCCACTTATTTCTATACCCACATACTTTTCTTATTTCAATAATTTTCACTTTTTTCAAACATTGCCGTACCTACTGTTCTGTGCTATGACTGTATCTACGAGGTTGTAAATTCGTTTTTTTTTTTCTTCAAAAAAATACTAAGTTTTTTTCCCTCCGGTCACAAAGGTTCACCCAGCCTTACAGCATCGGTGTCTTGCACAAGCTATGATAAAATTAACAGGCATTGCGTCCCCTTAGTGCGTGTTTGTCTTATGTCCATCAGAGATAATTTCACATGAGCAATGTTTGCATGTGTACTGGACCAATGTGTCTTATGAATGCTGGAAATTGATATTAAAAATATTGAAAAAAAAATTATCATTATCGTGTTCAACGTATTTTACTTAGGTCAGATTGTGTAGAATGTGATTCTTGAGACAATTTCATTGAAAGGTCATCTTTGAGTCGAATGGTAGATAAGCCAAACAAGCACTTGGGGGAAGATTAGTGAACATTCTGTAGGTATAACATCATATCACTAAGTCCACTCGCATAAGACGGCAATCTGTCAAAATCTGACACACAATGGTCGAATAACAGGCGACGCTAAGTCCCTTTATACGACACCACATTATAAATGCAAGTCGCGTCTCTGTCGGCCATATCTCACAGCTTTTATACATCACAATCTGTCGCATAAGAAGAAATTATTAATTACAAGTCTTCCGTGCGTGTCGCTGCCTCAGTATTCGATATAAGTCCGAGGTCGTAAAGCGAATACATCGTTAAACCTGTTGTAAAAAAGTGTTAATAAATGAATGTGTAAAAAAATGTAAGCGAAATATTAAATTTTGACTGTATTTTTCCTGACCTAAAGGAGGCTGACCACCCATACTGTAAAAATGGTTCAATTTACCAATGTACCGCATGTTTCGGGGAAAGTTGAAGGATTTTTGTTCATTTGAGGTTATGGTTTTAATTTGAAAGTACACATGCAGCTTTTGTTAGTGCAAACTTACACGCGTCTGTTTGTGGGCATGCATTTGATATGAGTTTTGAATGTAAATATATCTTTGCAACTAAGATGATAGATTATGGGTATAGGTACTTATGCTAGACTCTTGAATTTGTTTTTACATAAATAAATATCTTTGACCCGGTATATTCAACGTTAGCATAATAGGTGACTTTAAACTGATAACAAAACTACCCACACGATAGACATAATTGCGTCCTTTTCATTCAGTATAAAGTCACTATGCTAAAATTGAAAATACTGGTCCTTAGATTTGAAAATTATGCTCGTATTCCGAGTTAACCGAAAACTGAGGTGTTAAAATAAAAAAAAGGTTTCCCCGTACTTATCAAGTGTTGAAAGGATTGCATTGAATAGTTGGAGACGGAGCGTGCTGGACCTCTCTTTAGATTGTCTTTTTGGATTATTTGACCCCCAATCTGGAGGTCTTCAAAAAAGCAGACCACATACCATAAGAAGGTATGAATAGAAATAAAGTTCGTCGATCTTGACGCTTTTTTTAGGGGTTTTCCTACTCCCAAAGGATAAGATTTTTAAAGTTAACTTAATTTGATAGGTGCAATAATTCATCGTGTATCGAATGAAAAGAAGTATGTAAGGATAGGAATAATAAGAGGCAATTCTACAGAGGCTGCGGGGCTATCAAAACCAGACAGAAGCATTAGCAAACGCAATTAAGCAGTACATATAGTGCAACGTCTTACCGCGTTGTCCCTGATGTGGTCGCATATGGCGTGTTTAAAACATTTTCTGGGAGCTGCCCTTACGTCTGAATGTAGAATTTTATTTTTGTTATGAAAGAAACACCGAAATAGAAAAACGTTTCTGACGTCCTCGGTGAGAATCGAATCATAGCTCTCGACATGAGATGCAAGCACTCTACTTACTTACTTAGTCAGCCACTTCTTGTCCACTGCTGGACATAGGCCTCCCCCATATCTCTCCAGGCGTCTCTGTCCTGGGCTCTCTGCATCCAGTCACCAGCAACTCTTTTAATATCATCTGACCGTCGTGTAAGAGGCCTTCCTCTAGTTCTCTTGTCTTCACGAGGTCTCCATTCTACCACTCTTTTCGTCCATCTTTGTTCGCTCAATTTGGCTACATGCCCTGCCCACGACCACTTCTGCTTTGCCACTCTTTTGACTATGTCAGTTACTCCCGATCTTCTAAGTATTTCGGTATTTCGTATCCGATCTGACAGTCTTATGTGTAGCATAGCTCTTTCGTGCTTTCGTTGTGCTACTCAAGCAAGCACTCTACCGACTGAGATATCGATCGAGCTTGTGTTTTTACTGCACTTATATCCATAAATTGGCTGGATCACATCCAGCAAATGGACCATTGGCGTGTGGAAAAGATGACCGTTCCCACTTGTCGGGTGTCGGATCCGTATATTAATCGTAGGTTCCAGTGGCAGAACAATATGTATGGAGCTATTCACACTTGTCGGAAACCGATTTTGTCTGAAATGTGATGCAACTGGTACCTCCGATGAATATACGGATCCGACACCCGACAAGTGGGAACGGGCACTTAAGGTGGCTGAACGGAGTGGTGGCAGACTACCGTAGGAGTATAGGACTGGAGGAGGAAGTCGGTGGAGTGTGGTTGATCAAGGACGCCAAGATCCACCCCGATTTGCCGTACCAATGATGATGTTTCGTCAGAGTTGTACCAAAATAGTTTCGTCCCCTAAGCAAGGAAATAAATACCGGCTTGCCGATTGCGTGACAGGCTAAATTTAATTCTCTGATCCACGCGTATTTTACATGGGTGGATCTTTCTGGAAACTGCATCTGCCCTTATGTATAAATAAGGGAAGAATCTAGAATTTCTAGATCTTCTGAGGGAGAGAAATTTGAGGATAGAAATTAAAACAGAATAACACTCGTAATAATTAATGGTTGACTTTGGCAGTTGCTTTATAATCTATAATCTTAGTTGCAAAGATATGGACACCTTTTAAAGGTTCAACGGAAGAAGTGCTGATTCACTGATTTGAGAAATCGTGGATGAAACATTCCATTGGGTGTAACTTCTCATAGTAAGTGAACTTATTATAAGGAAGTGTCCATGACAAACTTCTAAACTACAAGATTTTCACACTTTTGTGATTTCTCTCGTAGAAAATAGGAAAAGGTGTATTTATCTGAGAAATCCATACCAAAAAAAAACGCAACTAAGCTACACATATAGTGTAACTTCTTGCCTGCGTTATTCCCGAAGGGGTCGCATGTGGCGATTCGGGACCTACATATTTATTTTTACGGGTAAGGGGCCGGCCTCACACCAACCAATTTCAGTTGAAGTGGGGTTTCCCAGCTCCCAGGGGGGCTGGTTCTCGTTTCTTGTGAAGGCTGAGTAAGCCTTGAGATCGAACCCTTGCTCTCGGCATGAAATGCAAGCATTCTACCAATTGAGCTATCGACCTTTTTACGAGCTTGGTCGTCGTCACTGCAAAGCGCCAATTCTCAAGCAAGACCCAGTTGCTGCAAGGCTGGATGGACCTTTGGTGACCGGTCATTGGTGAAGGTTTATGAATTTTTCAACCCAGCGAAGAGCAAATTTTAAAATATCAATGGTATTTTGATGTCCATACATATTATAATTTGTTGATTTAAAAAATGTTATTTGTTGTGTATGTTCCTTGACTTATAGGTTGGTATGCGGCTGACCACCCATGCTGTAGAAAATGGTTCACTTTGCCAATGTCACCCCTGTTTCAGGGAAGGTCGGCAAGAATTGCAGGGTGTATGTCCATTTGAGATTTGGGTTTTATGTCGTAGGTTCACATGCGGAATGTGCAAGCGCGAACTTGAACGTGTCTGTTTTGTGACAATGCATATAATGTGAATCTCTAATGTTACTTATATTTTGCATCTTAGATTATATTAGTATATTTTTTGTGCTCCGCCGGAATTCGAACCCATGATAGCTTAATATGTACTTATTCAATATAACCTTTGAGATATCGCTACGTTTCTTCTACGAGGAGTTAAAAAGAATAGCCTTGGTTAGGGAGGAACGGACAAAAAAATGGATGAACGAATGGACAAAGAATACTACAAACCAATCCTAGGATTGAACAGAAGAAGAAGAAAAATGCATACTCTTGCCGCCCATCCCTGAAATGTGATGCTGATGATTAATCTAGCAAAACTTCACCCTCTCATTTATAACATTGCACATTTAAAATGGCAGACGCGCCCGCTCAATTTATTTGTTTATTTTAAGATCTGTTTTTGCACCCCAAGATGGCGACTGGGTAGGTTGGGTAGGCATGCAGCGTGTTTATGCTATATACATAGCGGTGCTCGTGCGAGGGTGGTGGCGGCACTTCCGGTTCTAAATTAATTCCAAACATTTAAATTTAGAACGACGCGTTCGGAATTTGAAAGAAATCAGTTTATTTGAAATGTGACTGTTGCTATCATATCGTTAACGTTTTCATCATAAAGACGAAACAATGGCTGGTACTCATTTTTTGTCAAGGCTGACTACACCTTGACGGTATTTATTTGGGTTTGAAATAAATAACAAAACGGGAAATGATTTCTAGCACCCTGGGTGGGATTAGAACCCGAGCTCACGGCATGAAATGCAAGCACTCTACCAACTGAGCTATATACCGGATTTTTTACGAGCTTGGTCATCGCCACAAAGCGCCAATTCTCAGTTGCTGTAAGGCTAGATGAGCCTTTGGTGAGCGGATTTTGGTAAAGGAACATGATTTTTTCAACCCAGCGAAGAGCGTACCTATTTTATAGAATAAATTGTTTTTTTTTGTGCTCCACCGAGATTCGAACCCACGACCTTCTATTTACGAGTCCCAAGCGCTACCACTAGACTACAGACCGGTAGTTTATAGATTATATACATTTATACAGTCATACATTAGTTTTTGCATATAGCTGGATCAAAATGTGTCTGCCATCTTGCAGTGGAAGATTTCAAGGACTTTAACGGTATTCCAGCTTAGGTATACACATTTATAATAAGTTGTTTAGTGTTGTGTCCTACATCAAGGACCTTGGGGGCTGATAGCTGTCCCAATCATGGAGCCATTATAAAGTGAACCCCTAAAATGTGACAAAAAACCCGGCCATGTGGCGTTCATCTACTGGCCGTATTCAAATCCTAACATGACACAGTGGCGGAAAAACTTTTAAATTTGACGCAACCAAGCTACACATACAGCGCAACTTCTTGACGTTTTATCCCCTGAAGGATTTCGCATGTAGCGGGTTGAACCTATTTATATTTACAGGTAAGCGGGGCGGCTTCAGTTTAAGGTACTTCAGTTGAAGAGGGGGTTTCCAAACCGGTACTCATTTCTTGTGAAGGCGTTGTAAGCCTTGCCCTAAGGGGGCTAACCTTACGCCATCCACTTCAGTTGGAGTGAGGGTTTTCCGCTCCTCAGGCGGCTGGTTCTCATTTCTTGTGAAGACTTGATAACGAAGCCTGTAGTTTATTTTAAGTTTGAAATTAATGCACCGAAACGGGAAATTATTTCCGACACCAAAGCGCCCTTGGAGTGACTACATCACGAAACGGCGCGGCGCTATAAAGAAAATTACCAACTCATCATCATCATCATCATCATCCACGGTGGGATTTGAACCCGAGCTGTCAGCATGGAATGCAAGCACTCTACCAACTGAGCTATCGACCGGCCGAGACGGTATTTTTTTTTAAAGGAAGATTTTCTTCTTTTGGTGCCAGTTACAGTCTTTACGGCACGTGGTCCACTGGTTAGCAGTGACTGCGCCACATTTGGCGGTATGGGCTTGATCAAACGCCTTGCAGTATAGACATCTGTATACCGAGTAGAACACATTTATATAGGTTCCCCTCGACAGCGTAAATCAAACAAAGTGTATGCAAACTAAATCACTCACAAGAGGTTCACTTGCATATTTAATACATTTTTTTTATATTTATGCAACGTTTTATAATCGGTGTGTGCTAGGAGATGTAGGTTTACGAGTAGAGGTGGCGGATGCTTGAATTCCAAAATTCAAGGTTATATACCTCAAGTACCATACCAGAACCACTCGACTATATCGTCTTTATAATAGGTACGCAACACAACTGAGCTACACATACAGTGCTACTCCTTGCCGCGTTCTTCCCAAAGGAGATCGTATGTGAACTGTAATACTGTAACTGTAACTGTAACTCTGTCGCCATTCCGCTAGGGGTGGCCAGAGCCTCTGCAGAGTTGCCTCCAGTTTTTCCTATCCTTACATACCTCTTTCAATTCATTCATATCCATCACCTTTTTCATGCATTTTCTTCTTTTACGCTCGCTTTGTATATCCCATTCTTTCACAATCTCCTCAATCTGATCACTCCATACTTTTCTCGGTCGTCCCTTCCCTCTTTTTCCTTTCACACTTTCTTTGTATACATACTTTGTCAGTCTATCATCATTCATTCTTTCCACATGCCCAAACCATCTCATCACATTCTTTTGTACCTTAACTTTCACATCCTCTTTCAAATTACATTCTTTTTTTACCCATTCATTCCTAACTCTATCCCTCAGAGTTTTTCCTGTCATGCTTCTCAAATGCTTCATTTCCACCGTACATACTTTACTCATTTCGCTATCGTTCACTATCCATGCTTCACTTCCATACATCAAAGTCGGTAACAATATGCCATTGTGTACCGCCATTCTCAGATCCATCATCAATCGCTTGTTCTTTGCTATTCTTCCTATTGCACCGACCACTTGCTTTCCCTTGCACACCCTATTCTCAAGTTCTCTTGTCATCTTTCCATTCTTCTCAAACATACTTCCCAAGTATCTAAATTCATCCACAATTTCAACTTTCGTACTGTTACTGTTACTGTTACTGTTACTGTATCCTGCCGCCGTTCCACTACATAAACCATTATCGTACCATTCAACATAAACGTGCATTCTTCATTTTCATCCGTTCTGTCAAAAATCAGTACTTTCGTCTTACTTGCATTAATTTTCAACTTGTTCACACACAGAGCATGGTTCAGACTAGAGAGCATTGCATGTGAACCTATTAATTTTCCCAGGTAAGGGGGCCGACCTTACGCCCACTCACTTCAGTTGAAGTGGTGGTTTCCCAGCTCCCGAGAGGCTGGTTCTCATTTCTTGTGAAAACTGAGTAAAAGTTTCCGGTATTTTATTTTCGAGTCTGAAATTAACAACGAAACGGGAAATCATTTCTGACATCCTAGGTGGTATTCGAACCCGAGCTAACGGCATGGATGGAATGCAAGCACTCTACCAACTGAGCTAGCGACCGGTCCTGTTATAAAATAATACAGATTCATCCTGTTTTGAATCCGATTGAATAGTCCGGTTGATAAATTACTTGGTAGAGTCCTTGAATTCCATGCCGAGAGCTCGGGTTCGAATCCCACCGAGGGTGTCAGAAATTATTTCCCGTTATTGTGTTTATTTCAAAGCCGAAATAAACTACAGGCTTCGTTATCAAGTATTGACAAGAAATGAGAACCAGCTGCTTTAGGAGCGGGAAACCCTCACTTCAACCGAAGTGGATGGCGTAAGGTTAGCCTCCTTACCTGTACTGTACGGTACTGTATCCTGCCGCCGTTCCACTAGGGGTGGCCGGTACCTCCGCAGATGCGCCTCCACTTTTTTCTGTCCTTCCAAACCACTTTCATTACCTCAATATTCATTACCTTTTACATACATACTCTTCTCTTATTCTCACTCTGCAGGTTCCATTCTTTCGCAATCTCACCTATTTGGTCTAACCATTCTTTCCTCGGCCTTCCCCTTCCGCGCTTTCCTCTGACATTTCCTTTGTACACTTTCTTCGTAAGTCGTTCATCATCCATTCTTTCGAGATGTCCGAACCGTCTCATCGTACTTTTTTGTACTTTCATTCTCATATTCTCTTTTATACCACACTCGTTCATCACCCAATCATTACGTACTCTATCATTCAGTGTCTTTCCAGCCATTGCTCTCAGGTAAGCCATTTCAACCGTACATACTTTACTCAGCTCACATTCATTAACTGTCCACGCCTCACTTCCATACATCAATGTCGGAACCAATATGCCATTGTGGACCGCCAAAAAAATACAATAATATATTTTTTGGAAATTCAATGAGCGCTGATTTCCTAAAACCATTCCTATCTTACGTATTCACGTCTACCAACACATCACATATTGTTTCACGCTATTGGAATGTTCTAGATAAAAGCTTAAATGCACCAAACATCACAATGAGAGTGGTTGGCAGGTGAGCCTGCATTGCATGCGTCATATATTTGTCATCCGATGATGATGATGATTTATATCTGTTCTTTTTTAAAAAAAAATTTGTGAATAGGAATGCAATTTTTGCCCGGCAAGAAGCAGATACGAGCATAATCAATTAATAATTCATTATTTGTAAGCATGTTCCTTGACTTATGGGTTTGGTATGAGGCGGACCACCCATACTATAAAACACGGTACACATTGCCAATGTCACCCATGTGCCAGAGAAGGTCGGCAAAAGTTGTAGGGTATATATATATATGTGTTTATTTGAGGTTTGGATTTTATTTGTAAGTACACATTCAGCATTTGTAAGCGCGAACTGCACGTGTTTGTTTGTATGGGCATGCATTTGAGAACTTTAAATTATTATTATATTCTTGCAACTTAGGCTATAGATAGATTATAGATGAAAGCACGTTTCTCTATGAAAATCGGTGTTATGGCCGAGGGAGTCAAGGGGCTGATCTTTCTAGCGTATTTGGAATACAATATTGGTTTGATCCTCGCTGGGGGCATTTGACCATAGCTATGATCCTGGATATACAGATGCCATTGGGTGATTATTAATTAATAATCCATTAAAATATACAATAATGAATTTTATTAATTGATGATATTAACACCTGTTTCTGGCCAGGCAGAATAGATTGGTGAAATTTATTCCTCTTCACAAATCTACTTACAAAACAAGAAAATATCTTGAGTAGAATGATTATTTTATCGAGTAGTTTTTCTCGAGTGACTTGACCGAGAAGGCATTTAAACTCGATTATTTTTTATCGACTCTTTTTTGCACTTTTTTTTCTCTCTCGAAATTTGCATCGAGTATTTTTCTCGAATAATTTCTCTCAAGTATTTTTTTTCTCGAGTAATCTTTGATAATTCCATCAAGCGTCTCTTCTAGAGCAAACTACAATACAATAATCTATTATCGACAAATAACTTATGTTCGAAAATTACACAAAACATCAATTTAAAAGTAGGATTTGAGTGCGTGCAATCATCTATCATAAAGGTGTCTCGTATTGACTTTTCTAGAATGATAATTTCCTACGATATGTGGTAATTATCTGTAAAAACGAGGAATTTAACCTTGCACCAGGAGAATGGATAATTTGATAGGCACTGGACTAAATGGTGCATCGTTAAGATAACTTGGGAAGGTTTAGTGATGTGTGGAGATCGAGAATATTCGAATGAATAGCTGGAATTCGAAAATATTATAACTGATTTGAGAATTCGTTGTTAAAATTTTTTATTAGAAGTAACTTTTCATAGTAAGTGAACTAATTATAAGGAAATGCTAATGAAAAAGTTCTAAACTACAGGATTTTCACACTTTAGTAGTGTTTTCTCTCGTAAATAGGGAAAATAGGGAAAAAGATGCATTTATCTGAGAAACCCATGTTAGGTGATAATCCACTTATTTAGTTTTAACTTTAAGGTATCGATATAATATGGTTTCATAAATTGTTCAAAGCATTCGAAAAAAGTTTACTTCCAGTGGAGATGTATTTTAAATACAATTGCTTTATTTTTTAAACAATTCGAAAATAAGGCTACAACATTTTACAGATTATTCGAATATCAGAAATTCGAATTCTTTCTACGCGTTGTCCCTCGTAACTGCTGTCTTTTTTCAAATTGGACATCATGACGCACACAGATAATTCGAACATTTTTTAGGATTGCTCGCATCAATTTTAATGGTTACATCCCCTCTCTAGAAACTGACAAACTGATTATCAAAACTAAAAACGAATTTCTTCTTACGAAAACTTTTCAAATTGTTTTATCGTGAAATTTAAATATTTAAAAAAAAAACATGAGCATACGAGGATGACTAAAAAGTCATCGATCAGCAAATATGCTGATCGCTGTTTTTGTGTAAATCAAAATTCAACAATCGTGGTGGCTATTTGATGCTAATTTCTCAAGCAAGACCCAGTTGTTGTAAGGATGAATTAACCTGAGGATCAAACCAGATACCTCTTCTGATTTAGAATATTATGTTCCTGTAACTCAGTCGTTGATTCCCTAGGGTTGGCAAGACCCTACGAAGAGTTGCCTCCATTTCTTCCTACCCTTTTATTGATAATTTCGTGAAAGGAATGCGATCCGCCAATCTATTTTTGACTAACCAGAACCAGTCATATTAACATTATGAATAAATAACTATTTTTTACTGCAATTTTCTTTCGATGCATTCATATCCATCATTACGGTGATCGGTGTTATGGCCGAGGGAATCAAGTGCCTGATCTTTCTAGCGTATATGGTGATACGCCACACTCAAGTAATGAAGGCCCTGAATTTCACCGCCCGCCGAACTCCTTGACAAAACTTAACCCTACACGCTGATTGGCCGGCGTTCGGCAAGACACCGGCCGAGCCGGATTTATTGTTAAAATTTTATAAGTTTTATTATAATAAAAAGAGATGTAGTTGTCACAATGTTTGTCGGCCTGTTGGCCCGAAGACCGATTATGTCTCTAACTGCAATTGTAAAAAAAAGAATCAAAAGAGAAATAAAAAGTCAAAAATACAAAACCAAGTCTTTCTCAATTTTAAGAGAGGGTATTGTTACGAGTTTAGGGTTCAACAGTCTTTCAATTAAAAATACTGGTCTTCTTATACAGTTGTTTATTTTACACTTTTAATAATTTATTTGCACAAAGATATTCTCGACTATTCCGTTACACTTGGTTTTTGTTCACTGGTTTTGGTTCAATGTATATTGTTGTAAAGCTTGTAGAATACTGGCTCTGCAAGCAACTCACACCCTTCTTATACTCTTCAAAACAGTACAATCTAGACCCATATTCGCTGGACAGTTCCAGAAAGGCGTAGTAATCATTATTTCTCGATGATTCTGTTATTCAATGAAGTATTTTTATTCAATGATTCCTACCCACACAATACGATACAGAATTCTTATAACTATAACAAATACCTACTTATTTTAAATATTTATATTTCGTATTTACATAACAGTATCAATGGAATAGAATAACGTTGGGTCGAGTCTCTTCTGGCCCTTTTACCATAACTTCGACCCTGGTTCAACAAATGTCATTGCATGTACACAAGTTTCTGCTTTCGCATGAAGCCAATACAATTTTATCAATCTGATCAAGCCATACTTTTCACGGTCTTCCTTTTCCATTTTTTCCGTGACTATGCTATGTTTAATTACAACGTAATCGCCCTAATCGCTCACTTGAATAATTTTCGTCGAGAATCACACCACTAAAACACAATCAGTAATTGCCGGCGGGGCGTTTATTCCGTCCTTGGCCTTGAAAAGCGGAGGCGATAAAAAGTGGAAGGCGCAGGTAAACGCTGGATGTACCAGAGTAGTTAAATTCAAAACACACACATGCCTAATCTATAGCAGACAATATTGTAATTATGTATAAGTGGAAGACACACGCCGACAAACTGTCTTTCTATGGAATATTAGGCAACGCCATTCCACTAGAGTGTTTGCCGTAACCTCTGCACAATGGAGTCGGAACAAATGCTATAGATATTAAAATTGTGACGCCACACAGCCGGGTTGATAAGAAGAAAGCACAAAATATTTTTCTATTGGTTCCTTGATTTATAAGTTGGTATAACGCTGACTACCCATACTATGAAAAAATGGTTCGCTTTGCCAATGACACTTCTGTTTCAGTTGCAGCGTTTATGTTTATTTGAGATTGAGATTGTGGTGATGTTGTAAGTCCACACGCGTGTATAGGTAAGAGCGACTTAGACGTGTATGCTTATGGGATTGCAGTTAATATGAATCTTAAATGTAATAATATATCTTTTCAACTTTCTAATCTAATCTAATCTAAGTTGCAAAGATATGTTACATTGGGGATTCACTTTAAATGCATTCTCACAAGCAGACACGTATAATTTCTTAAATTCTCTTACACATGCCGCATGTAAACATACAACATAAAAACCCAAATCTCAAATGAACATGCACACAGCAACTCTTGCCGTCCTTCCCTGAAACAGGGGTGACATTGGCAAAGTGAACTATTTTTACAGCATGGGTGGTCAGCCGCATACCAACCTATAAGTCAAGGAACATACAAGGAATACATTACAACTTTGATTTTAGATAATAGATGATGACTCCATGCTCCAAGACTTTATCTATATTGATTAATAGACGGTATGAGGATGAGCTCCATGCTGTTCAAATTATGGTTTGTAACATTTAATTCGGCCCTCCAAAATAAATTGCTTTACTTACTTAAAAAAATGTAAGATTTTGGTTATTTAAAAGTGGAAACAAATACCACGCACGGTAAACGGCAGTTTTACCTTCAAGGTGGCGATATATAATAATTAAGATATCCATTGAAATGTTATACATTTTTGCTTTACTCGCATTAAAACGTATCCAAGTTACTTATGTGTGTATATAATATATTATTTTGTTCTGGAAAGATCCATTTTTATTTGCTTACATACATCACCAGGGCCGAACCCAGCAATTTGCCGCCATAAAAACGGCAATAAGAACAAGGGGGCGTGGCCTGGATGCGCCGGCCCTGTCTTTTAATATCAGTCTACTTAATAAAACGACAACATTGTATGGAAAAAATGTAAAAATGTGTATGTAATACAATGTATTCATATTAAAGAAAATATGGAAATAAAGAAACAATGTATGGAATATTTATTTTAATTGATATAAAGATAAGCAAATTCCTATTTAGATATGCAGCATCTATAGAATTTATTTCTAAGGTTATATGCATTTTTTTTACTATTGGTTGGTATGCGGCTGACCACCCATGCAGTAGAAAATGGTTCACTTTGCCAATGTCACCCCTGTTTCAGGGAAGGTTGGCAAGAGTTGCAGGGTGTATGTCCATTTGAGATTTGGTTTTTATATTTTAGGTTCACATGCGGCATGCGCAGACGCGTACGTGTCTGCTTGTGAGAATGCATGTAATGTGAATCCATTATGTTACATATCTTTGCAACTTAGATTAGATTAGATATGCATTTATTACTATAATATTTTGTCTATTTTGTAAGTGGGTAGGTACATGTCACCCCGCCCAGTTCTTATTTGGCTTATCTATCATTTGATTTAAAGATGACCTTTTAATAAAATTAATTGTCTTAACAATCACATTCTACACAATCTGAGCTAAGAAAAACACACAAACCACGATAATGTGAGAGTTGTTTTAAATATTTTAAAAATAAATTTCCAGTTTTCATGACACATTGGTCCAGTACACATACAAACATTGCTCGTGTGAACAAATGTACGAAGGATGCGAAGATATTAGATATTATAAAAATAATTTAATAAAATGGCTATTCATCAATATTAGGAATCCCCGGAAAATATTTTTATTTCCTTTAATTGAACTAGTGTTGGGATTTTAATTAAAAACGGTCAAGAATGCGGGAAACGTATCAATAATAACGAAAATAATTAAACGCCAATCAATACGACATTAATTTTAATCTGTCGGGATTATTGTTTTCGATAATGTCCACCCCTATCGGATGTGAGGGAATTTTTACACGAATTCTGGCATTTAATTATTAATTTATTGTTATCGAGCCCAGATCATTTTCAACGGCGATTTCAAGATAAAAGATAACATTACATTTTATAAATTGTGAAATCATTTAAAATACATTTTATTTGAAGAACCAAAATTAAAAGCAAATACTAACTAGTTATCACATTTTTAGGTTATGACAAACGACATGAAATTGTAAAAAAGAGAAAACAATATCCAATTATTCACATACAAACTATATAAGAGTGAGTGAGATGGCAGACATTCAAATTTTAAATTTCGTTCCATTTTACACGTTTCCGGTTATATGTTTTTTAGTGTTGCAAGTAATAAAAAAATATCCCTTTTTTGGATTATTATATCAGGTAGGCATTTAATAGGGATCTTTATTTTAGGAAGCTTTTAGAAATCACTTTAATTAAATAACTGCAGGGATTTCAATTTGAATTTTAACATAATCTATGACATAATTAAAATAATAACCTTTTGAATATTCTAATAGGCAATAATAATGTAATTGTAATTCTTTCCAACTTCCTAAGCTTGATATCCGTGGCAACATATAATTGGCCATGTTTGTTTTTTGTAATTGCTATTATTTATTTCTTATGTAACGCTGTTTGTTGTCCTACTAAAATAAATAAAATAAAAATAAAATAATAATTATTGGTAGGTATTTTAAGATATAGTTTGGCAATGTTTCACTACTAAGCCCGCATAATATTTGCAACTTGTGTTGAGAAATAATGTTTCTATCAATAAATTGGATTGTTGTTATTGCCGTTGCTATAACAACGATATTAATTTTAATTTTTAGCATCAGTAACACATTAATTTAAATGAAAAACCTACGCGTCTGAATAACCCACGATAATTATTACCATAAATAAATTTTATACGTAGGAAATTGGAGTCCACACATTTAATGCGAACAAAATAGTGTGACGTCATTGCTAGAAATTTTGATTGCTTCAATGGTTGAAACGGACCTTGAAGTTGCAAGAATATGTAAGCATTTCAGATTCAAAGCCAATGCAAGCTCACAATCATTACATGTAAGTTCGTGGTTACATAATTTTAGTTGTAGGTATCTATAATCTTCAATTAATTGAAATTTAAGGTTCATATTTAATGCATGCCTACAATCAGGCACGTGTAAGTTCGGGCTTACACGTGCCTGCATGCGTGCAAGCGAAATAAAACAAACTTCACATGAACATAAACTTGACAACTCCTGCCGCGTTTCCCCGAACTGGGGGTAGATACACTGGGAAAAAGTGAGTCAAGGTTTTACATCATGGAGGGTCAGCCTCGTAGGTACCAAGTAAATCTAATCTTAGTTGCAAAGATATGTAACATTGGGGATTCAATTTATATGCATTCTCACATGTAAACATGGATAAGTTCGCGCTTGCACATGCCGCATATGAACCTACAACATAAAAACCCAAATCTCAAATGAGCATACACCCAGCAACTCTTGCCGACCTTCCCTCAAACAAAGGTGACATTGGCAAAGTGAACAATTTTCTTCAGCAAGGATGGTCAGCCGCATACCAACCTATAAGTCAAGGAATACAATAAATAAATACACAATAAATAAACATGTACTTTAACCAAACTATTATTCAAGAAATCCAGAAAATTTGGGATTTCACTGTATTAATGATACCACATAGTAAAGTTTGCACGACGATAAAAAATCTAATGTGGAACATCTGTGCCGAAAACGCTGCGACACCATTTGAGCTCGAAGTAAATATAATAACCCTTAAAATGCAGAAATATGAATGGGTAGGTATAAAATATAATCTTTAATTTTCAGGCTGCCTGCTTACTTTTTTTTTAATATCGTTTCTTGCAGTTGTCGGGCCTGACCTGCCGTGATTGGTGCGATTATTTTAATTAAACAGGCCGCCATCTTGGCTTGCAACATGGCGGGAGATCTCTGCGCAGATATGAATTTTAATGCAGTAATCACCTGTGCGACGTGCTTTTCGCGAATGCAAAATTTCAAATGCAATATTATTTAATAATTTCTCTACCCCTCCGTATTAAAATTAACTACGTGCATCAATTTACGAAAAATATATGGATTGTGTGACAGCGTTTCTACCGATCGTTTTGGTTTCAAACCATTTTTGGTACTAAGCTCATTATTATTATATTCCTTGACTTATAGGTTGATATGATGCTGACCACCCATACTGTAAAAAATGGTTCACTTTGCCAATGTCACCCCTGTGTCAGGGAAGGTCGGCAAAAGTTGAAGGGTTTATGTTCATTTGAGGTTTGGCTTTTAATTTGTAAGTAGGTACACATGCAGCTTTGTTAGGTAAGCGCGAAATTTGAAGTGGCTTTTTGTGGGCATGCATTTAATATTCATTTTGAATGTTAACATATCTACTTATATCTCTTTGCCACTTAGATTATAGATGAATGAGGACTTACTAAAGGTAAGGAACATTATGTGCGAATTTCAAACTTATATCGAGTAAGCGTGATTGAAATAAAATAACGCTTGTTCGATTCCCGTCGGTTCATTGGACAATAGATTGACCCTGGTTCAACAGATATCATTGGGTATATTCATTACTTTCAAAAAAAGATTGCTATTTTTAGGCACTGAGGAAATGTGAGAAGAATAGAATAAAAGGGACGATCGAGAAAAGTATTGCTGGATCAGATTGGTGAAATTGAATTGGACAGATTATACAAAGCGAATGTAAAAGGAGAAAGAGGTACCTATGCTCTGGTTACCTTTAGCAGAATAGCGAAAGAGTACAAGGACTAGAGTAGTAAAGAGTAGAGAAAGAGTAGGTTTTTGTTCACAAAGAGATTTCATAAAAAAGGAATGGATAATTCTTAGATGATACAAAGAAGTATTTTTGTTTAAAGACTCACCTGTCTGACTTGCTTGAACTGCTCCTCGAAGCTCCAAGTCTGCTGCGAGCTGGTGGAACCCTCAGAGCTGCTGGAGGAAGCCGAGCCTCCCTGTGCCGGCTGCGCGCCAGGTGTTCCATTCATGGGAGGACCAGTGGCGCCAGGAAGCGGCTGGGCAGGCGCCAGGAAGGGTCCTCCAGGATGCTGGAAGGGGAAACCCATGGGGATGGAGAAGGGAGCGTTTGGAGGACCCAGGAGAGGGTTTCCACCTGCCTGAGGAAGACTGGCCAGGGGGGTGTTCTGTGTGAGGGAAGCGAGGGAGGAGAGATGAGGGTGCAGGGAGTTTTTGAGGCTTTCGAAGTCGTCACGGACCTGGAGAAGAAGATAGAATGTTAGATTCTATAGATTTTAGGTGAGATAAAAGTGGATAATGAGGTCATCAGAAAATAGGAAGAAATAATGGTGAATACACTAGAATGAAAGGGTTCGTGCATTGACAATGTGAAGAATCCTTTTCTCATTTTAAATTTATCATGTAAAAATAAAACACTAAGTTTTCCTCCACGATTTGATTTATTTCCTCGAGCGATTTCGATGTTATCACATCATTATCAAGAGGGCAATTCTAAATCTAAATCTAAGCTGCAAAGATATGTATCATTTGAGATTCATATTAAATGCATTCCCACAGACACGTATAATTTCGCGCTCACACATGCCGCATGTGGACCTCTACTGTACTGTACTGTATCCTGCCGCCGTTCCACTAGGGGTGGCCGGTACCTCCGCAGATGCGCCTCCACTTTTTTCTGTCCTTACAAACCACTTTCATTTCCTCAATATTCATCACCTTTTTCATACATACTCTTCTCTTATTCTCACTCTGCAGGTTCCATTCTTTCCCAATCTCACCTATTTGACCTAAAGTATAAAAAATCCAAAAGCAAGTAACAGATCTACCTATATATCATAGATCAGCGGTCGCCAAACTTTTTGACCTCACGGACCAGTTAATTCATAATTAAAATCCCGCGGACCACTAATAGGATTTTTTAAGTGCTAAATATATTTATAAAAAAAAAATTGTGATCAAAGAACACATAAAATGTACCTAGTTAATAAAATGAAACTATTAATAGTAACCAAGTTATGAAAGCTTTATTAATAAACCATAATAAAAAAAACAAAATAAACATTCCACATTTTTCTGCGGACCAGCGAAATTTTCTCGCGGACCACCACTTTGGCAACCGCTGTCATAAATCATCTACCGATCTATAGATCTCTACAGATCATAGCTCTGCTACTAAAACTAGCTCCGGAATCCACAAATGTAATTTTAGATCTGTTAGTTGTCCTCTTGGTAATCATTTGATAACATCGAAAGCGCTCGAGAAAATAAATCAAATTCACTATTTTGCCGAATTAATCCAACAAATAAACTGTCAGAGGAACCTGCAACCCCAAGAAACCTTGCCTGGAGGGTAGGGATGATATAAAAAGTAAGGATAGAATTTAGAAATGACAAATAGCTAAGATCATCAGACAATTGAAAGGCACGGAGAAGGCCTACGTGGACAGAAGAAGAAGGAAGTAAGACTAATGCAACAAATCGTCTGATTACAAAAGGAAGTTGACTTGCCCCTCATCAGAGCTGTCCACCTCCTCGCCTTCTCCGTCTCCCTCAGACACCTAGCATTCCCCTTCACTATATGTGCAGTTTAGTTGCTAGCTCACCTTGTCAGGTCTGTGCAGCCGCAATCTGTCCAGCAGATCCCTCCTGGCGTGGCCCCCCGCCCCTCATCAGAGCTGTCCACATCCTCGCCTTCTCCGTCTCCCTCAGACACCTCGCCTTCGCCTTCACTATATGTGCAGTTTAGTTGCTAGCTCACCTTGTCAGGTCTGTGCAGCCGCAGTCTGTCCAGCAGATCCCTCCTGGCGTGGCCCCCCCGCCCCTCATCAGAGCTGTCCACCTCCTCGCCTTCTCCGTCTCCCTCAGACACCTCGCCTTCCCCTTCACACTCATCTTCTTCATGGTGGGTCTGTGGACAAGCGGAGGAGATATGGATGAGAGACAGTTAATAATAATAATATTAGGATGACTTATTTGGTGAGCGCTGTTTTTGTGTGTATCACACCTCAAGAGCCCTCTGCGAGCTTGGTCGTCACTGTAGAAAGCGCCAATTCTCAAGCAAGACCCAGTTGTTGTAAGGTTGGATGGACCTTTCAGTGAACGGTCTTTGGTAAAGGTTTTAAGAATTTTTCACCTCAGCGAAGAGCACATTCGAAATATAATATTACATTTTTTGTGCTCCGCCGGGATCCGAATCCACAACCTTCCATTTACGAGTCCGAAGTGTTGCCACTACGGACTACGAACTGGTCCAAGATGCCAACGACACGCGGTGTACCTGAGCGGTCACCCATCCAAGTACTGTCCGCGCCCAATGTTGCTTAACTTCGGTGATCTATGGGAACCGGTGCTTTCAACATGGTAACGTCGTTGACAGTTGATGCAAACAAACTAGCATAAACTATGCACGCTTTCGTTCAGTTGTGAATGCGCACTACAAAGCTTCTGCCAACCATTAAGCAGAGAAAACTAATGTACCTACTTACTTCGGTCACATTCTTCGAAATGAGAAATAGTGTCTCCTTCATCTTATCATACAGGGTTAGATTGAGGGAGAAGATCTCAGGGACGCCAAAGGACACCGTGGCTGAAAAATCTGCGACAGTGGTTTGACAGAAGCACCAAGTCCCTGTTTCAAGCAGCAGCATTCAATGTCAAAATAGCCATGATGATCGCTGATCTTTGATAGAAGTGGCACGAAAAGAAGTAGTTCAGTTGTGATTGGGTCTTTTATTTTGTAGGAAATAATAATTATAATATTTGGATGATTTTTATTATGAGCACTGTAAGGTTTGTATCACACCTCAAGAGCCCTCTAGAGTCGCTATAGAAAGCGCCAATTCTCAAGCAACCCCCAGCTGCTGTAAGGCTGGATGAACCTTTGGTGATCGGTCTTTGGTAAAGGTATGCGAATTTAAAATCCAGCGATGAGCATATTTAAAAATATAAATGGTATGTTTTTGTACTGCGCAGGGATTCGAACCCACAACCTTCCATTTACCAGTCCAAAGCGTTACCACTTGACTACGGACCGGTAATAGGTACACATGCTGCTGTGTTAGCACGAACTTAAATATATTTGCTTGTGAGAATGCATGTAATATGAATCCTAAATGATTTCCATTTTTCATTGAAGATTTTTTTTTTACGGATTCCTTGACTTATTGGCTGGTATGAGGCTGGCTACCCATACTGCACAAATTATTCACTCTATCAATGGCCTCCCTGTTTCAGGAAAGGTCGGAAAAAATTGCAGGGTTTATGATCATTTGAGGTTTGAGGATTTAACTTCGTAAGTACCCACGGAGAATTTGTAAGCGCGAACTTACACGTGTATGTTTGTGGGCATGCACTTAATATGGATTATAAGTGTAAATATGTATTTTCAATTATAAGATTAAATAAATAAATAAATATATATATTAAATAAAATCAGAGGTCACGATTAGTTTGGTTTCATATACAAAGGTGTTCCAATCGATCATAGTTACTTCTTAAAAAAGAAACAACATTTTAAAACATTTGATGGTGAGAGAACACATCGGAGGTTCTAAATAATATTTGTTGTTAATATGATTTGCATCTTTTCAGTAGTTTTTGAGTTCTATCTGTTTAACTAAATTTTATTTGATACGGCGGGGCTTTCCCTTTTTATAATAATGTACGTAAATAGATACATTTATTTATTTATTTCAACGACGCATTGTGGCTTTTACATACATATTTAAAAATAATATTATAAAAAAAAAAAATACCTATCTCGAAAAAAAAACACAAAAGTATCTTTGCATCTAAGTTTTAATTTGGGCCTCAAGGAACGAAGTGAGAGTGGGTCCCACTGACTCGGAATAAAATGTTGGCAGCGTGGACTGTGTGATAATTGGGCGCTGTTCTGTAATAATAATAATAATATAATAATAATATAAAATAATATAATATAATAATAATATAAAATAATATGGTCGATAAGCGCGCTAATTTGCGCGAATCGTGATGTGCGAATTTAACATAGGAAGGACCTGGCGGGAGTTGTGCAGAAAGGGAAATAAACGATCCAACCAGAGGCGTAACTGAAGCCAATCGAGATACAAAACATCAAGTCCGGTCGATGGCGATGATGATGATGATGATTTAGAGGGCTTACAAGGGCTCTAAGTTGATGCAAAACGCTCAGTTGGTATAAATCTTGAAGGACCGGTAATAAGTAATAATATTGGGATAATTAATTTCGTGAGCGCTGTTTTTGTGAGAATCACACCTCAAGAGCCCTCTGCGCCAATTGTCAAGCAAGACTCAGTTGATGTAAGGCTGGATGGACCTATGGTGACCGGTCTTTGGTAAAGGCAGATCAAGTTTTTAACTCAGCGAAGAGTAAATTTGAAAAATGAAATATTTTTTCGTGCTCTGCTGGGATTCGAACCTACTACCCTCCAATTTTGTGTCTAAAGTGTTAACCGCCAGATTACAGACCGGTCTTTGTTACAGCTCATGAATTTTTCTATCGTACGTGGAGTTAATTTTGAACATTCCGTGATAATCGCAATGTTGTAAAAGGCTATATAGCCGTTTATTCTTCTTAAATAAATAATTGTTTTGAGTTCAGCTAGTAATCAAACTTACGACTTTCCTTTCTACGAGTCCGTAGCGTTAACCACTAGGGTACAATGTCCGATCGAAAGCTCAGTTGGTGGAATGCTTGCATTCCATGCCATGAGCTCGGTTTCAAATCCTACCGAGGGTGTCTAGGAGTTACACCATATATGTAGCTTAGAAGCGAAGCGAAGCGCAAGGCAGCAATGTGGAATTTTACTGGTTTCCGAAGAATCTTCATAATAATCTTAGTGTAAAATCTAAGTTGTAAAGATTTATAAATCATGCAAGCCCACAAGCAGCCACGAGTTTGCGAGTGACATTGGCAAAGTGAACTATTTTCTACAAGTGGTCAGCTACCGACTAAGGGAATCATAAATTAAGAATTCATCAAGATATATTTTTAATGAATTCTTTATTAATAACAACCCATTGATTTTTTTTTAAATATTCAATACAAAATTAGTCGGTGTTATGGCCGAGGGGGCCAAGTGGGCTGATCTTTCTAGCGTGTTTGGAATAGTCACGTTGGTTCGATCCCCGCATTTGACCATAACTTTGACCCTGGTTTAACAGATGTTATTGGGTAATAATTAATTAACAATTCATTAAAATAAACAATAATGAATTATTAATTGATGATATTAATACCTGTTTCTGGCCAGGCAGAATAAGTTGGTGAATTGAATTCTTCTTCACAAATCTATTTTTTAATTGTAAAAAAAAAAAAAATCCCCTGCTACATTTTCACAGCTCAATTATACATTACAATAATTTACCAAATAAATTGAACAGCACGTATATATATATATATACAAGGATAATTTATTTATAAGGTACACATAATTGAAGAGCGCCGTTTTTGTGTGTGTCACACCTCAAGGCCCTCTCAAATCACGGATAAGATATTTTGTAAAGATGCGTCTTTGGTGCTCCTTTAAAGACACCAACAGTTTCTGCCTTCCTCACATTAGGTGGTAGTCTGTTCCACTCCATTGGGCCCGCAAACCGGAAAGCACGGTCCCCAAAATTAGTGCGTGTCTGACGTGACGGCTGGGCTAAGTCAACCACCCCACACCCTGCAGATCTGAGAGTTTGGCGTCTCAAATCTATCTCAATAGGTGAGAACATGTCAGACAGGTATGAAGGAGCCGTACCATTGACAGCTTTGTAAACCATCTATATCGTATGTACGCCTCTGCTCGGATCGGGCGCAGTCATGATACGTTGCGTGCCGGCCATTGCAATTTCACAAAAATAAAACATTATTAAATAAAATTATTAAAATCACGTGTTTTGGCGAAAAAGAAAGAAACGCAAAATAAAATAAAATAAAATACCTACTCGGCTGTTCGTTTTCGCAAGCGCGGCTCCCGAATTTCATTTTTCAAGGCCAAAGTAATTATTGGCAGTGCAAAAAAATGAATGTTTAATATTATTGCAATTTATTTAAAGTTTGAATACAGTGTGCCAACTTTGAAGCTCTAGAGATCGATCTAATTTAGCTGGGTAGTTGTTAACAACAAAAATAAATATAATAAATTTTATATACATTTAAATAAAATTCAATTTTGTTAAAATTGAATTTCTGAATTTATTTTGTATGCAAGCGAAGCAGTGTCGTCACGTGTAATTTAATCAAAAAATGAATTAGGTATAACAAAATTAAACTTTTTTTAATCTTTAAAAATGACCTTTTACAAAGTTACTGCAGAAAATCTAGACAATATTTTTTATTTATTTATATTAGTTTTCAGAGTCATAATTTAAAGGAGACAATGCATGAAAAAGACTATGACTCTCTGAATGAAATTAAAGAAGTCTGCAAGGATTGAAAGAATGGCGGTTGATCTGCAATGTTGTCAGCAGGTTAAAAAAATGTAGAAAATCGTTGTAATTTATTTTTACATGTAATGTTTTTCTGTAAAATTGAAATGTAATAAAAAATAAAATAAAAACAATATCAAATATCACTGCTCCTGAAGATGCCTTTTAAGGTGAAAATATTTGAGCAATACATAAAATTTAAAATTTGAACTAAGACTGTGTAATTTTTTTAAATAAATAAAAAAATGGTTATAAGAATGCGTCCATCTTTTTAACAAATAAGGGTCAATTACCCAAAAAAACAAGGCTCCACATTAACCTGTTGAGGCACTCAAGAGCCTCGATGTTTGCAGTCGGCCGTCTCCTTACCTGTAAAGGTAAATGCGTTGGTGGATATAAAACGCATCAGAGTGCATCAAATAAAGAAATTGAATCTCGTATATATGTGGTTCGGCCGTCTACCCGAGCACTGTTTGCTGACCTCTCATAGAGGCTGCGCCGAGAGATGGACCTGGGGAGGCTGGGTACTCCTGCGCCAGACTTTTAATGCGACAAATTTAGTAACAAGTGGTTCTTTAGTAACTTGATTCTGTGCAAAGAAGGGCAGTGAGGTTGCTCAATGATCCTTGTCTCAGATCCGAACTTGCAGCCGCTCCGGCACAGAAGAAAAGTTGAAATGCTCAGTCTTTTTTATCGATATTACCACGGAGCTTGTTCTAATGAGCTCCATTCATTATTCTCTCCCCCTCGCATTTCAGAAAGGGAAACTCGTAGTACGACTCTCATTCATCCCTTTGCAGCCGATCTCAAAACTATGACGCCCAATCAGGAAAGTTGTGAAATAATTTGTCAAAAAATACACCCTATTGTATTATCTTTCAACCTACTCCAAAGCTGTTTATCCATTGCATTTCTTCACAAATCCTTCAATCTCATTTAAAACACATTTCTCTGGATCTTTCCACTACCCCATATTATTGAGGATCTGTCATGTTGCAAAATTAATCTATAATCTATGTTGCAAAGATATATTTAATGCATGTCCAGAGTTGGCAGACCTACATAGGTTGAGATGGGAGGATGAAGTGAAGAATGACGCAAACCAACTACTGCAGGTGACAGACTGGAAAGCCGCAGCGATAGACAGGAGGAGTTGGAGGCGAAGGCTGATGGAGGCCAAGGGGAGGCATGAGCTGTAGGGCCATCGGAGTAGATTTAATGCATGTCCACAAGCAGGCACATGTGAGTTTGCACATACACATGCTGACACACGCACATTCGCATACAAAAATTCTACATTATATCCAATGAACAAAGGGTCTCCCCTAACTTTGACCAGAGGTCAGCAGAACAAACATTGCAAGCAAGTATCTGTCTGAAGGATAGAGAATTGGAATCTAATCTAATACGCAAAACGCAACTAAGCTACACATATAGTGTAACTTCTTGCCGCGTTATCCCCGAAGGGGTCGCATGTGGCGAGTTGAACCTATTTATTTTTACAGGTAAGGGGGCCGGCCTTACGCCAACCACTTCAGTTGAAGTGGGAATTTCCCAGCTCCCGAGGGGGCTGGTACTCATTTCTTGTAAAGGCTGAGTAAACCTCGCCGGTATAATCTAATCTGCAAAGATATATATCATTTAAGATTTATACTAAATGCATTCCCACAAGCAGATATGTATAATTTCGTGCTAACACATGCCGCATGTGGACCTACAATATAAAAACCCAATCTCAAATGAACATAAGCCTTGCAACTCTTGCCGTCCTTCCCTGAAACAGGGGTGACATTGGCAAAGTGAACCAATTTTTATATTATGGGTGGTCAGCCGCATAACTACCTATAAGTCAAGGAACATAAATGACAAATTACATTTTTTAAATCAAAGAATAAAAATAACAATATATACATGGACATAAAAAAACTAAATCATAAAACCAATTTCACTTTAACAAACCCTAGCCGCCAACATCACAGATCAACCGCCATTTCTTTCTATCCTTGCATACTTCTTTCATTTCCTCCAGAGTCATAACCTTCTTTATACAAGCTCTTCTTTTATTATGACTCTGGATATTCCATTCATTGGAATGGCTCCCCATTATTAACAAACACCAAACTAGAGTCCTAGTACGGCAGTGTCGCTTTACCATCTTACCGAACGCCACTGAACTTCTACCATTCGAACGTTCGAACCATTCGAACCATTCGAACCATTCGAACCATTCGAACCATTCGAACCATTCGAACCATTCGAACCATTCGAACCATTCGAACCATTCGAACCATTCGAACCGTTCAACCATTGCTCGAAATGTTTGTTCTGCCCCGACGCGACTGGTCAAAATCAAACAAACCCCTTACGTCATGAATTTCAACAAACGGGAAGTGCATTTTTAACGTGCACGATTGCCGGTCAGTCTCCCCGATTTGGAATCACAAGAAAATATAAAAATTAAACATGGCCGGTGGGGTAATATTGTTTGTGTAAGTGTCCACACAACACTTTTACGTGTTGGCTGCTTGCCTGTTTGTTTTATAAATTCCTATGGTCAACGCACTCTCTCGCACATCCCGCGTCACACCTCATCAGCATCATCAGCATCATCGTCATCAACATCACTATTGTTACGATCTCCTTAGGGTTCAATTTCAAAAAATGACAATTGAATTCATTTTGACAATTTGCTTACATACGGTTCGCGCTGTAACTTCTGTACTGGTGGTTTCACGGCACGGGTATTAGTTAATGGGTTCTGAACCTTCTAAAGCACTGCAATCCGTATTTAAAGAGTGACTTAAGGTTCGTCTAGCATGTACTAGAATGATCTCGCGCAGACGTTTCGAGTTAACATGAGTAGATATATCCAAATACTTCTAGAGACACACACATATATATAAGTAAGTAATCACTCGTAAAACACATATACACACAATCATCACTATAGTCACGATTTACTTTGGGTTCAATTCAACAAAATTTAAATTGAATTTATTTTTACAATTTGCTTTACATATGGTTCACACGTAACTTCTGTATTGGTGGCTTCACGTCACAGGTACTACTGGGTGCTGATCCTCCTAAAGCACTGTAATCCGTATTTATAGAGTGACTCTGGCATGTACCAGCTTATACTAGAATGATGACGTTTCGAGGAAACCCGAGTAGATACTGCCACCTCACCAACACCTCTGCGGTATGAAATCTGGAGTCTTCTGCACATGATTCTTCGAAAATATGAAGACTGCTCGACAGTCCTGGGTGGGCCTCGGCTGAATCCAGGATTCTCCTCAACTCTCGCCTGTCCATCACCTTTGCTCTCCAACTAGGTATGCCTGGCTTGGCTGCATATGCGTTTGACGCTGTCCATCCATCGCATTTTTAGCCTTCCTGGGATGGAAGTCGGACCCTATTTATTTTTATAGGGAAGAAAATAATTATAAACATTTTTTAAGTAACATTTTTCAATTTATTGTAATGCGGCAGGAGTTGCAAAGTGTATGTGCATGTGGAGTTTGTTTTTTCTGTACGCAGCATGCCTAAGTGCTAACTTATGCGTGTCTGCTTGTGGGAGTTTATTAAATATGAGCCTTAAATGTTAACTTATCTTTGCAATTTACATTGAAGATAATAGACGAAAGGCAAATGAGATTTTGTTTGGTTTATAAATCCAAAAGCGTTGAAGTATCGGGCGGTAATACACATCAATGTATCGGTGACTCATTTCCGTAAGTATTTTTGGCGGACATGTCTGTTTGGTTTACAAATAATTTCTTTATTTGCCCAACAAAACGGTGTGAACACAAGAGAAGTGTGTCAGAACGAGACAAACACCAGAAAACACACACAGATCTGTCTTTCCATTGAACTGAACTCTTTCATCGGGAAAATATGAATCACTGACGCAAAATGGAGAGAATTGCGAAACAATTTGTCGAGAAATACAATCTTTTGCTTCATCTAGATTCCACTTCACAAACAGTTTATCCATCGCTTTCTTAACAAGTCGGACAATCCCACTGGACTGTTTTCGTGCAACTTATTCTTTATGGGTCTTCTGACTGCCCTTATTATTCTCTCATAGCGCCAAATTCTGAAAAAATTGGTCGAGAAATACAATCTTTTGCTTCATTTATAATCCATTTCACAAGCAGTTCATCAATTGCATTTCTAAAGAATGAAAAAAACGGATTTTACTGACCGTGCAAAAGAGAAGAACGATTTTCTCTACGTTAATTGCTTTTCTTCTCAAGTCTGATAATCTACTGGACTTTTTTCTATGCAACAATCTTTCTTTGGATCTTCCCACTGTCCTCATTATGCAGGGTCTATCTATAATCTACAACCTAAGTTGCAAGGATATATTCATTTAAAGCTCTCAGATGTATGCCCACAAACCAACACGTGTATTTCGCGCTTACAAATGCTGAATGTGTACTTACAAATAAAACCCAAACCTCAAATCAACATAAGCCCCACAACTTTTGCCGACCTTCCCTGACACAGGGGTGACAAGTGAACCATTTTTTACAGTATGGGTGGTCAGCCTCATGCCAACCTATAATTCAAGGAATAGTCATGACACAAAATGAAAAAAAGCGAAATTATTTGTCGAGTAATACAACTTTTAGCGCAATGTATCACGCCTCAAGCAGTAAATACATTGTATTCTTCCAAAGTCTGCCATTAAACTGGACTGTTTCTGAACAACCACCTCTCTCTGGGTCTTTCCACTGCCTTTAACATCCAGAGTCTCTCATGACGCAAAATCAGTGCGAAATAATTTGTCGAGAAATACAACCTTTTGCATTATTTTCTAAATTTTAAAGCTGTTTATCCATTGCTTTTCGCATTTCAAACACATTATTCTGTATCTTTCCACTACCCTTATCATCCAGGATCTGTCATGTCTCCAAATTCAGCAAATTATGAAAGAATTGGTGAAGAAATACAACTTTTAGCATTAAATGAGTGACATATTCAGCTAGTATGGTTTTGAAGTACATTGTTCATTTTAGATAGTTTTTATATTGTATGTCCACATGCGGCATGTGTTAGCGCGAAATTATACATGTCTGCTTGTGGGAATGCATTTAATATAAATCTTAAATGATATATATCTTTGCAGCTTAGATTAGATTAGATACCAACTGAGCTATCGACCGGACCAAAAGAAACAAAGAAACATCCTGACATTTTCTTGTAAAGATTAAGTTTTTTTTATTTTTATTAATTAACAAAAGCGTATTAATTAACATTTGTATAACATCATTTCATAATTTTCCCACGTATTTTAGAATTAAAATAAAAAAATTAAACGCAATGATTGATAACATTTTTAGTATGAGGTATTCTGACCCCGCGTGACCTCCCATATGCGGCCTGCCCTCGGGGTATTCAATAATTAATAGGTGTTAAAGAACGCATAAAAACGTTGGTGCACATCACTAAAAGTGCCGTGATCTAATGACCAAATTCTATGCGAGACTCTGCGCTAGGGATGGGCAGAACAAAGTTAAAAAAAAATTGTATCACCATTTAATAGTGTAACAAAGATGACACACCAGGTGAAACTGAATAAGTGACATATTCAGGTAACATGGTATTTTTCATGTTACCTGAAAGGTCCATCCAACCTTACAACAACTGGATCTTGCTTGAGAATTTGCGCTTTCAACAGCGACGACCAAACTCGCAGAGGGCTATTGAGGTGTGAAACGCACAAAAACAGCGCTCACCAAATAAATCATCCTAATATTATTTTTATTAAAATAGATGGATGTCGTGGTAGAGGAAGACCGAGAAAAGTATGGATGGATCAAATTTCTGAAATAGCGAATGAATGGGATATCCAGAGTCATAATAAAAGGAGGACTTGCATGAAAAAGGTTATGACTCTGGATGAAATGAAAGAAGTGTGCAAGGACAGGAAGAAGTGGCGGCTAATCTGCAATGGTGATTTCTAATGTTGGTGTATTAATTTGCTACATTTTTTGCATAGGAAATTTCTGACTTTTTTTGTATAGATTTCTTTGTAAGGTTTTGTTCTTTTATATATTTAAATGTATTTTTTTATTCATATTCCTTGACTTATAGGTTGGTATGAGGCTGACCACCCATACTGTAAAAAATGGTTCACTTTGCCAATGTTACCCCTGTTTCAGGGAAGGTCGGCAAAAGTTGTGGGGCTTATGTTCATTTGAGGTTTGGATTTTATTTGTAAGTACACATTCAGCATTTGTAAGCGCGAACTACACTTGTTGGTTTGTGGGCTTACATCTGAGAGCTTAAAATGAATATATCCTTGCAACTTAGATTATAGATTATATTATATTATTATTAATCTGTCGAACTATACAGTTTAAAAGCCACTCTGTGTACTGTGGGTACCTACCGTATGTAAACCGTATCTTAAAATAAATTGTTCAAAATAAATAACTGCAGTATTTATTTAATTAAACCTGGAAAAATCATAGCAACCATTATCGAGTCTGGCAGACATCTCTGGTCTGGTATGTCCAAGAAGTTGAGTGACCAACTAGATTCTGTGCAAAGGAGGGCAGTGAGGTTGATCAATGATCCTTCTCTGACATCCGATCTGCAGCCGCTCCAGCACAGAGAAAAAGTTGGAATGCTCAGATTTTCTTATCGATATTACCACGGAGCTTGTTCTAATGAGCTCCATTCATTAATCCCTCCTCCTCGCATTTCAGAAAGGGAAACTCGTAGTATGACTCTCATTCATCCCTTTGCAGTCGATCTCAAAACTATGAGAACTTGGCGTTTTCATGACTTATTCCTTTGCCAAACTGCCTGTTTATAGAAAAATCTACCAGTATCTGTATTCCCTTCCCAATTTAATCCGGTTTTATTCAAAACATCAATCAGACTTCCTTGCAGCGCCTCACGACAGAAGCAAGAAGCAAGCAACACCTCTGCGGCACCTTTCTAATGTGGCATAGATCCCCAAGACTTTCAAAAATTGGGGAGCCTCCCGCACAGGATTCCTTGAAAAAAAACAATATGAAGGCTAATCGTCGTTGGAGAGGCGCAGGAAGTAGAAAGAGAGGAACGGGAATGAAACAGAAATGATAAATAAATATATAAAAGGAGTGGGCCGCCATTTTGGAAACACGGCCCATAAATCCACTCCATAATTACTTCTTCTCCCCGTGCTTATTGCATTGTTTAACACCTGGGATTCGAACCCGCGACCTCGCGTCCTATAAATAAATTATCGCCTTATTGGTAGGGACTGGAAAATAGTGGTGTTATTTTTTGGGAAATTCGCGTTATTTTTTTGTAAAATTCGCGTTATTTTTGATCGAAAACAGAGAATTTCGCGTTATTTTTTTTTTATCAAAAACAGGGAAACTTGCGTTGTTTTTCATGATAAACAGGGAGATTCGGTGTAATTTTAAGGGTTGATTTGATCAAAAGGAAGGTTTATATAATTTCAAAACAAAGATATTACTAATATTTACAATTTATTATTTAAACAACAATATATACCGTCAAAAACAATGAATAAACAACATCTGAACCAATACGAGTCCCTTACTTACAAAAAACCATTGATTGAAAAAAGTATTTATATTTCAATGACACTCCAAATACCATGCAATATCCTTTTAAAATATTAGATTTTTGTGCATTTTAGTCTCTAATCTAATCTAATCTAAGTTGCAAAGATATGTTACATTGGAGATTCACATTACATGCATTCCCACAACCAGACACGTACAAGTTCGCGCTTGCACGTGCCTCATGTGAGCCTACATCATAAAAACCAATCTCAAATGGACATACACCCTGCAACTCTTGCCGTCCTTCCCTGTAACAGGGGTGACATTGGCAAAGTGAACTCTCTAGATGAAGGTTATCTAATTTTTCAAGGGATGCTGGCTTTTATGAAAACCTTAAGTTGTGATCTTGGCTAATCCAGCAACAGCTTCACTCCTTGAAGTATTTTCCTTCATTGACGTCACGAGTCAAGTCTGCTTGGATGATCCAGAACAGTTCTGCTTATTATCATTATTTTTTTTTATAAAATTGATTTGTGAATAAGAATGCAATTCACCAACCTACTCTGCCTGGCCAGAAACAGGTATGAATATCATTAATTAATAATCCATTGTTGTTTATTTTAATGAATTATTTATTTATAATAACCCAATAACATCTGTTGAACCAGGGTCAATTTTATGATCAAATGGCCCAGGCGGGGATCGCACCACGCGTCTAGCGTTCTAGCGTGTTTCAACGTTGAAATATCAACTCACTTGGCCCCCTCGGCTATAACACCGACCAATTTTCCTGTGCTTTGCACCTTGCAAAGGGTTTTCGCAGGAATCTTTCCTTTCCCACAAAACCGTTGCGTTGCAAAAGCAACACATGACAACTTTTTCGCACAATTTCTACCAAAAGCACGAAAATTCGCGATATTTGCGTAAAACCTCAAATTTCGCGTTATTCGCGTAAAAACATCCAAATTCGCGAATAAATTCGTTTTATCGCGATCGCGAAATTTTCCAGTCCCTACTTATTGGCCCTTGGCGCTGCTGGATGAGCCGAAACGCAGGGGAGGTGTGAAAAAGGGAACTTAAAGAATAACTGTAATGCTTTTCTATATTATCATCATTTAAAACTTCGAGAAAGCAGTCAAATGTAAAGTGATTTTGGACGCCCTAAGCGAAAAGTAAACAGAGTAAAAAAAAGTGTGCTAAAAAATTTGGCATCTATAATCAAAGTCGCAATAAGATTCATATTAAACGGTTGTTTACAGGCAGATGGGTGAAATTGTCAAATATTTTTTAACAGTATTTAAGTTCATAAAAATAACAGAACTTTAAAAATAAATTTGTCAATGTCAAGAAGATGTCCATAGACAGAATGTCCACCCAACAAGATGTCCATAGACAGAATATCCACCGGCAAACAACATGTGGAGGACACTTTGTCTGCGTGGATATTTTGTCGGGTGGACATTCTGTCTATGGACATCTTGTTGTGGAGCCCCTAAAACAGGGGTGACATTGAAGTGTATGATTGCTCGTGGTCAGCCCAATACCAACCTTTTAGGCGTATATTTAATTTTTTTTTTATCAAAAATAGATAATTTTACTAGTGTTGCGAACCAAACTCCCTACCTTACGTTTAATCAGTAAACGAACTCAACACCTTTCAATTTCTAGTGCGAGGCGTTAACCACTAGTCTACGACCGGTCATTCATCACCTTGGCAAACATAGATTAAGGATTATTCGAATTTCGTGATTTTAATATTTTGTTTGCTCGTCAGATATCGGAGTTTGTCTATGGATACCATAAATGATTCGATACAATATTTGCATAATTTTTGGCGGCAAAACTTCAGACGCTTCCAAGATGGCGGAACATCCGCTCGAAACTAAATACCTATCGTCACTCTAAACCCGTCAGCGACCGAAAAAAAAAGTAAAAAAATGTATTTTTTGTAAATAAACTTGTGCTGGGGAATTTCTATAATTTAATATGAAAGTGTGGAGTCTAAAATACGTACCTCCCCTTAGGTCTCTCAGAAGTGTAAATGGTATGGTACAAAAGAAAATAAGTATCATTGGCGAAGGGTGCCATACAAGCTGATTCCCATAGGTTTCCCGTTTAAAATGAGGCAAAAATGATAATAAAGTAGACTGCATGGTTTCAATGGGGGAAAAATACGTATTGTTACGAAATTAGGGTTCAATTGTCTTCAAATTAAAAATACACAGGTCTTCTTCAATAGTTATTTATTTTACACAGTTACAAAATTTATTTTCACACTACTTTCTCGATTATTCCATTGGTTTCGGTTCACTGATCAGATGGCTTCGATGTGTTTGTTAGTCGCTATGATACTGGCCCGCTCTGCAGGCCATTCGCACCTTTATACTCTGTAGAGCAGTATGATCTAGAACCAAAGTTGCTAGACGGTTCCAGAGTAATTATTACTTCTCGACGCTTCACGTACTACCTAGAGATACAACCAAAATCCTACCTACAAATGTAATACAGAATTCCTATAATTATAACAAGTACCTACTTAGCCTAGAGAATTCTACACTTATACACAATTATCGATCCTACCTACCTATACCTATGAGGACTCTTATAACTATAACTACCCATACTTATTTCAATATTTATATTTACATAACACTACCCCCCACCTAGACTGTTTCGTCCCGGAACAGTCTTGACTCTGTGTAGGTAGGGGCATGCTGATCCACGTCGACACCCTGTGGTCAGGAAGAAGTGGCAGTCCACGGATTTCTCCCCACTGGCTCTCGGCTGCGCTTGCTCGCAGCACACCATGACGCTGATGCCGACTCCCGAGAACACTGCTTCAATCATACTCCGGATTATCCGCCAGTCTCGATTAGCGCGGCCGCCACCCATCTTCGGTATTGCCAGACGCGCCTGCTGATCCTCCAACATGTAGTCACGCAGCTCAACAAGGCCGTCCCACAATGCCTTGTAGTCCTCTTCCAGGTTGCTGGAATCCGGGACAACCAGGCAGTATGCTTGTTGACGCCCCTTCGGTAGTCTCAGAGCTCTTCCTTGCGGGCTGCTCGAGGGTTGCGGTTCTCCGAATTTGTATCGGAAGACCCGTGCAATTCCTCTAGACATATCTAGATCTTCCGGTACACTGCATGCCAGTGTGTGGTCCCTAGTGACCTCAAATAAGTCCTTGTGGACTTCTGTGGTCACTCCATGGCGAAACTTCTGTCCCTCTTGCACCTTGCTCCAGAACGTCTCAAACAGGGGCGCTTCTTTGGATGCGACGCATTTTTGTACTCTCTGGGCGGGCTGGTCATTGTTTGACCACTTTGCTCTTTGAGTTGGCCGGTGGTTATCCTTCATTCGAGCTCCCGCCTCCTTGGTGTTGCTGTTCTTGGACTCCAGGTTGGCGATGGTGTCCTTCGTCCTGGGCCCCTGCCCAGCTTCCAGCTGCTGGAGCTTAGTCTTAAGCCCCTTGTTCTGTCTCTCCAGGCTCAGCACAGTCTCGTGCAACTCGTCCCTCTCGGCCTCCGCTGTTCGCCGGACCCTTTCACTGCTGGCCAAGTTCTTCGTCAGCTGCCTGTTCTCCGTCTCCATGACTTTGACCTTTCTCTCGGCATCCTGGAGCTGTTTCCTCAGCCGTTTGTTCATCTCCATGGTGGTCTCTACATCCTTGCGGTCGTCTTCCAATTTCTCCGGTCCTTGAGACTTTGGGCACCTCGCGCTCAGGTGTCCTTGCTGGCCACACGTCCAGCAGTGCGCCTTCTGTCTCGTTGGCTCAAGTTGCTGCAGCACTTTTTCTATTATTTCCTCGGTTGTAGGTAGTTTGACCTCCTCTGCCTTGATTGCACAAACCCTGGCGTGGCCCCTGATGGACTGTTTGACAGCCTCAAATTCGAGAGCTCGGCTTAGCGCCTCGTTCAACGTCTTCGGAAGAGCCAGCTTCACTGCTTGCTGCGTCTCCCATTCTCTCAATCCGTTCAGGAACTTGTCCACTGCCAAGCTCTCGCAGATGTCATCAGGGAATGTCGGGTAAGCGTCTCGTACCAGGCGGGCGATGTCCATTTCAAACTCCTGGAGGCTCTCGTTGGGCTTCTGCACCCTTGTGTTCAGCTGCGACTTGTACAGCTGCTCCAGGCACTTGTGGCCATAGCGCATATCCAAGCGCTGCTTCAGCTGCCCAAAGTCACCACGGTTGTCCAGGGGTATGGCCTGCAGAACCCTGAGAGCGTCTCCTCGGAGCGACAGGATGAGAACCGAAGCCTTCTTCTGCTGGCTCCAGGCTCCCATCATGGCAGCCGTCTCAAAGAGGGTCAAGTATTCCTCCCACGACGTCTTCCCGTCGAAGGTTGGGAGGTTGTGCTTTGCTAGGGAAGGGTCATCATCCCCTCTTGTGACCCTGGTTGGAGTTGAGCATCCCTGGTCGATCTCGTCGTGAAGGCCTTTGGGGGATATCCTGGTGGACTCCATCTGGCACTTGTCAGCCAGCTCGGCACGCAGACGGTCCTCCAGGGTGGAAATGCGGGTTTTCATTTCCGCAACTGTTTCCTCAAAACCAGTCAGCTTCACCTCTATTTCTCCCTTCAGGGTCCTGGCGCTGTCGGCCATCTTCTCCTCCAGCCCGGTCATCTTCTCCTCCAGGGTCTTGGTGTTTTCAGCGATCTCAGCCTTCAGGTCCGTCAAGTTGCTGGCCATTTTCTCCTCTAGGGTCTTGGCGTTGTCAGCCATCTTCTCCTCCATGGCAGTGAAGTTTCCCGTGAGCTCCTCCTTCATGGATTTTGTGATGCTGATGTTCAGCTCCTCAAGGGCGCGGTCCCCTCCAGACGCCATGACAAAATATGCCGGGTCTTCGCCTGACTGTTCCAAGGCCTCTATGAGGCGTGCTTGTAAGGCTGCCTTTCCTCCTGAGGTCTCCAGGTCCCTCTCCAGAAGCTCATTTTTAAGCTCAGTGACTTTGAGGTCCTTGACGTTCACTTTAGTTGCCATTTTTTTTTTCAAAATTTACGTCAAAACAAAAATATTTTCAAATTTATTTAATACAAGTTTTGAGTTTTATATATATAGCTGTTTTGAAAACGTACTTTAGCAAAAATAATAATTTGTCTGATTACACTGATTGGTAGGTAGGTACTGTCTTTTAATATTTATTTTTAATTCACCAATATTTTTAACATAATAATGTCTGATAGTACATAATTATTTATTTCGTCTCAAGTCTTTCAAACACACAGGTAGGTACTTAATGTACATTCACACACTTGTAAACAAAGGATAGTTATTCAAAAACTTTTTCTCGATGAATCTGGAACGTTCTTTTGTAATATTTTTCAAGATTTTTTTTTTTTTTTTTTTTTTTTTTTTTTTTTAATCACACACAATAATAAAAAACTATGGTCCAATTTGATGACTTTCTCAATGCGGTAAAATAGTCATTATGTTATGTCCAGAATTTATAAGCAACTTGCTTTTGCGTCTTTTCTTTTAACAAAAATTTATTTAAACACTTGTTTTCACAAAAGTCAGTTCACACAAAGTTCAATTTGAATAAAGTTCATTTTAACACTATTTAATTTATTTTATTTATTTTTAGACAGAAGATCTTAATTTTTCTTGACAATTCCGCACCTGACACCAATTGTTACGAAATTAGGGTTCAATTGTCTTCAAATTAAAAATACACAGGTCTTCTTCAATAGTTATTTATTTTACACAGTTACAAAATTTATTTTCACACTACTTTCTCGATTATTCCATTGGTTTCGGTTCACTGATCAGATGGCTTCGATGTGTTTGTTAGTCGCTATGATACTGGCCCGCTCTGCAGGCCATTCGCACCTTTATACTCTGTAGAGCAGTATGATCTAGAACCAAAGTTGCTAGACGGTTCCAGAGTAATTATTACTTCTCGACGCTTCACGTACTACCTAGAGATACAACCAAAATCCTACCTACAAATGTAATACAGAATTCCTATAATTATAACAAGTACCTACTTAGCCTAGAGAATTCTACACTTATACACAATTATCGATCCTACCTACCTATACCTATGAGGACTCTTATAACTATAACTACCCATACTTATTTCAATATTTATATTTACATAACAGTATTGTTTCTTTCGTTTTAAATGTATTTTTTTACTTTGTGCCTATATTTTTAAACTACTTAGTTACATCATTTTAAAAGGAAAGCCGATGGGAACCGGCTTGTATGGCACCCTTCGCCACTGATAAGTAGGTATACATGGAAAATTTGAAGGGTTTTGGTATTGACATTGTGTAGATTCATTTCATTTATTCATTATCAAGAGAGTGATGTGATAATATCGAAAGCGCTCGAGGGAATAAATCAACTCGTGAAGAAAAAAAATGTGTTTTATTTTAACATTATTAATTTACGTGGAAAATATTAACAGTCACATCACTTCACCACGCTGAAGAAGCCCATTGCAGACATGGCCGAAACCAACCAGTCTTCAAGTCATCAGACAAACAATGCGATACAATAAGTAGTTTTTGCACTACTGGAGCATCGATGACACCTGCTGATTGTAATTACCAAAAGACTACTCACGTACCTACAATCGTCGATCAAGAGCAACGACAATCTTTTTCGTTGGTGAGACACGTCTAATGATGCCGTCGGATACGACTTCGATAAAAAGATGAGAAACCCCCTTTTCTTTTCTAAGCCTTTCATAAAATTCGTTTTTCTATAATCTATAATCTAAGCTGCAAAGATATGTTAACATTTAAGGCTCATATTAATTGCATGCCCACAGACAGGCACATGTAGGTTCGCGCCTACACATTCTGCATGTGTGCATACAAATAAGCAAAACCTCACATGAACATAAACCTTGCAACTCCTGCCGCCGTTCCCTGAACCGGGGTGGCATTGGCAAAAGTGAACCGATTTTTACAGCACGGGTGGTCAGCCTCATACCAACCTATCAGTCAAGGAGCACAAAAAAAAGCATCTATTTTGAAACGATTGAAATGTTGTTTTTGTAAACATTGTAAACTAATATTCTTGTAATACAGTTTGTAGATTTTGGAAATGTCTTGGTCATAACAGGGTTAGAGAATATAATATAAATTGATTTCCTGGAAAACGTCTTACACAAGAAAATGGATGAATTTCTCTTTATTTGAGAACAAGACACAAATACCTGTAATGTCCGCTTACCTCGTGTGAAATAACCTGTAAACTGATGATTGTTAGTCTCCGTTTACGTACAGTTCACTTTCATATTCGATGATTTGATTTACGAGTGCATTTATATTTACGCGAAACGTCAAAAGATTATTAAACAAGACCTTGTAGTATCAATCCATAATTTCTGTCCTGTATTTGTTTTCAAGGTGTCTTTAATTTTGTCACATTAAACGATAAAAAAACGTCCGAATGAGAAATGCAAGCTAATAGAGGATAATGTGATGAGATGGTTTGGATATGTAGCAAAAAATTATGATGATGAAGGATTGTCAAAATGTCTGTACAGTAAAAATGTAAAAAGAAAAAGAAAATCTAAAATAGTTTGGCCTAATTCTATCGGTGAAATTATTAAAAATGGGATTAACAGAATGAATTCCTTGACTTATAGGTTGGTATGAGGCTGACCACCCATACTGTAAAAATGCCACCCCTGTGTCAGGGAAGGTCAGCAAAAGTTGTAGGGTTTATGTTCATTTGAGGTTTGGATTTTATTTGTAAGTACACATTCAGCATTTGTGAGCGCGAACTACACGTGTTTTTGTGTGCATTTGATACGAGATTTAAATGTCTTTGTATCATCATGTCATCTGTATCTTTGCAACTTAGATTATAGGTAGATTAAAGAATGTAAAATAAGGAATTGTACGAAAATGAGAAAATTGTGCATGAATTCAAAGAGGTATGCAGGGATATGAAGGAGCGATGGTGTTCCTTGACTGAAAGGTTGGTATGCGGCTGACCACCCATACTGTAAAAAATGGTTCACTTTGCCAATGTCACCCCTGCTTCAGTGAAGGTCGGCAAGAGTTGCAGGGCTTATGTTCATTTAGGATTGGGTTTTTTATATTGTAGGTCCACATGCGGCATGTGTAAGCGCGAAATTATGCATGTCTGCTTGTGGGAATGCATTTAATATGAATCTCAAATGATACATATCTTTGCAGCTTAGATTTACATTTAGATGGTAACAGTTAATCTTCGACAAGAGTATTGTAAATCAATGAACGAAGTTATTTTTTCTCACAGCAAAATTACTTTCACGTATGTAGATAAAAAACGTTGTATTTTTCTTATGTTTTAAATACCATTGGGTGATTTTCAACCAAAATTGATCTACGCGTGCATGTTTTGATTCAATTTACGTACGATTCGGTTGGCGTTCATCTTACGAGCGTCGAGGTGTCAGTCGACTAATTATTGACGAAGTATATCAAGTATTAAGAGGCGTGTACTTTCAAAACCCGACAAAGCACGGACGTGTCGCCATACGTGGGAAATGTCAACAAACGCTATTTGGATTAGACTTGATTTGGAAATGAATCCCAAATGACTTTAACGTGAAAGAAACATGAGGTGTGGTCGACGTGTACAGGAAGAATTGACCATTTAAGTTATGATAGGTCTGCAGTCTAGTGGTTAGCGCTTCGGACTCGTAAATGGAAGGTCGTGGGTTCGAATGCTGGCGGAACACACGAAATATACCATTCATAGACCGGTCCGTAGTTTAGTGGTAACACTTCGGACTCTGAATGGTAGGTTGTGGGTTCAATTCCCGGCGGAGCACAAAAAATATACCATTTATATTTTAAAATTTGCTCTTCTCTGGGTTGAAACATTCAAAAACCTTCACCAATCCACCAGGTCACCAAAGGTCCATCCAGCCTTACAGCAACTGGGTCTTGCTTGAGAACTGGCGCTTTGTATAGCCACGATCAAGCTCGCAGAGGACTTTTTAGGTATAAAAGTCAAGGAGTAAAAATGGTTCACTGTGCCAATGTCACCCCTGTTTCAGGAAAGGTCGGCAAAAGTAGCAAAAGGGCTTACGTTCATTAGAGGTTTGGTTTTTGAAATGTAGGCACACGCACCATTTATACGCGCATACCCGTACGCGTCTGTTTGTGGGCATGCATTCAATATGAATTTTAAATAGATGCACCTGAAGATGGGATGTTCTGCTGTCCCGAAACCGGTCGTGTTTATTTAATAAATAAAACTCACTGTGAACAAATATTTTTTATTTCAATCTGTTAAAATGGACTTTCACAAAGTTACTGCCGAAAATCTACACAATGAATTTTAAATGTTAATACACAGGTATCTATGCAACTTAGATTAAAGATGTAGATATTCAAATTTAAACGGAAATGAGGTAAGTATCCGTGTGCAAATCACAAATCAAAAATAACTGAAAAATGGTATTATTATAAAATGTCCATCAAATCTGCAATAAACATCTTGCAAGTAGGTAATGCGCATTCTTCCACGCAAACTTTACCCTTCAACTGCGTGTCTTTACAAAAATTAAGGGAAACTGAAACACTCAATAGAGGCGCTCTGTGAGTTTTCATGTATTTTTTTTGTACGCTTGGAGTGCGGCAGGGTTGTATATATACGGACAATAAACGCATGGATTGTAATAATTGCCAGAGTCGGCCATTAAAAAGGCCTGACCACAAGGCAAAGACGGCGATACATTGTAGTCAGGCATTTCTACAAGTCAGGGCTTTTAAACTGCGAACTCCTGTCACCCCTGTATCAGGGAATGTCGGCAAGAGTTGCAGGGCTTATGTTCATTTGAGGTTTGGATTTTATTTGTAAGTACACAATCAGCATTTGTAAGCGCGATCTACACGTGTTTGTTTGTGGGCATACATCCGAGAGCTTTGAATGAATATATCCTTGCAACTAAGATTATAGATTACAGAACCCTGAACAATACTATTGCGTCACAGTTCTCATCAAGATCATCTTCATCATCATACTTCACGCTGACGAAGCCCATCGTAGAAATGGGCGAAACGTCCGGAAGCTCCAGCTCCCACAGACCACGGCAACAGATCCCGGAAAACATCACTCCAGCATCGTCAGCCGGCCGTGTAAGCCTTAAACTCTTATTCAATACTATTGCGAATACTATAATCTGTAATCTAAGTTGCAAGGATATATTCATTTAGAGCTCTCAAATGCATGCCCACAAACAAACACGTGTAGTTTGCGCTTACAAATGCTGAATGTGTACCTACTTTCAAATAAAATCCAAACCTCAAATGTTCAGTATGTTCCTTGACTTATAGGTTGGTATGCGGCTGACCACCCATGCTGTAAAAAATGGTTCACATTGCTAATGTTACCCCTGTTTCAGGGAAGGACGGCAAGAGTTGCAGGGTGTATGTCCATTTGAGATTTGGGTTTTTATGTTGTAGGTTCACATGAGGCATGTGCAAGCGCGAACTTGTACGTGTCTGAAACTGAGGCCAGAGCCTCTGCAGAGCTGCCTCCATTTCTTCCTATCCTTACAAACCTCTTTCAATTAATTCATATCCATCACCTTTTTCATGCATTTGATTATTTTACGCTCGCTTTGTACATGCCATTCTTTCACAATCTCCACAATCTGATAACTCCATACTTTTCTCGGTCGTCCCTCACCTCTTTTTCCTTTCACACTACCTCCGAATTCGCTCGCTTTGTATATCCCGTTCTTTCACAATCTCTGCTTGTGTTAATGCATATAATGTAAATCCCCAACGTAACATATTTTTGCAGCTTAGATAAGATTAGGTAAGATGTCTTTAATTTTCATTATTTGTTTTTTTTTTTACATAGAAGCCTTTAAATCCAAAGATCCTTGGTTCGAAGTCCCTGCGGCACCCACCCAGCGACGACTTTAACCATCATATTGTCTCGTTTTACGACCTCAGCTACGAGCCCATACAAGCGCATAGAGACGCGCTTTTAATATCGCAAAGTGCTCAGTAATTGCGCATTATGCCGGGTTGCTGCATAACGGCGTGAGAATGAATGGAAGGCGCACCGCGATCCGGTGAAAATAATGTCATAAAACGTTTTACTGTCACCACAGCGGTAGCATTGCCTCGTAGATGGATATATTTTGACAGAGTATATTTTGACAGACCAATGATGATGATGATGATGATGATGATGTCTTGATATAGCGCCGTTTCGTGAAGATTGTCACTCCAAGGGCGCTTTCTGTGATATCGCGGCGAAGTAGTGTCTCTTGAGGGATGTTTTGGATGTTTTAGGGCACCAAAACTTCCAACAAGAAGTATATTGTGCAAATGGATGTAAAGAACGTTCTATAATATCTATAATCTAAGTTGCAAGGATATTTTCATTCAAAGCTCTCAGATGTATGCCCACAAACAAACACGTGTAGTTCGCGCTTACAAATGCTGATTGTGTACTTACAAATAAAATCCAAACTCAAATAAACATAAGCCCTGCAACTCTTGCCGACATTCCCTGAAACAGGGGTGACATTGGCAAAGTGAACCATTTTTTTACAGTATGGGTGGTCAGCCTCATACCAACCTATAAGTCAAGGAATACGAGTAATAAATAACATTTATGTATAAAAAAAAAAACAACAAAACCTTAAAAATAAATCTATACAAAAAAAGTCAAAAATTTATTATGCAAAAAATGTAGCAAACTAATAAACCAACATTACAAATAAGCATTGCAGATTAGCCGCCACTTCTTCTTTAAAGAACTTTGGGGCTGGTATTTTCAACGTTAGCATAATTATGTGACTTTAAACAGATAAAAAGTACTTCCCACACAGTAGGATAATGTAAGAAGACCGAGAAAGGTCTGCATGGACCAAATATCCGAACTTGTGAATGAATGAAATATCCAGAGTCATAATAAAAGAGAAGCCTGTATGAAAAAGGCTATGACTCTGGAGGAAATGAAAGAAGTATGTAAGGACAGAAAGAAATGGCGGTTGATCTGTAATGTTAACGGCTAGGGTATATTAAATTAGAATTTGTTTTCTGTTTAGTTTTGATGTCCATATATATTTTCTTTATTGATTTAAAATGTAATTTGTCGTGTATGTTCCTTGACTTATGGGTTGGTATGCGTCTGACCACCTATGCTGTAAAAATGGTTCACTATGCCAATGTCACCCCTGTATCAGGAAAGGTCGGCAGGAGATGCAGGGTGTTCCCATGTCCACTTGAGATTTGGATTTTATGTTGTAGGTTCACATGCGGCATGCGCAAGCGCGAATTTGTACATGTCTGGTTGTGAGAATGCATGTAATGTGAATCATAAACGTAACATATCTTTGCAACTTATATTAGATAAGATTAGCTGAAGCTCTTGAGGTGTTTAAAAAGAAATCGCTGAATTTATAGCTCAATAAAGGTAGAAAAATAGTGGCGAATAAGGAGGAATCACCGGTCGACAAAGGTCGCATCCAGTCTTACAGCAACTGGGTCTTTCTAGAGAATTGGCACACAACCAAGCTAGCAGAGACCTCTTGAGGTGTGATTCACACAAAAACAGCGCTCACCAAATAAATCATCATAATATTATTATTATCTATTAAACCTTGATATCTTAATACTAGTATACTTACACACTACAACTGATACATATTTTTTCAGCACGAATTTTATTTGAATCGTTGATCTGCCATGCCGGAGCATTTATAATCAAGTCATGACCTGTCTAGAGCACATGCATGCGCGCGCTTTGACATGCTGCGCTGGCATGTTTAGTCCGCGGACCACCTATCTGAGAATGATCGGAATCTGATATTAAGATCCTGGATGTAACAAAGTCTACCAACTTCATCTGTCAAAGTACAATCGATTGTAAACAAAAATATCAGTTATTTGTTTATAATACACATATTTTGTTCTAACGGATGATTCCTTGACTTATAGGTTGGTATGAGGTTGATGACCCATACTGTAAATAAATGGTTCACTTTTCTAAGAAGTTCGGAAAGAGTCGCAGGGCTAATGTTCATTTGATATTGGGTTTTTTTATGTTGTAAGCTCGCGTGCGGCAGGCGTAAGCGCGAACTTATACGTGATAGCTCATGGGGTTTTTTTTAATGATATTTTATGACATTCAATATGAATCTTAAATGTGACATTTCCTCTTAACTTAGATTAACTTAGATATATATGTAGACGGAACCATTTTCTACAGTAAGAGAGATCAGTCTCATGCCAGTTTGCAGACTAGTGGCTGATGCTACAGACCCGTAATCGGAAGGTTGCGAGTTCGAAACCCGACAGAGTACAAAAAATAATTTAAATTTAATTTCAAACAATGCTCTTCGTACATAAAAACACAAAGAAACAAAAGGAAGGTGGCATAGTTTACTTCTTAGTCAAGGAAATACATTTTTTTCTAATAATTAAAAAACATACTGTTTCAATTCACTTATTATTTATTTTAAATATGCCAAACGCTTTCGCCTAAACAGGCATCCTCAGGACAATGACAATTAAGGTGCATTTTTAGGCGAAAGCGTTTGGCATATTTAAAATAAATAATAAGTGGATTGAAACAGTATGTTTTTTAATTATTATACAATGGACTTTCACTGTGTAAACCACCAAACCCTAAAAAACATTTTTTCTCACTAAAATTAACGAGTGAAACTCAAATACATACACGAGTGAGGTTTTTGTCTACCTGAGACAGTCATTGGGTGACAGTGAAGAAGTTTGATATCTTTCAATGCATTGATATCTCCAAGCCAGTGTTCCGAAAGTAGCTAGATTCTTCAAATTTAATATTTTGGTGTCGCATAGGCTTAACACCCATGCTGTAAAAAATGGTTCTCGTATTTCTCGTAGAGTGTGAAGAGGAATTAAATTCACCAACCTATTCTGCCTGGCCAGAAACAGGTATTAATATCCTCAATTAATAATTCATTATTGTTTATTTTAATGAATCATTAGTTAATAATACCCCAATAACATATGTTGTAACAGGGTCAAAGTTATGGTGAAATGACCCAGACGGGGATCGAACCAACGTTGTTCTATTCCAAACACGCTAGAAAGATCAGCCCACTTGGCCCCCTTGGCCGACAACTTTGCGAATGTCATCCCTGTTTCAGGGAAGGTCGGTAAAAACTTACGGGGCTAAGCTTAGACAATTTAGTCGTCGGTTAAGCCCACGCTTTGACAAACTAATGATGGATTTGTATGAAGACCTGTCAATCCAAGATGGCCGCAAGTGAACAGCTGATTTGTTTTCATACAAATATTACCAAATTCGGAAGGTAAGAATGACCGTGGGAATGAAACTTTCAACCCAGGCATCATTAGTTTGTCAAACGTAGGCTCAACCGACGACTAAAATGTCTAAGAATAACCCCGTTAGAGATTATATTTATTTGAGGTTTGGTTTTTGAATAGTAAGTAAGTACACATTCAGCATTTCTAAGCGCGAAATAGTTTTTTTTCTGAAAATGTTTGTTTTTATCGATAAAAATCGTTACAATAAAACGTTTAATCATTCCGTGATCCGTGGTTTAATCAATAATAATGAATTGATGGATTTGTGTGTTGGTGAGGTTGGGTCGCTTTTGAGCTGAACATCCATTTAGAGACGTTATTATTAATAACAAACGATAACGCATATTATTATTATTATCATTATTATTGTTTATTGATATCGGGAATGACGATTTCAATATAATAGGTCTTTTATACCTGTCGCATACAAACTGCCGTACGTAGAATGGACATTGGTGCGTTATACTAACAGTCAAAACTTACATTAAAAAAGAACACCGATATGTGTTTTTTTTTAAGAAAGCCTGTGCGGGAGACTCCCTAGATTCGAGAGACTCTAAGGGTCTATGACACTTGTTATAGTGCCGCAGAGGTGTTGGTGATGTGGCAGTTGTCCATGTCCGGTTGCAGGGCCGTTAGCTGCGCAGTGCTGTGGTGTGTGTGGCGTTGCTTTGTTTTGTTTTGAGATACTGAGAGGAAATGGCGATTGATATTGGATTTGAGTAAGTTATGTCGATAGCTCAGTTGGTTAGAGTGCTTGCATTCCATGCCGAGGGCTCGGGTTCGAATCCCACCGAGGGTGTCAGAAATGATTTCCCGTTTCGGTGCTAGTTACAAATACAAAAATAAAATACGGGCAAGGTTTAAAGTCAAACTACACAAGTCCACTCGGAAGCTGGGAAATCCCCACTTTAAGTGGTTGGCGTGAGGCCGGCCCCCTTACCTGCAAAAATAAATATATTCCACTCGCCACAAGTGACCCCTTTAGGGAGAACGTGGCAAAAATATACACTCTATGTGTAGCTTAGTAGAGCAGCGACCTATAAATGTATGAAATGTCAGAACATAGATGCAGAGTAGCATTGTATAACTAAGTAAAGTCACAAACTGGTCATCACCTTGGAGCTTCTATTTATTTCTTCATTCTTGAAGATTCTCTACCCTCTGTCGGTCGTCTTTGTTTTCAAGTCAATATTAAAAATATCCCCATATTCTTTATTTTCCTAAATATTGACTTCTCCAAGGAAGACGGAAGTAACTCCGAAATTTAGTTTTTTGACTTATTCCATTTCTGAAGGTAACAAATCATTATCTTCATTCCAACATGACAGCCGTGTCTTTATCTCTTTTAAATTCGTTAATAAATTAATGTAAAAAATAGTTTATGCATTGTACTCCATGGAATAAATAACATTCAATGATCCACCCTTTCATTAATCGGACGATTTCACAAGAAGACATAATATCGTCCTTCTGTACATCTGGAACTAGAACGAAATCTATGGATGTATCTCCGAAAGTTACTAAAAATACCTACAACCTTCGGCCTCGATCTAGCAACAATAATTCAACAGTTCGTGGTTCCTCCTTATAGAGGACACACGTCTCCTGAGGACGTCGGATATGACTCCGACGAAACGTAGAGAAAATCGTTCTTCTCTTTTGCACGGTCAGTAAAATCCGTTTTTTTCATTCTTTAAAATGTCTAACGACCGTAATCATAATTTAAAATCTTTAACATTCAATTGGCTTTCCTGCAAAACTATCTTTTTTGACTTAGTGCTGTCTTCCTTGGAGCAGTCGATATACCTATTTATTAATCCTTTCGTTACAATTGTTTAAAAAAAAAAACTCTCGACAAGGTCCATTCTTCGTCTCATCAAATGCATGAATTCATCCATTAAGCATGAACTGGTTGTGTGATAGACGATAACTCCGGCATTGCTCCTCTGTCTGACAAGCATTATGAATGTCGACATTTAGATCAGGGTTCGATACCAAGAGGGGACATCGATACCCAGACCAAGGATCGATACAATTCAAGACTGCGATACCAACAGTAACAAACTATTCCGATTAACGATAGCCAATCAATAACAAGGAGGATTTATTTATGAAATTAAATAGCAGATTAAAATTATGACAATAAAGAAGAAATATTGTGTATCTTTTGATGAATGGATAAAAGAGCTCCGATCTGTGTGCGTCACACCTCAAGGGCCCTCTCAAATCACGGAATGAGTGGTCATACATTAGGTATAAATCTTAAATGTAAATATATTTTTGCAACTTACTTAATTGATAATTCATATCCCATTACTTATACGTTGGTGTAAAACTGACCACCCACCCATGCTGTACAAAAATGGTTCACTTTGCCAATGTTTCCCAGTTTCAGGGAAGGTCGGCAAGAGTTGCAGGGTGCATGTTCATGTGAGGTTTGGTTTTTTTTTATTTGTAAGTACACATGCAGCATTTGCAAGCGCGATCTTACACGTTTCTGTTTGTGGAAATGCATTTAATGTTAATTTTGAATTAATAATGTAAAAAAAACACTAAGTTTATCTTCACGAGTTGATTTATATCCTCGAGCGCTTTCGATGTTATTCCATCATTATTAAGAGAACAACTTACAGATCTAAAATAACAAATGTGAAAATAACAAGAAAGTTTTTTGAAAAAAAAACATCTGTAATTTTAGATCTGTTAGTTGTCCTTCTGCTAATGATGTGATATCGAAAGCGCTCGAGGATATAAATCAACCCGTGAAGAAAAACTCAGTGTCTTAGTTTTACATTATTAATTTAAAATTAATATTTACAATTTCAATACAAAAACCTTTAATCTTTGAATTTTGAATATTAATATATCTTTGCAACTTAGATTTATCGATTATAGATATGGTAGTAAATATCCTGTAGGAAAAATTCTATTAAAACTCAAGCCTTCCGATCAGAAAGGGAATATTTAGGATATTTTGTATACACGTATCGATTTGATATTGATTTGTAAGTTCAACGATCTTTGGTTCGACAGAATCAATCAATAGTCGATTACAAATACTTCAAAACATATTTTGATAAAGGTTTAAATTGCGCTATAACATCTTTATAACTAACATCATTATATTAACGCATCAACAGCCAATTAACATTTCATTAATCATGCCAGTTAATGGGTTTTTACCTCAAACAGATCGATTGTTAATTAATAAACGTGAATCTTATCACGAACGCCTCAATTAAATGTTAATTAACTCTTAAAAATGGTTCATTTAAACCTTTTATCAAAAAAATATGATAATTTCGTAAATAGTAACTGTTACTCTGACACCATTCCTTTAGGGTTGGCCAAAGCCTTAAATTTGTCAAATTGACTTCAACTAAACGGCGCTATAGAAAATTTTGCAATTATCTACATACCTATAGACTCTATGATTTAAGTTGCAAAGATATATATTTACAATTAAGATTCATCTTAAATGAGTGCCCACAGGCAAACGCGTGTTAGTTTGCGATTACACGTGAAATATGCATACTTGCAACATAAAAATCTAAATCTCAAATGAACATAAAACCTGCAACTTTTTTCGCTATTTCCTAAATCAGGGGTGAAATTAGTAAATTGAACGATTTTCTACAGTATGGATGGTCAGCCTTATACAAACCTATAAGTGAAGGAATAATCATCTTCATGTATGTTGTATATATTTATCCAAAAACAGTCTTAGATTGCAAATCACTAACCTACACATAAAGTGTAACTTTTAACTATATTCTGCCTGAAATAATGACATGTTCCGAGTGAACCTATTTATATTGACAGTTAAGGGGGCGGCATTTTGCCAAAAACTTCAGTTCAAGTGAGATATCCTAGCTGCCGAGGGGCCTGGTACGCATTTTTTTATGAAGGCTTTATAAACCTTGCCAGTATTTTATTTTGGGTTTGAAATAAACACCGGAACAGGAAATCATTTCTGACACCCTCGGTGGGATTCGAACCCGAGCCGTCGGCATGGAATGCAAGCGCTGTACCAACTGAGCTATCGACTGGTAAATAAATAGGTTAAAAGCTAGCTCTATCTATTTTGGTATGCGATAGTTTTATACGTCCATATTTTCATATCGAAATAGAGAACCTATAATATTTTACAGGTATGACATATTCCGAGCCCGGGGCAAAATACTATTAGATATTTATGGTAAACGGCAGTGATTCTCAAACATGTAGGTAATTAAATTCAGAAAATAGAAGTCAAAAGTTACAATAGTATTAAAATACTGACAACATCAATCTGTTACATTCCTACTAAAGGTGGCCAGATCTTCTGCAAAAACGCTTGCACCCAATTATAATTTTCTTGAGGTCTCTTATCAAAATCAAAATCTAACTTGCAAAGATATGTATCATTCGAGATTGATATTTTAAATGCATTCCCACAAGCAGACACGCATAATTTCGCGCTCACACATGCCGCATGTGGACCTAAAAGATAAAAACCCAATCTGAAATGAACATAAGCCCTGCAACCACAGATCACAAAAAGAAGGAGATATGGTATGAGGGCATTCCCTAGGTAAATCAATTATGCTTAAAAAAATCTTAGTTGAAAATCCGTATTATTGCGCAAATCAGTCACGTTTATACTGCTGTACTAGCAACTGCTCTTGGTTTTTATCAAAATGCCGTGTTGCTGTGTGGTCAAGTGTAACAATGTAAGTCGATATAAAAACTTTAAGGATCACGGCATCACTTTTCACCGGTGAGTAATCAATTCCACACGTATTAAACGTTTTACATCGATTTCAATCTTTTAGGTGTCTTGAATTTTTGACATTTCTACATAGCATCACTAGTGTTGTGCAATACGCGCTTGTGTATGCCAAACATCGATACCTTTTATATTTATTTATTTTTCATAAAGAAATAAAATATCGAGCCGTAGTCTAGTGATTAACTATACGGACTGTAACTGTAACTCTGTCGCCATTCCGATAGGGGTGGCCAGAGGCTTTGCAGAGCTGCCTCCATTTTTCCTATTCTTACATACCTCTTTCAATTCATTCATGGGAAATTTATGAGTTCAATTCCTGGCGGAGCACAAAAAAAAAAATGCCCTTCGTTGGGATGAAAACAAATTCATTTTACTTTACCAAAGATCGGTCACCAAAGTTCACCATCCAGGTGTTATTTACACAAACTTTTACTTGCTGTGTGAAAAATAAACATTGTTTTTTTTAGATTTCCACAAAATCCAAAAATAAAGGAGCAATGGATTGATGCGACCGGGAAACCATCCTCCTGGTTTCCTTTAAAGACAAGCACGATTTGCTCATCACATTTTAAAGAAAGTTGTTTCCGATTAACGAAAAAGCAACGTAGGCTTTTTCAATGGGCTATACCTACAAAAAAACTACGTTTCCTTCAAATATATGCAGAAGTAAATCCTTTAAATATTTATTATGTGTTAGAAAAAAGTAGTTCAAAACTTAAGAATTATACATTGATTGTTACAGGATGTAGAAAAAAAAAAAAAAAAAAAAATAATAATAATAATAATAATAAGTGAATTGAAACAGTGTGTTTTTTAATTAATAAAAATATTGGGTTTGTTTTCTGTGAAATCTTTATTGGTGCAGTTTTATAAACGTCGGACAAAACATTCATTAACATTCAACAAGCACTTTAAGTTTTTAGGCTTTTACGGCGGATGCAGATACTTGATTTTGTTTCCAGGTTTTGTAAATTATATTGTATTTTGTAAATTACTTTGCGTAAGTTGATGTATATTTTTAAATTTTATTTTTTTGACCAAAAATCACGAGCAAATTTGGCAGGCAGCGTCTTACAGAGAGGCTTGCATTTCTACTAAGTTGATTCAGTAATTCATTTTTGCTGTATTTCATTGATTTTAGTTTTTATGGATCTTTTTATTTCATTTTATTGACCTTTCAATTGTTATACGTGTAAGATTTTACCTGTAAAGTGTCATATATTTATTTTTCAAATTTTTGTGGTGAAACATTGTGGAATTCCATTTTAAATATTTGATTACAAAAACAGTTTTTAAGAAGTCTTAATAAAAAACCTTTGTTTTATTCCACTGATGAGAATTTTTGTTAGAGATATTTCTGTTTCTTCAGTTTCTTATATATTTATCTAGATACCTATTGAAGAAACGAAAGGTACATATCTAAGGTATATGAAGATACGATAAAAAATGCACATCAGTGGAATAAAACAAAGTTTTGTATTAAAAGTTTATAAAATTATTATTTTTTTAAATCAAATGTGTAATAAATTTAATAAAAATAATTTTATTTTGTATTGTATACTCGAGTTTTCATTTAAATGATCTTTTTTATTCAAATACTCCAAATTGTGTGTTTTTTTGCGTAACAAACTAAACTTCGTTTTTGAATGCTTTCTTCTCATTTGAACTATTTTTTACACCTTTTTCTAACTAAATTTACCAAATTGATTTCAACGTACGTGGACAGAAAATGCTCTTCTCTTTACTTGTCTTTCTACTTTCATAACGGGTTATAGATAGCTAGTTTATTACCTACAAAAAAAATTGAATCTTGTCGATTTTCTAAAAATTGATTCGGAGTATTTATTTCATTTCAATTTTTTATAATGTAAATTTAAGTATATATCGTAGGAAAAGTAATGAAAAAATGAATTATTTATGTAGACATAAACATATTTTCAGACATCAAAAAATCGTGAATATCGAGTGGGTATCGATCTAACGATGTATCGATGTATTGAATTTAGTCACATCCCTAGGCTCGAAATAGGACAGTGTTTCTCAAAGCGGGCGATAATATGATGGCTGACATTTAATTTTATTTTCTTTACAATTTTAAAATTCACTTCAATTAAAACCTACCCTCAACATTGAAACTATTTTTTTGTTAATATTTCAACTCTGTATGATTGTATACGAATAAAGAATAGCAAAACTTTCATTGGATCTCGTAGGTGAGTTTCATAGTTTTCCCAATTTATCACTCTTCGGCAACAACGACGACTTTTTGTTCACTGCCAACATTAGGGAAACCTCCAACTGATTCGTTAGAAAGATTCTAAGACATTTTGGAATTGGAAGCATCAGAATGGATATATCTACACTGCTAAACAACTTCTAGCCTATAGAACTAAAGATGAATGAAGAAATAATAATGTAATTCAAAAGTAGCAATCAGGAATTTCAGCTACAAAAGCCAATCTCGCAATTAGATTACCTATCTATATTGTTTATTATTTGAATGAAAGGTATTTTTATAATACTAAAATTATAAAGTTAGGTTTTAATTGCTCTCATTGGTAAAAATGTCTCATTTAGAATTAAATGTAAGCTCAAGACCACACTTATAAAGTAAATTATAATTTAATTAATGAATGCCATTGTGGGTTTTCAGTTTTGGAAATGTTAAAAAAAAATTGGGGAGTGTTAGAAAATAATAGATTTTCAGTCAGCGGTATTGTTTGATATTCTCTGGTATGATATTAGGTCACTCACGCACACATATTGAAATGCAAAGGAAAAACGTCCCTATGCATTAGTGGTTTTGATAACGTTATTGTTTTTAACTTTCTTAGCCAATCACAAGTCACATTTGTTTGTATAGGAAAAATACCTATGCAATAGGCGGAGCTTTAAAAAATATGAGAACACGCGTTTTGTTCTACGGATGAATCCATACCACATCTCTTTATTCCGTTATCTATGCCTGCAACCTATTGCCGAACTTCCCTGAAACAGGGATGGCATTGGCAACAGTGAACCAATTATAAAAGTATGTGCGATCGGCCTTAGGTATACGAACATACATGTCTATAATAATAATCTAAAATTTAAGTTGCAAGGATATATTCATTTAAAGCTCTCAGATGTATGCCCACAAACCAACACGTGTAGTTCGCGCTTACAAATGCTGAATGTGTACTTACAAATAAAATCCAAACCTCAAATGAACATAGGCTCCACAAATTTTGCCACTGAATTTTGAACCATTTTTTTTACAGTATGGGTGGTCAGCTTCATATCAACCTACAAGTCAAGGAATACGAATAATAAATAACATTTAAATATAAAAAAGAAAAAAACCTTAAAAAGAAATCTATACAACAAAAGTCAAAAATTTCCTATGCAAAAAATGTAGCAAATTAATAATCCAACATCGGAAATCAACATTGCAGATTAGCCGCCACTTCTTCTTATGTAAGTATTGAAAAAAACAATACTTAAGTGTGAACAATAATCTTCAAATTTAAGAAAGAATATATTATCATAATAATTAAAATAACTTTACTTTTAAAATAAGATAAAATTAATATTTACAGTTTTAGAGGCGCTGCCTTATCGATAATAAATCTATTATCTGACTAATATCATATTATTGTGACTTCAAAAACATTTGGGAATGTCATCCATTTTATAAATGATCCCAAGCCGCCACAAACGTATAAACAATATGAAATAAAACCAAAAAAATAATAAAAAAACTGGCTCAGTGGCTACCTATAAAAAACATTCTACGAGGAATGGCCGATCAAATACTTAGATAGGATTTTTAAAATACTTGTCATTTTATATTATTAATTTAGGTCCTGGTCGATTCTAATCTAATCTAAGTTGCAAAGATATGTTACATTGGAGATTCACATTACATGCATTCTCTCAACCAGACACGTACTAGTTCGCGCTTGCACATGCCGCATGTGAACCTACAACACAAAAACCAAATCTCAAATGGACATACACCCTGCAATCCTTGCCGTCCTTCCCTGAGACAGGGGTGACATTGGCAAAGTGAACCATTTTTACAGCATGGATGGTCAGCCGCATACCAACCTATAAGTCAAGGTTTTCCGTATAGACCAATTCTGTCAAATATGACTTTTTAATGCATTTCTACACAATCTGAGCTAAGAAAAAGCGTAAAATTCGATAATGTGAGAGTTGTTTTAAATATTTTTTAAATCATTTTCCTGTTTTCATAAGACACGTTGGTCCAGTACACATGCAAACATTGCTCATGTAAAATTAGCTAAATGGTCTATACGGCAAACAAGAACTACGCCTACACATTCTGCATGCGTGCATACAAATAAATAAGACCTCACATGAACATAAACCTTGCAACTCCTGCCGCCTTTCCCTGAAATCGGGGTGGCATTAGCAAAAGTGAACCGATTTTTACAGCACGGAGGGTGTGAGGGTTTTTCCTCTCTGTCCTGCTGATTAACACTATTAATAATTAACAGCCACTTTAATATGTTTACTTTTATTTCTTTCACAATGTATACACAATTAACCACAGCACAATAATATTCTTTATTCTTAATTACACCGGCTTGTGGCTATCCCGCCAGGCAAGCTTTTTTTTTCTCTTTCTGCCTTCCTTTGTTTTCCTTTTCATTCAAATTCAAATCTCACGTTCCATTTTACCTAACAAACAAATCCATCTCGTTACAATACACCTCCTTCCTCTCATAAAAAAAAAAACATTCCCAATTTTTTTTTTTTTTCTTTTACAATGAGTAAATAATGTATCATAATGCTCAGCCGGCGCCACATATTTTGTTTTATTTTAAGGATAAATTTCAAAAATATGAAAATAAAAAAAAAAACCTGTTTCTGATACATTATTCAGTCATTAATAACTTTTTTAACAATACCAATTATTTTCATACTAAAATTAATATAATTTTTTTTTAACACAAATTTCATATTCAATATTATAAACAAATATTTGTTTTTTTTTTTTTTAATACTTAATTCAACAATTCAAAATAATCAAATAACAATACATAATAAACATTCACCAGTTAATTAATAAATTCATTAAAATAACTTTTTTTTTTTAAACATGTATCACATCTTTCCCAATATTTAAATTTATTTCAAATTTATTTTTCATTAATAAATTTATCAGTCCATCAATTTTTTTTAAAAAAAAAACTTTACCTTCATATGTAATACTTTGTTTAATTAATGTTTCATACCTTCATTCATGCAATATTTCATAATTCATTCTTTCACTGATCACTTTTATATCAACTTTCACCGTATCATTCATCACCTCAAATTTTTCATACACATGAAAATATGTTTTTTTTTTTTTTTTAATCTAATTTGATTATGTCCTTGATGTGATATTTATTTATAACATTTGTGTCTATATCTTTTAATACATAGACTATCTTGCTAACTTTCTTTTCTATTCTGGCTTTGACAAATTTTGGAGCCAACTTTGTACAGAAGTATTTCCCTGCATTTGATTGTATGAAATTTTTACGCCATACAATATCCCCTTGATCATAGACACGATTTGATCTACCTTTATTATAATAATTTGCATTTTTATTATATGCATCCCATAAATTTTCTGTTACAATTTTGTATAATGTGTTTAATTCCTTCATTTTATCTTTATGCATATCTCTATATTTATCTAAATCTTCATTTGATTCTATTTCATCATTTACTATTTCACCATGAATTTCACCATTTAGTACAATCTCCCTACCTCTTGCTAATACATTAGGTGTGTATCCTGTTGCTAAATTGACTGTATTATTTATTATGCTTTGTACTGAATCTAAAAAAGTATCCCATTTTCTTTGTTCATTTTCAACAAAAATAGCTAATGTGTATCCTATTGTTCTATTATATGTCTCTACATTATTGCACATGGGAGTATATAAAGTTGTATAAAATATTTTCTGTACTCCATATGAGTACATAAAATCTTTAAATGCATTAGACTTTAAATTCTTTCCATTATCTGTTATTATCGTTTGCGGTACTCCTTCTGTTAAAAATATTTTATTTTCTATTAATTTTACTATTTCTTCTGTAGTAGCTCTTCTTAAAGGAAATAACCAACAATATTTGGTAAAAACATCTATTATTGATAATATATGTATATAGCCCGTACTTGATTTTGGTAATGGTCCTATCAAATCAATACTCAGCATTTTTAACGGTCTATCCACTCTTTTTCTATTTTCCATTTTTCCTGCTGGAGGTAAATTATTCGGCTTATACATTTTACATTTTTGACATTTATTTATAAAACTTTTTATATCTGCATACATATTTTTCCAATAGTAACATCTTGATATGTATTTATAAGTTTTAAAAATACCTACATGTCCATTATCATGATGATTCTTTATTATAGTTAATCTATTGTCTATAATAGGTATCTCTTTCCAATTATATTCCTCTGTGAAAGGATTATCATCATTTATTAGTTTAAATAATTTATTATCTACCATTTTGAATTTTTTGTATTTGTGTGGTGTTTTTGTACATCCTTCTGCGATATTATTATACCAAGGATCTGCAATATTTGAATTTATTACTTCCATTTCTTTAGTACCAGGAATCCTAGATAATACATCTGGCACTGTATGTTCTTTCCCTTTTCTATGCTCAATCTCAAATTCATACTGTGAAAGTCTCATGGCCCATCTTGCTAATCTACCTGTTGGATTTGATATTTTATTCAAGAATTTTAATGCCATATGATCAGTTATTACCTTGAATTTCATCCCATCTAGATAAGATCGAAAATGTTCAATTGACTCTACAATGGCAAGAAGCTCACGTTCTGATGTCGAATAGTTTTGTTCTCTAACTGTCAAACTTCTTGAAAAATATGCTATTGGCTTATCGGACCCATTGATATTTTGGTTTAATACTGAAGCTACTTGATTTTTACTGGCATCAGTGTGTAAAAAAAAATCTTTTGTGAAATCCGGACATATTAATACAGGGGCTGTGCTTAAGGCTAATTTTAAATTATTAAATGCATCCTCAGATTCTTTTGACCAATTAAAATTGTTCTGACCTTTTTTACCTCTCAATAATTTATTTAGTGGATATGATATCTCACTGCAGTTTCGTATAACTTTTCTATAAAATCCTACCAAACCTAAAAACATTCGTAGTTGTTTTAAATTTTTCGGTGAAGGATATTCCTCTATAATCTTGACTTTATTTGAATCTGGCCTTAATCCATTTTCATCAATAATGTATCCCAAATATTTTAAACTATCTTTGCAAAATTCACATTTTGAAAATTTTACCGTTAACCCTGCTTCTTGTAATATATTTTTAACTTGTTTTAATAAATTTAAATGTGAATTGAAATCTTCGTTAATAATAATTAAGTCATCGATATAACAAAATATGTTAGTATCAAATTTAGGTCCAAATAACTTGTCTAATAAACGCTGTGTTTCAGAACTTGAATTTTTTAAACCGAACGGCATTTTTGTGAATTGAAACAACCCTCTATTTGGTACGACGAAAGCAGTTTTTTCTTTGGACGATTCTTCTAGTGGAATTTGCCAAAACGCCTTGCTTAAATCTATTGAAGAGATATATTTGGCATTTCGTAAATTTGCTAAAACTTGATTTAAATTTGGAATGGGATAGTTATCTCGTTTTGTTACTTCATTGAGTCTTCTAGAGTCCAAACAAAATCTAGGCGTTCCATCCTTTTTAATTACAATCACAACAGGACTGGACCACGAAGATTTGGATTGTTCAACTATACCTTCTTTTAACATTTTATCTAACTCTGTGTTAACCTGTCTCTGTCTTGCTGGACTGAGTGGATAATACTTTTGTTTTATTGGAGGACCTTCTGTTTGAATTCTGTGTTCAATGAGGTTTGTGCATCCTAAGCCTATTTTTTCATAAGAGATGTCCTTGAAATCATTTTCTATTGTTTTTAATTGCTGTAATTGGTTATCTGTTAATTTAGTTCTATTTGTAATTTTACCTAATTCACTAATATTTTTGCTATTTGAATATGTAATTTTACTTATTAAACTCGGTTCTAATTCAAATTTTATCCAAAAATCTATTCCAAAAATTAAGTCTTGTTGTAAACCTTGTAAAACATAAAAATCTACATGTTTTATTTGATTGTCACATTTTACCTCTAAATTTATTTTACCAAGTATTTTTATATTTTTACCATTTGCTAACGAGATATTATCATGGGTTTTTATAATTTTGTAATTTCTTTGTAAAAAATAATCAAATGTTTTTTCATTGATTGCAGAAATAGATGCACCTGAATCTAGTAAACCTGTAAAATTTTTGTTCTCAATATTTACTGTTAAAAATGGTCTTTTATCAAATTGTTTAGCAAAAATGAGTGGTGCAATTTGATAATTTTTATTAAAAATTTGAATGAAATTAAGCCAGCTCTTCATTTCTGATTTTTGTGTTTGTACTGAAGGCCGACTATCTACAAGTTTTTTTGAATTACTATTGTATGTCGTATTTGTTCTGTTTTGTATATTTATATTTCTGTTCATTTTTGTTTTGTCTGTATAATCACTTTTTTTATTTTTAACAAAACAATCTTTTTGTACATGTCCTGTACGTTTACATGAGTAACAGATTACTGTGTGTTTTTTATAATTTCCATTTTTTATAAAACAATTTCTTTCCACATGTCCTCTTTTATTACAAAAGTAGCATACTATATTATTTGTGAAACTTCTACATTTATTCTGTATGTAATCTAATTTTCTATTTTTAGTCCAACAATCTATTTCATCATGTCCTAATTTATTACAAAAATTGCATTTTTGCATTACATTTTTCTCTTCTGTGTCATTCATTACATTTAAATTCTTACATTCATTAAATTTGAAAAATGATTCAAACTTGCTACATATTGTAGATAATTCCTCTGTATTTTTAATTTCAGATGTTGTCAGTAAAGTTGCATATTTTTCTGACAATCCATGAATTATTATGTCCATAAGTTCTTTATCATGCATTCTTTTATTTAATAAATTATTTTTGGATTTTACCTTTAAAATATAAACGGATGCATTATCATGCCCTTGTACCATATTTAAAATTTCTAACTTAAGATTCCTTTGAAAGTCATATTTTTCAAATTGTTGTAAGAATTTGGTTTTAAAAATTTTCCAATCAAATTCACAGTTAATTGCTCTGTACCAAGTTAACGGAAAATCTGTTAAAAATATAGGCATACACTCTACCAAATAATCTAATTTTAATTTGTAGACTTTGGCTAATTCTTCTAACCTTATTATAAATTCATTTGGTTCACTTTCACCATTAAAAGATATTTTTAATTTGAGAGGATCAAAATTTATGGACTCCATTGTGTTACTTTCTAAATCCTTTTTATTATTTATTTTTTTAGATTTCGTCATTTGCTGTATATTTTCAATTTATGCAATTAAAAAAATCACTTCATTGAAAAAAATTTTTTCATACAAATGAAATATAACACCATCTATATATATTTATCTAAACTGATTTGAAACAAACTGGTTCATATCCATTCTTCATTCTCCCGCGACGTTCGATTTTTGAATTTCCATTCTTCTGAACGTAATGTAGGTAGTTTGAATTCTCTCACCTTCAATATTTTCAAACAGCGTTTCAAATCTTGTAATTTCTTGTTGTTAATTGTATAAGTCGATGTCTTCACTAGCTTTTAAACGTGTTGATGCTTTCACAACCATAAATCTGTCCAATTTTAATCATTTCATATATTGTATTGTTTTCAATGTCATTTGTTGAAATTGACTGTCATTTGTTTTTGTTTGTGAAAAATTTTCTTCATAGGAATTTCATGTACAGATTTTTTCTTTTACGTTGGGCGCCAAAATGTGAGGGTTTTTCTTCTGTCCTGCTGATTAACACTATTAATAATTAACAGCCACTTTAATATGTTTACTTTTATTTCTTTCACAATGTATACACAATTAACCACAGCACAATAATATTCTTTATTCTTAATTACACCGGCTTGTGGCTATCCCGCCAGGCAAGCTTTTTTTTTCTCTTTCTGCCTTCCTTTGTTTTCCTTTTCATTCAAATTCAAATCTCACGTTCCATTTTACCTAACAAACAAATCCATCTCGTTACAAGGGTCAGCCTCATACCAACCTATCAGTCAAAGTATTCCATTACAAAATTTAGAGCTCGATCCCCAGCGTTGATATAAGAAATGATTTCCCGTTTCGGTGTTTATTTCAAACCCAGAATAAAATACAAGCAAGTTTTACTCAGCCTTCACAAGAAATGAGTAGCATCTACCTCGGGAGCTTCGAAACTCTCCCACTTCAACTGAAGTGATTGGCGTAAAACTGGCCCCCTTACCTGTAAGAATATATAGGGTCCACTCGCCACATGCGACCCTTTCGGGGATGACCCGGCAATAAGTGACACCATATGTGTAGCTTACTAGTATTCGTTGTGTGTTAGCGTAGCAGTGATATCTAATAGGTTCTTTTTCATTTCTTGCGAAGGCTTGACCGGTACGTAGTCCAGTAGTAAAAACTTCGGACTGGAAGGTTGTGGGTTCAAATCCCAGCGGAGGGCAAAAATATACCATTTATATTTTCAAATTTGCTCTTCGTTGGGTTGAAAAATTCATAAACCTGTACCAAAGACCGGTTATAAAGGGTACATTCAGCCTTATAGCTACCGGGTCTTGCTTGAGAATTAACGATTTCTATAGCGACGACCAAGCTCGCAGAGACCTCTTGAGGTGTGATACACACAAAAACAGCACTCATCAAATAAATCAGACTAATATAAAGGCTGAGAAAACCATAAGGTAGGTTAAGTTATAAAACAATACGTAGGGTCTATAACACCTAAAGAAGTCCACGCTGCGTGCCGCACCTTGTTCTCTATCTGTTTTATGAAAGACACGGTCTTAAATGTATCAGGGGTGGTTAACTGAAGGAACGTGCGCTGGATAGATGCAAAAAAAAACCTGTATAAAAAATACCTTGTCATTTAAGGTCTATGATCTATAATCTTAGCCGTGAAAACTAAAATAAATAGTTTTTTTTAAGGGTTTGGTGGTTTACACACTGAAAGTCCATTGTATATTAATTAAATAAAACAAAGTTTAAATTCACTTTTATATTCTTTAACTTTGTGAAACGTTTTCGCCTAAAAAGGCATCATCAGGACAATGACAAATATAGAGTTGTCATTGTCCTGATGATGCCTTTTTAGGCGAAAACGTTTGACAAAGTTAAAGAATATAAAAGTGAATTTAAACTTCGTTTTATTTAATTAATATAAAATAAATAGGGCACAGTTAACTCTTCGAGGCGAGCGGTTAAAAAAATGTGCGAAAATAATGTGATCCTCTCTATTACTTTTATAAGTACTCAGGTATGAAGAAGGTTATGACTCTGAAGGAAATGAAAGAAGTATGTAAGGACAGAAATAAATAGCGGTTGATCTGTAATGTTGGCCTGCTAGGGTTTTTTTTTATTGGAATTTGTTTTAGTTTTGATGTCCATACTCGTACATATTATTTATTGATTTTAAAAGTGTAATTTGACGTGTATATTCCTTGATTTTCTAATTTAAGTTGCAAAGATATGTTACATATTGAGGATTCTCAATATACGCATTTTCACAAGCAGACACGTACAATTTCGCGTTTGCACATGCCGCATGTGAACCTACACCATAAAAACCCAAATCTCAAATGAACATACACCCTGCAACTCCTGCCGCCCTTCCCTGAAACAGGGGTGACATTGGCAAAGTGAACCATCTGGAACAAACACAACAAATACCATTCTAGACATAAACAAATGGATAAACATTAAAATAAAATACAAAATTCTAATTTAAGATTTACAATCATTTTGAAAACTTGAGAAACCCTAGCCTTAGCCAGCATTACAGATCAACCGCCATTTAATTCTGTCCTTACATACTTCTTTTATTTGATCAAGTCATAACTTTCTTCATACAAGCTCTCCTTTTATTAGAACTCTATGTAACACAATTAAAAAAAAAAAAATAAAAAAAATGTATGGAATCCCTGCATGAGGATTGTTTATTTTATTTGAATTTATTATGTCCACTGGGGTGCCTGTTTGTTCAACATCTCGCGGGACCCGTAAAGCAAAAAAAAAAAAAACGTCCCACAATACACACAAAGAGCATGGTGACACTGTCCTTTATTTACTTGTTATTTATTCATGCATTCAAACGGGACGAATTAATTCAGAGAAATTTAAATTTTAATAAAAATATTATAATGACAAATTTAAATATTTGTTTTTTTTTTCTCTCATTATTTATTTGTTCAGTCGTGAAATCAGCTGAGTCATTTTTATAGTTTTTTTTTTTTTGATAAAAATATATTTTTTGTTCAATTACCTTCCAATTGAAGTCTGTGTGATCGGGCCCCTCCTCTTTTTTGATCCCAGAAGAACTTACCTGGAATAAAACATGTTGATATGATTATTAGTACCTAACTAGAAAACGGCTGCGAGACAAGGGGCCTATCCAAAAGAGATCAACGGAGACTAGAGGCTTTCATGATGTGGTCGTATAGAAGACTACTAGGAATTTCCTGGAGAGACCACACTACAATTGAGGATGTTCTCCAAAGAATCGAAGGAGGAAGGCATCTGCTCAGGACCTTGTCCGAAAGGCGTGCAAGATGGATCGGCCATTTAATACGACAAGAAGGCCTCTTGCATGCCATAATGGAGGGAATGACCGAGGAGATCAACTCTAGGGGACGCCCACGCCAAGAATACCAGGAGGACCTGTTGGTGGACGTGCGCTGCTCATCATATGCAGACCTTAAAAGAGCCGCACAAGACAGGGAAGAATGGAGGGGAAGAGTGAAAGAAATTGCTGCAAGCCAATCCCAGGATTGAAACAAGAGAAGAAGAACTAGAAAATGATTTCCTGTAAGTAATTAAAAATGCATCGAATATGCTGGAAGGTACTTGGCGTTTTTAACAATATGTAGGAGTACGCTAATTGGAGTTTTCTGGCAATATAAACACGCATATAAAAAAAAGATTTTGTCAGCAATTTAAGAGTCGACCGAAAGTTTGTAAAAAAAATTATGTTTAAAAAAAATGAAAAACTTTATAAAAGACTCTTAATAATATAAAAAAAAAAAAAATTAAAATAAAACAAAAGTCTTTCTTCACGAGTTGATTTATTTCCTGGCGCGCTTTTGGTCTTATCACGGTGTTTTCTTTTATATTAATTTAAAACGAATCTTCGCAATGTCAATACACAAACCCTTTACACCTATAATAAACACTCGGTTCGTGGTTCTTCTTTGTAGAAGACACACGCCTCCTGAGGACGTCGGATATGACTCCGACGAAACGTAGAGAAAATCGTTCCTCTCTTTTGCACGGTCAGTAAAATCCGTTTTTTTTCATTCTATGATATTATAATGTACACGTTGAAAATAAATCATTCTTCTTTTTCTAATTTTTTCATCACATGTGTCTCTATCGTGTTCTGTCCATGCACCCTTCTTTCATCTCCTCGACATTCATCACTCTCTCCATTCATGCTCTTCTCTTTTTCTCACTCTTCATATTCCAGTCACTCACTCAATCTCACTTTTCCTTTCATGACGAATTCCAATGATGAAGAATAAGAAGCCTACTTTCTAACTATCAAATTGAGTCGGTGGAGTTATAGTTAGAGCGACCACTTAGCATATAAAAGGCATCATGTTACCTTCAGATTGTGTATAAAAATAAAATGAATAAAACCAAGGGTTATTTTATTAAGTGCCCAGGTAAAGAGTACGGGTTCGATTCCATCTCGCATAATATTTGTCCTCTGTAAATATTGATATGGCCACACACGCCGATACGAAAAGCGTCCCACAGAAATAATATTGTTATAAAGGCAAGAAAAGTGGTCACAGCAGGCGCGTGTAGTCCATAGAGGCAATGAAATTCCAGAAACAATACTTCTTCCTTCTCTTTTCCAGTGTGTCTCTATCCCTCCTTACTTTACTTTACTGTAAATGGAACGTTTCTTATGGCCGTCAGGATTACTTGAGTTATAGCTTGGTATGAGGCTGACCATCCATACTGTAAAAAACGGTTAACGTTGCCAATGTCACCCCTGTTTCAGGGAAGGTCGGCAAAAGTTGTGGGGCTTATGTCATTTGAGGTTTGGATTTTATTTGTAAGTAAGTACGCAAACAGCATTTGTAAGCGCGAACTACACGTGTTGGTTTGTGGGCATACATCTGAGAGCTTTAAATGAATATATCCTTGCAACTTAGATTATAGATGATAGATGTGGCTGACCATCTATACTGTAAAAAACGGTTAACGTTGCTAATGTCACCCCTGTTTCAGGCCGGCAAGAGTTGCAGGGCTAATGTTCATTTGAGATTGGTAATGTCCATTTTTAATTTTATTATTATTAAGTAAAATATAAGATAATATATATCGCATACACCCTAATAAATGTTACATACGAGTATTTGAACACGTCATGAGATCGTGTCAACCCCCCCCCCCTGTTCTATATTCCTGTCTGGGGGTAGTAGACCCATAAAACCCATCTACCATTCGGTTACAATTAGAACGACACAGTGACCAAACGACACATGACAGAACATCATAATGAGATTACATCACATCGACCGGTCGATAGCTCAGGTGGCAGAGTGCTCGCATTCCATGCCGTGAGCTCGGGTTCGAATCCCACCGAGGGTGTAAGAAATGATTTCCCGTTTCGGTGTTTATTTCAAACCCCAAAATAAAATACCGGCAGGATTTACTCGGCCTTCACAAGAAATGAGCACCAGCCCACTCGGGAACCCCCACTTAAATTGATGTGCTTACCCGTAAAAATAAATAGATTCAACTCGGCACATGCGACCCCTTCGGGGATAACGCGGCAAGAAGTTACACTATATGTACTTCACATACCTAAAACGGAACATAACGTAAACGGCACATAAAAAAAAACATCACATGACAAAACATCACCCAACACAAACATTTATTTTGAAACTTATGCTTACTTAACCTACAACTAGGGGTGGCAATGGCATAATAAGCATTATTTCTTACATATGAGGTAGATAGATCTACCCTTATAGTCAAGGACTCATAATAGGCAAAATAAATGTATGTTGTTTGTGATGATTTGTCATATTCTATTTTTTCATGTGCTGTCGATGGTATGTTTTGTTTTATCCTTCTGTTTTTTGTCATAGTGATGTATTGTAAATAATAACCAATCTAAGTAAATAATCAAACCAGTCACCCTCGGCTAAAAAAACACTGCGCTCGGCTGAGACTGGAGCCAAATCAAGGATTGAAGAACCTATAAGAAGAGTTAACACAATGTTTGGAGAGCGTGCATTTGCAGTTGCTGGCCCTCTGGCCTGGAACCACCTGCCACATCATGTGAGAGAGCTATAGGACCATGGAAAGATCCGGAATGCACTGAAGACAAGCAAATTTCTGGCATCGTTTGCATCAGCGCCCTTGGAGTGACTACATCACGAAACGGCGCTATTAAGAAATCATCAACTCATCATCATCATCATTGTCTGTGTTGTTTTGTCGCGTGTCGTTCTGTCATGCGTCGTTCTGTCACTGTGTAGTTCTAACTGGAACTACCATTCATATGGTCACCAGTACCTACCCCAAGTTTGAAAGATTACGTTTAATCTCAACTCTACAGAAAGCAAAACGCTCACTAGGAATGCTAGTTAACTTTCCATACGATTGTTTATAAACGCTACGTATTACTTATATGTTTGGGGTATTTTGAGGGTAGGAAGGGCGAGTATTGAGGGGAAGGGGGTTCACGGAAGGGATGATGACGTCATACATGCCAGAAATCCACACCAACATTGATAGATCGACAACCATTGATTTGTAGAAATATTATTTCATATAAAATGGTTAAAAATATATAAATTAATTAATAATGTTGTAAGAAACAGATTTGTTCATATTATCAACTGTTTTCTAATTAAATTCGTGACGATTCTACCTATAATCTAAGTTGCAAAGATATACTAACATTTATTATTTATATGAAATGCATGCCCACAAGCAGACACTTGTTAAATAGCACATCTGCATTACAAAATAAAACCCCTATGCTGAAGTGCTATGAATCTGGCAAGAGTGAAACTAGTTTTTACAGCATGGAGGGTCAGCCTCATACCAACGTATAAGTCCAGTAAAACAAAAATTTAGGAAAGTGAAATAGATAAAATAAGTTAAAATCACAGTACAGTTAACTAAATTATGATTTAAAATACATACACGCCCTAGCCGCCAACACAATATGAAATCAACCGCCATTTCTTTCGGTCTTTGCATACTTATTTCATTTCATTTAGACCACATCTTTTTGGTGCATTATTTCCTTTAGTTGACTCGTACAAATATTTACTGCATCAAATGATAGCCTTACATGTCAATGGATCTTTGCAACTTAGATTATAGATTTATGTTTCTTCTAATTTAATGTTTTAAGCTTTGATATGTCTCCTGGATAAGCATCATTTTGGACATTAAGTAGTGCCGACCTTACACGTGATGGATAACCTCTGGTTGTCAAAAAAATATTGTCGATAAATTGTTGTCAATCTATGGCAGACACACGGTCAGCATGTTATAATAGACGTTTCCATGACACAGTGACAAAACGACACATGACAGAATATCACCTGACAAAATATCACAAGACAAAGCATCAAATATATACCTTAACCAGAAAATACCATAATGACAAACGGTACCCCTGTCTCAGGGAAGGACGGCAAGAGTTGCAGGGCTTATGTTCATTTGAGATGGGTTCTTATAATGTAGGTCCACATGCGGCATGTGTTAGCGCAAAATTATACATGTCTGCTTGTGGAAATGCATTTGATATAAATCTTAAATGGCATATATCCTTGCAGCTTAGATTAGATTAGATAAGACAAAAAACCATAAACATTAGAAATATAGATACATTAGAAATATTATTTGGTATAAATAAAAAACGCCCCCGATTATCATAATTAGTTTAAAAAAAAACTAACTAAGCTGCACATAAAGAGCTACTCCTTACCGCGTTATCTCCAAAGGAGTCGCACATGTCATTTGGAAGCAAAATAAAAGTTTATGTTGTTTGTGATGTTTTTTCATGTACCGTTAATGGTATGTTCTGTTTAAGGTTTATGATTTTTTGCCACAGTGATGTATTTTCTGTGTTGTTTTGTCATTGCGATGTTTTGTCCTTGTTATGTAATGTTTTGTGATGTGACGTTATGTCATATGTTGTTTCGTCATTGCGGCCCCTCCCCTGTAAAAATTATGTTATGTTTTATTTTAGGTATGCGATGTTCATGTGGTGTATTTTCACTGTGATGTACTGTCATTGTGTTGTTCTGTCACGTGTCGTTCTATCATGTGTCGTTCTATCATGTGTCGTTCTATCACGTGTCGTTCTGTCATGTATAGTAATTGCAAGTGTCGTTTTGTCACTGTGCCGCTCTAACCTGCCACCATAATACAAAATGACCATATTTTTTTGTCGATATAACAGTAAACTTAGATCGCCAACAAAAGAGCGTTTACCGGGAACTGCCTCCTATCACAAAAATCATTTCAATTCATCTCATCTCTCTGGGATGATTTATGTGCATCCCAAAAGCAAATGACAGTTTAATATGTGCCGGGCTACGCGGAAAACAATAAGTCACTTTTGGGATGATTTCCTGTTTTTGAATGGTTGAAATAAAGAAAGCGGGACGTCAAAGATGTGCCGAAAGATACAAATGTATGGAAGAAAGAGAAAAAAAAATACATGAATGCATGGATAGGTATTGTTTAATATTATTATTTAGTTTGATGGTTATTCTCATACGGGGTTATTCAAAACACGTTTGATACGTAGCTGATCTAAGGATCAACGTTTTTTGTGAGGAAAATTTATGTTAGGTGGCTGCTGAGTTATGGATTTGGAACAGCGATAGAATTTGCGGAAAGCAAAGTTTTTTTTTGCTTTCCACGTGCAGGTTCGCGCCTACACATTCTGCATGTGAGTATACAAATAAAAAAACCTCACATGAACATAGACCTGAAGCGTTATTCTGTTAAATTCCTTACACTATGGATATTCATACAATTCTGGAGTGCTAGCGCTTGCGAAAGAACTCCATAGATAAAAAAAATCACAATACACCATATTTTTGGACACGAATCGCCAGCTTGTCGCCTGACGGTCGTAAGGAATTTAGCAGAATAACGCTTCTGGCAACCCTGCCGCTTTTCCCTAAGACCTATGAAATATCAATCTGAAATCTTGCAGGAGCTGATTATACCGAGGAGTCTGAGTGAGAGGGGGCTCACTCTGCGATCTGCAGACAGTGCTCTTACCCATGTCAGTACACAATGCAGGAAAAGAAGCACAGTGTTCGGAGACCGCGCTTTCGCCGTTGCGGGACCGTCCACTTGGAACCAGTTGCCTCCTGAAGTACGCGCCAAAGAAGGGATCGAGAGCTTCAAGAAGGGAATGAAGACCCATTTCTTTACCGCCGCGTCAAGCCTGAAAGCGCCGTTGCAGTGACATCAGTCACGAAACGGCGCTCTGCAAATCATCGTCATCATCTCAATCCTGCTGCTGGTTTCATCACTGAGGACTATCGAAAAGGATTGATGAACATTGCTGTGAGTCAATCTTCGGGGAGAACAGGTAGACTCCTGTAGTTTTCTTTTTGTGTGTTTCTCTGGTTGGAGAGGTTGCGTGCTGCCCCTGTCCGGCCGAGGCACGTCATCTATACGTGTGTTTATTTATTCCGACAACATGCCGACCATTATGATATTAAAGCGCCATTATTGCGTTTGGATTCTGTGAGAAAACTGATGCAAACTGTACTTCGTTCGCGCCAAAAATGCTGACATTTAATTGAAAAAAAGGGCTGCTGACGATGGACAAATAGGCAAATTTCAGAAGGGCCCTAAAGACACATCTTTTTCCACAATCAGCAGCGCTTTTGGAATGACTGACGGCCTAGGAAAAATACCCAACAATAATAAGTAGGTATAATTAATTCCTACCATAGTCCAACACATAGTCTGAGCATTTATCCAGGTGGCTTGTGCAGTTTCTGTGCAATACCGTCTATATTTCATCTCAAGTCGTCACATCTTTCGTCGTATCATCATAATAATAATAATAATAATCTAAGTTGCAAGGATATATTCATTCAAAGCTCTCAGATGTATGCCCACAAACAAACACGTGTAGTTCGCGCTAACAAATGCTGATTGTGTACTTACAAATAAAATCCAAACCTCAAATGAACATAAGCCCTGCAACTCTTGCCGACATTCCCTGAAACAGGGGTGACATTGGCAAAGTGAACCATATTTTACAGTATGGGTGGTCAGCCTCATACCAACCTTCAATATATAATATAAGTACCGCCGTGTGGTGTAAAAGTTTATTTGTTTTTCTTTGTTTAACCGCATTAATTGATGATTAACCTATTCATTCATATGCGCACCTCAGTCGACGATTGGCGTAAAATAAACAAAAAATGCACAAAATGACATACCTACCATACCTAAATGAATACCTGCATGGAACATATATTTTTTTCACGATTGCAACACTAATTTCAAAAAAAGAACGCATACCTACAGTTAATCTTCAAGGTCATGTTGCACCAACTTATGAACGCTAAAAATTCAAATTTAGAACCAAAGATGTTTTAGAACAAAATGTTGCCAATTAAAAAAAATACCGTTTAGTTGTCAGATTACAAATAAAATTGGTAGGTAAAATGGAGGTTTCTCTTCTGAACGCAGTCGTAAAAGAACGCACACCCGCCGGGCCGCTCCAGTATCTTAGGTCCCTATCTCTTTTATTCCGACCCACGTTGCGTTTCATCCACACGCTAAAACCAGGAGCTGCAACCCATTATACAATTACGGACCTTTTGATTAGGGGGTCTATTACACCTGTAGCGGGCGCAGAGATTTATTCCTACAGGTATGTATGCTACCATCTAAATCACGATCAGCTTGTTTCAAATGATGATAATAATCAAGTTAATTCATTTTGGCCACGCATTCTTTCTTTAAATTAGAATAATAATTATGATTCGTACAGTTTTTCTCTATAATCTATAATCCAAGATATGTTTTAACATTTAAGATCCATATTAAAAGTTCATGCCCACAAATAGACACATGTAAATTCGTGCTTACAAATGCTGCATGTGTACCTACTAACAAATTGAAATCCAAACGTCAAATGAACATACACCCTGCAACTTTTGTCCACCTTCCCTGAAACAGGGGTGAAATTGGCTAAGTGAAGTTCCTTGACTTATAGGTTGGTATGAGGCTGACCACCCATACTGTAAAAAATGGTTCACTTTGCCAATGTCACCCCTGTTTCAGGGAATGTCGGCAAGAGTTGCAGGGCTTATGTTCATTTGAGGTTTGGATTTTATTTGTAAGTACACAATCAGCATTTGTAAGCGCGATCTACACGTGTTTGTTTGTGGGCATACATCTGAGAGCTTTGAATGAATATATCCTTGCAACTTAGATTATAGAACCATTTTTTACAGTATTGGTGGTCAGCCTCATATCAACTTATAAGTCAAGGAAAAAATACAAGTCCCTTCAATCGAATATCGGCGATCTTCATCTTTATTCTTACTTCAGATCCTGCATTTCTGATTGGAGATAAAGTGTTTTTGTGAAAACATTGTCATAGGTCCTCCTTGGATTCTTCTCCCTTATCTTTAAATACTCAATGAGAGAAAGTAGGTACATTTGCGGTATTTTTCAATTAACGTGGTGTTATTCTCAAATATCAAAGCCATGGCTCATCCGCTGTCTACAGTGATTTTTATACAAAAAAAACCGACGATCAGCCATGGATCAAAATTTTTGTGAAAAGCACTGTTAGAATTTCGAACTTTTGAAATCGGGAAAAAAATTGGGGGCGAAATGTGACATTACGCCGCCGGGTTGCTAACCTATAAAACTATATTCTTGATTACTGAGGGCCCTAGGTACCTATTCTTCCCCCGCTCTAGGGATATTCAGATTCCATTAATACTTAAAAAAAGAAGATAATTAACTGAACCTACCGAATAATTCTACACTGGCAACTACAATAGATTATTTTCATTGGCAACATTGACGAAATATTTTGTTCTAAATTTAAATTTTCAGCGTTCATAATGTGGTACAACATGACCTTGAGGTGTTCTAATTTTGAAATAAGTATTGCCATTGTTAAAATAAAAAGTTTCCCGACAGGTATCCCGACCTACCAGAATAAATTATAGGTATTTAACTTTGTGTATATTTTTGTTATTTTCTTTAATCCAGTCGAAGTGACTGAACTTTCATTTTCTAATCTGTTCGAATGCCACAATGTTATTATATTTCTATTTTCTAACAAAATTGAATTTCCCATTTACAATATCATGCTTTATTTCTAACATATTTTAGGAAATACCTATATTACACAAATAATCTGGAACTAGAACTTTATTAATTCTAAAATTGTGTCATCTTTTTTCTGACGTTTAAAAAATATCAATAAATCTCATGCTTCCAGACATTTTAATCAAAAATGTGTTTTACAGATGTAAAAAATTGAAAACACGAATAATCAATTAATATTTCTGAGCAATCTCGTGGCTCATGTGCCATGTAGTGACACATCTCAAAAACTGACAGATCACTCTGCGGTGAGTTATGACTTTAATAACTCCAGTCTCCCATTTTAGACGGAATAAAAAAACAAACATGGCGGCCATCTTATTATTTTTATTTTTGAGTTGTTTCAATTCAAAGACCCACAGCGAGTTTTTTGATATTCACATTTTTTTAAATTAACAAAGAGTATCTAAGTTAAGATTCATATTATCTACAATATTAATAAAAACTGTACAAACGTTTCTTTCGTTTACATAAAAAAAAAAAATCACGAGCCGCGTTCAAGGGAAAATCGGGTTTCTCAACGTTCCGTCGACGTTAACTTGTACGACGTCGACTTCTTCGCGGGAAGAAGAGGGTGAAACCCAATTAGTTTAATATTAAACGTAACTATAACTGTTTTCCTAACCCAGTAGGAGTGGCTAGAGCCTTTGTAAAGTTTTCTATACTTGATTCAATAATTTCTACTACTATTTGCACGAAATGAGGGATTTTTGAATTTGGAACTTTTTTTTCAACGAGCAAATGTCAGTCTTGTATGGGATTGCTGTCCTTAGAAACCAATTCCAAAATATTTATGCTTACGGCTTTTCCCTAGCAACCCGGCCGGGTGTCGACATAATTTTGTCCATGCAAATTTACGTGCAGACCTCATTGATCATTTTATATTTACTTAGTATGCCCCATATTATTGCAATACCGTTTAATTTACCCAGTCATTCCTTTTTTAGCCTTCCATTTTGTCTTAATCTTTCACATTTTCTTTTCCTTGCAAGGGGTTGGGTATAGTCTACGAAAAAATAACTAATTTTCTCTCTATCAATGCATAAAATATCTTCGATTGATTCAAAGATTCGAACGTCTCTGCAACTTAGATTAGATCTGTTTTATTTTAACTTCAGTGTTGCCAAGTCTAAGGATGCGTCTGTCACTCACGCCTGGCAACCCAACCATATGATTAATCACACACAAAAGTGAGTTTAAAAATATGTAGAACAGGTACACGCCGAGTGTAGTGGGTAGGTACAAAATTTAAAAATAGAACAACGCGAGCAATTGCACATGTGGCAGCACTGCTTCTTTATCGCATTTGTCATCTGACTCTTTTTATAAATAAAAAAAATGCAATATTAAAGTATTTTCAAACCTTCGTGAAAATTTAACGGTTTAAAATGAAAACACGTTAATATTGGTTGACAAAACGGTAGGTATTCAGACGTATTAGGAAAGCTATCGCAAGGCATCATCTACTGGCAACAAAAACATTGGTAAATTGGCAGCAATGGAAATACATTTGTTCCAAATTCAAATTCGAGTTTCATGTACGTGACCTTGAAACGAATGGTGTTCCGTTTTACAAATAATAAATCTTTCTGTAAGCGTTTTTGTGATATTTCATTTCAAATTAACACATTCCAAAATCTTGGGGTCTTTATTATTATTAACATTAAAATTTTTCACTGAAGAATGTTGGTAGGTATTCACATTGAAAATTAAAAATAAACTTGTAGGTTGAACTGCCAAAACATCATGAATATTTTTTTGTCTATGGTCGGAAAAGAAAATGTCAGCTTGCATCAACAGTCGCTTTTGTTTACATTTTCAAAATAACATTATTTCAACAAATCAATGGATTTCAATCACAAACGTGGGATAAAAAATCTCACAAAGGAAAGGCGGCAAGAGATTCAGAGAGTATGATGCTCAACTTTTTGGATTTCTCTTAGCAAAATTGGTAGGTAGGTATAATTTAATTATATTTTATCCAAGATGGCCGCAAGTGAACAGCTGATTAGTCTTCATACAAATATTACCGATATTCGGTAGGTACGAATTACCGTGTTGATCAAGACTTCCCTCCAGCTTAGTAGCGTTTTATATCTTGGTTTTGGTAACATTTGAACAGTATTTTTCGACGTGACTTTAGATAAGTTGTATTTGTGATGTGTCATCAGAGCGAGGGCCGTGTCTGTCACCGGCGCGGCCGCCATGACACCTCCGAGACGGTGATGATGACGATGATGGAGAGGACTCGGATTTAGCGACACACATATCGCGCTTTGATATCTTGGGATGATCTGGGAGCGAAGTGAAAAAAATACAGGGTTGCCACATACAATATTAATCCGTATTTTTTCACAGGACGGTATACGTAGAAATTTCCTTAAGACCCCATAAAGCGAATACGTCCAAAACGGTGTTCCGGGTTTTAAATGTCCATAATGTTTACTTTTTTTTTTAAATCTTTTACTGTCAGAATACAATAAAGAAATGTATAAACTACAGATTGACCGTTTCCAAAAATGATAGAAGTTATTTGAATTCTGTCAAAATGAACACAAACTAATGAAATATTACGAAATAATGCTATCTGGGTTCAATGAATAACTTGAATTTTTTGAATGGAAGGATACAAAAAATATGTATAAATGGTAAGTTTATTAATCAAACTCAAAATTGATCGCATTTTTTTTTCGTAATAATGCATGTAAATTGTACAAAATAAAATAAACAAAACAGCTTCAAAAATCCCATACTAATTTTGTAGGGAAACAATTTGACAGAAAAACGCAGTGGTTTGCTCGGCGTTCCCGCCAGTCTGGAGCAAACTGTGAAGGCGAGAGGACGTCTGTTCGCTCCGCATGAATTCTAGCGCGCAGAAAAAAGAATACAGGCTTCAAATAAAAAAACCCGATTAGTATATAAAAATATTTTCTTCACGTAAAATATTATTTGTAAATAAATGTGTGTCAATTAATCAAAAATGTCTTTCGTTTTTTTTTTTTAGAAAATATGGGAGTACGAAAACAAAAATACTATAATAAAAAAAGTAATCGAAGATTGTTTAGAAAAAAAAAGGTAAATTTTTCTACTTCCATATGATAATAATAATATAATATAATAATATTAGGATGATTTATTTGGTGAGCGCTGTTTTTGTGTGTATCACACCTCAAGAGCCCTCTGCGAGCTTGGTCGTCGCTGTAGAAAGCGCCAATTCTCAAGCAAGACCCAGTTGTTGTAAGGTTGGATGGACCTTTCAGTGACCGGTAAAGGTTTATGAATTTTTCAACTCAGCGAGAGCACATTCGAAATATAAATGGTATATTTTTGTGCTCCGCTGAGATCCGAATCCACAACCTTCCATTTACGAGTTCGAAGTGTTTCCACTACGGACTACGGACCGGTCCAAGATGCCAACGACGCGCGGTGTACGTGAGCGGTCACCCATCCAAGTACTGTCCGCGCCCAATGTTGCTTGATCATTCCCATGTTTTTTTTTGCATTATTGAACTATACACGGATGCATAAATGAACGTGATTACTTTTTTAAAATACAAAAATGTATTTACATAATGGCGCTGAAAATGCTCATAGCAGATATAATAATAGGATGATTTATTTGGTGAGCGCTGTTTTTATGTGTATCACGCAGATCACGGTCAAAACTTCCCAACTCTTGAAGCTTCAGTTACCATAGATCATGGCAGCAGTACCCCGAGTGTAACTTGTGTAAACTTATCTCGATTGTCTAAATCGAAAAAAAAATAAAACAAAATCAAGACGTGCCGTCGTATATTTCATTCATTTTCGATTTACGCAATCGAAGGGAGTTTATAATTATTATATACTCGAGGTCGAGGCTGCTCCAGTGAGATACATATTATAATTCACGCAAGCCCTACGCTACGGACAACGGAATTATTATTATTGCTGATGTCAAGCAGTCAGTTCAATGATACGAGTATAATATTATGACAATCAGGTACGGCTCGTAGCATACCGTGCAAGGTAGGCTTTATTCTCAAAAATATTTTAATTTGTATAAAAGGTTGGTATGAGGCTGACCACCCATACTATAAATAATAGTTCACTTTACGAATGTCACCCCTGTTCTAGGGAAGGTCGGCAAGAGTTGCAGAGCTTATGTTATTTTGAGATTGGGTTTTTATGTTGTCCTTATACATGTCTGCTTGTGGAAATGCATGTTATAGGAGCTTTCAAATGTAAAATATCTTTGCAACTAAGATTCAAATTTGGATGAAATTTGATTAACGCCTTACATTGTATTTGCCCGTCTGAAAGATAGTACTAATAACAAATATAAAAAACCATTTGTGCAGATATTAAGACAAAACAATTGAAAATACATTCAGGGTTTTTTTATTTAAAAATTGTGGAATGCCACATTACTAAAGCATTCACCCTTTTTTATTCCAAACTTGAGATGTTTAGTTTTGTCGAAGTCTTTATTATCACATTTATTTTACCTATTGCATTTAGCTCTTCGTGTGTCCCGTGAAAAAAAGTAATGCTATGCTTTAAAATGTCAGAAAACAAGAAAAAAATCAAGTAAAAAGTGAAAAATTAGAGTTTTTCGTGTTTTTTTTATCGAGCAAACTTTTCAGAATCGTGCTGTCAAGCGATTGCAACTCTTTATTATAATGGCAGTAAAAAAGTCTGATGTGTATGAATAATAGTGTTAAAATTTTCATTGATTTGGATCCTTTACTTTCCGAAAAATGTAATTTGGTTAGGCAAACATGTTTGCCGTTTATATCGCACGGCACCGCTTGACATTTTGCGCCGGGTAGCGCTTCGAGTTGAAAAGAGACAAACATATTCGATTCGAATAGATTTGCCACTTGCGCCAAGTATTTACTTTTTAAATATATACTTTTGACGTACCTTTACCCGCAAATGTATGAAAACTTAAATAGCGTTCCTAGTTAGCGTTCCAGTTTCCTTGTTTTTTAAACGTTGTTGTTTAGTTTACACGTATGTTTTTTTTTACTTAAAAGGTACTTCTCTGAAGAGAAGAAAAATATAATAGATAAGAGTAAATTCGTTCTCGCATGCGATCGTTGTTTCGATAATAAAACTTTTGCAAAACGTAACAAGGAATTCTTCTTCTTCTTTCAGTAGGTACCATTTTTAACAAATATCGGCGATGATCATGGATATTTTTACTATGTATGCTACAGGTCTAAATAAGGATTTGGTGCTTTTGTTAACTACCAGGTAGGTCCATTTGCGGCATGTGTAAGCACGAACTTATACGTGTCTACTTGTACAAATGCATGTTATATAAGTTCCTAAATGTACTATATCTATGCAACTTAGATTCTTATTTAGATATTGCCCTATATTCTAATAAATTGAATGGCCTGTCTACTGATAGAACACTTGAGCTATGATAGAAACAAAAACAATGCTTACCGAATAAATCATTCTGTAAATTTATTATAAATAAAAATGGAAATATTATTTGGTTATACAGCCGTACAGTATATATTTTATCACGTTGAGTTTACTGTTTGCATGTAATTCACATCTCAATGGCCCGAACTGAAATGCCACCGGTATAATCCAACTTTAATTTTTACAATAGGTATGTAACAGTTTACAAAAATGAAATTTATCTCTGTAAAAAAATGTATGCAGGCATCACACGCAGTATGTACACCTTTAACCTTATATTCTACATCCATATTCCTCAAATGTATGAGGTATATAAAAATGCAAAATATAAGCCATAATTATTGTCAAAAATGAACACTTCCATTTATGTTATGATTTATCTGAGTTTGAGTGATCGCGCGTGCACGGAGCGGTAGAGTCGATGCGCGCGCCGCAGCGCGCGGGAACCGAAGCAATTAGAGGTCAAAACTCAAAGGCATATTTGGAAGGCGCCCTCTTAATTGGTGGACTAGTATGAGTCTGATCCACATGCAGAGGCGTACCCATGACTCTAAAAGTAAGTGGTTCGATGTTACTGAAGCTAATAGGATACCTCGGGTGGCACTCCTTGTGGGATTGTTGCTAGATCACGGGTATCACCTTTAATCAATACCTATGCATTTTGTTTTGTACCCATTTTCTTTGACTTATCGGTTGGTATGAGGCTGACCACGCATACTGTGAAAATGGTTCACTTTGCCAATGTCACCCCTGCTTCAGGGAAGCTCGGCAAAAATGCAGGGCTTATGTTCATTAGAAGTTTGGATTTTAATTTGTAAGTAGGTACCCATGCAGCATTTGTAAGCGCGAACTTACACGTGTCTGTTTTTGGCATGTACGTAATATGAATCTTAAATGTAAACATATCATTGGCATTCAGTTGGCTAGGATGTCAGCACATTAATTGACACAGACAAAATTGTGACTTCACACGGCCGAATTTTCGGATGACACAAGATTTTCCACCCTGATTTGTGAGCATGAGTTGCAGGGTTTATGTTCATCTACGATTTCGATTTAATTTTTTTAGTAGGTACTCTTGCAGTATGTTAAAGTGCGAATGTATTGAATCTTAAATGTTAACATTATCTTCTAATTTTGGATTATAGATATAAGCGGGGAAGGGGAAGACCAAGGAATGAATGGATTGATCATATAAGTGAGATGGCAAATGACTGAAACTTGCAGTAAGAAAAATAGAAGAACATGCATGAAGAGAGTGATGAATGCAAAGGATATGAAAAAAAGTTTCAGATAAAGACTAATCTGCGGAAGTACTGGCCACCCCTTGCGGCTGGATAAAAGACAATACAAGTACTTACAGGATTTTAGATGTTTTTTTCCACTGGTTTACTCGAAGTTTTTTTTCACAATTCGGGATCAAATCACAGTAGAATTTATCACAGATATTGATACCCTCTCTTTAAAATGAGGAAGACTTGGTTGAAGATTTTTCTTTACTTTCGTTTTTTTTATTCTCTTTTTCAGTACAAGTTACAGGTTACAAGTTTCTCTGCCCACAAGGCGACAAATAATGAGATAAAATGTTTGCTTTTTATTAAATTTGAGTGCTTGAGATTTATGACTAAATCTGTGTTGGCCGGTGTTTTGCCGAACGCCGGCCAATCAGCGTGCAGGGTTATTGATCTCTCTAGACTTAATTTGTGTTGGCAGGTGTTTTGCCGAACGCCGGCCAATCAGCGTGCAGGGTTAGGTTTTGTCATGGAGTTTGGCGGCGGCGAAATCCAGGGCCTTCATTAATTGAGTGTGGCGTATCAATATACATTGTGTCAACCCTGTTTTATTTGTCGCCCAGACTTGAGTCATTAAAACGCCATTAGGGAGATGCGCACGCGCATGCGCACACACACTGCGCATGTAATATACCTAAACAGCGTGGCCCGTGAAACACAGGCATACGCCAACTGGGAGCAGGGCGGCGCTATGGGTGCCTGCTTTAACTATCGCAGACGAGTCAGAGAAATCAAAATCCATGGCAGTGACAAAATCTTAACATTCAAAACTCATATCAAATGCATGCCCACAAAAAGACACGTGTAAATTTGCACTTACAAATTAAAATCTAAGCCTCAAATGAATAATATACGCCCTGCAACTTTTTCCGACCTTCCCTTAAACAGGGGTGACATTAGCAAAGTGAACCATTTTTTTACAGTATGGGTGGTCAGCCTCATCTTTAACTGTAATTCTGTCGCCATTCCGCTAGGGGTGGCCAGAGCATCTGCAGAGCTGCCTCCATTTCTTCCTATCCTTACATACCTCTTTCAATTTATTCATATCCATCACCTTTTTCATGCATTTTCTTCTTTTACGCTCGCTTTGTATATCCCATTCTTTCACAATCTTCTCAATCTGATTTTTGATACCAACCTTTAAGTCAAGGACTAGATACTATACATATAAGATGATGTTAATTACAATATTGTTTTTTACTATAATAATAAAAGTCGATAGCTCAATTGGTAAAATGCTTGCATTCCATGCCGAGAGCAAGGGTTCGATCTCAAAGGTTTACTCAGCCTTCACAAGAAATGAGAACCAGTCCGCCCGGGAGCTGGGAAACCCCCACTTCAACTGAAAGTGGTTGGTGTGAGGCCGGCTCCCTTATCTGTAAAAATAAATAGGTCCCGAAGCGCCACATGCGAGCCCTTCGGGGAAACGCAGGCAAGAAGTTACACTATATGTGTAGCTTTGTTGCGTTTTTGTGTACTATGAAAGTTACGCAACTGTTTTTTTTTCTGTGTGCTAAGGTGACGAGGAACATCTGAATAGTCCACAGTTATCTCTGCCAGTAATGCGACACCGCGCGATTAAATAAACATACCTCACAACACCACCATTAGAACAAGCCTCACCGGGTCCCACGGCAAATCGGTCCCAGACAACCCGCCCATAGACAGCTCGGTCATGGACAAATCGGTCACACGATTTTTGAGTCAACGACATTTCGGTGTGATATAAAACAGACCTGCAAGACTTAAAATTAATGTGGTAAATCGGAACTGACGCCGAAATATTATATAACGTCACATTTGACAGTACAACGTGAACTTTATTGAATTGCTAAAAATTAAAAAGTAGATAAATTGATTATAGCAGTTTTAACCCTAGAGTGGGCGCGTCATTCCGTAAAACGTGAGTGGGCGCGTGTTGAGCATTTTGCCGCCCTTACTTAAAATGTTTTTTTCTGAAAATATTGTAGATTTTTTTATATTTTTTGCATTAATAGGGTAAAATAAAATATAAACTTTAAAAAAAATTAAATATTTATTTTAATTAAGTGCCTAATTTGAGGCAATAGGACTTTTAATCAACTTTGGCAAAAATTAACAGTTTTTTGGAACATAGGTTATCTTAATCAACATAAATCACATAAATTTAAAAAAAAATAACAAATCTTATATATTTTCGAGATCTACATTATATGCCTGAGCAAAACAATCTTCACACATATGCAAACAATGTTCATTGCACAGTAATTTGAGCAAACATTACAACCTTTTTTAGTCCTTCTATTTTTCTTCGAAGGGCATACCATGCATATTCCTTCTCTTGCTGAAGTTGATGGAAGGTCTTCAGGTGACACAAATCGAGTAATTTGGGTTTTTAAAGGTTTACTTAATGTTAATATAGAAGATCTTCTGGTTATATGTGGCTTAGTTAGGGCTAGCGAGATCTCTTTCAAGTAAAGTCGGCGTAGCATCAAATGATTGGTATTGGCTTTATAAATGATCTGACTGTTTATGCCAGCAATATTCAAAATAGAAAAAAATAGCCTCACTGGCCATCTCCGGGTCATTCTTCCCACAGAATATTCTTCTTTCATCTGATCCTCCAGATTCTTCCTCTAACCAAGATATAATTTGAGCGTCTTGTTTCTCCATTTTGAACACTAAAAATAACGATAAAAATCAATAAAAATCATTGAGACCAACCAGTAAATAAATAAAAGTGTACTAAGGAAGCAGATAAGTAAAGTAACGAAACATAAAACAATTACAATATTTGTATTAAATACTTATGTCAGTGGGCGCGCGGTGAGCAATTTTTCAACGCTTTACACACCCTGTTGACAAGTGCTTCGTCCTGCGGCCGCCCGCGCACTGATTCAGTTGAATTTTACAACACAGGGAGGGGAAGGGCAGGGGGGCAGCTACTTAAAAGTTTGTCCTTGACGAGTGTATAGTTCAGATAATAATAACAAAAAACTTTCGACGGCGGCAAAATGCTCATAGCGCGCCCACTCTAGGGTTAAGGACCTAAAGTGCTTATACCACACTCATTTAGCTGTCATACAAATTCGGAAACCCTGCTAAATGAACCTAGAAGAAAAATTGCCACTGTTTTCGGAGACTGTACTTTTGCAGTGGCCGGCCCTGCGACCTGGAATCAACTACCACCAGAAATCCGGAGGTCTAAGACGATTGAGGACCTAAAGAGGAGGATGAAGACACACTTTTTCGCCCAGTAAAATACTAAGCGCCCTTGGAGTGACATTGAGTTACGAAACGGCGCTGATGGAGAAATCATCATCATCATCATTACGAAAAGCCGTATATAGGTCGCGTCATGTAAAAAGAACGCTGAGGAGAAGTGGAGGGGGTGTGTTTGCGCATGGGTTACAGTCGCGCAAGTACCAAAAAGTCCGCTAAATCGCCTACTGCGCAGCTTGCTGCTAGCGTTCTTTTTACATGACGCGACCTATACACCTGTATCTTGGGGTCCACAGACAGCTCCAGCACAGAAAACTACAAATTGAAATTACAGTAATGACAAAGGCTTTTTAGAGAGCAAGTTTTCTGTGATGGAGCTGTCTGGGGAGCTATATTATATGTGACCTAAATGTCGTTGATCAAAAAGTCACGTGGATGAACTGTCGTGTGACTGAGGCCTTAAGTCATATGTTAAGATACTCAGATTCACTTTGCATTTTTGTTTGTAAATTTATAATCATCGAGCCCTAAGCCCTCACGGCCAGTGACGGCTCGTCGATTTTTCACCGGGCAGTGCATTTTTATACTAGCCGTCATTGATTGAATACCTACCAACTCGGAGTATTTTCATGTTCGCGGAGCTGTATAATATGTTAAATCATTATGAATGTATAATAGGACTTGACACAAACGGTATTTTATGCGGAACAAATTTGTAAGTATTGGATCGTGGCAGTATTGCTGGGGGTGCAATGCACCGATGCACCTTACCTGGAGCCGTCACTGCTCACGGCTATAATCTTTCAGTGATTTCTGAGCCTCCTTTGCTTTGTGTAAGCACTTGGGAAAGTGTAGCTTCACGAAAGGGCCTTCTGCCACTCGAATCTCAGATAACTTTTGCATGCGAGTCCTGTGACATCCCCGGATGGTATGGATATACAATGCGTGGTTCAGTGGAGGGGAGACTGACCCTGAGAGAAAGTGTTGTCGTGTGACCGAATTGTACCGATGTGTCTGTGGACGAGTTATCTGTAACCGAAATGTCGCGTAGGCAAACTGTCTTGTAACCGATTTGTCCATGGACGAGCTGTCTTTGATTGATTTATCGTTACACGAAACAAAAGTACATGCATACACAATACTTGGCGGTCCATCGGACACTTACGTAAGTAAAAGTTTGATGAAATAATTTACGTAATCGTACATTCCAATGAAAACAATAATAATGTCGTAGGAACACAACAAAAACTGCGACAACTCGCTCCCACAGTTCTTGTTTATCGTATACGCCAATCTTGTCAAACATGACTTTTTCATGCAGTTGTCTTATGAATCAAATTCTACACTATCTGAGCTAAGAAAAACCGTAAAACTCGATAATGTGAGAGTTCTTTTAAATATTTTTTAAATAAATTTCTTGTTTTCATAAGACACATTGGTCCAGTACACATGCAAACATTGCTCATGTAAAATTTTCTCAATGGCGTATACGATAAACAAGAACTAAGGCAGCGAACTGTCACGCAAGCCTGCCAGCTTGAAAACACTGCTATGCTGTAAAAAAAATGGTTCACTTGCTTCACAGAAACGCGGCAGGAATTTATGTTCATTTGAGGTTTCAGTTTTATTTCGTTATTACAGGTTTTTTTTAAATTGTGAAGGTATGGGATATACAGAGTGAATCTATAAGAAGGATATGAATACTAAAAAGAGATGGATGTCAATTAATTAAGAGAATAATGTCAGGATAGGAATAAGTATTATTATTTTCTTATTAAGTTAATTACCTAATGTGTACAAATGTAATGTTAGGTGTTTTTGTATAAATAAATAAATTATTAAATTATTAAGTGCAGAATACTGTGCAGAAGTTCTGGCCACTCCTAGTGCTACGGTGACAGCGTTACATTTTCAATTACGTTATTCTTTGAGTTATAGGTTGGTATGAGGGTGCAAAACTGCAAAAATTGGTTCACTTTGCTAATCCCACCCTTGTTTCCGGGTAGGTCCGGAAGAGTTGCAGGATTTCTGTCCATTTGGGTTTTTATTTCGTAAGTGGGTACACATGCAGCATGTGTAAGCATGAATGTACACATGGCTGCATGTGGTCATGTTTTAATTGCTAATTTAACATGTTAAATTACCTTTGCAACTTTGATTATAGAGTCACGTGCAGCGTGTGTAAGCGCGAACTTGAACGCTTGTGTGAGTGCATTAAATACAAATATTAAATAACTTTGCAACTAAGATTATGCAAATCAAAAGTGTATTTTTTTTCAGGTAACCCAAACAATGTCGCGACAATTTTTTAAAAAATACATTAAAACACATAAGTATTAAAGAAACATATCAATCACGACTTTACAAGTAGGTACCTAATAATTACAGTTGTAAAAATAAGTAGGTGCCCAGAGAACATGAATTATATGCTTTAGGCGCCACCGTTTTAATAAATCATACCAGCTACAATCAAAGAATTGTACATTTGACAAGTTTTATTGTCAAAGATTTTATTTTTTATTTTGCTTTGAGAAACCAGCTACTTCGAGTGTATTATTTTTTATAACGAGTCAATGGAATTCTATACCTCGCTTTAAATGCTAAAAATATACAACAAGACAAATGTGGCATATCTCTAAATTAACATGAAAGGGGTTTAGTCAACTTGATTTTGTATTTGAAGATATTTATGGAAAATAATTTCTGGCACCCTCGGAGGGGTTCGAACCCGAGCTTTCGGACCAACCCGACCACTGAGCCATCGACCGGACGAAGCGATTATTGTTTAAAAGTATACATACTTTTAGTTTACATAGGTAGTTACACAATGAAATATTTTTTTATGACTAAGTACAATAAGAAAAAAACAAATTCTATTTTAATGTTCTTTGACTTATAGGTTGATATGCGGCTGACCACCCATACTGTAAAAAATGGTTCACTTTGCCAATGTCAGCATTGTTTCAGGGAAGGACGGCAAGAGTTGCAGGGCTTATGTTCATTTGAGATTGGGTTTTTATAATGTAGGTCCACATGCGGCATGTGTTAGCGCGAAATTATACATGTCTGCTTGTGGTAATGCATTAAATATGAATCTCAAATGATACATATCTTTGCAACTTAGATTTAGATGCTTGTCAGACATATACCTACCTACAACCTTAAATTTTTCATTCTAATCCAACTTTTTTTATGCACAACACACAATATTTGCATATAAAAGACTTATTGATAATAATCATATAATTCTACTGTCTTCTTATGCGCAAATAAGATCGACTTTAATGCATAAATTTTTGGCGACTAGTTCCTAAAAAAAATACAATATGGCCTCATGCTTTAATACGATTTCATACATAAATAAAGCCATACAGATTAACTTCCAGTGGACATAAAATCCATTCAAAGAAAAGCATTGTTTAAAATCAGAACAATGATTTTTTTTGTTAAGGATGACGACACACTTCCAAATTCTTAAAATAATGATTTCGATTCTTTATTGACCATATTTCAACGTTAAAATATTGGCTTCGTAAATCGTATTACGAATTTAAAATCAATTTACTGTAACTGTAACTCTGTCGCCATTCCGCTAGGGGTCGCTAGAGCCACTGCAGAGCTGCCTCCATTTTTTCCTATCCTTACATACCTCTTTCAATTCATTCATATCCATCACCTTTTTCATGCATTTTCTTCTTTTACGCTAACTTTGTATATACCATTCTTTCACAATCTCCTCAATCTGATCACTCCATACTTTTCTCGGTCGTCCCTTCCCTCTTTTTCCTTTCACACTTTCTTTGTATACATACTTTGTCAGTCTATGATCATTCATTCTTTCCACATGCCCAAACCATCTCATCACATTCTTTTGTACCTTAACTATCACATCCTCTTTCAAATTACATTATTTTTTTACCCATTCATTCCTAACTCTATCCCTCAGAGTTTTTCCTGTCATGCTTCTCAAATGCTTCATTTCCACCGTACATACTTTACTCATTTCGCTATCGTTCACTGTCCATGCTTCACATTCCATACTGTAACTCTGTCGCCATTTCGCTAATAGCGGCTAGAGCCTCTGCAGATTTGCCTCCATTTCTTTTCTATTCTTACATACCTCTTTCAATTCATTCACATCCATCACCTTTTTCATGCATTTCCTTCTCTTACATTCGCTTTGTTCATCCCATTCATTCACAATTTCACTAATCGGATCAAATCTAATCTAAGTTGCAAAAATATGTAACATTAAAGATTCACTTTATATGCATTTTCAAAAGCAGACATGTGTTCAAACTTAAACATGCCGCATGTGAACCTACAACATAAAAACCCAAATCTCAATTGAACATACTTACACCCTGCAACTCTTGCCGACCTTCCATGAAACAGGGGTTACATTGGCAAAGTGAACCATTATCTACACCATGGGTGGTCAGCCGCATACCAACCTATAAGTCAAGGAATCCAGCCATACTTTTCTCGGTCTTACACTCCCAGCCGTGTGACGTCGCAATTTTGTCTACTTAAATTCGTGTGGGGATCTCGTTAAAAAAATACAAAACAATAAAGTCATGGTGGCAAATGCAACGAAGCGAAAAGTAAAATACATTTGTTGAAAGCTTACCTTCCACATGAGAAAGCCGTTTTCACTGTCTCTCCTGGCGTTTATTTTGCACCCATCACTTACCTGAAATTTGCAACAAAAATAATTAAACAGTCAGTTGAAGAATATACAATTTTTAACAGTATCTTATCGACATTAAGTACTAAATCGATTCCTAGTATGACTCTTAAATCCACATATCAATAAAATCATTTTTTTTACAAAATAATCCACCACAATTTACCATCATTCATTCATCAATTTACATTTTTCTATCATTTATGTATCTCTTTCATCAGGGGCGTGCATCCGATATAGGCACATGCACCTAATAGGTAGGCAATATATGCCAAAACAAACATCATATTCAGATTTACAATTCAAAATTTACGTTCAGTTGGAGCCATCGTTATCACTTCAGCCCATTTCAATTGAGTTACTTTAAAGGAATGGGTGAAAATATTTATTCTGAAATGTATTTGCCTGTACCCTATGCACGCGCCTGTCTTGCATGCCATAATGGAGGGAATGACCGAGGGGACCAACTCTAGGGGACGCCCACGCCAAAAATACCTGAAGGACCTGTTGGTGGACGTGCGCTGCTCATCATATGCAGACCTTAAAAGAGCCGCACAAGACAGGGAAGAATGGAGGAGAAGAGTGAAAGAAATTGCTGCAAGCCAGTCCCAGGATTGAAACTAGAGTAGAAGATCATCTATGCATGTGGTAATGCATTAAATATGAGCATTATATCAGGATCGTAGTCTAGTATGGTCGATGGTGTCAAGAGGCTGGTCTTTTTAGCGTATTTGGAATAGAATAACGCTGGCTCGATCCCCGCTTGGGTCATTTGACCATAACTTTGATCCTGGTTCAACAGATGTCATTGGGTAATTATTAATTCATTAAAAAAATGCAATAATGAATTATTATTAATTGAAAGAACTCGATGGATAAAAAATCACAGTAGGTACATCTTATTTTTGGACACCAATCGCTATTTCGTCGCCTGAAGGCCGTAAGGAGATTAGCAGAATAGCGCTTCAGATCTACCTTATTCAAAATGGATTCTGGCAAATTTGCCAACGTGAGAAAGAAGAACAGGAAGTCGTATTCTATACCTCTAGTATAAAGCATCGCGTCAATTGCACCAACCTCAATCAATATTTGACTGACGCATCAAATTTGATTGCTTAATTCTGGTAAGGACTTCGATTTAATATTTCTCGGCAGTGGGTAATAATGTGATGGAATTTGAACAGGAAAGATGATGTACCTACATCAGCTGATCTGTTATGTAAATAGCAAGTAAATAGAATTTATTATAAATATTTAGCTAAGTAGATATAACTTTTATGGCTGATAAGAGTGTATATAAGTAGGATTAATTATTATAAGTACCTAGGATAAAGAGATATTCAAATTTATGTACTGGAAGCAGATAGAAGGCCGTCGTTCGGGAAGGTTCCAGCAAAATTGGCTTAGTATAAAAAGCCGCAAACGGCTTGCAGGCAGTCAGTCTATATACGACAGTCTTCTTCTGAACGCGAAAGACAGTGTAAGGGAACACCAACAAACTGTGAAATAAATGTAAATTGCTAAACCATAAATGTGAATTGTTAAAAATAAATATAAATTGTCAAATAAATCTAAGTGTAAAATACATATCCTGTAAAGAAGATCAGTTTTTTTTTTAATTTGAAGACTATTTGAACCCTAAAAACATATCAATACCCTAATGTACAGATGCTTGTAAATTTATACAAATACACAGAACGCAATGATTTTAATAAGGTGACAGATGGCGATAGACTATTTCTGGATTTATTACATTTCGAGTTAAAATTAGGACTTGAGCCGTGGGAGATGTCACCACATGCTTTATTAATCAAAGTGACATTGTGAGCCCAAATTTGAAATTATTTTTTAACCATCCAAGACGGTTGTATCATCTACAACCTAAGATGTAAAGATTCATAATAAATGCATGCCCACAAGCAGACACGAATTCGAGCTTGGCCATCGCTTTAGAAAGTTTTATTTCTCAAGCAACACCTAGGTGATGTGAGGCTGGATGGACCTTTGTTGACCGGTGTTTGGTTAAGGTAGGTATTTGAAATTTTCAACACAGCGGAGAGTATTTTTGAAAATGTAAATTAAATACATTTTTTATGCTCCCCCGCAAATCGAACCCATGACCTTTCATTTACGAGTCCGACCCGCTAATTTCTACACTACGGACCGATCAAACCGGCGTTGTGTTATCTCCCCAGTGCTTCTTTATTTTACCTGTCATTTGATTCAAACATAGCCTTTGAATGAAATTGTCTCAAAAATAACATTCTACACAATCTGAGCTAAGAATAAAACGTGTATCACGATACGATAATGTGAGAGTTGTTTTACATATTTTAAAAACCAATTTCCAGTTTTCATAAGACACATTGGTCCAGTACACATACAAACATTGCTCATGTGAAATTACCTCTGATGGACATAAGACAAACAAGTTTCGGTGTTACGGCCGAGGAATTAAGTGGCAGATCTTTCTGGCGTGTTTGGAATAGAATAACGCTGGTTGGATCCCCGCTTCATTTGACCATATCTTTGATCCTGGTTCAACAGACGTCATTGGGTAATTCTTAATTAATACCTGTTTTTGGCCAGGCAGAATAGGTTGGTGAATTGCAATCCTCTTCACAAATCTATGAGATAGCAAAAAGTTTAGCGTTCACGAATGGTTTATGGTTTGCGTTTTTAGGAGTTTGTTAAAAAAAAGGTTAACAATCTGTGCAGATATCATCGACAGTGAGAGTTGGCAGCAGTTGTGCAAAGAGCCCTCAGTGTAAAAGTGGCACGCTACGGTTACACATGACGAAAAACCAATCAAGAAATAAATAAAAAATTGTGGAATGTGGAAGACCATAAAAGACGTTGTGGAGCAGAAAAGAGGCCAGAAAGAGACGCCGGTATGGGATAAAGGAGCATAAAAAAGGCGTCCCAGAATCTGATTAAGTTCTGGCTACTGCAAATTACAGGGAGACCACGTGGGGTGGTCCTCTGCGCGGACAGGAACAAGGAGAAGAGAGCTGGCGTCCCATTGGCTGCCGGGATATCAGCAGAGATCCCCTTGGGTTCATTACAAGACACTAAAAATGAGCAATTTGGAAAAATAAACGAACGCCAGCGGCGAATATCAAACTTTCGGATTTAGAAGCCCCGTTTTAGGTCCCAGTGGGCACTATAATATAAACCTAATCTAAGGGGAAAAGATTAGAGAATGATCTTTATTTTTAGTATAAATTAAGGGCTGAAATTCCATGTAGCTTTCGAAATCATTCAGCTGTCTTACCATACTGTGCAAATGTAACTGGGAACTGAAAGTGATAAAATAAATTGGGCAACATAAATAGAACCAGCGTTAAAATATAACAATATATTTAGAATGAATGAACCTCAAATGAACATAGACCTTTTAACCATGCCAACCTTCCCTATTGGCAAAGGCGACATTGGCAAAGTTAACCATTTTTTTACACTTGAAAGGGTGCACTGTGACCGTAACGAGGGTAACCTGTTGTTCACCCTAATAAAATTTCTTTCAATTCATTCATAGCCATCACACTCACTTTCACATTTTCTCGCATATATACCCCATTCTGTTGCAAATTCTTATGAATGAAAATGAAAGGGCACTGAAGGCGCACCTTTTGAGGAGGCCTCGGCAGTAAAACCCAAGCACCCAGATCAAAACTGTTAACCCGAGCGTCTGCAGGAGACCGGGGTAAGGTTATAAAATGTGCCACCTGCGTGTGCCGGTGGAGGTGCAGCAAAAACAGGTGAACGGGCCGCGCAATGATAATATCACTTAACTGACGATGGGTGTGGATGCGAATCTAAACGCATAGATCTCAATATCTGGGTGAATCGGTGACAGGTAAGAACGGTACAGTGACAAAACGACACATGGCAGACGACAAGTGAAATTATTAAACATGACATAAACAACATATGACATTGTAATGTATAATTATAATATGATTATTTAGAGTAGGTAAATATCATATAAGGTAAGGTATTATTGTAACATAATATTATTAGAGTTATGGTTATATAATATTAGTAGGTAGATATTATTACTGCTGATCTGGTCAGTCTGGTTTTGTCTCTCGCCTTGTAAACACTGTTATGGAATAATACATCTGTTTGAAACCAAGACTCATATGTTCGTCTAACTGATATCCCCCATCCACAACAGACACCCCAAAAACATCACAGACATAATGATTTTTTATTTTTTATTTTATGGTTTGTGTATTAACACTGAAAATTCATGTAGGTAAATTGTAGATTGTAATCCTACCTGAAGATGACCATATAGGTCGAAAACGTTTGTAAACTATAATTCAAATAAATCAATATCGTGTGTGAAAATAAAACAATGTTTTAATCAGAAATTAGTTTTAAAAAAAAACATAAAATCGATATGACATCTTGACACATGAAAGAACAACACATGGTATAACAACACATGAAAAAACATCACAGGAAAGTATTTCACAATGACAAAACATCACAAGACAAAACCGTTCCATATGGCGTTTATGGTTGTTTTGATTCACCATAGTGATGTATTTTCTGTGTTGTTTTATCATAGTGATATTTTGTCATTGATAAACTGTCATGTGATGTTCTGTCATGTGTCGTTTGATCACTGTGCCGTTCTAAATGACACCCGAATGAATCAATAAACTTTAGCGGGCTAGATCTTGGATCCGATTTCGATGGCGCCCCTAGCGTCAGTTTTAAGTTATAGCTGTCAGTGAGCGATTTTCACAAACAAGCGACCGATTGCTAGCTCTGCTTGTATTTACAATCTTCGATCACAAGCAACAATAATTACATCTAGCCGTTAGTTCGTGTCTCTCCTGATGACGTTGTTTTAGCCTAAATTGTAGTTAACAGTCCTAGTTAATTGAATTAGACATTGTTAAACAGGTTTACGAGTAAGATGCTTGAATTATTGTTGTTGCATCTCTGTGTTAAGGGATCATAAACCGCTCTGGCTCGGACCATCCCCACGGTGAACCACGTGTGTGTTCGCGCGTAGACATGCTTTAACTGCCCGACCACGTGCACTAAAACCATTACCTCATTTACACAAGGAAAAACAGATATAAGTGCGAGAGAATGAGGGTGTTGGCGTGAAATGAGACAAGGCACATTTCTATTAAATTAATTGAAAAAATGCGCCGATGAGATCGTACATAAGTATACTTAGTAAAATCATTTTTGATTTACAAATTTAACATTAAAAAAATCCTGGACGTAAAGGTTGGTATGTTACTTATTTTAAATTTCTTTCTAAACGGTGAATTTTATTTGGCATATTTTGATTTTTTCACAAATACTAAAAAAACAAAAAAAAAAAAACATTTACTTATGGTAATTTGAAAACAAAACCAAATTTAATAGTCTGTATTATATGGTGATAGTTTTTGACTTAAAGGTAAGTATGAAGCTGGCCACCCATACTGAAAAAATAGTCCACTTTGCTAATGTCATCGATGTTTCAGGGAAGGTCGGCAAAAGTTGCAGGGCTTATGTTCATTTGAAGTTAGGTTTTTCCTCACATAAAATGGAATTGAGGTTTAATTTTGAAAAAAGAACACTATTAGTTTCAAGGTCGTGTAGCTATTATTTCCTTTGATGTATTTAAATTTAGAACAGCTATATCGCCAATGCTACCAATCCACCGATATTTTTTGTTGCCAGTAAAGTGAGACAGATTTTCCCAATATTATTTTAAGTACCTACCACTGTATTAAACAATATTATTTTCAGCTTTTTAGAGTGAGTGTAAATACAACCCTGTTGATGTTATTCACACATAGCAAAACCATGACTCAATCTCCACCTCAAGGGAATTTTCTTACAAAAAATAAACGATGAACCATGGCTCAGCTATTGATTAGAGTGTTTTATTTTGTGCGTTGGACGCTTTCAGCGCTACACCCTCCTGCGCTGTTTTACGACCCCTCCACAGTAACCCGATCAGCCATAAACCTTTAGGTTGTGCATCTACCTCGCAACCACTGCTCTACGGACCCGGGCGTTAACCAACTCTAAATTAAATATATACAGGTGTGCTATTAACTAATTGAAACGTGTAGGTACTAAGATTTTGCTATAATCTTAGTTGCACGTGAAAAGGACGAATGTTGAAATGAGACTGTTGCAAATGTGTGATGTATATTGTTGTTGTTGGTTTTTTTTTTAAATAGATTTGTGAAGAGGAATGCAATTCACCAACCTTATTCTGCCTGGCCAGAAACTGGTATTAATTTCATCAACTAATAATTCATTATTGTTTTTTTTTTAAACAGATTTGTGAAGAGGAATGCAATTCACCAACCTATTCTGCCTGGCCAGAAGCAGGTATTAATATCATCAACTAATAATTCATTATTGTTTATTTGAATGAGTTATTAATTAATAAGTTAACAACCCATACTGTAAAAAATGGTTCACTTTGCCAATGTCACCCCTGTTTCAGGTAATGTCGGCAAGAGTTGCAGGGCTTATGTTCATTTGAGGTTTGGATTTTATTTGTAAGTACAATCAGCATTTGTAAGCGCGAACTACACGTGTTTGTTTGTGGGCATATATCTGAGAGCTTTGAATGAATATATCCTTGCAACTTAGATTATAGATGTTGAACCAGGTTAAAGTTATGATCAAATGACCCAGGCGGGGATCGAACCAACGATGTTCTATTTCAAACACGCTAGAAAGATCAGCCCACATGGCCTCTTCGGCCATAACATTGATTGTTTGTCTGGGTTGGTATGTGAAGTCTCATTATGTAAAGTACTTCTATTTTTCGATATTGTGTGAGTGTTTGCTCGAATATTCTGGCAAGTTATCGCATGTGCCGGTTTTCAGTAATTCGAGAATAATAATATAAGGATGATTTATCTGGTGAGCGCTGTTTTTGTGTGTATCACACCTCAAGAGACCTCTGCGAGATTGGTTGTCGCTGTAGAAAGCGCCAATTCTCAAGCAAGACCTAGTTGTTGTAAGGTTGGATGGACCTTTCAGTGACCGGTCTTTGGTAAAGGTTTATGAATTTTTCAACCCAGCGAAGAGCACATTTGGAAATATAAATGATATATTTTGTGCTCCGCCAGGATTCGAATCCACAACCTTCCATTGACGAGTCCGAAGTGTCATCACTGGACTACGGACCGGTCTCGTAGAAATTAGAAAAATAAAACGTTTATTATCTGAGAAACCCATGTTAGCATAATATGTCACTTATTCAATTTTGTCATTAAGGTATCGATATCATTGCAACTTAAATTGTATACATTAAATTTCAAAATATATAAAAAAATATTCGGTAGCGCAGTAACTAGACGCTCAGCCAGGTTTTGTCAGTAGTTTGTCTATGTAATTTGTCTCGAGTCCATTTGCAACTTGGATTATGGATTGCAGCTGTGGCAACCCTGCGCTCGGGGTATGTTTACAGTTGTCTTATAAAAAGCAAAGGCGAGATTACACGCTTTATAAGACTTCGGGAAGTCTTACGCGATCATGTACATTCACTTATGATATCTGCGGACTAACAATTAATTTAACGAAAATATACGTTAGATTTAGTTAGTTAGGGGGAGGGAGTTTATGCAGAAACTTTTTGTAATTTATGTCAGTCAATAAAGAGTTTAAGTCTAGAAAATATTTTCTCTGTATGCGGCGTTAAACTGTTTAAATATAGTTACGAAAATGGTTCCTACTAAGAAAGAGAACAAAGAACCTCACAGTTGCATTTCCATGTGTACAAAAAAACTCGGGCGAATGTAAAAATGTCCCTGGAAAGGTGGCAACATCCCGCGTGCGTACTATGTCCGAAGAAGTCCTAACATAGAACGCACACGTTGTTCATTTTGTGATTGACGAATTTTAAAGGAAAAAATGCATTACTTTAAGACATTATGACAGGTGTGTCGAAACACAAAAAGGAGAAGCAAGAAAACATAGAATTTGACACGTGAAAACTTGTTTCGTATGACTAGATCACATTTTTTATTGAGAATTTGTTTTCTGTTTAGTTTTTTATTCTATTATTATTTTGTTGATTTAAAAAATGTAATTTGTTGTGTATGTTTTGTTCTGGAGATTATTTTCATCACTTTTTGGGTCTCTTTGAAGAGGCCGCATCCAAAACGCTCCAGGATAGGAAAAGGCAGATCTGTGAAAAAAATAATGCACTCGATGCAAACTACCAGCCTGACCATGTCTCTGCCTGGTAGTCGATGAGGTAAGGTTTCATACGGCTGGCTCTTAGACTATACGTGTCTGCTTGTGAAAATGCATATAATGGGAATCTTTTATGTTACATATATTTGCAATTTAGATTAGATTAGACTGCAACGTTTGACAGGACTGGGATAAATGTGGTCTATAATATGTATCAATACATTAAGTTAGCTTCTGCTCCTATATGTTATTACTCAATGTGTGTGTGTCATACTTAATTCTCAGTGATATCAATACGTCTTGGACGTGGATTAAAAGTCGGGGGAATTAAGGTTACAGCTACGTTCTTCCAATAGACCAATACCCAGGGGCGAACACTCCACGAGGGCAAACAAATATACTTTAAAATCTTCACTACCTATTCATGAAATGCTTCAGCGGAAACTTCGTAGAACTCCATTTAAAAAATGTATGTAAATAACTCTGCTGATATTTATTTATTTTAAGATACGGCACACGTACACAGAGTGGCTTTTGAACTGTTCACCTCGACGACTCAGATACAAGTCTCCTTGCAGAGCACCGGCGAGAATAAGTGTTATTCTCGAAAACATTGGGGACTGGCACATGCGAGACCTAGTCAGAATATTATATTTAGAATATTCGAGTAAATAATCACACAATATAAAATTAAAATTATTTAAGCACCTACAGAGAGATTTCACAGACATAACAACTCAGACAGACACACAATTACACATTCGTTTTTTTTTTTTTTTTAAAACAAATAATGGGTTTTGACCGGTTAGGCCGAAACCGGTGATGTTTTGTCATGTGCTGTTTTTTTCTTGTGGCGTTTATGGTTACAGATGTCATTGTGACGTACTGTCATGTGTTGTTCTGTCATGTGATGTAATGGCAAGTGATGTTTTGTCATTGTGCTATTCTTTTTTTAAGGAAGCCTGTGCGGGAGACTCCCTAGATTCAAGAGACTCATGATACTTGTTATAGTGCCGCAGAGGTGTTGGTGATGTGGCAGTTGTCCTTGTCCGGTTGCAGGGTCGTTAGCTGCGCAGTGATGTGGTGTGTGTTGCGTTGCGTTGTGTTTTGAGACACTGAGAGGAAATGGCGAGTGATATTGCATTTGAAAAGGGTAAGGTTAAATTTGGATGGAAACACAGATACCGGTAACTCATTCCATAAGCGGGCAGTTTGGCAAAGGAATGAGTCGTGAAAACACCAAGTTCTCATAGTTTTGATGTCGACTGCAAATGGTTGGATGTGAGCCGTTCTATGAGTTGCCTTTGTTGTGATGATTGTAACAAGGAACGAAATTATTATGAAGTACATACTTATTACTAGAAATTTCTACAGACTTGTGAGTGAGTGAGCACATATTTGTTTTTTATAAGCCCTCCATGAGTAGTTGTGGGGAAATACAATATTAAATCTAATATTGATGTAAAATAATCAAGACTGGGGAAACCTTTTATTGAGGGAGCTCCCACAAGTGCAGGTGATATGAAGTCATAATAAACGCCGGTATTATCAAGCTATAACAGCGTTATGGACAGGGGTGGACTTGGCACTGTATCCACACCTGTAAGCTAAAATGAATAAGTGCTCTATCACTGATTTGAGAAATCGTGGATTAAATATTTTATTAGGTGTTTACTTCTCATAGTAAGTGAACTAATTAGAAGAAAGAGCTCATGAAAAACTTCTGCCCTACAGGATTTTGACACTTTTTTAGTTTTTTCTTTCGTGGAAAATAGGAAAAGTGTGAATTAAGTGAGGACCGCCAACATTGAAGATCAACCGCTATTTTTTCTGTCTTTCATTTCATTTGGAGTCATAGTCAAAGAAAAATGCTATGAAAAATAATGTTGTAGGTACTCATGTGTAATGTTGAAATGGAAGAATTATAATACATTAACAGTAGAGTAATGCCACCAAAATGTAACCTGTCACTCTGACTGTATCCGTCTTCTATTCCGCTAGGGGTGTCCAGCCCCTACGCAGACTTGTCTTCACTTTGTTCTGTCCTTGCCATCGAAATATAGAAACATACATTTTTGAATTCGGAATTTATCAGATATTTTCAAAATTTCGTCAACACTAAGGGGGTATTCATAACAAATACCGTTGATATGGTGATTTCATAGGTTTCTATGGTGATATGTACATAGAAAAAGACGGAGTAAAGACACGTTGTTTACATAGAAAATGACAAAAACATTTCATATGTCGTGAGCGAGACAGCACTATTAACAATGTATAGCGTCAAACACTGGTGCATCGTGTCGTTTGGAACTAAAACTCTATAAAATTACCACCTCCATGCCCCATGGTCCTTGCACACTTTTTTCGTCTCCTTCCCTCTCATTTCGTAAATACGTCATATAAACTTTCTAACGTTTCTCACAACACTGCGCAACTTCTTCAAAGCTTCACCCTGATATTCTGTGTTGCCTTGGGCGTAGTTCACCTTGATGCGTCCCTGGTTGTTTTTACCCGCATTGTGTTTCCGTATTAAGGAATAATAATTGTATTAAAGACGTACAGATATTGTGTACAGACATACTTCAAACACCCTACATGTTAAATAGGTAGGTACTACAACTTTTATAATGGTTCCATGACAAGACGACACACTGACAAAACAACACATGATAGAACAACCCATGATAGAACATCACATGACAATACTGCGACATAGCGACACATGAAAGAACGACACATGACAAAACAACACATGACAGAACATCACATGAGAATACTGCGACACATGACACAACAACACATGACAGAACATCACATGAGAATACTGCGACATAGCGACACATGAAAGAACGACACATGACACAACAACACATGACAGAACATCACATGAGAATACTGCGACACATGACACAACAACACATGACAGAACATCACATGAGAATACTGCGACATAGCGACACATGAAAGAACGACACATGACGAAACAACACATGACAGAAAAAAAACATGACAGAAAATCATAATGACAGTAGGTACATCACGTGACAAAACTGTGATAAAGCGACACATGACATTACGACACATGGCATAACGACACATGACAGAACGACACATGACAGAACGACACATGACGAAACAACACATTATCGAACAATACATGACAAAACATTTAAATGACAGTGCGTCACAATGACAAAACATCACAGGTTTGATGTTTCGTCATGCGATGTTTTTTCATGTGCCGTTTATGGTATAATCTGTCATCGTTATTGCATGTGGCGTTTTGTCACTATGCCAATCTATTCTGTCACCCTTATAATAGCCATTCTAGAGCATCATATTTCATACATGGTGTTTATGCACGGGTAAAAGGTTAAAGAAGAAAAGGAAGACCGAGAAAACTTTTGCGTGATCAGATTGGTGAAATCGTAAAAGAATGAGTTATAGCGAGTGGATGTAAAAAGGGGTATATGTATGAATGAGGCGATGCATATGAATCTATAATCTAAGCTGCAAAGACATGTAGACAATTAAAAATCATATTAGATGCATGCCCACAAACAGGTGAAACATATAATAATCTTTAATCTAAGTTGCAAGGATATATTCATTTAAAGTTCTCAAATACATGCCCACAAACAAACACGTGTAGTCGCGCGTACAAATGCTGAATGCGTACATACAAATAAAATCCAAACCTCAAATGAACATAAGCCCTGCAACTTTTGCCGATCTTCCCTGACACAGGGGTGACATTGGCAAAGTGAACCATTTTTTACAGTGTGGGTGGTCAGCCTCATACCAACCTATTAGTCAACGATCGGTCACAAAAATTAATTGACAGAGGTGTATGTGGATAATACGAAATGGAGGCAGCTCTGCACAGACACTGGACACCCCTTAGCGGAATGGCGACAGAGTAACAGTAATCACTATTATATAAGTTAAGATCAACAATAATAAGGTTGACTTTAAAATAAGCAAATAATATAATTATTTTGATCAACAAATTATTGTCAATTTAGATGTTATTGAGAATACGATTCCAGAGCTGGCTAACCGAATCGAAATAGTCCATCATTGATTTCATAAAAAATACTCGTTTCGAGATAGTCGTTAACATTTTTAGAGGTTCGTGTACTTAACTCTGTAGAAATTAATTTTCCAAGTAAAAAAAAGAATGTCATTTGAAAGAGGATGTGAAAGTTTAGGTACAAAAGAATGTGATGAGATGGTTTGGGCATGTGGAAAGAATGAATGATGATAGACTGACAAAGTATGTATACAAAGAAAGTGTGAAAGGAAAAAGAGGGAAGGAACGACCGATAAAAGTATGGAGTGATCAGATTGAGGAGATTGTGAAAGAATGGGATATACAAAGTGAGCGTAAAAGAAGAAAATGCATGAAAAAGGTGATGGATATGAATGAATTGAAAGAGGTATGTAAGGATAGGAAAAAATGGAGGCAGCTCTGCAGAGGCTCTGGCCACCCCTAGCGGAATGGCGACAGAGTTACAGTTACAAGTTAATTTTTTTTTTTTTTTTTGGCTTTTATTTATTTGAAAAATCGTTTTCTTTCCACTTTTATTGTATAGGAGCAACAGCACGAGGGTATGCCTTGATTATGATTATCTATAATCTAAGTTGCAAAGATATACTACCATTTAAAATTAATATTAAATGCATGCCCACAAACAAACACATATTATTGTACATTAAGGCTTTCACGGCCGGCACTTGACACAATCTTAAAATTTTTTCTCGGGTTGTGTAGCCATGTTCTATCGGAAGTTTGTTACACTTTTTTGTTACACTTCCGGAAACGTCCGGAAAAAAGTGTAACAAAAAAGTGTAACAAACTTCCGATAGAACATGGCTACACAACCCGAGAAAAATTTTAAGATTGTGTCAAACACATATTAGTTTATGCTTACAAATAACATATTCCCTGCAACTTTTGCCGACCTAAAAGCAGTGGTGCCATTGGTAAAATTAACCATTTTTTACAAGTTTGGGTGACGGCTTCATACCAACCTATACTCGTAAGTCGAGGAATTATTAATTGACAACAAACAGTGCATTTTCTTGACATTTTGCTCGTCCGTTGAGCCCACGCTTCGACAAACTAATTTCGGTAATATTTGTATGCAGACTAATCAACTGTTCACTTGCGCCCATCTTGGATTGGCAGGTCTTCATACAAATGCATCATTAGTTTGTCAAATCGTGGGCTCAACGGACGACTAAAATCTCTAAGAATAGTACCGTTACAGTCTAAAAACATCATGTTAAAAATTAATAGAAAACCACTAACTGAATCTCTAAAAAATACAGTCCAACACTGTTTTGATAATAATATAATGGTCTCCATAGGAATAGATTGTTATTGTATTGATACCATGGCAACGAAAACATTCCAATTATCGAACCCGCATCCTCGCGCAAACAGATTACGAAGCTAACCACTGCGCCACAACACAAGGGCGGTGGGATAGGTCGGGGAATATAAAACTGTACCCTTGACAGCTTTTACTGGGTGCATGGTAAAGTCCAGACAGTGGAAATGGGCCATCTAAGAAGCATGATTGAGAAAAAACGGAGCGACAGGGTGAGGAATGATTTTGTAAGAAAAGAATGTGGTGCAAGAGAAAGTGTAAAAGTGAAGATTAAAAGAAGTTTGGACATTTATTATGGAGAGAATGGATGATGAAAGACTGACGAATAAAGTATACGTTGAAAGAATAGATGGATGTCGTAGTAGAGGAACATCTAATCTATCTATAATCTAAGCTGCAAGGATATGTAATCATTTAAGGCTCATATGAAATGGCATGCCTACAGACAGGCACATGTAGGTTCGCGCCTACACATTCTGCATGTGTGCATACAAATAAAGAAAACCTCACATGGACATAAACCTTGCAACTCCTGCCGCCGTTCCCTGAACCGGGGTGGCATTGGCAAAAGTCAACCGATTTTTACAGCACGGGTGGTCAGCCTCGTACCAACCTATCAGTCATAATAATATTAGGATGATTTATTTGGTGAGCGCTGTTTTGTTTTCTTTTTTAAAAATTGATTTGTGAAAAGGAATGAAATTCATCAGCCTTTTCTGCCTGGCCAAAAACAGGTATTAATATCATAAATTAATAATTCATTATAGTTTATTTAAAGTAATTATTTATACCCAATAACATCTGTTGAACCGGGGTCCAAGTTAGGTCAAATGACCGAGGCGGGGATCAAACCAGCGATTTTCTATTCCAAGTACGCGTAAAAGATCAGCCATAGCAGTGACTGAATGAATGAACTGAGTGAATCACACCACATCTGCGAGCTTGGTCGTCGCTGTAGAAAGCGCCAATTCTCAAGCAAGACCCAGTCGATGATTAGTGCATTGGATTGACGTTCTGGTGAAAGAATGATCTAGAGAATGCGAGAAATACCCCTCTGGTACTCAATATAAGGAGCTGAAATGGTACTAAGAGGCAGTGCTTAGAGCAATTGGCCTTGAAATACCAATAAACAGTGATGGTCAAGTTGTGAACTAAAATAAATAAATTATGCCTGTAACTGTAACTCTGTCGCCATTCCGCTAGGGATGGCCAGAGCCTCTGCAGAGCTGCCTCCATTTTTTCCTATCCTTACATACCTCTTTCAATTCATTCATATCCATCACCTTTTTCATGCATTTTCTTCTTTTACGCTCACTTTGTATATCTCATTCTTTCACAATCTCCTCAATCTGATCACTCCATACTTTTCACGGTCGTCCCTTCCCTCTTTTTCCTTTCACACTTTCTTTGTATACATGTTTAGTCAGCTTAGTCATCATTCATTCTTTCCACATGCCCAAACCATCTCATCACATTCTTTTGTACTTTAACTTTCACATCCTCTTTCAAATTACATTCTTTTTTTACCCATTCATTCCTAACTCTATCCCTCAAAGTTTTTCCTGTCATACTTCTCAAATGCTTCATTTCCACCGTACATACTTAACTACTTGAAATACCAATAAACAGTGATCGTCAAGTTGTGAACTAAATTGTAACCTTTTTATCAAAAAGAAAACCCACCAAAAACGTAAGAATGCTTGACGTACTCCGCCCCAGGATTCGAACCCACGACCTTCCATTTACGAGTACAAAGGTTAACCACTACACTACGGACCGGTCGACCACACTTTATAAAATAACATTTGTAGCAATAATTGTGTGAAATTTAACTTGTGACATGAGTCAATTGGTGTACTAATTAAATGAACGAGACGCTATAGAGATGTCAAATCGAATTACAGCAAGCCTGCCCGGGAGAGATACGCCCAATCAATGTGAGCAATTGATAGCGAGATAGGCACAACCCTACGGGAAGCAGGGGCGAGCAATCTATAGAGGCAAACACAAGCAACAAAGGGTGAAACTGCATTCAACTTCATTACGATCACTGGTATTACATATAATGTAAGTTGAAAGAAAATGTTGACATTTAAAGCTCATATTAAGTACATTCCCTCCGCGCTTTATCTATAATCTATAATCTAAGCTGCAAAGATATGTTAACATTTAAGGCTCATATTAAATGAATGCCCACAGACAGGCACATGTAGATTCGCGCCTACACATTCTGCATGTGTGCATACAAATAAGCAAAACCTCACTTGAACATAAACCTTGCAACTCCTGCCGCCGTTCCCTTAACCGGGGTGGCATTGGCAAAAGTGAACCGATTTTTACAGCACGGGTGGTCAGCCTCATACCAACCTATCAGTCAAGGAGCTTTACCTGCAAAATAAAGCAGAACTCACATGAACATAAACCTTGCAACACCTGCCGCCTTTTTTCTGAAACCGTAGTGGCATTTGCAAAAGTGAAACATTTTCTTACAGCATGGGTCAGCCTCATATCAAATTGTTAACCTATAATATATAATAGTACCTACTGTGTTCCAATTCGCAAAGAAATCAAATAATCCGTGCAAGACCGGTCCGTTGTCCAGTGGTAACACTACGGACTCGTAAATGGAAGGTTGTGGGTTCGAATCCCGGCGGAGCACAAAAAAAATACGATTTATATTTTGAAATTCACTTCACTGGGTGAAAAATTCATATACCTTTACCAAAGACCGGTTACTATAGGTCCATCCAGCGTTACAGCAACTAGGTCTTGCTTGAGAATTGGCGCATTCTACAGCGACGATCAAGCTCGCAGAGGGCTCTTGAGGTGTGATTCACACAAAAACAGCGCTAACCAAATAAATCGACAATCGCCGCGGTAGAAAGCTCCAATTCTCAAGAGTCTGTAAGTCTGGATGGACCTATAGCAACCGGTCTTTGGTAAAGTCAGATTAATTTTTCAACCCATATTATAAAATAAATGTGGTATTTTTTGGCCACTACCTTCCTATTACGAGTCCGAAGTGTCAACCACTAGACTACGAACCGGTCAAACACCATGCAACCTCTCAGAAGGACAACGTCCGTTTAGGTAATACCAGATTAGAAATCTTCAACAAGAAGGCGGCTTACAACTTAGATTACAGATGAATTTAAAAATATTACAGCAGTATTATTTAGGATGCATTTCCAACATTCATCCAAAAACGTTTTTTCTAAGAATTGATCCTTTCTAAAACTGACCTGAGTGGAGACAATACAACCAATAATAATGCCTACTTGTATAGCCTTTTAGAATTCAGAAATTTCTAGAAATCTGCAAAGACAATAACAGCATTACTATCTGGAAATACCAGAGGGTAAATAAAGGAACTTATACCTAGAATATTCAGGTATTTGAAATATATGGAAGCAAATCATTGAATTCTGGACTATTGATGATCGTAGTAAGGATGTTATGCCTCCGAAACCTGGACACTGACCAAGCGTGACCAATGCTCTCTCAACGTCTTCGAAAGCAAAATACTTCGACGTATTTATGGTCCAATAAAGGACGGAAACATATGGCGAAGAAGATATAATTCCGAACTGTATAAGCTGTACCAGGACGCTGATGTGGTCCGCTCAATAAAGGTCAACAGACTGCATTGTTTGGGGCACATTCAGCGAATAGACCATCGGAGCCTGGAGAAGACGATTGTGATGACGAACCCGGAGGGACGCCGGACAGTGGTAAGACCACGTTCAAAATGGCTGGATGAAGTGGTGGCGGATTGCCGTGCAGTGGGACTGGAGGAGGAAGACGTTGGATAGACAGCGCTGGCAGCGGTTGCTGAGGGAGGCCAAGACCCACCCCGGGTTGTCGTGCCAATGATGATGATGAGTAAGGATGTTGAATCCTACCAGAAGTAATTGTTAGGTATAGATTGGAATAACGGTCGTTTGACGTACCTATTCACAATAACTATAGCTACAAGGAGAACTTACATTATTCTCAATGTTTCGTTAGCGACTTAGCTAACGTCTTCAGGAGACACCCTCTATGCCCGACGACTGAGGATGAAACTGGAAGTCATTTCTGAAACCCTAAGTGGACATCGAACCTTGTCCCTCCGGCATTTAATGCAAGCATTCTACCAAGTGAGCTATCGACGCGTCTGTAATCTTCGCTCTATAATCTAACAAAGATATATTAACATTTAAAATTCATATTAAATGCATGCCCACAAACAGGCACGTGTAAGTTCGCGCTCATAAATGCTGCATGTGTACTACTTACAATTCAAAAACCATACACCCTGCAAATCTTCACCGCCGCGTCAAGCCTGAAAGCGCCCTTGCAGTGACAGTAGTCACGAAACGGCGCTATACAAATCATCATCATCATCTTTCCGACCTTTCCTGAAACAGGGGTGACATTGGCAAAGTGTACCATTCTTTTCAACATGGATAGATAGTCGTTTTCATACTAACCTACAAGTCAAACGATTCTCAAAAACCAAATTATATTTATTCATCACAGAACAAACGCCAAAATGTCATATTATCTTGAATACATGGAAATGAATACTTGAAAAATATGGTAGGTAGGTAAATGTGGTTTTTTTTATAAACATGTCTTTCATTTTATTATTAAACAAATATTATAATTTGAAAAATTAACATGTGCGCTTTTTGCAGCATTGATGACTCGAAAGTTTTTATAGAGTCGGGATTTTTTTCGTCTACCCGCCCCTACTAGACTAGAGGGTGACCAAGCGATGCCAATAAATAAAATATTTCGTTAATTTTTTGTAGGTTTAAAAAATACTCGTGGCATCTATCGTCTTGTATCGGTTCTTAAAATATCAATAATTAACTATGATGATGATAAGTTGATGATTTCTTTATAGCGCCGTTTAGTGATGTAGTCACTCCAAGGGCGCTTGTGCAAATGATGCCAGAAATTTGCTTGTCTTCAGTGCATTCCGGAACTTTCCATGGTCCTCTAGCTCTCTCACATGATGTGGCAGGTGGTTCCAGGCCAGAGGACCAGCAACTGCACATGCACGCTCTCCAAACATTGTGTTAACTCTTCTTATCGGTTCTTCAATCTTTGATTTGGCTCCAGTCTCAGCCGAGCGCAGTGTTAGGCTTTTTTTGCCGAGGGTGACTGCTTTGATTAAATCAGCGAGATATTTGGGTGTTTTTTCATATAAAGCTTTGTGGACCATCGTGCACACTTTGAACTCGATGCGCTCCGGTATACGGAGCCAGTGAAGCTTCTGGAGAAGAGGAGTAATGTGTGTAAATTTTGACTGACCAGCAATCATGCGAGCGCATGCATTGACGACCAATTGTAGCCTATTCAAGACATTTTGGTTGGCCTGCATATAAGCTATTGCAGTAGTCTACTCGTATTTTGTACACCACAAATGTTAAAATAGCAAAGACCATATTTATTGTGCCATTTTGTGATAAATCACTGCAAGGGCACTATTTATCTGTCACATCTCAGAAACAAACATGTCTTCAATCCCGACCTAAACGCACTCGCACTCTCTACGGCTGTAAGCTCATGGGGTAGTGCATTTCACAGTACAGGACCGGCCATGCAAAACGCATGATCCAAATACTTTCCTTGTAATGAAGGTCTGAAAACAAAACTTCAAAGTTGTAAAAAATATAGCCACATAAAAGGTTTGCATTTTATTTTACGTAGTTTTTAAAAAAAAGTAAAGTGAGTAACTAATGACGCTTTAAATTTATTAATTCTGATAAGTAGGTACTTACCTAACCAGTTCAAGAACTGGAAATTCATAAAATATAGTCTGTAGATAAGTTGCATTACAAAGGTATCATTTTTAAATACATTATGAACAACATAAAGTAAAACCATTACATTCAATTCAAATAATTATTTCATTATTGAATGCTGTTTTTTCCTGTCATGTCATAAACATTTTTTTTTAAATGACAAACCCGTGCAGATGAATTGTTACAATTTTTAAAATGTTCTACCCCCCCTCTTGGTTGCTAGATACAGTACAGTGATCAGTACCCTGAGTACGAGTTGCAAAACTTGAGTAAAGTTAAGTTTACGGAAAGTATTAAATAGTGGTTATCCACAAAATCTGCCGTTTTTGTTTGTTTGAACTTTTTTTGATTTTCTTCATCACTGTAACTCTTTATAAAGTGCAATAAACAAAAACGGCAGATTTTGGAAAAAATCACTCTTTAATACTTTACTTTACTCAAGTTTTGCAACTCGTACTAAGGGTACAGACAGTTAAAAGCTACGCAAATAAGCTGTCCAAGTAGTTCAATTTCGAACATGTACGCTAGTGGCTAATATAACCTTTTTCTTTTCACAGTTAAATGGCTAGCCATACGCAAACCACTACACTTGAAATGAAGGGTTCTCTGCTCCCAGAATGGGGCAGGATCTCATTTTTTTGAAGGCTGAGTAAATTGATGACAAGTATGATTTGAAGTAATAATAGAGAGATAAAAAAACAACAACGCAACACATAAAACAACACTACGCAGCTAACAGCCCTGCTACATAGGATCAGGACATCAACCGCCACATCATCAACACCTGTGTGGCACAACAACAAGTGTCATAGACCCCTAGACTCTCTGAAATCGAGGGAGTTCTTAAAAGTTGAAAATACAATGGATTCGATACAAATTTGAATTTATAAATATTCTCACAGCGGGCAGACGTAAGTAATGCTTGTACTGAATTGTTGTTAGCAACCAAAAACAAAATATATGTTTGCCTTTACCCTAGCAACGTGACGTCACAATTTTGTCAATGCCGGTTCACGTGCGGACCGAGAAAAGCGTTGAGTGATCAAATTGAGGAGATTGCGTAACAATGGGATGAAAGAAGAGAATTTATGAAAAAGGTTATGGATATGAATGAATTGAAAGAGGTATGTAAGGATAAGAAGAAATGGAGGCATTTATGCAGAGGCTCTGGCCCCCCTTAGCGGAATAGCGACAAAGTTACAGTTACTTCATTATCAACAAGATGATCTTCATCATCATACTTCACGCCGAAGAAGCCCATCGTAGAAATGGGCGAAACGTCCGGAAGCTCCAGCTCCCACAGACCACGGCAACAGATCCCGGAAAACACCACTCCACCAGTTACTTCATTGTTTTCGGTGCAGTAAAGTACATGCATAACCAAAAATAAGAGTGTTTTCGTCGGTCCGTTTAAAATTAGCCCAGCGTGCGTGGTCTATGAATAGCCCACTAGTTTCATGGTCACCCCGACATTATAACTGTTATGTCGTCTCGCCCAAGACGGACAAAAAATCAACACAAAAAAAACACATTTCTCAATGTGCACCCTATACATGTGCGGACGCTAGGGATGAGACAATGTTGTGATGCGTCCGGATAACGGATACCTGAGTCCGGTAATACTTTCGGTGACAAAATAACACGTGACAGAACATCACATGAAATAACATCTATCTATTTTAAATCTATAATCTAAGCTGCAAAGATATGCTTATGTAAACATTAAAGGCTCATGTTAAATGCATGCGCGCCTACACATTCTTTATGTGTGCATACAAGTAAACAAAACCTCACATGAACACAAACCTTGCAACGCCTTTCCCTGAAACCGGGGTGGCATTGGCAAAAGTGAACCAATTGTTACAACACAAGGGGTCAGTCTCATAGGAGACACAAGATCAAAAGACAATACTCACATATTTTCAATTATGATTAGGGTCGTTAGGCATTTTTTGGAATGAAAAAACGGATGCTACTGACCGTGGAGAGAAAAGAATGATTTGCTCTACGTTTCTTCTACAGAGAAGAAACACGAACACACTTCTCTGTAGGAGACACACGCCTCCTGAAGACGTCGGATATGACTCTGACTCACATGAAATGCCATTTATCTATTTCTCATCTATAATCTAAGCTGCAATGAAATGCTAACATTAAAGGTTCATATTAAATGCTTGTACCAAGACAGGCACATGCACCTTCGCGCCTACATATTCCGCATGTGTGCATACAAATACACTAAGCCTTGCAACGCTTTTCCCTTTTACCGGGGTGGCATTGGCTAAAGTGAACCAATTTTTACAGCACGGGGTGTCAGTCTCATACCAACTTATCAGTCACGAAGACACAAGATCTCATGACAAAAACTCACATTCCTAAAACAGAAGATACTATTGACGGCACACGAAAAAACACTACATAACAAATCATCACAAATAATAAAAACATTTATTAATCTGTGTAGACATCTATACGGCATACCGTTGCAAAATGTATACCTACATGTATTTTCATGTGATGTGTTCTGTTAATTAAAAGTATGAGTTTTTATGTCATTGTGATATATTGTCGTGTGTTGTTTTGTCATTGAGCCGTTCTATTATGGAACCAAATCGTTCAACATGATTATAAAACAGAAAACACATACGGAGGTAAACAATGAACTTCATAATCCGCAATAGTTTTTCGTGTTAGGGCCTGATGTAGGTACCAAACTCCAATCAAACAAAAATCAAAATTAAGTGTGATTTCTCCCATCATAAATAATTTGGTTACATACCTATACGTAAATCAGCTAAATGCCTATCATCTTTCCTGTTCAAATTCCATCATATTATTACCAACTTCCGAGAAATATTGACCGGAGCTCCTCACCAGAATTAAGCAATCAAATATTGATTGGAGATCGGTGTAACAGGCCCTTAATTAGTCAACGACGTTACCATGTTGAAAGCACCGGTTCCCATAGATCACCGAAGTTAAGCAACATTGGGCGCGGATAGTACTTGGATGGGTGACCGCTCAGGTACACCGCGTGTCGTTGGCATCTTTGGACCGGTCCGTAGTCCGTAGTGGCAACACTTCGGACTCGTAAATGGAAGGTTGTGGATTCGGATCCCGGCGGAGCACAAAATATACCATTTATATTTCGAATGTGCTCTCCGCTGGGTTGAAAAATTCATAAACCTTTACCAAAGACCGGTCACTGAAAGGTCCATCCAACCTTACAACAACTGGGTCTTGCTTGAGAATTGGCGCTTTCTACAGCGACGACCAAGCTCGCAGAGGGCTCTTGAGGTGTGATACACACAAAAACAGCGCTCACCAAATAAATCATCCTAATGTTATTATTATTATAAGCAAAACCCAAATCCCAGATCAAAATAGTCACTGCAATAGTTCACACCCGTTCCTTGTTCAAAGCGTAACAAGATATCCGGTCATGCGTTCCCATCCCTACCAAGAGCATACAAAAAATCTGATGTTGGGGTAGACGGGTGAAAAAAAAACGGATACCCATAGAGGCATAGAAAGGGCGCATGTCAGTCGACAAATATTTGAATAACAGCTAGAAATCATCGTTATTTAAATTAGGAGAGTTCTAGAATCTGTGACATCACTAAAATGAAATAATCTAAGTTGCAACGATATGTTAACATTTAAAATGCATGCCCACAAACAGACACGTGTTAGATCTAATCTAAATCCAAGCTGAACAGATATTATATCATTTAAGATTCATTTTAAACGTATTCCCACAAGCAGCCATGCATAATTTTGCGCTAACACATGCCGCATGTGGACCTACAATATAAAAACCCATAAGATGATAGATCTATAATAATCTATAATCTAAGTTGCAAGGATATATTCATTTAAAGCTCTCAGATGTATGCCCACAAACCAACAAGTGTAGTTCGCGCTTACAAAAGCTGAATGTGTACTTACAAATAAAATCCAAACCTCAAATGAACATACGCCCCACAACTTTTGCCGACCTTCCCTGAAACAGGGGTGACATTGGCAAAGTGAACCATTTTTTACAGTATGGGTGGTCAGCCTAATCCAACCTATAAGTCAAGGAATCCTGTACTTACAAATCAAAATCCTTAAATGAACATAGACCCTGCAACTTTTGCCGACCTTCCATGAAACAGGGGTGGCATTGGCAAAGTGAACCATTTTTTACAGTATGGGTGGTCAGCCTCATACCAACAAAATGTTCTTTTTGCTGTGCCTCTTCAGTGAAGATTGGCGATCAACATAGCGGCTTGCATCTTCGATACTGCGGCACGAAATAGGGATCTTGTGATTTTGTTAAGCAACTGTCTCCCTGGGTTGTAAAATTAATCTGCTTTCACCAAAGACCGGTCACTATAGCTGCATCCAGCCGTGCACGCTTTCGAGAGCGACGACCAAACTCGCAGAAGGCTCTTGAGGTGTAATTCACACAGAAACAGCGCTCACCAAATAAATCAGCCTAATATTATTTTTATGATTACCTAAGTCTGTAAACTAAAAACAAAACCTCAAATAAGCAGTCCTTTTCATCTTCCTTTGAAACTTGGGTGACATTGGTAAAGTAAACCAACATTAAGAAATGGGTGGTCAACCTTATACATATTGGCGATTCGGAACCTATTTATTTTTACGGGTAAGGGGGCCGGCCTCACACCAACCACTTTCAGTTGAAGTGGGGGTTGAAGGCTGGTTCTCATTTCTTGTGAAGGCTGAGTAAACCTTGAGATCGAACCCTTGCTCTCGGCATGGAATTCAAACTATTCTACCAATTGAGCTATCGACCTTTTTACGAGCTAGGTCATCGCCGCTACAAAGCGCCAATTCTCAAGCAAGACCCAGTTGCTGTAAGGCTGGATGGACCTTTGGTGACCGGTCATTGGTAAAGGTTTATGAATTTTTCAACCCAGCGAAGAGCAAATTTGAAAATATAAATGGTATATTTTTTTGTTCTCCGCCGGGATTCGAACCCACAATCTTCCAATCACGAGTCCGCAGTGTTACCACTGGACTACGGCCCGGTTTACTTATTAGCCATGGTACATTTTCCTGTTGGAAAATACAAAAATATTGGATTTACAGTCAGAAAATGTCGCTACAACCCGGTTGGGGTCTTTCCCTATAATTTTTTTATTGATTTGATGATTTATTTGGTGAGCGCTGTTTTAATGTGAATCACACCTCAAGAGCTGTGCGAGCTTGTTCGTCGCTGCAGAAAGCGACAATTCTCAAGCAAGGCTATGGTGACCCGTCTATGGTAAAAGCAGATTAATTTTTCATAAGAGCATTTATCGTTCCTTGACTTATAGGTAGGTGTGCGGCTGACCACCCATACTGTAAAAAATGGTTCACTTTGCCAATGTCGCCCTGTTTCAGGGAAGGACGGCAAGAGTTACAGGGCTTATGTTCATTTGAGATTGAGTTTTTGTAATGTAGGTCCACATGCGGCATGTGTTTCCACGCGAAATTATACATGTCTGCTTGTGGGAATGCATTTAATGTAAATATTAAATGATATATATCCTTGCAGCTTAGATTAGATTAGCATTTATATAAACAAAATACTCCGCCAACCTTTCTCTCTCCCCCAACTGAAAGTTTTTACAAAAAAAAAATTCCAGAAATTCCACGTTTTTTTTTTCAAATTATAATTTACCTACATTAGTTATTTCTATTGTATACCTAATCAATTATCTATGTGTTTTTTACGATATTTTTTCTAGGAATTCAGTAATTCACTGATTACAATAGTACCTACCTACTTATTATAATAGATCCCTAGATACATTTTTTCCTATTTTCAAAGATAAGATTGTTTTTGGTTATGTCATTTTTTTTTGGTGTGGCAAACGATAAGGCACAAAATCAATGGTGAATGAATACTCCACAATCTAAGTTGCAAAGATATGTCAGCATTATAGATTAACATTGAATGCACGCCCTCTAACTGACACGAATAAGTTTGCAATAACACATACCGCATGTGAAACTCGTAAAAAGGAAATACACATTGAAACACTTGCCGCCTTTCTCTGAAACAGGGTGACATTATAAAAAGTGACCATCTATCTATCTATAATCTAAGCTGCAAAGAAATGTGAACATTTAATAATGCTCATATGAAGTGCATGCCTACAGACAGGCACATGTAGGTTCGCGCCTACACATTCTGCATGTGTACATACAAATAAAGAAAACCTCACATGGACATAAACCTCGCAACTCCTGCCGCCGTTCCCTGAACCGGGGTGGCATTGGCAAAAGTGAACCGACTTTTACAGCACGGGTGGTCAGCCTCATACCAACCTATCAGTCAAGGAGTACCATGCTTAACAATATTGGTTTAACTTCATAATATCTATGCAGAAAGAAAATTACTGGTACGCAGTCTAAAGGTTAGTGCTTCGCACTCGTAAATAGAAGGTTGTGGGTTCGAATCCCGGCGGAGCACAAAAAATATACCATTTAAATTTTCAAATGTGCTCTTCGCTGGGTTGAAAATTTCATATAGGTACCAACTGGGCCTCGCTTGAGAATTGGCGATTCCTAAAGCGACGACCAAGCTTGCAGAGGGTCGTGAGGGGTCTAAATCTAAGCTGCAAAGATATGTATCATTTGAGATTCATATTAAATGCATTCCCACAAGCAGACACGCATGATTTCGCGTTTACACATGCCGCACGTGGACCTACAGTATAAAAAGTCCAATCTCAAATGAACATAAGCCCTGCAACTCTTGCCGACCTTCCCTGAAGCAGGGAATAAAAACAGCGCTCAGCAAATAAACTATCTTCTACAACATTTTTTATTAAATCAGTTAGATTTCGTCTAGTGTGAAAAGACTGTAACAGGGTTATACTCAACACATTTGATCTGTGGCTGATCTATGGACCAAATCTATATTTGTTGTGTATGAATAAAACCGTAAGAGTCTAATAGACTGACGTTTCATACCTTACTGTGTGCGGCGTCTTCAGAGCGTGCTTAAAAATGAAATGTGTCACTCACCATGGGTCCTTCTTCTCCAAGGTCAGAGTCCCTGTCACCCGGGCCGTCCATGGCGTACACGGGGACAGGATCTCTGTTTTTAACACGAATCTTGATTTTTTACAAGAAATCGTGGCAAAAAAAAAACAGCCAAACTTCCAAGAAAGAGGTCCCAATTGCGACGGTGCCACTATCGCAAGTAAAACCCCATTCAAAATCCCGAAAAAAGTTGTCAAAACACTGCTCTGAACATAAGTTAATTAAAAACTCAAATAAGTTTGTGAAACACTGTTTTTTACATTTGTTTTTTTAAAGCACAAAAAGTTGAGGAGCACTTGTAGGTTTATTAATTCAAATTATTAAATTTTTAAATCAGAATGACACCGAATCTTGAATGTGTAAAAAAAATCCCTGTTTTTTATTCAAGAAAAGTATTTCAGTTTTAAAAAAGTTATTAAAAATCACATTTAAATAATTCATAGTTGAGATGTCACACGTATTAATTACAAAATATAATTTTATTTCATTGTATTTTTTTATTATTATTTCATTGTATTTTTTATCATATCCACTTAAAAATAACACGTTGATGTTTGGTTAGAATTTGCACATGTTTGAACAAATAGTTGCCTAACAATAATATAAAATTTCGTCACTCAAAAAATAAACAAAACCCAGATTTAATATTAATATTAAAAAAAAAAAATCATCCGTGGGTAGATTTATTTATCAAAATAAAACCTCACTGTCAACCGTTTCAAAGTACCTATATTTAAAAAGTTATTTCAAATTGAGAACACTTTTTCAAAATTCAAATAAAGAACGCTCACAGAATTCAATTAAAAATTATTCACAAAACACAAGAATTATTATTGTCAAAGCAATTAAGTATTCATATTATTATTTCACTGCTTCAAAGTCACACAACAAAATTATATTAAAATACGTGATTATTATTATTGTTTGTACCTGAGTTGCGACCGATTTGAATTAGGAACAACTTTCAAATTACAAATATGGAATCACATTCAGATTCAAATGTGGAACACTCTAAATTTGAAACGCGATTCGATTGTTTCTTTTTTTTTTGAAATTCGTAACGCACGTTCGATTTTTGAATGATGCTATTTTTTCTCTGCGCCCGTTACAGACCCGCTGACAGCGCGCGTCGTTCTAAAACCACGTTTCGTTCGAAACACAAAATTCCCCCCCGCCCGGAGCGTTGCGCCGAGCGGACCAATCACAGCAGAGAGGCGTGGCCAATGGGAAGCGAGCTCTATCATCCGATTGAATGGTGAATTGTGACGTCACACGGCCATTGGCGAATCAGATTACGTTTTCCGATTATTTTATAGCGTGCATTGAAGGTTTTTATATTACTCTTTGTACGTATACATCGTACTTTACCCACAGATATAATTGTGTTGCTATATTCGATGTATTATGTATTTTTTTATCTTAGAAAAGAGCTTGTAAGTCACATTTTGAAGAGAAACAACAAAACTATAAAGACACAGGATTAGACATAGCTCCTTTCTAAGGAACATCTTTGAAATATTTGGGAAGACGAACAAGAGGTCGCCCAAGAGCTTCATACTTCCAGGATTTGAAGCGGCTCATGGATGTCTCGTCCTATTTGCAGCTCACGAGGATGGGAGCCAGCAGAGACAGATGGCTGGCACAACAAGGCACTGCCTTTACAAGAGGATGGCAACCAGCATAGACAGATGGCTGGCACAACAAGGCACTGCCTTTACAAGAGGATGGCAACCAGCATAGACAGATGGCTGGCACAACAAGGCACTGCCTTTACAAGAGGATGGCAACCAGCATAGACAGATAGCCGGCACAACAAGGCACTGCCTTTACAAGAGGATGGCAACCAGAAGAGACAGATGGCTGGCACAACAAGGCACTGCCTTTACAAGAGGATGGCAACCAGAAGAGACAGATGGCTGGCACAACAAGGCACTGCCTTTACAAGAGGATGGCAACCAGCATAGACAGATGGCTGGCACAACAAGGCACTGCCTTTACAAGAGGATGGCAACCAACAGAGACGGATGGCTGGCACAACAAGGCACTGTCTTTAGATGAAGAATTCTGTTTGAGCCGCGATTTGAGATGTTCGAAAAAACCACAAAGAAAATGGACCTCAGCTCAACTATGCTGCACTTAAAGTTCAACTTCTGAACGCGTTATTTCCGAAGGGGTCGTATTTGATGTGCGGAAACTTTTTTATTTTTACAGGTAATAAGCGGATCGGCCCATCACTAACCTCTTCACTCGAACTGGTGGTTTTTTTTGTTCACGGAGGTGTTTTTTTTCACTTTTCTGTGAAGGTGCAAAGACTTAGTAGGTACCTAAACTTTTACCGATGCCCACTATGATTGTGGTTTTGAAAAAACACCATAATTTCTAAAACAATTTGTGGGGGTTAAATCCAAGCCTTCTGGCTTAAAACCAACCGAACTTTCGACCAGACCCAAAAAATCTGTATTTTTTTAAGTAGTTACGGCAGCAACCACATGCTTTTATTGACATTTGGTCTCTGCCACATGTAGATTATCATATAAAGTATAACAACGACGTGCAGAGCATTTCAAGCAAGGGTATGCAACAGTATGGAATTTTACCGGTTTCCGAAAGATTAGATATTAATACCTACAGTGTTTCCAAATCTTTTATCGCCCATTTCCCCCTTATGTCTATTATCTCTACAATCTAATCTTTATAACTTCCTTGACTTATAGGTTGGTATGCGGCTGACCACCCATGATGTAAAAATGGTTCACTTTGCCAATGTCACCCCTGTCTCAGGGAAGGACGGCAAGAGCTGCAGGGTGTATGTCCATTTGAGATTTGGTTTTATGTTGTAGGTTCACATGAGGCATGTGCAAGCGCGAACTTGTACGTGTCTGGTTGTGAGAATGCATGTAATGTGAATCTCCAATGTACCATATCTTTGCAACTTAGATTAGATTAGATTAGATTAGATATAAACACAGTGTTTCCAAATCTTTTTTCGCCCAGTTCCCCCTTATGTCTATATACTCTACAATCTAATCTTTATAACTTATATTATAGACATTATATAGGTACATCATTCCTTGACTCATAGGTTGGTATAAGGCAGACCACCCATACTGTAAAAAATATTTCACTTTGCTAATGTCACACATGTTCCAGGGAAGGTCGGCAAAGTTGCAGGCCTTATGTTCATATGAGATTTGGTTTTTGCGCCACTGAATGTCTCAGAGCTATGTGTGGAGGACATAGTAGAGGGTAGGCGGGGGACTTTGAGATCTGCATGCAGCACTGCTATGAATAGACTCAGGGCTCCCTGCAGAAGCAACATGGCCAATTATTTAGATCGTGCCTTTTGGATTGCCGGCCCTTTGCTGTGGAGTGCCTTACCACACGAACTGAGAGCTGTGGAGAGTGCAAATGCTTTTAAATCAAGATTGAAGACAAACTTCCTTATTCATAAAAAGGTTTTAATTTTTAAAACAAGCATAAAGTCAGATTTCCCATACTAATAAACTCGTTTATCTTTGGTTTTGGGTTCAACCAATCTAATGAATAAGGTCGATTCTTTGGCTCTGCAGTGCACTTGCGCTGAACTCACAAAACTGCACTAAATATATTGTCAAAATATTATATTCAGCATTTATACCTAAGCGCGAACTTACACGTGTTTAATAAAGTTTTAAACTTTCAACACTTTCATGGTCGGTATTAACTACTGAATTGTTTTTGTGTTTTTTCGGGTTAGACCATGGTCTATATGCAGCTTTTTTATAAGCCGACGTTTCGCCTTCATGAGTAGAAGGCATTTTCAAGGCGAGTTATACCGGCGCGGCGGCCTTCGTTGTCTCTTCGGTCGCTTCTCGATGCCTTCTATTCATGAAGGCGAAACGTCGGCTTATAAAAAAGCTGCATATATACCATGGTCTAACCCGAAAAAACACAAAAACAATTCAGAAGTTACACGTGTTTGTTTTTTGGGCATGCATTAAATAGGTATATCTATCTGAACTTTAAATGATATCTAATATATCTTTGCAACTTAGATTAGAAGAGTCGAATCTAAACTCGTTGTTTTGTAATGAATCACCTCCAGTCGATAGCTCAGTTACATTTACGTCCACGTTACTTTGCCTATCTACGTCTGAAATGCTGTGCACGTTCCTGATCTGTACATGGATATATAAGCGACTCTCTTATTGGACGGGATGCCCGGAATATCGAGCCATTAATTATTTCTCCAGAACCTTCTCTACACAAGCAACCTACGTTACTAAATACAGTTGTATCCATCTGCGCACTCAGCGCCATTTGTCTGTATCGGGTCCGTATAATACCAGAGCGGGAAAACCAATACCTACTTGCCTCCTCCCACCACCCAACACCAGCAGCTACCGATGCTCAATATCGCAATGTACAGACAACGCGAAATAAACAGGCATCACTCTTTATTATTATTTTTTCGATTTGTTAAAGAGAGTTGATAAGTTGATTTGCCTATAGGGGGCTGTCCATATATTACGTCATTCGCATTAAGGGGGGGGGGGGTCTGGTCTGCGGATGATGGCAAATGATGTACGAGTACCAAAAGTGACGTCGTTCTTGTAAATACCAATTTCTACAAAATATACAAAATATTATGTAAGTAATATAATATTATTAATTATTAAGCTCATACATTATTACAGCAAGAGGGGGGGGGGGGGTCATTAGATAATGACTACAGGATGATTGTAAGGGGGGGGGGGGGAGTCTGGTCTGCGGATGATGGCAAATGATGTACGAGTACCAAAAGTGACGTCGTTCTTGTAAATACCAATTTCTACAAAATATATAAAATATTATGTAAGTAATATAACATTATTAATTATTAAGCATTATTACAGAAAGAGGGGGGGGGGGGCTCATTAGATAATGACTATAGGATGATTGTAAGGGGGGGGGGGGTCGAAAATCGGCCAAAATCGATGACGTAATTTATGGACGGCCCCTAGGTAAATCACATGCAATATAATTCCTATATCCTTTTTCCTGTTTTAAGCCTTCTCCCACCTTATCATCTCGTCCCGCCAGTGATTGTTTTGCTTATCTACCATTTAATTCAAAGATGACCTTTCAATGAAATTGGTCCACAGACCATCCCTAGCGGAATGGCGACAGAGTTACAGTTACAGCATTACCTACATCACATGACAAAACATCACGAGCACCCAGGATGAAGACGAAGAATCGGAAGACCAAGGCTGAGGTTAAAAGGTTTTAATGGTTTTAGTGGTTAAGGTTTCGAATCCACCGAGGGTGTCAGAAACGATTTCCCGTTTCGGTTGTTTATTTAAAAAAAAATACCGGCAGACTTACTCAGCCTTCACAATAAATGAGTATCATCAGTAGTTGGGAAACTTCCTTCAACTGAAGTTTAGTTGACGTTATGCCGGCCACCTTACCTGTAAGATTCCATACGTTCCACTCGCCATATGCGACTCGTTCAGGCAAAACTCTTCAAGAAGTTACACTATATGTCTATATGTGCAGCTTGACAGTGTTTTTCGTAATCGAAAGGTCGTGGGTTTGATTCCCTACGTTCTCTACGACCGTTCACCCGAAGTCCATCGAGCCTTGCTTCAACTAGGTCTTGTTTTGTCAACTGGCGTTTTCTATGGCGATGAAAAATATTGAACCCAGCGAAATGCATATTTGAACAACAAAAAATCTCCCTAGAATCGAACCCACAAACTTCTGATTACGAGTCCGTAGCGTTAACCACTAGATCACGGATCTTTAGGTAAGTACATCATTTTCAAACATAATTGAAAGTGCAAAAGTCTTAAAACATTGCTAACGGAAGAGCCCGGGCCAACATGTTGACCTGGGGATTTCTGGGACGGGAGGACTCTACACTATGTGAGTGTGGAGCTCAGCAAACTATGGAGCACCTGCGGTGTTGTCCCTCCTGTCCGACAAGCTGCTCCATGGATGATCTCTTTGCGGGAAACCAAAGAGCTGTAGACATTGCTCGTTACTGGGCCAATACGGTGTGAAGCTGACACGAAGAAGAAGAACATTGCTAACTAGCAAAAACTATACATACTTCATTAGAAAAATTATTGTTGCAAATTAAAATCGTACCTTAATTCTTCTGCGCTTGCTGTCAAAAGTGCACTGTCAATTTTATTGTTGGGCATCTGTCAAAAGTTGATTCATCAGTTCTGTAAAAAAATCTCCAAAATGTAATCATAATATATTTTTTAATTCACTTTATTTATGTTTTTGTTGCTTGTTGTGTGTGTTAGCGTTATAATGTTATCGTGTTGCACTGGATTTATTTAAATTCTTTCTGTTTTAACTTTTATTTAAAGCATTTTTTACCATTCTACATATTATTACGTCATCATCATCATTGCCACGACAACCCGGGTCTTGGCCTACCTCAGCAACCGCTTCCAGCGCTGTTTATCCAACGTCTTCCTCCTCCAGCCCCACATTCCCACTGCACGGCAATCCGCCACCACTCCATCTAGCCATCTTGAACGTGGTCTTCCCACTGTCCGGGTTCGTCATCACAATCGTCTTCTCCAGGCTCCGATGGTCCATTCGCTGAAAGTGCTCCAGCCAATGCAGTCTGTTGACCTTTATTAAGCGGACCACATCAGCGTCCTGGTACAGCTTATACAGTTCGGAGTTATATTTTCTTCGCCATATGTTTCCGTCCTTTATTGGACCATAAATACGTCGAAGTATTTTCCTTTCGAAGACGTTGAGAGAGTATTGGTCACGCTTGGTCAGGGTCCAGGTTTCGGAGGCATATTATGTGAGGACTACATATTACGTGGTTAAAAATAAAATAAAATAGACTTTGAAGGATTTTTTCATATGGATAACTTCACAAAAACACAATGAATCGATCAAATATAAGGTTCATAAGAACTGGAGAAATATGTTGTTCACAAAAGACGAAAAAGCAGAATTAAGTTTGAAGAAACGTCAAGTATGACGTATAACTTTCGACTGATCAAGACATCTCAAATCAATGGAATTGTTCAGGTATGATTCATTACTATTATTATTTTACAATAGTTTACAATATTTTAATTGTTTTTATCTTCAATGACAAGTTTTCATCAATATTGTGTTGATTTTCTGTAACTGTAGCTCTGTCGCCATTCCTCTAGGGGTGGCCAGAGCCTCTGCAGAGTTGCCTCCATTTTTTTCTATCCTGACATACCTCTTTCATTTCATTTATATCCATCACCTTTTTCATGCATTTTCTTCTTTTACGCTCACTTTGTATATCCCATTCTTACACAATCTCCTCAATCTGATAATTCCATACTTTTCTCGGTCGTCCTTTCCCTCTTTTTCCTTTCACACTTTTTTTTGTATATTATATACTTTGTCAGTCTATCATCATTAATTTTTTCCACATGCCCAAACCATCTCATCACATTTTTTTGTACCTTGATTTTAAAATTTTAATAAAATAAATAAATGCATGCAAAAGGTGATGGATATGAATGAATCGAAAGAAGAAAGTATGCAAGGATAGGAAGACAGGGAAGCAGCTCTGCAGAGGCTCTGGCCATCCGTAGTGAAATTATGTCAGAGTTAGGTACAGTAACAGATTGGTTTTCCACTTCTGTCACCAATTTAATTTAAAAATGTATTATTTACTATTTCTATTATGTAAGAAACTTGTTGAAAAGATGTCAAAGTTGTTTAATAAATAAGGTCCGATATATTAACGTTAGCATGGCGACTTTATATTGCATGAAAGGGACTCACTTATGTCAATCGTGAGGGTAGCTTTTGAAAATATCTCGTTGATTTAATCAAGCCCGTCGCCCTCGACAAAAAAGCCTCACACTACGCTTGGCAGAAATCAAGTGAAGTCACGTATTGAAGAGCCCATCAGAAGAGTAAACGCAGTGTTTGGAGAGCGTGCATTTGCAGTTGCTGGTCCTCTGGCCTGGAACCGCCTGCCACATCACGTGAGACAGCTAGAGGACCATGGAAAATTCCAAAATTCACTGAAGACAAGCACCCTTGGAGTGACTACATCACGAAACGGCGCTATAAAGAAATCACCAACTCATCATCATCATCATCATCATGAAAATACTATTAAGAGCTATGGTAGTATTAGTGTAAACGTGATTCTAATCACGCTGGTAGAACAATATGGCTCTAGTTTGATGGTGTAAGGTACATGGAAAGGCGGTCTGGTATGAACGAGAGATCGAATGATCTAGAATATGCAAGAATGATCCCTTTTGTGCCCAGGTATATATACGGACTACAAAGGGCATCAGCAGTTTAGTCGCTTCAAGCATTTTTCCGTGAAAGCCCAATAAGCAGTGATTGTCGATTGTTGTAAATTGTGAACCAAACAGTGTAAAAAAATATTATCCTTTATTATATTACCCTTCGTCGTCGTCATTCGTCGTCGAGTTTCGATTTTCAAAATCAATGCCATCACAGCAGATGAAACACATTCATGCTCTATAGCAAATTAATTATATATGCTGCAATGCGGCGAGCTTACGCGTGTGTGTTTAGAAATGTATGAAAACTTTTAGGAATTAATCTGTTTGTTCATACTAAAAATGTATGGAACAATATTGACATCTAGCGGCAAAACGTAAAAGTTTTTTTTACATTTTCTTTTATTTCATGCAAATTAAAAATAAAAAAAAAGCCAAATAAAAATGGATTTCAATCTGTAATCTAAGTTGCAAACATATATAACATTTGAGATTCATATTACATGCATTCTTACGAGCAGACATGTATAAGTTCTAATCTAATCTAATCTAAGCTGCAAAGATATATATCATTTAAGATTTATATTAAATGCATTCCCACAAGCAGATATGTATAAGTTCCCGCTTACATATGCTGCATGTGTACTTACAACATAACAGCCCATTCCAAATGAACATAAGCCCTGCAACTCTTGCCAACCTTCCCTGAAACAAAGGTGAATTTGCAAAGTAAACCATTTTTTAAAGTATGGGTGGTCAGCCTCATACCAACCTATAAGTCAAGAAAATTATTTTGTGTATTTCTTTACATAATCTAAGTTGCAAAGATACATACCATTTAAGATTCATATTAAATGCATTCCCACACGCAGACAGGTACAATTAGTTCACGCTTACAAATGCCCAATGTGGACTTGCAAAATAAAAAAACTAATCTCAAATGAACATAAGCCCTGCAACTTTTGCCGACTTTTCCTCAAACAGAGATACAATTTGCATGGTAAACCATTGCTTACAGTATGGGTGGTCAGCCACATACTAACCTTTTAGTCAAGGAAATTATTTTGTTTAGTTCTATAATCTAAGTTGCAAAGATACATACCATTTGAGATTCATATTAAATGCATTCCCACAAGCAGACAGGTACAAGTTCACGCTTACAAATGCCCAATGTGGACTTGCAAAATAAAAAAAACTAATCTCAAATGAACATAAGCCCTGCAACTCTTGCCGACTTTTCCTCAAACAGAGATAAAATTTGCATTGTGAACCATTGCTTACAGTATGGGTGGTCAGCCACATACTAACCTTTTAGTCAAGGAAATTATTTTGTTTAGTTCATTAATCTAAGTTGCAAAGATACATACCATTTGAGATTCATATTAAATGCATTCCCACAAGCAGACAGGTATAAGTTCGCGCTTACAAATGCCCCATGTGGACTTATAAAATAAAAAACTAATCTCAAATGAACATAAGCCCTGCAACTCTTGCCGACTTTTCCTCAAACAGAGATAAAATTTGCATTGTGAACCATTGCTTACAGTATAGGTGGTCAGCCACATACTAACCTTTTAGTCAAGGAAATTATTTTGTTTAGTTCTTTAATCTAAGTTGCAAAGATACATACCATTTGAGATTCATATTAAATGCATTCCCACAAGCAGACAGGTATAAGTTCGCGCTTACAAATGCCCCATGTGGACTTATAAAATAAAAAACTAATCTCAAATGAACATAAGCCCTGCAACTCTTGCCGACTTTTCCTCAAACAGAGATAAAATTTTCATTGTAAACCATTCTTACAGTATGGGTGGTCAGCCACATACTAACCTATAAGTCAAGGAAATTATTTTATTAAGTTCTATAATCTAAGTTGCAAAGATACATACCATTTGAGATTCATATTAAATGCATTCCCACAAGCAGACAGGTACAAGTTCACGCTTACAAATGCCCAATGTGGACTTGCAAAATAAAAAAAACTAATCTCAAATGAACATAAGCCCTGCAACTCTTGCCGACTTTTCCTCAAAACAGAGATAAAATTTGCATTGTGAACCATTGCTTACAGTATGGGTGGTCAGCCACATACTAACCTTTTAGTCAAGGAAATTATTTTGTTTAGTTCATTAATCTAAGTTGCAAAGATACATACCATTTGAGATTCATATTAAATGCATTCCCACAAGCAGACAGGTATAAGTTCGCGCTTACAAATGCCCCATGTGGACTTATAAAATAAAAAACTAATCTCAAATGAACATAAGCCCTGCAACTCTTGCCGACTTTTCCTCAAACAGAGATAAAATTTGCATTGTGAACCATTGCTTACAGTATGGGTGGTCAGCCACATACTAACCTTTTAGTCAAGGAAATTATTTTGTTTAGTTCTTTAATCTAAGTTGCAAAGATACATACCATTTGAGATTCATATTAAATGCATTCCCACAAGCAGACAGGTACAAGTTCACGCTTACAAATGCCCAATGTGGACTTGCAAAATAAAAAAAACTAATCTCAAATGAACATAAGCCCTGCAACTCTTGCCGACTTTTCCTCAAAACAGAGATAAAATTTGCATTGTGAACCATTGCTTACAGTATGGGTGGTCAGCCACATACTAACCTTTTAGTCAAGGAAATTATTTTGTTTAGTTCATTAATCTAAGTTGCAAAGATACATACCATTTGAGATTCATATTAAATGCATTCCCACAAGCAGACAGGTATAAGTTCGCGCTTACAAATGCCCCATGTGGACTTATAAAATAAAAAACTAATCTCAAATGAACATAAGCCCTGCAACTCTTGCCGACTTTTCCTCAAACAGAGATAAAATTTGCATTGTGAACCATTGCTTACAGTATGGGTGGTCAGCCACATACTAACCTTTTAGTCAAGGAAATTATTTTGTTTAGTTCTTTAATCTAAGTTGCAAAGATACATACCATTTGAGATTCATATTAAATGCATTCCCACAAGCAGACAGGTATAAGTTCGCGCTTACAAATGCCCCATGTGGACTTATAAAATAAAAAACTAATCTCAAATGAACATAAGCCCTGCAACTCTTGCCGACTTTTCCTCAAACAGAGATAAAATTTTCATGGTAAACCATTCTTACAGTATGGGTGGTCAGCCACATACTAACCTATAAGTCAAGGAAATTATTTTGTTAAGTTCTATAATCTAAGTTGCAAAGATACATACCAATCGAGATTCATATTAAATGCATTCCCACAAGCAGACATTTATAAGTTCGCGCTTACACATAATGCATGTTGACTTACAACATAAAAACCCAATCTCAAATTAATATAAGCCCTGCAACTCTTGCCAATCTTCCCTGAAACACAGCTGAAATCTTCAAAGTGAACCATTTTTTAAACTATGGGTGGTCGATTTTCTTTTACAAAGGCTGCATGTTTTTATTTTACATGTTTTCCGAATTTTAACGCGAGGAAACTATGCGCAATATACACATTCACCAAATGTTAAGGGGTTGGGCTGCGTAGCAGCCAGGGGCAACGCCCCTAGTTTATATAGAACGCCTGTAAATTTTGCTGGTACCCAAGTTTTGGATACAAATTTCCCAATGCCCCTGGTTGTATAGACACACTTATATCCGATACAGGGCAGCATAGATAGATAGATTACCAACATTTTCTCTCAACCCATTTCAGTAGGGGGTGGGGGGTGGGGGGGGGGGGGGGAGCTTGTGTCGATACGCTACTGATGACCACCCCTTAGCACCAACAAAACACAGTGGCGCAACTAAACTTTGCTGTGAAAAATCACCCATCCTTTTTAGTCGCTGGTTTGTCGTCCCCTTAGTTTTTTTTACATTCTTTTGTACTAGGTTTGACCGGTCCGTAGTCCAGTGGTTCGTAAATGGAAGAAGGTAGGTTCGAATCTCGGCGATCAACAAAAAATATACCATTAATATTTTCAAATATGCTCTTAGATAGGTGAAAACTTCCTAAACCTTTACCAAAGACCGGTCACTAAAGGTCCATCCAGCCTGACAGTAACTGGGTCTTGATTGAGAATTGATGCTGTCTATAGCGACGTCCAAACTTGCAGAGGGCTTTACACAAAAAAAAACGCTAACCAAATAAACCATCCTAATATGATTCTTATTATTATTATTTGTTTTGTTGTATAGGTATGTTCCTTGACTTACAGGTTGGTATGCGGCTGACCAACCATGCTGTAGAAAATGGTTCACTTTGCCAATGCCACCCCTGTTTCAGGGAAGGTCGGCAGGAGTTGCAGGGTGTATGTTCATTTCAGATTGGGTTTTTATATTATTAGTCCACATGCGGCATGCTTAAGCGCGAAATTATACGTGTCTGTTTGTGAAAATGCATATAATGTGAACCTTTAATGTTATATATTTATGTTTGCAACTAAGATTAGATAAGGTTTATACTAAGGGCTTTTTTCTAAAACCTTTCCTGGCAATTGAACCCTATTGCTTCAGTTTTGATGAAGCTATTCTCTGAAATAACATACGAAATAAAAAAGGTTAAACCATATAATAATCACATTAAGTGATTCTCACGATATTAAACAAATATAATTAAGTAGATCCCTTTGAGAGTGTGTGTGTGTGCGTGGGGTATCATCAGGGCACGCCTCTGACCTGGAGGGACACTTTGAATAATCGTTTCTAGCTGATTAATGAACTCTCTCCCTCCCCCCGCTCCTATCCTGGCCTCCTCCTACCCGCTAAAGGTTCTCTCAGCCTTCCTCCATCAACTAGATACATCTGTCTGCTTAATTACTGTACCTATAATCTATACTCTAAGTTGCACAGATATTGGGTTCAATTTAATACAACTTCGATTAAATTTATTTTACACAATTGATCTAGAATTTAGTTCACAGTTTAAACTTTTGGGGTAGGTACCAATATCCCCTCCAAAGCACTGCAACCCATATTTATAGGTGACCAAAGGTTATTCTAGCATACACCAGGCCATGCCAGACCTGTCTCGAGCAGAAACTGTTATATATCTCCTAATCCTAATATCCTCTCCAAAGCACTGCGATCCATATCCATATTACACGCATATCCACAAACAGACACGTATAAGTTCGCGCTTAGTAATGCCGCATGTACACTTACAACATAAAAACCCAATCTCAAATGAACATATGCCACAATTCTTACCGACCATCCCTGAACGAGGGATGACATTGACAAAGTGAACTATTTTTTTTACAGTTTGTGCGGTCAGCCTCATTCCAACCTTTCCGACCAGTCAAAGGAACACCAATGATGAATTAATTGCAATTTAGTATAAAAAACCATCACTTAGTTATATCTTACTCGTAATAAAATTAAAATGCACAAAATATCTATAAAAAATGAGTGTTGAAAATTTAAAAGCCTCAGCCTTAGCCGCCAACATTACAGATCATTCGCCATTTCTTACGTTCCTTGCATAGGTACCTACCTACTTAACTGCTTTCATTTAATTCGAGTCATAACTCTTCAATGAAAAAACTTTTTGCACTGAATTCCTTGTTTTGTGTATTTTTATTTTATTCCATTCTATCTATAATGCCTGCAATGCATGTTGCTTAGAGATATCGACAGGATAACAAAATATTTGTACGCCTTTTCCCTAGCAACCCGGCCGGGTGACGATACATTATTGTCTATGCTGATTCATGTGCGGACTTTATTGCTCTGACTATGCTTACATTGAAGTATTGCAGAAAGTAGGTAATTAAGATTCGATTTTGAAAATCGAACACCATTCGTTTCAAGGTCGCATACTTATTATTTTCTTCGATAAATTTGAATTCAGAACAAACATATTTCCAATGCTACCAATCCACCGATAATTTTATTGCCAGTTAAGTAGGTAGGTACCTACCGTGAAACATTTTTTTCCAATATATTTTTAAATATCTACCTATTATTTAAAAATAGGTTTTTTTTTTGTATTTATACAGTGAACAATCATTTTTATGAGAAGGTAGGTACAATTGAGTTTTTCAAAATTACTTTACTTTTTACTTTCTTCGGCTCATAAGCCTTGAAGGCTCAGGGCCTCCCGCACCTCAATCCTCCAGGACTCTCTGTCTTGTGCTGCTTCCCTCCATGGTCCCCTCACTCCCAGAACTTCGGCGTCGGCTTCAACGTTGTCTGCCCACCGCATCCTGGGACGTCCGAGTGATCTAACACCTGAGGGGGCACCATCCAAGACTGTTCTGATGATCCTGGAGTCCTCTGCACGTGCTACATGTCCGGCCCACTGGAGTCTTCTTGATTTCATTTCAATTTTTAATGATGATGATGATGAGTTGGTGATTTCTTTATAGCGCCGTTTCGTGATGTAGTCACTACAAGGGCGCTTGTGCATGTGATGCTAGAAATTTTCTAGTCTTCAGTGCATTCTGGAACTTTCCATGGTCCTCTAGCTCTCTCACATGATGAGGCAGGCGGTTCTAGGCCAGAGGACCAGCAACTGTAAATGCACGCTCTCCAAACACTACGAGTATGTTTGCTCTTCTGTACCCTTAGTGCGAGTTGCAAAACTTGAGAAAAGTAAAGCTTACGGAAAATATTAAAGAGTGATTTCTCCCAAAATCTGCCGTTTTTGTTTCTTAAACTTTATGGTTTAGCAAAAGAGTTACAGTGATGAAGAAAATCAAGTTCAAACAAACAAAAACGGCAGATTTTACGGGAAAATCACTCTTTAATAATTGCCGTAAACTTCACATTACTCAAGTTTTGCAACTCGTACTGATCGGCGATTTTTGATCGGTTTTAAACTATACCTTTTCATAAAGATTATTTTGGACTTTGGAACAACTTCCATACACAAAAAAAAAATGAAACGAGAAAAAAAATCTATCGTATTTTTTTCTGGTGCAAGTTTCCTCACAATATTCTCAACAAAATATGGATAACAAAGACTGTATTCTCCATCCCACGCTAAAGTAAGTAGGTACGTATTTACTAAACCACTTAGCGGGTGTGAAATGCAGTGCATTGACTTGGACAAGTGAGAACATTCAATGAAAATAAACACCAAAGAATGCATTCTGACAATTTTTAACCAAGATAGTGTGAAAGTGAAAATTAAAAGAAGTTTAATAATTGTACATTGAAGCTTTCACGGCCGGTTCTTGTTGACATAACAATCACTTTTTTCGGGATATGTAGCCGTGGTCTGGTTGATTCTTTCCGGACAGTTTCGCCCATTGCTCCGATGGGCATTATCAGCGGTTAGCTAGTCGCTGTGATCTTCTTACAGGACCTGCTGTACTAGAAACAACGCCAGCCTTTGGATTAGTACCTATTGTCGTTTTTTCTGTGAGAAATAAAATAAGTTTGTTAAAATGGTTTGGACATATGGAGAGAATGAGTCATGAAAGACTGATGAAGAAAGTATTTACTTATACGTTGCAAGAATAGATGGATGTCAATGTCATGGTAGAGGAAGACCGAGAAAGGTATGGATGGATCAAATATCTGAAATGGCGAATGAATGGGATATCCAGAAACATAAAAGGAGTGCTTGTATGAAAAAGGCTATGACTAGGTACCCATACTGTAAAAAAATATTCATTTTGACAATGTCACCCTTGTTTCGGGGAAGGTCGGCAAAAGTTGCAGGGTTTATGTTCATTTGAGGTTTGGATTTGAATTTATAAGTACACATTTAGTTTCGGTGTTTATTTAAAACCTAAAACTAAATACCGTCAAGGCTTACTACCTAAGCCTTCACAAGAAATGAATAGGTAGGTACCAGTCCTTCCGCGTGCTGGTAAACCCCTACTTCAAGTGTAGAGGTTGGCGTAAGGCCGCCCCCTTTACCTGTAAAAATAAATAGGTTCACTCGCCAGTCGCCACATGCGGCGCCTCCGGGGAGAACACGGCAAGATTTTGTACTAAATGTATAGCTTATAAGTTATAGTGCAGGACTGTATATTGCCATCTAGCTTACAGGATTGCAAGCTAATTAATTACTTTGTAGATTATCCGTTAGATGGCAGCGCCGCATTTCATTCAAAAGTATTAAATTCCTGTAAATCATCAATCTTTAGCAGCGGTAGACAGACGCCAACTGAAAATAGATCGGAAAAGAGACGTTCAGAATCGACACACACGGTTTATTTGGTGTAGCAACGCAAATGCAACTAAACTTCATAAACAGTGCAACTTCGTACCGCGTTGTTCCTAAAGCGGTCGCATGTGGCGTGTGGAATGTGGACCACCTGTAGGTACGTATTTTTATAGATAAGGGTCCCTATTTTACGCCAACCACTTCAAGTTGGATTTCCCAGCATCCGAGGGGGCTGCTTTTCATTTCTGATGAAGGCTGAGTAAGTCTTACGGATATTTTTGATTTTATTTGTAGATAGTATACAAGTCCGAGTGTGAGTGTATGAGTGCGAGCTTAAAAACTCGCGATCAAAACGTCGTAAGCGACCCCGATTTCATGGCGCTTAGGCTTTTTCTATCCATCGCATTTGGAATTTTTTGAACAAATCAAGCGCTAGCTTCCATTGTAATTGTAATGTTAGTTCCCGCCTACCGAAAATACGGTGACAGCTGGTTTTGATACTGCAATAGAAACAAACCATATCTCGACTTTATATTCCGTGATCTGTGTTCTTACCTATACCTACATTTTACTGAATTTTAGCATCACAAATAAATGCATATTTTAGTCATAATTTGCTATCGTTAGCATTAATTGTCCATTCTTCACTTCCGCACATGAGTGTCGTAACCAATCTAAGATTTTTGACCATGAATTGTACCATTTTTGGAATTTTCCATTTCTTTTTTTTTTCTTGAGTTTTGTACCTACATGAATTGACAAAGCAAAATTTCATGTTACACGGTCGCATTGCTAGGGAAAGGCTAAAAATATTTTGCTATTGGTTGCTAAGGACCGTAGTTCCATACAAGTATGACGTTTGCCCGCCGGGAAAAGTTCTGAATACATTTTTTTCTGAGCCCATTATATCCAACGTAAAATATTTAGGTACTTACCTACATAAAAACATTTTTTTCTTTGGAAAAAATATAATATTTAAATTGAACAGCCTATTTTACGATCCGTAAATTTAGTCACAATTTTAAAAATATGTGCAAGCGAGACAGACTAGCTTCATTTTCCGATACAATGGTGCGTGTATGAAAGAGACAAACATAATATTATCTAGTTGCCGGATAATTGATGATGGAACAATGTCGTGGAAGCGAACCATTTATTATTCAAAAATAGTAAAAGCTCTGTATACACAATGAACACAAGTTGAATCTTTTTATTTTGTATTTTAAAATTTGCGAGAAAATACCTGTTATGTTTAGAGCTGTGTAAATGTTTCTGGGATGGAAGTTTATTAGAGAGGGATAATACCGTTTATTGGTTCGAGTCTTCGCTAACTTGTATATTTATTTCATATTCAAACCAACACTGCATATTATTATTATGGGATAGACATCTATCGGCGGCTTGTTACATTTTAAATACAGTGGCGTGTCAAAAAAATTAATATACTTATTTTCTTAAAATTAGCGGGAAAAAGTTAGAAGTCTAAATGACCATGGACTATCTAAGTTGCAAAGACATTTAAAGTTCATGTTAAATGCATGCCCGCAAACAGACACGTGTAAATTCTCGCTTACAAATGCTGTGTAGGTACCTACTTACAATTCAAAAACCAAACAACTCAAATGAACATAAGTCAAGCAACTTTTGCTGTCCTTCTCTGCAGCAGGGTGACTGACATTGGCAAAGTGATCCATTTTTTACAGCATTGGTGGTCAGCCTCATATCAATCTATCAGTCAATATAATATAAGTCAATGGATCCTACTAAGGAAAGTAATAACAAAATATGTACATTAAGGCTTTCACGGCCGGCACTTGACACAATCATAAAATTTTTTCGGGTTGTGTAGCCGTGTTCTATACGGAAGTTTGTTTCACTTTTTCCGGACGTTTCGCCCATTATCTGCGATGGGCCTCCTCAGCGTGTTTTTCAGGCGTTCTGATTTCCTTAGCGCGAAACTGTCAACGGCCTGTGGGTTGGTTATTGTTGTGTTTATGTCATGGTTTTGGAAGAGGGGTCCGCCATTGTATCCTAACAGCGCATGCGCGTCTTCAACTTCAACGGCAGATAATGGGCGAAACGTCCGGAAAAAGTGAAACAAACTTCCGTACAGAACACGGCTACACAACCCGATTTTTTTTTAAGATTGTAACAAAATATGTGTTTGACTTTGCCCTGGTAATCCGGCCATGTGACATGACAATTTTGTTGCTTATGCAGTGTGTACCTACCGAGTCCATTGCAGTGCTGTCATCATTTCGTGAGGGATGGCTAGAATCGCTGCAGTATTGACTCTTTCTTTTTTTGTACAACTTTCGAATCCAAGACTTTTTCCGAACAGGCTCTTCATTTTCATTTTTTCCTCGTTCTGTTCTTCCTAATGAAGTGCATTATTTGCAATGAGCAAACTTATTCATCGTCCATGCTTCACTTCCACACACGATTAACAAACATTTTTCCCAATTTCTCCGCGTCCCGCCAATGCATTCGTTCTAATGCGGTTTGAAAATTTAATTTAGTTTCGGAAGCCCATCAGGCTCCGGGAGGGAGGAATCCGGCGAATTTGAATTTATCTCCGGAGTTTGAATTTGGAACGCGCGGCCCTCATTGTGTCGTGTCATGGCGGCCGATGGAAGATAAATCGACTTTTATTACAGCGGTTCCACAGCGACGCTTCAGTATTCGCATAACAATTTGATATGGACCCTTGGTCGTAGAGCAGAAAAACAGTTAGGGCCTGTTGCACCAACCTCCAATCAATATTTAATTGACACATCAAATTTGATTGCTTAATTCTGGCAGGGACCTCGGTTAAATATTTCCCGGAAGTGGGTAATAATATGATTGAATTTAAACAGGAAACATGATGTACATCAGCTGACTTATGTATACGTAAACAATATTTTTATTTGAAAGGGAAAAATCACACTTAAAAAATCATACTTTTATTTTTTGCATGATTCGAGTTTGGTGCAACAGGCCCTTAATGTTTTATTTATCATATTTCACGCTGAAAAAACCCATCGTAGAAATGGGCGAAACGTCCGGAAGCTCCAGCTCCGCGGCAACAGATCCCGGAAAATAACTCTACAGCATTATGTCGTATTATTTGCTATCGATCTTTAATCTAAGTTGCAAAAATATATTGCTATTTTTAAGGCGTAGGTATAGGTACTCACACGTCCACAGGGAGACACTTGTAAGTCCGCATTAGCACATGCTGCATGTGCACTTACAAAAAAAGAAAAAACCTCACATGAATAAGCCTCGCAACTCTTGCCGCCGTTTTCTGAAACCAGGGTGACATTGGCTAAGTGAATATTTTTTTACAGTATGGGTGGTCAGCCTAATACCAACCTATATAATTATTTTATACTCGTCCTGGAGTATTGTACAAAAGATTACTTCTATTAACAATACCTTAGTAGGTTTTCTCTAAAAAATAATCATTTATCGACGATTTTTGGCACTTTTTGTTACATGATATTAAATCAAGTTTTGAAATTTCACTATAAATTCGTTTCTAATCTAATCTAATCTAAGTTGCAAAGATATGTTAGATTGGAGATTCACATTACATGCATTTTCACAACCAGACACGTACCTACAAGTTCGCGCTTGCACATGCCGCATGTGAACCTACAACACAAAAACTAAATCTCAAATGGACATACACCCTGCAACTCTTGCCGTCCTTCCCTGAGACAGGGGTGACATTGGCAAAGTGAACCATTATACCAAAATATAAGTCAAGGAACTAGAGAGTAAAACGGTCACAAATCAAAATGATCGTATAACAAGACAGTCTATTATCGAATCAGTCGAATGTTGAGGTTCCGCGTACTTTGTTCGCACAGGGCGCTATTATTGATGTCGGAGTGAACATTAAACGCCCCTACACTGGAAAGTTTAAATTTGTAACGAAAATAAAAATAATGAATGAGGGAGCGGCGCACACAGCATTTAGCATTAGGAAAGGAAATACATCAATACAAAGTTTCCTGATGGGGACAGGACAGAACGGCATAATGACATAACGACACATGACAGAAAGAAAATGTAATTTGTCGTGTATGTTCCTTGACTTAAAGGTTGGTATGCGGCTGACCACCCATGCTGTAAAAATGGTTCACTTTGCCAATGTCACCCCTGTCTCAGGGAAGGACGGCAAGAGTTGCAGGGTGTATGTTCATTTGAGATTTGGTTTTTGTGTTGTAGGTTCACATGCGGCATGTGCAAGCGCGAACTTGTACGTGTCTGGTTGTGAAAATGCATGTAATGTGAATCTCCAATGTAACATATCTTTGCCACTTAGATTAGATTAGACATAACATCACTATGACAAAACAACACAGAAAATTTATCTTGCTCCTTGACTGATAGTGATAGGTTGGTATGCGGCTAGCCCCATCGTGCAGTAAAAATTGATTCACTTTTGCCAATGCCACCCCGCTTTCAGGGAAGGACGGTAGGAGTTGCAAGGTTTATGTTCAAGTGAGTTTTTATTTATTTGTATGCAAACATGCAGAATGTGTAGGCGCGAACCTAGATGTGCCTGTCTGTGGGCATGCATTTAATATGAGCCTTAAATGTTCACATATCTTTGCAGCTTAGATTATAGATGACAATGTTTTTTCATGTGCCGTCTATGGTATGTTCTATTTTAGGTATGTGATGTTTTGTTATGTGACAATTTGTCTTGCGATGTTTGTATTTGTGATGTAAGTACTTTCCTGTGATATTTTGTCATGGTGATGTTTTGTCATGTGTTGTTCTCTCATGTGTCGTTTTGTCACTGTGTTGTTCTACATGGAACCGCTCCTGATCCTGAGGGGAGAAGGGTTTCTTTAGTATCTATATGATTCTTGTTTCGTTACCCACTTTTCACATGACCCGGTTCCGGCTATCCGGTAGCGTTTACCTGGTTGCAAAATGTATGAGATTGGCAGATTGCCCCCTTACGTTATTTTCACCCCCCTAAGATCTCAAACCACAGCTCTATACCTCCTTAATCAACAGCTTACATTACATAATTAGGTAACCTCAATTTCTGAAACCAAAAGCTCACAATTTTCCCAATCTATATCCAAGATTTTCTCAATTAATATACAGATTTTTCCAATTTAAGGGCAAGATTTTCCGACTTTAAATAAAGATTTGCTTTTTTTTAATTCACCACTAACAATTTTCCTATTTGTAGCCAAAGATCTTTCAAATTCTGAAATACAAAACCCACTTGTGATTTTCCCATTTGAAGCCCTAGAATATTCTCATTTGAAACCCAAGATTAGCCCAAAGCCGACCCACAAATCTTCCAAATGAAACCCAACGCCCATTTATAATTTTCTCATTCAAAACCCAAGACTTTCCCAAATAAAAAACCCTAAGCCCACTCATGATTTTCCAATGAAAATCCAAATACCACTTTTAATTTTCCCCTTTGTAACCCATGATTTTCCCGGTTGAAGCCCAAAGCCCACTCACGATTTTTCCAAATGTAACCCAAAGCCCACTCACGATTTTTCCAAATGTAACCTAAAACCCACTCACGATTTTTCCAAATGAAAGCTAAAGCCCACTCATGATTTTCCCGATTCAAGCGCAAATTCTACTTATAATATTCTCAAATTGAAACCCAAAGCCTAAATTCTAGAGATTAGTGAATTGAACGACAATGACAGAGTCAGTTAGTGGATACTCGCTCTGCGAGATTTTACCTTCCCCAACACATCTGGCTTCTGTGAGATAAAATTAGAATTTCTTATACTCACTCACTCGCTTATTTTTAACATCTGCGTTTGATCTTGAACTTGACTTCTGCCTTAGATAATGATTGTCTATTGCCTCATGAAGTTAAATGTAAATAAACACCCAACGCACGCACAATCTTCACATACCTAAATGCCTGAATTATTGTTTATACTTTTTAATTTGGATGTCAATCATTTGAGATGAAAACACTCCGCACCATTTCTGCAAGAACACTGAGAGACAGATTAGGAACTCAGAAATCAGAAGCATGTGCGACACTGAAGACATCGTCAAATGGAGCAGGAAGAGGAGACGGTTCTGGAGGGGCCATATGGACCGCATGAACGAAGGAAGGATAGCCCAAGTCGTGGCACAGGAGATACCGGACGGCCAGCGTCTGCCAGGTCGCCATTCCAAAAGATGGAATAACAGCTGGTCTTCTGCATCACAGGAGTGAGTTCCACAATAAACAGATTCTAGATCTAGAGGAAGAAGGAGTTAATAATTTGTGGACGAATTTCCAAGACCCTCTATGATAGATTTCGGTAAGGGTATGACCAAGAAGTCAACATTGTTAATTTTGCATACAGGAGCCTTGCGGTGGCCGGGCCGATTGCCTGGAACAATTTGCCCGACGGTGTTCGCGCGAACCAGCCTATAACCACCTTCAGAAAGGGACTGAAGACACTTCTTTTCTCCAGAAGCCATGGCGCCCTTGAGATGGTCCTGGACCATTAAATGGCGCCACAGGAAAGAAATCATCCATCATCATCATCATCTATAATATAACCTATAATCTAAGTTGTTTAAAACACTGTAAACACTGTTTTTTTCTAGAAGCCATGGGGTTTTTGAGATTGTCCTGTACCATTTGATGGTGCCACAGGAAATAAATCATCCATCATCAATCAATCTACTAGGACTTGGGAACTATCTTTATCACTGGATTATCTGGACTCGCTTTCCCCACATGATCTCTGCAGAAGCGTCATTTTTTCTATAAGCATCGCAATCTTGACTTGTGTGGGAAGATGCTAATTGACAGTTCACTTCATTTACACCCAATATTTTGTAAACAGCATCTTCTGTCTTCTTAGAACATCTTATTCCGCAATCCACAGACCGGATTCCAGAGCAGAATGAATGATTCTTTATTGATTCACTCCTCAGGGATCCCGTCGCGTTGCTCACTCTGGCTAAAAGCGGTTCCATGCATCATCAGTCCAGAAAGTTCTGCGTGGGAGCCGCCAATGCTATAAGAGCCGGTCTGCCGCCATTTCTCCTGTCAAAAACACAACGTCTTCCCGCGCTAACGCAAGCGGCCATTGTTATTATTTGTTTCTGTGGTGTTGCCTTTAGTGAAAAAACAACAAGGTAAATAACATTTATTTTAATTCCACTCTCAATTTATTAATTTCATACTTTCTTTACTAAAAAACATTTATCTATCTTGGCAAAATTATATTGTGTGACGGAAAGGCTTCGCTAATTTTTGTTAAATATTATTTCAATAAATAATGGACGTTTTAGAAGCCTTTCCTACTTTTGTAACATTTACACAACTATTGTGTATTATTTATACAATAATGTGACAACATTTTTATTGTTACAACGTTTGCGCCATTTTTTATGACAAAGAGGCATCGAAATTTTTTATTTTTACAAAGGAGGAAAATTTTCTTTAATTTTTTTTTTAATTTTCTTTTCAGTTATACATATTTTTCAATATTTTAGTAGGTACTTACAAATATTCTTCTGAACTCATACCTACCCAAAGAAATCCGTAAAATATAAAGTTTTTTTTTCTGGTTGGCAGCATTTTTAAGACCGCCATACCCAAGCAAAAACATTTTTGAAAATGGACAAATTAGGGCACTCATATTGTATAAACGCTTTGTAAATATTCCAGTTATTGTGAAATAAAGCAACTAGAAGCGGGCACCTGTGAAATGAGTTGTGCTGGCCCCGTGCCAGAACATTCTGAAAATAACTCCATTACAACGTGCATGAGTTATTCATCCGATTCACTACATCCGCCATTACAAACGAACCGATCTCGAATCGTTAGATAACGTAAATATGCTCTATCTATGATTGTTCAATATTTTGAAAGATCGACTCATTTTTATTTTCATTCCTAAGCTGACAATTAGTTCAACAGTTTTTCTTCCACGTGCACGCAATACTTTATTGCATAGCACATGGACAAATTGAAATCAAACGTTTTATTCCATAAATTTACTCCATAAATTCATGACAATAATAATTTTGGTCAACGAAAAATACCTATTCATGATAAAAATAAATTGTCAAATCTTGTTAGTAGCCAATAATTAGACCACCTGTTGATGCAAGTAGTATGTTTGCGATACCGGTCATGGATAAAAGTTTGTTTAATTTTTATATTTTAAGATGAAAGATTGCAAAGTAAATGCCTTTTCAATCGATGAAAACATAAAAATTCAGTACTGAAAGACGTGCTACATTGTTTTCGCACTGAAAAATTAAACAAATTAAACGTTTTCTTTTTTATACTCTTGAAGGTACCATTGGTGAATGTTTCCAGCTTATTGGACAAGTTATTTTGCATCGACAAGATCTTTTTTCTCACGTCTTTTCATCTTGTTTTTCTATCTTGCCATTCAACCTGTATATTGCTGATTTAAGGTTAGTAAAAAAAAATATAACAGGGACTCCCACAGAACTCACTACTTTATCAATGCCCAGTCAATCCCCTCACCACACACAAGAGCTTAGTATTTTTTTGGTGAGGTATAGCGTAAAAACTATGAATCTACCATGTATTAGAATTAATAAATGAAATGTATCAAGAATTGTATATCAAATAATAAAAAAATGCACTATCAAACTCTGACGGTGCTATTCTTAGACAATTTAGTCGTCCGCTGAGCCCACGCTTTGATAAACAAATGATGCATTTGTATGAAGACCTGTCAATCCAAGATGGCCGCAAGTGAACAGCTGATTAATCTTCACAAATATTACCAAAATTTGGTAGGTAAGAATGACCGTAGTGATGAAACTTCCAGCCCAGGCATCATTAGTTTGTCAATGCGTGGGCTCAACCGAAGACCAAAATGTTTAAGAATAGCCCCGTTAGAGTCAAATTGATCATCAAACTGACTAGAATTAATCCACTTCCAGATGTCTGTGGTTCCCTTGATGTTCCGCGACTGGTGGGCAGACTTTGAGCACGAAAGACCTTCCCGCATCTTCGACCAGCACTTCGGGCTCGGTCTGCGGCGAGATGACCTCATGTCCTCGCTCAGGGACTACCCCACGGCCAGCTCAGCCATCAGGAACTCCTACTACAGACCCTGGAGGACGCACAACATCACCAGACAGGAGTCTGCCTCCACCATCAACATGGAGAAGGACAAATTTGAGGTAGCGTCTTCATCTTTTCTTGAGCTTGTCCCTTGAAACTCTTGTCTTGTAAGATAATGTTTTTAAATACTGTTTATATTTTATCTAATCTCTGAGCATGAAAACAACATAACTTTCCAACCATTTAACAGACTGCCATTTAACAATGAAATTACTTTGTTATTTAAATATTTTTATTACCTACAAAAAATTGAAAACTTCGATTGCAGATACGTATAGGTACCGTTAAAATTAGATGACATAGGCAGGTACTTACGACAGTTTTTTCCTCAAAAACTATCATCAGTTTCAATTTCATTTCCACTTACGTCCTTCGTGTTTCTATAGATATTAGATGACTGATATAAAAGCACAATGACCACTAGGTACATAAAGCTTTAAATTTTTAATTTTAACCCCCAATTTGCGGAAGTACCGGCCACCCTTAGTGGAACGTCGCGTCGGTGGGATACAGTAACCGACAACAATCAATCGTGACCAGGTCCGCATTAAGACCACTGGGGGCCCTGGTGCAGGGAAAGTCAGGGGCCCCCAACCCTCCCACCAGACACCTCCCTACGCCAACCAAAAAGTGTAGTGTATACTGATTGCGAACCAAAACGATTACCGACGGCTGTTCGAGTTTGTTTTTAGGAAACCCTCTTTGGGAGGTCTATGCCACTTGTTAGAGCGAACTTCGTCTTATCCTTTTTGTACAAAAATGTATTGAAATATTTTTCTGTACAATTTCATATAAGTAGCCATGGGCGTCTTTGGTCTCAAAGGCTGCTTTTGATTCGGACAATTTTGATTAAAAAATAATTAAAAGTAAATATCCCTAATAACTAATTTCCACAAAGTCTATGAGGACGTGGTCGTGAATGTTTTGAAAACCTGAGCCCTCGAACATATTTATGTCAAAAAATATTTCAGTATATTTTTCTTAAACGTCTCGGGGGGCCCTATACTTGGGTAGGACGCAGAGCCTTGGTTCGGTCGTACAGTTCGAACCGCCCTTAATCTGGGCCTGCCTATATAAAGCCTTGTTTACAATTTTTCATAAAACACACACACCTCAACTATGATAACTTGGCTTTTCATGACTCATTCCTTTGCCAAACTGCCCGTTTATGAAATGATCTAACAGTGTCTATGTTCCCTTTCAATTTGATCCGGTTTTATTCAAAACCAACATCAATCGCCACTTCCTTGCAGCGCTTTACGACAGAAGCAACACTTTTTCGGCACCCTTTCAGGGTGATATAGACCCCCAAGCCTTTCAAGAAGTGGGGAGCCTCCCGAACAAGATTCCTCAACAAAACCTTCATAATGTAAAACAATCAAAACAAAAATGTAAACACATAATACAATACAACAAATTTAATGTCATAAAAACTTTTTACAAATTCAAAATGACTTACATTATTCTGAAACCGCCCCTGGAACACACTATATACTTTACGAGAGTATTAATACATTGTAATTTACATGTGTTAGCGCAAGCACCCGGCTGCTGCTCCTATCTTGGCTTTCACATGACACTTATTTCATTTCTATTCTATTTCAAGTAATAGTACCTAATCCATTGAAAATATTTTTAATCCCACTTAATTCCCAACACTTTGATTTAGCGTGTATAATATTTAATAGCCCTACGTATTATTTTAATAGAAAAAGTATGAATATCGCATTTTTTGCAAGCTTCCTCATGATGTTGCTCAGTTGAATTAAAAAGAAAAAAAATAAAACGGTGAACTGCTCGCAGTTTTTTTTTATACAACACTTATTTTAAAAACACTAACGAGCTATATTTGAAACGTATTATAAGTTTTTTGCATATCTTTTTTATTTAATTTGATTTGTTGTTTACACTTTTTAATTTTATCTCACTTTTTAACATTTCAAAAAAGTGTTGAAAAAAAATCAACGTTTACTCGCGAACTTCAAATTTACGTAATCGAGCACGAAAACACCGAGCACTTTCTGGGCTTACCGGCACAGACTGCTGATAATGCGATCGAGATTCTATTTAAGTACTTTCTCTTGCTCAGCGACTTTCTCTCACTGTGATTGGTTGGAGGCGTGTCTTATAGAGTGCGGGGGATATCCCACATAGTGATTAGTGGGAGAGTTTTAATTTGTCATTCCTACACGACAGAGGGCTCGCTTACTTATTTCAAGTTGATCAAAAAGATAAACAGTTGATATTATCCCACTAAAGAACCAAAGTCAGGTGTTTGGTAAAAGTACCAGATTTATTTTCCTTGTCACCGAACGAAGTACAAATCATCACGGTGATACGAACGTTTCTAAGCTACACTTATAGTGTAACTTCTTGCCGTGTTCTCCCCGAAGCGCTCAAATGTAGCGAGTCGAACCTATTTATTTTTACAGGTAAGGGAGCCAGGGCTTACGCCAACCACTTCAGTTGAAGTGTTTGAAGTGTTATTGTCATTGCAGCCTTCTGATCGTTCTCTACTTCTTCTTCCACAGTCTTTCTCAGTCCACTCCTAGACGTAGGCCTCCTCCGATCCACTCCACCTCTGTCTATCGGCTGCTGTGTTCAGCCATCCTCTGTCTGCAGTTCCTTTGATGTCGTCCAGCCACCTCAGTGGGGTCTCCCCGCTTGGACACCCTGGGGCCTCCACTGGACGATCTTTTTCGGCCACCTGCTTTGTTACGTGACCACCCTGTAAGCTGATCGTTATGTTTTGTTCTTTTTAGGTGATCCTCGATATCCAGCAGTTTACACCCAACGAAATCACCGTCAAGTGCGTCGACAACTCTGTTATAGTCGAGGGCAAGCACGAGGAGAAGCAAGACGAGCACGGCTTCGTCTCCCGCCACTTCACCAGGCGCTACATCCTCCCGCCAGGACACGAGGTGACCGACGTCCTCTCCAGCCTCTCCTCGGACGGCGTGCTCACCATCACCTCGCCCAAGAGAGCCCTGCCGCCTCCAGGCACCGAGAGAGTCGTGCCAATCACACCCACGGGACCTTCCAGGCCGGCGCCCGAGCAGCCTAAAGTAGAGACACCAAAAGAATGACTCAAATTTTAAATAGATGTATTTTTGTATTGAATATTTTTTTACTTTATCTTGTTACGTTTTGTGTTCAATCTAATGTATGGGTACCAAATAAACTCCTCTCGATCATGTTGATAAAAAGTGTATGGAATCTATAACACTTACTTACTAGGGGTGCTGATATATCTTTCAAACATTTTTTTGGTATTGTGCAGCTCATGTAGAATCAAAGGTGTTTAAAAAATGAAATAAGTATGGTGAAATAAGAAGAAAATGATTTCTTGTATTTTGTATATTTTCCTCATTTTATAAATAAAAATACTAGATTCCACCCTTTGATTCTTAACGACTCAAATATATTGACTTTCAGAATCAATTGAATTGTACGAAATAGCAAAAGTAATATTTATTTTTGTATATTTATGACTTTTTAATTAATCATAACATTTCTTCAAAGTATCTTAAATTGTATTGCCTTTAAAAATATGTACTTCAGTTGTTTCACATGGCAAAGAAAAAGTAATTCGATACGCTTATGACTTATTTATTTGTTTGTATTCTTAAGTAAATGAAAAAAGCAGGTAGGCTAAAATTATGATATAACATGTGTCAAGTTGGCAGCCTGATAGTTTTGTATATATTTTTTAATGGCGGCCACAGTCCGGCTGTCACTTTTGTAATTTCGTGTAATTTTGCGCAATAAATACTGAATTAAGTGTAATATTTTGTTTTAATTAAACAAATGTGAGTGTTTAAAAACATCAAGTAAGTATTTTTCTGTCATTTCATCTCGCCATCATAGTTTTCTCGACAATGTAAATTTTTAAGGTTATACTTTGAAAACATTGTTTTCTTATCTATTTCAATCATTATCTGAGCAATTTTAGCTTCGTATGCAGCTGCGAGGGTGTCACGTATTATTTTGTGACCCATAATTTCAATTTTAAAGCTACATGTAAACAATTTTTGACATTATAAATTTTTATTTCTTTACAAAATAGGTACTTCAAAGTAGGTACTTAAGTTTTACTTTACTTCTTTTGTATCTTCATTCCCCGTGCCGCCTTGAAAGGAAAGAAACCTTGGATAATGTTATTCCAGGATGCTGCCGATGATCCGGCACCAGTGGCTGTCTCTGTTTCTGCTGGTGTTCTCCCTGCTTGGGTTTGCCGTGTTCCTGTTTGGCTACTTCCCTCTCAAGTACCACGGGGGCGCTGAGGCAACCTGGAATGATCTGCCCTCGGAAATAGAAAACATCAAGTAAGAATAAAAGTTTTAGGCTTACACGCCCGGCTGATGATGCTGGAGACATGTTTTCCGGGATCTGTTGCCGTGGAAAAAAGTGGAGGCGCATCTGCGGAGGTACCGGCCACCCCTAGTGGAACGGCGGCAGGATACAGTATAGTACAGTACAGTTGCCGTGGCCTATAGGAGCTGGAGCTTCCAGAAGTTTCGTCATGATCGGAAAACATCTCTCCAGCAACAGCTAGTAAGCTTTTCTCATTCTTGATCCGTACATCACGTACATAGCTCAGCTGGTAGAATGCTTGCATTTAGTGCCAGAGAGCTTGGGTTCGATCCACACACAGGGTTTCAAAAATGATTTTCCTGTTTATTTGGACCCAAAATAAAATACCTACTTACAAGGCTTCCTTAGCCTTCACAAGAAATAAGAATCAGCCCCATCGGGAGCTGAGAAACCCACCTAAAGTGGTGTTGGTGTCAGAACTGTGTAATGGCACAAAATAATTCCTTTTCATGTATATTTTGGTTGAACTACCTACTAACAAGTTATTGTTATTGTCTGAAGTAAAAAAGTGTCACACTGACCTTTACAGGTATATGTGTAGCTTAGTTGCATTTGTGATGAGATGTAGAAGGGAATAATTCTCATTTCTAGATTTTATATTATGATTACGGTCGTTAAGACATTTTTTTTGGAATGAAAAAAAACTGATGTTACTGACCGTGTGTAAAAAGAAGAACGATTTTCTCTACATTTCGTCGGAGTCATATCCGACGTCCTCAGGAGACGTGTGTCTTTTACAAGGAAGAAACACGAACTGTTGAATTATTGTTGTTTGCTCGAGGTCGAAGGTTCGTGTTTCTTCCTTGTAGACGAGACACGTCTCCTGAGGACGTCGGATATGACTCTAACGAAACGTAGAGAAAATCGTTCTTCTCTTTACACACGGTCAGTAACATCCATTTTTTTTTATTCCAAAAAATTCTCATTTCTCTTTCTCAACCTTACATAATCTTGCAGACTTGACAAGTTGGGACTGTACATGAGGAACCGCACTCGCGTGGTGCTGATGGTGATTGACGCCCTGCGCTACGACTTTGTGACGCAGGAGTACATGCCGTACACAACGTCCATGATCAGAAATGACTCGGCGTGCTTGTTCAGGGCGCAGGCTGAACCACCGACCGTTACCATGCCAAGAATCAAAGTAACAACAACAAATTATATTATCATATCAAATGAAAATGAAAATGGCGGTACACAATTGTATATTGTTGCCGACCCTGATGTATGGAAGCGAGTCATGGACGGTGAATGAAAGAGAAGTAAATAAGGTATGCACCGTAGAAATGGCTCATTTGAGAAGTATGACAAGAAATACACTGAAAGATAGAGTGAGAAACTAATGGGTTCTGAATGAATGCGCAGTGAAAGAAAGCTTTCTCACGTGAAAGTGAAAGTTCAAAGAAGTGTGATGCGATGGTTTGGACATTTGAAAGGATGAATCAAGACCGACTGACAATAAAAAATGTATAAAGGGAATGTAATAGGTAAGCGTCGAAGGGGAAGACCTAGGAAAGAATGGATTGATCAGATAAGTGAGATTGGGAATCAATGGAATTTACAGAGTGGAAACAAGAGAAGAGCATGCATGAAAAGAGTGATGAAATTAGATGAGATGAAAGAAGTATGCAAGGACAGAGTCAAGTGGAGGCACTTGTGTGGAGGTACCGGCCATCCCTAGAGGAATGGCGGCAGGATACAAGACAAGACAAGACAATGGCACAACAACCCGGGGCGGTTCACGGCCTCCTTGATGAATCGCAGCCACCGCTGTCAGTCCAACACCTTCCTCCTCCTAGCGCATAGCATGAAAAAAATGCTAGAGGACCACTTATGATTCTCTAAGACACATTCAAGATTTATTTTCTTTATTATTTCTCAGAGGAAGGTTGATTGTTTGGTCATCCAAAAACACAACATAGATAGCTGCCTTTGATCTTTTATGACTTGCATGAAACTGCGTTCTTTATGTGATAAAATTTTAAGTTGGTGATATTTTTGTCACATTATTTTACAGCTTGGAATGGGTGTTATAATCTAAGTTGTAAAGGTATTGTTACGAAATTAGGGTTCAAAAGTCTTTCAAATTAAAATACACAGGTCTTCTTATACAGTTGTTTATTTTACACTTTTAAATAATTTATTTTCACAAAGCTTTCTCGACTATTCCACTTGGTTTCTGTTCACTGATCGAATTGTATTGTAAAGCTGGCAGGAGACTGTAGTGGTGAGAGCTTGAAATAATAACTGAACTCAGTGCAAGCAATAAGAGTCTTATATACTAAGGGAATCGAATACTCCGGAATATATTTTTTGCTTGATGCTTCTCGAAATACCTAGAGACTTCTCCATGTACACACAACCATCAATCCTACCCACCAATACAATACAGAATTCCTATAATTATAACAAATACCTACTTAGCCTAGAGAATTCTCCACTTATACACAATTATCGATCCTACCCACCAATACTTATGAGGATTCTTATAACTATAACTACCCATACTTATTTCAATATTTATATTTCATATTTACATAACAGTATATTGACATTTAAGGATTGTATTTAATAAACGCCCACAGGCAGCATGTGCACATTCGCACTTACACATGCACCATGTGTACCTATAACCTACAAAACAAACCCAAACCTCACATGAATTTAAACCTTGCAACTCCTGTCACCTTTCTTTGAAACTGTGGTGACATTAGATAAAATGAACCAAGTTTTTACAGCATAGGGATGGAGGTCAACCTTATTCCAATTGTTCTTGTGAGTTTAAAGCTTTTCTTATGAAAATAAAGCAATGTGCAAAGTGAGGTATGTTTTATACAAAAAGGGTGCTTTTAACATCCGATATTCTAATTTTCTTTCAATTTTGTACAACATTTCCAAAGCTCATCTCTAATCTGTTAAAATATCCTCCATTTTGTAAACTATGCCATGTTTATTATTTGAATTTGGAACAATAGACTAAAATGTTGCCATATATAATAATTTCATTAGAATTAAACTTTATACCTACCCAACCTAAAAATATGAATGGAATCTACTAAAAATATTTTTATGGATATTATATTTGTTTTTCCAATACATTTTATTCTGATAAATTACACATTTTTTGATTATTGTTATTATTTTGATTTCTTGGTACAGTCGACATATTGGAAAAGGGACAAAGCACAATGGCGAAGGACACTTAACTTTTGGCGGGACGTTTTTGCAAGTCAAATTTTTTCATTATAAAATAACATAAGTCTTAATTGGTAAATCAGTGGTTCTCAAATCATGTCCAAATTTGTTGCCGGGCGGTCCCTTTTGTAATCGTCAAATATTTCAGACCGTTCCATTATTTTTTTGTAAATTTGCCAATATTTTTAATAATTTAAAAAAAAAAAATCAGCTCCTGTGTATCTTCTGTATACTTAGTGTAGATTTTAATTTGAGAATCACTGATCTAGAAACTATCTTTAATGTAAGTTGCAAAGATATATTGTTATTTAAAACATTTGTTCTCATAATTAACAGGGATTTTGGTACATGGTTTTACTTTAGTAATTTTTTAAACTCTACTGATTTTTCCTGCAGAAAATTTTGACAAAAATGCATAATTTTTTAATTTAGATTGAAGGTTTAGTTGGGGTAATCGTTAGAACTGAAATAATTTTTTATTTGCTATTTTCCAAAAATCCTTATATTATTTTATCACTTTTATTTAATTTTTCAGTGAGTTTACCAGTATTCCTTTGCCTAAAAATTCATAGAAATAATTCAATATCAATTTTATAGTTAATCTCAAAAAGTTTTATTGAAACAAATAAAATCAAATTGTAGTGGACTTTCTAAGAAGTATGATTGGGAAAAAACGGAGTGACAGGGTGAGGAATGATTTTGTAAGAAAAGAATGTGGTGCAAAAGAAAGTGTGAAAGTGAAGATTAAAAGAAGTTTGTTAAGATGGTTTGGGCATATGGAGAGAATGAATGAGGAAAGACTGACGAAGAAAGTATATGTTGGTAGAATAGATGGATGTCGTGGTAGAGGAAGACCGAGAAAGGTATGGATGGACCAAATATCCGAAATTGCGAATGAATGGAATATCCAGAGTCATAATAAAAGAAGAGCTTGTATGAAGAAGGTTATGACTCTGGAGGAAATGAAAGAAGTATGTAAGGATAGAAAGAAATGGCGGTTGATCTGTGATGTTGGCGGCTAGGGTTTGTTAAAGTGAATTTGGTTTTATGATTTAGTTTTTTATGTCCATGTATATATTGTTATTTTTATTCTTTGATTTTAAAAAATGTAATTTGTCATGTATGTTCCTTGACTTATAGGTTGTTATGCGGCTGACCACCCATAATATAAAAATTGGTTCACTTTGCCAATGTCACCCCTGTTTCAGGGAAGGACGGCAAGAGTTGCAAGGCTTATGTTCATTCGAGATTGGGTTTTTATATTGTAGGTCCACATGCGGCATGTGTTAGCGCGAAATTATACATATCTGCTTGTGGGAATGCATTTAGTATAAATCTTAAATGATATATATCTTTGCAGCTTAGATTAGATTAGATTAGAGATTAGATTAGTTCTCCTAAATTTATTGAATATTGCAATATTCGCAATAAATTATCAAAAATGACTTATCATATTTTTTTATCTGGTCTATATCTCAGTAGTACAGTGCTTGAATTCCATGAGCTCGAGTTCGAATCCCACCGAGGGTGTCAGAAATGATTTCTCGTTTCGGTGTTTATTTCAAACCCCAAAATAAAATACCGGCAAGGTTTACTCAGCCTTCACAAGAAATGAGTACCTGGATGAGTAGCTGGGAAACCCCCACTTCAACTGATGTGGTTGGCGTTAGGCTGGCCCCTTTACCTGTAAAAATAAATAGGTTCAACTCGCCACATGCGATTCCTTCGGGGATAACCCAGCAAAAAGTTACACTATATGTGTAGCTTAGTTGAGTTGCGTTAGTAGCATTTAGCGTAGCATCTATTTGCACGCGATATAAATCACCCGTATACAAAGTGTGAAAAGCCAAAATATTTTACGTGAATCGTATTTGCCTCCACAAAACATGAACATAATTTGACTGTTAAACGTTTCAGGCCATGACGACGGGCAGTGTGTCCAACTTCATAGACGTGGCGCTGAACTTTGGCAGCTCTGTGGTGACTGACGACAGCTTCCTGCAGCAGGCGAGGGCGCAGGGCAAGAAGATGGTGTTTTACGGCGACGACACCTGGCTGAGGCTGTTCCCCGACATGTTTGCCAGGAGCGAGGGGACCACGTCGTTCTACGTGTCTGATTATACAGAGGTAAGAAGCCACACGCTGGGAGGACACCCAATGCAGGACAATAAAGGCAATCTGCTGTTAAATCCTAATTCCTGTCATCTAATCTAAGTTGCAAAGATATGTTGCAAAGAGAATCACATTACATCCATTTTCACAACTAGACACGTACAAGTTCGCGCTTGCACATGCCGCATGTGAACCTACAACATAAAAACCAAATCTCAAATGGACATACACCCTGCAACTCTTGCCGTCCTTCCCTGAGACAAAAAATAATGATGTCCTGATGATGCCTTTTTAGGCGAAAACGTTAGACAAAATTAAAAGAATATAAAAGTGAATTGAAACAGTGTTTTATTTAATTAATATACAAAAAATAATAATAAATGGAAATCAAAAACTAAAGAATTTCACTTTAATAAACCCTAGCCGCCAACATTACAGATCAACCGCCATTTCTTTCTGCCCTTACATACTTCTTTCATTTCCTCCAGAGTCATAACCTTTTTCATGCAGGCCCTTTTTTTATTATGACTCTGGATATTCCATCCATTCGCAATTTCGGATATTTGGTCCATCCATACCTTTCTCGGTCTTCCTCTACCACAACATCCATTTATTCTTCCAATTTATTACCTGTTATTTACCACCTTGCATGGTAACCTTCCAGGTGGACAAGAACGTGACCCGCCACCTGCCCTCGGAGCTGTCTGCCCCCGACTGGGACGTGCTGATCCTGCACTACCTCGGCCTGGACCACATCGGCCACCTGGAGGGGCCCGGCAGCACCAAGGTGCCGCACAAGATGAAGGAGATGGACGACGTGGTGAGGAGCATAGCGGAGGCGGCCAAGAAATGGGTGAGACATTTAATAATAATAATAACTACACAGTTAAAATTTATTTACCGGATATTACACGAACCGTTATATGAGAAATTACATTATTCTCAATGTTTCGTTAGCGATGTAGCTAACGTCTTCAGGAGACACCCTCTCTGCACTACGACTGAGGATGAACTCAGAAGGTGAGATATTTTAACCTCTAGTTTACCCGCAATTTTCAGCCGTTGTGCAGCTCATGTTTTTGATATTGTAAAGTTTTTATGCGTGTTCTATTTAAATAAAACTGCAGTGATTTATTTTACACAATTTATTCCACATTCGGTACAGAGTTATTTTACTGTTAACTGAGAAACACATACTTGTAGAAGCATGATGGTTTGCTGTTATACCGCACAGTTTACATGCAAAATAAATAGATGTCGCTGCTGCACAACACAACTCATATGCAGAGTGTCATCATGTTAGGTTTTAAAATGTAAAGGCACCTTTAGATGTACCTAAAGGATACTCACTGCGGCTACCTCCATGGGCATCACTCTCAGGGCGTGGGGTTCTTTCTTTGTTTTGCTTACTTTATACTTTGGGAAGGGTTGTATATTGAAACATGATTTAAAGGCAACAACAATAGGTTTATTTAATACTTAATAAGGGACTGGAAATGGGAAACAATAAATGGCCAGACCTGCTTCAGAAAGCCTACGCGTCACTTCACATAACTCTTCTGTTGACTGGAGTTCTGAACTAAGGGCCTGCCAAGGCAGCGGCGGCTGCCTTGGCAGGCCCTTATCATCCCTTATCAGGCCCTTTCATCACAGTTTTCATCAAGATCATCTTCATCATCACACTTCACGCTGAAGAAGCCCATCGTAGACATGGGCGATATGTCCGGAAGCTCCAGCTCCTATAGACCACATCAACAGATCCCGGAAAACATCACTCCAGCATCATCAGCCGGCAGTGTAAGCCTAAAACTCTTACATTTGTCGTGTTGGTTGCAGAAGGATGACACCGTCCTGATCGTGTGTGGGGACCACGGCATGAAGGACTCCGGCAGTCACGGCGGGGCCTCCCACAGTGAAGTCACCGTGCCCCTGGTCATCACGCAGGGCAAGGGATGCCTCACCAAGTAACACACACTTCCTTTTAGTAGCACCATTGCCAATGTCACCCCTGTTGCAGGGAAGGTTTCTGGGCTTATGTTCATTTGAGGTTTGGTTTTTGAATTGCAGCATTTGTAAGCGCGAATTTACATGTGTCTGTTTGTGGGCATGCATTTAATATGAACTTTAAATGTAAATATATCTTTGCAACTTAGATTATAGAGATTTAATGGAATCTCATATAATTTTTTGATGAACGCATACCTCAATTTGATTATTTACGTATTGATTTATATTTATGTTCAATACCTACCATTTGAATGCTTATGCCGCTCGGGCGTATGTTAGGATAATTTATGATATGCCTTGACTTATAGGTTGGTATGAGGCTGACCACCCATACTGTAAAAAATGGTTCACTTTGCCAATGTCACCCCTGTTTCAGGGAATGTCGGCAAGAGTTGCAGGGCTTATGTTCATTTAAGAGCTTGGATTTTATTTGTAAGTACACAATCAGCATTTGTAAGCGCGAACTACACGTGTTTGTTTGTGGGCATACATCTGAGAGCTTTGAATGAATATTCCTTGCAACTTAGATTATAGATTATAGAATTATGATTAATTAAGCAAATATTTTTTGTTACAGAGAAGAGACATTGGCAGATCAAATAGACATAGCTCCTACCATCAGTTACCTTCTGGGGTTGCCCATACCAAGTGCCAGCACGGGACAAATATTGCCACAGGTAAAAAACATAATCCCATAGTTCAACAATGAACTCAAAATGTAACGGCACTCGGCCAGGACAATCATTACTTCTGGAGAGATGTTTTCCGGGATTTGTTGCCGTTGGCTGTGGGAACTGGAGCTTCCGAACATTTCGCCCATGTCTTTGTTTGTGGGCATGCATTTGAGAGCTCTAAATGAATATATCAATGCAACTTAGATTATAGCTTATACACACGATAAGAGAGCGCCGTTTTTTGTGTGTGTCACACCTCAAGGGCCTTCTCCGATCACGGATAAGAGTCTTTAAAAAAGTGTGTCTTGAGTACTCTCCGAAATATACCCACAGAAAACTTGCACTGACAGTACTTTGATTAGCAATATTGTTTTCAGGTTCTGAGTGTAGGAAAGGATTTGTCGGCTAAGAGTTCCCTTTACGCTCTTCATTACAATGCCAAGATGAACACGGAGGCTTTGGTGAAGACCTTGGGGAAGGAGGAAGCTCAAAATAAAGGTATGCGGAGCAAAAGTAGTGTTGCATGAATGGGACCGCCAATCAAAATGGTTGAGAGCTAATAATAATATTAGGATGATTTATTTGGCGAGTGCTGTATTTGTTTGTATCACATCTCAAGAGCCCTGTGCGAGCTTGGTCGTGGCTGTAAAAAGCTCCAATTCTAAAGTAAGATCCAGTTGGTGTTAGGCTGGAAGTGACCGGTCTTTGGTAAAGGTATATTAATTTTTCAACCCAGCAAAGAGCATATTTGAAAACATAGATGGTATTTTTTTTGTGTGCAGCCGGAATTCTAACGCGCAACCTTTCATTTACGTGTTCAAAGCGTTACCAATAGAATAAAGACCAGTCTTATGATATCTGAATCATTTTTTTTTTTTTTTTTTTTTTAAGGAATCCTGTGCGGGAGGCTCCCCAATTCTTGAGATTCTTGGGGGTCTATGTCACCCTGGAAGGGTGCCGCAGAGGTGTTGCTTGAGTTCTTGGTTCTGTCGTGAGGCGCTGCAAGGAAGTGGTGATTGATGTTGGTTTTGAATAAAACCAGATTAAATTGGGAAGGGAACACAGATACTGGTAGACCATTCCATAAACGGGCAGTTTGGCAAAGGAATGAGTCATGAAAACGCCAATTAATCTTAATTTCAATATTTTAATCATATAGAGATATGATTGAGCATAGCCATTGCCTTCCCTGCAGGCATAACCTTTGTTAAATTAGTTCTGCATGTGTTATCATCTGTTAATCGATACAAAACAATCACCTTCCAGAATGCTACAAGCAGTACCTGTCAGCCGTGCGCCACCATCTGGACTTTCTGTCCGATGAAAAGGCCAACTCTGCCTCCGCTAAGCTGGCCTCCGCGCTGTACACGAGCGCGCTCAGCAACATGGCCTCCTACCTCGTCAAGGCCGCCGTGGAGTACGACATGTTCGCTCTCATGATGGGAGCCCTCATTCTATTTCTGGTAAAATAAAACATCTAGTGCAACTTCTTATAGCGTAGTCTCCGAAGGGGTCGCATTTGTGCCGTCTGGTACTTCTTCAGTTGAACTTGGGGTATTCCCAGCTCTTGTGAAAGCTAGGTAAATTTTATTTTGGGTTTGAATTAAACATCAGAACGGGAAGTCATTTCCTGACACCCTCGGTGGGTATTAAACTCTAGCTCTCGCCATGGAATGCAATCATTCTACCGACTGAGCTATCAACTGAACTTTTGCGAGCTTGGTCGTTGCTACAAAGCGCCAATTTTCAAGCAAGACCCTATTGTAAGGCTGGATGGACCAGACCTTTTTAGGGCCGGTCTTTGATGTGATTTTTTTAACCCCGATAAAACACTCAACGCTACTTAGCCACATTCTTGCCGCGTTTTTATCCGAAGTGGTTGCATGTGGCAAGTGGAACCTATTTATTTTCACAGGTAAAGGGACTGGTCTTATGCCAACCACTTCAGTAGAAGTGGGGACTTCCCTGCTCTGGAAAGAGCTGTTACGAAGTTTATATTTGAAAATGAAAATATAATTTTGTGCTCCGCTGGGAATCAAACTCACAACCTTCCGATAACGAGTCCGGAGTGTTAACCACTAGACTACGAAGCGGTCAAATGGGATAGTCAAGCAGACCCATTCCAAGTGTACTAGCAAAGGTTCTGCATGGTGCATGATTGAGAGACCACAACATTCTCCGTAGCTCAGTGGTAACACTGCAAACTCTGAATGGGAAGGTTGTGGGTTCGAATCCCGGCGGAGCACAAAAATATACCATCTATATTTTCAAATTTGCTCTTCGCTGGGTTGAAAAATTTATAAACCTTTACCAATGACCGGTCACCAAAGGTCCATCCAGCCTTACAGCAACTGGGTCTTGCTTGAGTATTGGCGCTTTGTAGCGACGACCAAGCTCGTACACCTCTGCGGCACTACAACAAATGTCATAGACCCCTAGAATCTCTAGAATCTAGGGAGTCTCCCGCACAGGATTTCTTAAAAAAAAAAATCTAAAGGCAGTCCAAAAACAATGTATGTTCAAAGTCATGTTTTTGTTGTACTATTTTACAGACGTTCCTCGCCCAATTGTGCATCTTCCTCATCACATTCCAAGAAAACCAATCAGAAAAACACTTCAAAAGCCCAAACCTCCACGGCCGGCACTCCAAATCCATGCCGGTCCGCGTCATCGCCGTGCTGTGGGTCACGGCCTTCAGCTCGAGCATGTTTATCATCACCTGCGGCATCGAGAGGGACGGAAGCGCTCTGTGCAGAGGCCATCCACTCAGTATAGCCACATGTGCAACCATAATAACCATTCTAGTGTCCACAGTCTGCATCATGAAAGCCACAGTTAAAAACATTAAAATACCGCAGATATTTAAAAATCTTAACTCAATTGAAGTAGTTCTAATTGTCGGAACTCTAATACAAGCTTTGACATACGGAGGAACCAGTTTCATCGAAGAAGAACACCAAACTTGGTATTTCTTTTGGGTGACGATATCCTTTTTGATTCTGGTGTATACCTCACGTGTTTTGTATGAATATATAAAGAAGAGGCGGGAGAACAGTACAGAGATACAGGATAAGAGTGATTTGGAGGTTAGGATGCGGGTGACGGCTCGTTGGTTGCTGCCGCAGTGGGCGGTGATCATGGTCATCCACCGGGCTCTGAGGAGTCTGAATCAGACGGGAGACAAGTGGGCGTTTCTGCCGGATCTCGGAGACTTGATGATGGAGGAGGAGAACAAGGAAATGCTGACTGTCTACTTTGTTACAAGTTAGTATGATTAACGTCATTAGTTTCATCCAAGAACTGCAACAATCTGCCTCTATACATTGATTTATTTAAGAAAATTAACTGTATCTGTAATTCTGTAGCCATTCCGCTAAAGGTGGCCAGATCCCTGCAGAGTTGTCTCCATTTTTTCCTATCCTTGCATACCCTTTTTCAATTCATTCATATCCACCACCTTTTTCTTACATTCACTTTGTATATCCCATTCTTTCACAATTTCACCAATCTGATCCAGCCATACTTTTCTCAGTTTTCCTTTCCTCTTTTTCCTTTCACATTTCCTCTGTATATACACTGTAAGTTTTAAGTCATCATCCATTCTTTCTACATGTCCAAACCATCACATCACAGTTTTTTCTACCTTTACTTTCACATCCTTCTGCATTTTTATAATAGTCATCTTTTGTATTTTAATAATACTAACTGCAACATGAATATTTGAACCAATGTGCTCATTTTCATGTCATGGTAAAATTAAAACTGGAATTATGATCGTTTGACATATTTCCAAATTACAACTAACTTACAAAATAATTCAACTCTTCTTATATTAGACGAACCAGTGTGGGAGAACTTTTTTGACGTTCTGATGCATTGCAGCACCCTATCTTGTTGAGAATGATGTAAGTTCTGCCGCAAGGGTTCGTGTAATATCTGAAACATCTAATTTATTTGTAAACTTGTTTGTAATTTGTAAATATCTTATAAAAAAATCCTAAAACTTAGTATTTATCACTATTCAGTAAAGATTTTGTAAACTATGCATGAAAAACTACTCATTTTTAATCTCAACACATGAGGGTAATGCAAAAAATAACATTGTAGGTAGACACAATGTGACGTTAGATATGGAAAACAAATACATATTTAAAAAATAAATTTTATTATAATTCATTTAAAACTACCCACTACAATATTTATTATATAGTAGAATTGTGCCGTCTTTGCTTGTTGTGATTCTCTACAAAGGCATTGACAATTTCTTAATTTACTCTAATACAATCTAAGTTGCAAATATAAGTAACATTGAGGATTCACATTACATGCATTCTCACAAGCAGAAACGTACAAGTTCACGCTTGCGCATGCCGCATGTGAACCTACAACATAAAAACCAAATCTCAAATGGGCATACATCCTGCAACTCCTGCCGACCTTCCGTGAAACAGGGGTGACATCGGCAAAGTGAACCATTTTTACAGCATGGGTGGTCAGCCGCATATCAACCTTTACTTTAAGGAACATACACAAAAAATTACACTTGTATTAATTAATAAAGTTTTCTTAAAGTTAAATCAATTTTCGTCTTTTTCAGATCTTTTCTGGGTGGCAGTGATCTGCATCAAAAACCTGCACAAGAAGAAAGTGTTCTTCAAAACCAATTGTTTCTTCATCGCAGCGGCGTCCATCTGCATCCTCATCTACCGCATCACATCTCAGTCCATTTATATCCCGTACGAGTTGCCAGAAGCATACAACGAAACCGTCATTGTGCGCTTCTTCTGGGTGGCAATACTTGCAATGATCGGTGCGGAAATGCTCAACGGAGCAACGACAGACTTCAATGCTAAATTCAAATATAGAATGGAATTTTCGAATCAAGGCAGTGCTACCAATTCGTTATACAACGTGAAGACTTATCCTCTGTCTACGCAGATGAATAACAGCAGCACAATAGACATGAACTACGAAATGGAGCATCCGAGTTCACAATTGCTATCCGTATCGGAAAACAGAGACGTCAATGACAGTTTGAAAATGGAGATACTGAATTCCAGAACCGCAGTGGTTGTGAATATTGTTTTGTTGACGTGCGCTCTGTTTTTGCGACCGCACAATTTGATTATTGTGCCGTGTATTCTTGTGACGAGTCGCGTGATCAATAAAATATTGGACTACAAGTTTGGAATGAGAGGATTCAAGATGGACGCAAACAGTGACGAGTCTGAAAGTAAAAATGCTTTCTCTAAAACTCTACTGCATGTGTGGATGGGCGCTACTTTTTATTTTATACAGGTAAGCATCTGATATCATGAATCATTGTCAATTAATAAATTATGTTTTGTGTGTGCGCAGACGATTCTTCACGCGTATCCTCATTTGGTGGATTGGCTTTAGTTTTCGACAATGACTGAGGTGGCTTGACGAAGGGGCGCAGTAACCGTTCCGAGAGTCTGGACTTTCTATTGGTCGGAACAACAAGAATGAAGAATATTTCCACTCACCTTGCTTCTCCCGATCTCCGCCGACTTCAGTTATCTTGTCCAAGGATGTGTGATCCTGAAGTAGCAATCTCAATGCCTGCTAGCATTTGTCGCAATTCTAGAACACACTTATACGACTACTATCTGTGACGATAGCTCAATCACCAATCTCACAACAACCTCCTTCCACGAAAGCTTGAGAGCAGCTCTTTCAACAACCTCCTTCAATTATAATTATGCTGAATCCATTATCTCAATATCTCCGGTAAAGTGACCAGTCCTTAGTCCAGTGGCTAGTGTTTCGGACTCGTAAATGGAAAGTCTTGGGTTTGAATCCTGGCAGAGTACAAAATAATACTATTTATATTTTTAAATATGCTGTTCGCTTGGTGAAAAATTCATATACCATTACCAAAGATCGGTCCCTAAAGGTCCATCCAGCCTTACAGCGACTGGGTCTTGCCAAAGAATTGGCGCTGTCTATAACGACAAACAAGCTCGGAGAGGGCTCTTGAGGTGTGATTCACACAAAAACAGCGCTCACCAAGTAAATCATTCTAATATTATTATAATCTCCTACTCTATCATCCTTCAACTTACCATCTGGAGAAGATTATCAAAATTATCTGTAATTTGTGAGGTTTAGGTTGGAATTACGATCGTTTGACACATTTACAACAATAATAACTACACAGTTAAAATTTATTAATCGGATATTAAACGAACCGTTATAAGAGAAGGTATGCCCTGATTTGTGACAAATGTTATTTAAAAAATCAGTTCATCCTCAGTCGTCGTGGAGAGAGGGTGTCTCCTGAAGACGTTAGCTACATCGCTAACAAAACGTCGAGAATAATGTAAGTTCTCTTATATACGATTAATAAATTTTAACTGTGTAGTTATTTTTATTGTAAATATTGTATGTAATTTCTCCAATCCTAACCTGAAAACTGATCCACTGAGTATTATTATTTGCAGGGCAACTCCAACAGTCTGGCTTCAGTGGACGTGAGCTCTGGCTACATAGGCCTGCAGTCCTACGTGCCTGCGGTGATAATTCTGCAAATGGCCGTGCACACGTACGCCGCACCTCTCATAGCAGGTGTGCTGCTGTTCGCGGACTGTGTGCGACACAACAAGCAATGGAGCACGTCAGTATTCTATCTTTAAACACTCATTCACCTGTAGAGTGTATTAATCTGTTTCTCTGTTTTTATTTTCGTTCTTAGTTTTTTTTTTTTTTTAAGAAATCCTGTGTGGAAGACTCCCTAGATTCTAGAGACTCTAGGGGCCTATGACACTTGATCTAGTGCTGCAGAGGTGTACGAGCTTGATCGTCGCCACAAAGCGCCAATACTCAAGCAAGACCCAGTTTCTCTAAGGCTGGATGGACCTTTAGTGACCGGTCTTTCGTCAAGGCTTTTATGAATTTTTTCAACCCAGCGAAGAGCATATTTGGAAATATAAATAGCATATTTTTTGTGCTCCGCCGGGATCCCAATCCACAACCTTCCATTTACGAGTCCAAAGTGTTGCCACTGGACTACGGACCGGTCATTGCCCTTATCAAAGACTAGTCACAAAAGGTCAATCCAGCCTTATAGCAATTATAATGCTTGAGAATTGGCGCATTGCAGCGACGACCAAGCTCGTAAAAAGTCTGGTTGATGGCTCAGTTGATAGAGTGCTTGCATTCCATGCCGAGAGCAAGGGTCCAATCCCCACTGATGGTGTCAGAAATGATTTCCCGTATCGATGTTTATTTCAAACTCAAAATAAATACCGGCAAGGTGTACTCAGTCTTCATAAGAAATGAGAACCAGCCCCCCCGGGAGCTGGGAAACCCCCACTTCAACTGTAAGTGTTTGGGTGTGAGGCCGGCCCCCTTACTCGTAAAAATAAATAGGTCTTGAATCGCCACATGCGACTCCTTCGGGGATAACGCAAGCAAGAAGTTACACTATATGTGTGGCTTAGTTGCCCTGCAGCAGGAATTGGAATTGATCTCACAACCTTAACCCCTAGACTACTAACTGGTCAAATCACCAACCATTTGAAAACTTTCTTTCGTCGTGTATTTTTTCACGTCTCTTTGAACTATTGTAACAATTTTCTTTTACCCACTAATTTCTATTTGTTTCCTTTAGGTTTCTATTACGCCGAAAAGAAATCCTCAGCACTCTGGCCGTTCTGAAGATGTACCCACTTGTAGTGTACACCCTGGTAGCCTACATCCTGAGGTACCACCTGTTCGTGTGGACCGTGGTCTCGCCCAAGCTGCTGTATGACCTCGTGGCTCTCGTATTCTCCATCTTGGCCATCAGTGTCATGGCCTTTCTGTGCTACACGGTCAGCTTGCAAGAGAAGTATGCCGTCTACATAAATGACAAGAGAATGCTGTACACCAACAAAGGCGTAGTTACCAAAGAACAATGACAAGACTGAAGTATGTGTGGAAGTTAAGGAAGCCCTTTTAGCGGGCGGCAAGGCGTTAACGCTAAAGCGCCAAACGTTGCATACTTTGTATTTGAATGGCTTTGATTCTATTCATCGCTGATTACGATGTTCAACGACTCAGATGAAGATGAGTTGTTTCTGCTTTACTCATTATCTAGCAAAATCTTGTCTTCGTGGAAACATTTTTATAAGCATCATTTCTTTTATACAAGCACCGATGTTTTTGTACGCATTCAATCAATTTTACAGTAAACATTTTTTATTTTGACATAAAACAACTAAGAAAATTTTGTAACAAAATACAATGTGACGTCCAGACTCAGTGGCAGATCGTCCCATACTGGTAACGAGTTTGTTCTGTTTGACAGGTGTACACATGTTCAGTACATCACAACGCAGGGCTATAAACGGGGACGGTTTAACGTCTTGACACGCGTTAAAAACGCTTTCTGTGTGACGAAACCTTGACTGTAAACTTGTGCTGTCTTGCGGGAGACAAATGAGTCGGAGGGGAAGTATTTGAGGCCAAGACTTGATAAGTTGTGATGTCATATTATTGAAACTAAAATGATAATACAGTCAAACTCCGTTGTAACGAGCATGGAAGGACCAAACCATTTTATTCCTTTTAAAGTTGAGTAGGACCAACTCTAGGGGACACCCACACCAAGAATACCTGGAGGACCTGTTGGTGGATGTGCGCTGCTCATCATATGCAGACCTTAAAGAGCCGCACAAGACAGGGAAGAATGGAGAAGAGTGAAAGAAATTGCTGCAAGCCAATCCCAGGATTGAAACTAGAGAAGAAGGTAAAAAAGTTACCTACTTACGGGCAGTATGGTTGGATCAGATCAATAATTGCATGAATGTTAACCCAAACTAACAGATCAGTAAGTAAATGATCATTATAGCCGAGATTGATCGTATTATTTGCTATAAGATTTCTCTATGAGCAAATAGAAAAACACTTATCTGTCGAATAACAAAATTCCATGTGCTGCTATACTGTAACTGTAACTCTGTCGCCATTCCGCTAGGGGTGGCCAGAGCCTCTGCTGAGTTGCCTCCATTTTTTCCTATCCTTACATACCTCTTTCAATTCATTCATGCTGCTATACTTATTTGAAAGACGATTGTTAATATGGATGTTGAAAAACTGGCTGTTAATCTATAAAACATATTAGAGGTTGTGCCTCTAGCAGTTAATTGTGCATCCATTTATATGACCATCTCTTAGGCCCGGTATTTTCAGCGTTAGCATTGCAACTTTATACTGAATGATAAGGACACACTTAAGTCTATCATGTGGGTAGTTTTTTTTCATCATTTTAAAGTCACATAATATGCTAAAATTGAAAATACGGGGTCTAAGTGATTATCCACTTAAACTGCTGTCCTGAAGGACCCTGTAGATACTGAATACAGATTAGGGTAAGGAAATAAAACAAAGAATGAAAATATTGTATATATTTTAATACCCATTGTATTGTATTAAATACTTCTTACACGTTATCCCTGTTAACATAATTATTACTTTTCTTATATATTTTCATCTCTCAAGTTCACCCAGCATGCCGTAGACATAAAGACCAGTATCCCTAGTATAAAAAATTGCGTTAACTCACCTCGATTGCGTAAATCAAAAATGTATGGAATAAACGATGGCACTCCTAGAGAACTTTAGTTTTCATACATCTTTCGATTTACGCAATCGAGTGAGCATTTTTTTTTATTCGTGCACCGTTCCCCAAATGTAGAACGTTGCATAAACTCCCCTCGATTGTGTAAATAGGAAACATATATGAAAACTAAATCACTCGCTAGAGGTGCTATTATACATTCCATACATTTTTATATTTACGCGATCAAGGGGAATTTACAGTTTTATACTCGGGTAAGAGCCCGTTCCCACTTGTCGGGTGTCGGGTCAGTGGCAGAACATTTCAGACAAAATCGGTTTCCGACAAGTGTGAATAGCTCCATACATAATGTTCTGCCACTGGAACCTCTGATTAATATATGGATCCGACACCTGACAAGTGGGAACGGGCTCTTAGTATAAAACATCATGTTTAAACTCAATCATTGTGTTTACCAAGAAATGCATGGAAACCAGCGCTCTCACAAGAGGTGCTGTTTCAGTCTGCATACATTGCTTAGTAAAACGGTGCTGTTGAGTTGAAATATAAAGTTTTATACTGTTTATTTATTCCTCATACACGCATAGTGCAGTGGCGAGAGCTTTCATAGAAATATAATCTTCTTTATGTACATGTAATATTTTTAAAACACAGGTAATGATTATAATAGTTCACATGAAGTATGAAATTCAAATAAAAATTGTATACAGATAAGTGACCTTTTCAGATATATTAAGCCCAAAATACAATATTTTTTTTACCATATGATAAAATCGAGTACTACAAATATTACTTGGAAATTGTAACATTTTTAATAGGGTCACAATATGGTTAAATGCTAATTTTTGGGTATTCAATTCTACCTAGGGCCATGGTGGTAATTGTAACATGATTTTGTTTGCTAAGCAGTCAAAGGTTTTGTAACTGACTCATTTTGTTTTAAATTGTATTTTATTTAACCGCCCTACACATAAAAAAAAAATCCAAAATCTGCAAAATGTCCGTGACACAATAAAGTGTTCCTAGGATTTTGGAGTACGTCACATCGTTTTGTATTTTGAGGTCAGCAAAATATTAACTAATGTTTGTGTTTAATATCCCAAAGGCAGGGTGTGGTTAATCATTCCAAAGGTGTATAAAATACACACAAATAAAATGCTTTTTTATTTTTAATTTGTGTTTTTTTTAAAGAAAAAAAGATGAAATGAAAGGAAAAGTTCGGCCTAGACTGAAACGCTTCTTTCAACCAAAAACAAAGTTGCTGGAGAGGTGGTATCCGGGATGTGTTGCCGTTGTCTGAGGGAGCTGGAGCTTCCGGATGTTTCACCCATGCCGGGATGGGCTTCTAACATGACCACATACCACAGGAACAGATCTGAGAAAGCAACTCTCCAGCATCGTCAGCCGGCCGTGTAAGCCCAAGACTCCAATTCAAAAACAATTTTCTACATTTCAAATATTTATGCACATATGCATCGTGACAATCCACGATTTTAGAATCACAGGAAATCATTTCTATCTCATTTGCGACAAAAAATCTTAGATTGTCACCTATAGTTCTATATGACTCATATTTGAGTTGCATACGTGCGTAACAAAATCCTGGATATTTTAAATTTCCTTCCTGTTTTACTGTAAAAACAATAGGCTTCAAAATTTTAAATGCGGGGCTAGCCTAAGAAAATATATCAGTCCTGAGAATGGATTCATAATGAAGTTGCTTCTTTTATACTCCATAATAAAAAAAATGTATATCATCCTTTTATACATTACACTTATTTTAAAGGTACAATGTTTTTGTTTGTTCAAAAAAATAGAAGAAATACACATAAGAAAATAACATTCACAATAAAAAAATAATGTCTTTGTGCATTGTGTTTCCATTTGAAAAATAAATGCTCACAGATGAGACCAAACAAAAAAATTAAACAAAATAAAACATGGAAGACCTAATACACAATGCCAAATATATATATTCACTTAATTTATCAAAGTATGTTTTTTATAAACAATACAATTACACACATGAAAAGTAAAAAAAATGTAGAAAAAATATTAAAATGGAATTATTGTTATGAGTAAAATATAAAAGTATAAATTGATTCCACGCTAATTCACCAAAATTATTATAATATAGCTATAAACTGATAATCTACATAAATATATTTTTTCCCTGTGTGACGAGCGACGTGTTGTAATAAAGATAGACTCCTGACATTGCAAAACTCCGCCTAATAAATTGATGACATGTAACAAATCAAATCCTAATTCTCTTTAAAAACAAGAAAAAAAAACACAACCAAGCTAGACATATAGTGTAACTTCTTGCCTGCGTTTCCCCGAAGGGGTCGCATGTGGCGCTTCGGGACCTATTTATTTTTACAGGTAAGGGCTACAAGTTTACCGGCCTCACACCAACCACTTTCAGTTGAAGTGAGGGTTGCAGCTCCCCCAGGAGCTGGTTCTCATTTCTTGTGAAGGCTGAGTAAACCCGTTGAGATCGAACCCTTGCTCTCGGCATGGAATGCAAGCATTCTACCAATTGAGCTATCGACCTTTTTACGAGCTTGATCGTCGTCGCTACAAAGCGCCAATTCTCAAGCAAGACCCAGTTGCTGTAAGGCTGGATGGACCTTTGGTGACCGGTCATTGGTAAAGGTTTTATGAATTTTTCAACCCAGCGAAGAGCAAATTTGAAAATATAAATGGTATATTTTTTTGTGCTCCGCCGGAAATCGAACCCACAACCTTCCCATTCAGAGTCCGAAGTGTTAACACTGAACTACGGACCGGTCGTAGAACAGAACAAGCGTTATACAGTTCACTTAAATTAAACGTATAAAAAGAAAACAACATTAGTAAAGCATCATGATCAGATGAACTCTGTAAAAAGTACAGCTTGCCTTGATTGATAGAACAGGAGGAGTTGTAGGCACAGCAAAATGGAAGATTGAGGATTGATTGCGCTCAAAGTGGATAAAAAAAAGTGAGAATGCAGAGCGCAATGGCGATCGTTGATGGTCTGCGTGTCCCACAATCATAGTTCATCATACCAACACAGCTCGCAGCCCCTGAGCAATATGGAACACGGCTGATGTTGTTTGACATTTTTTGTACTTTATAAAGTGGGACAGACTGCAAGTCTAGTTAGTTTACACACTTTATATTATATCCACCTTGTTTGGGCTCTGGTGTCAACACGTTCGCGGACGAAACGGTTATAGCCGCTCTATGAGATTGTCTAGGACTGGACGAAACAGTAATAGCCGTCGTGATAAAACGTTATCACTAGGGACGAAACGGCTATTTCTGATAGAACTTGCATACATGTAGCATCCGTGCGTCCCTACAGAAATCCAAAGAACACGGCAATAGCAGTTTCGTCCCTGGATGTCAAAAAAAAATAAAAAATTTATAATAAAAATACAATTTGAGATGATTAAATAAGTGTGTTTTTTCTAGCCTACTTCACATTTCGTGTGTCCGCGAACGCGTTAAAGAGACTTAGGATTTTTAGGTTATTCACCATCAACAAAATGTCACAAGTCCATAATTATTATCCCATTCAATTGTAGAGGCTCATGTCAGCTATATATGCTCAGAAATACAGTGAACTTTCATCTACTCTATCTTAAGGCTTCGTCAAACAGGAAGCGTTTTTAACACGCGTCATGGCGTCAGCGTTTAAACGCCGTAACGTCGCTTACACTGTATTTGAACAACTTCGATGTTATTCAGTCGTTGTCACTGGTCACGACGTCCAGCGTCTGAGATGAAGATGAGTTGTTGCTGCTTTACGCATTATCTTGCTGAATCCTGTATTTGTGGATTTTTTTTATTAACACTGTTTCTTGTACACAAGCACGGTTTTTTATCAAACGTATTCAATAAATTTTTCAGTAAACATTTTTAATTTTGACATAAAAAAACGCCCGGCGCTAAAGATAATTTTTTATTCACCAATGGATCATTGTGTTCTGTTAGCACGTTTGCTCTGTTTGACAGGTGTAGACATGTTCAGTACAATACAACGCAGCGCTATATACCGGGACGCTTTAATGCCTTGACGCGTGTTAAATATACTTTCTGTTTGACGAAGCCTTTATGGCTCAAACAGCACTATCACTATTTCAAAGTAGTGACATCATAAACAGAAAGGAAAGACAAAAATTCACTGCACAATCTCGCAACTTGTAATACATAAATAAATAATTATTTATTACAGCTCCTATGTGTTCATAAAATATATGTATCACCTTTTCATAATAATAATTACAATTATTCTTATATTAAACACAGATGATCCTCTCTGCCCACAGCACACGGCTGATTATTTTAACAATACTTTACACATTATCTGCAAACTTTGTTCAGTTTGACTGTTTTTTAATTAACCTGCCGCAGTTACGACTTATAAACTGATCATATCAGTAAGTAGCAAGCCAGAAAACATGGCCACATGTCAACAGCTGATCCTACTTATTATTAAATTGACACCCTACTTGGTAGTTGATTTTAGCAGGAAAAAAATCAGTATCCAATCACAAACACAACATAATATTGTATTCAATAGGGTAATTGCAAGGGTAGGGAAAACAATTGAACATAATATGGTTGTGTAGAGTACATTTCAAGGATCACAATCATATTTTTTTTAAGTAGTAAAAATAAAGATATCATTGATAATTTTGAAAATAAAATGCGGAGCATTTGAATCCTGCCAAAAATGCAGCGTGAACGGCAAGGGACGTTTGACGTCAATTTAACGACAAACGTCGCTGTCAGACTGACTACCTGGGCCCGTTGACACCTAAACTCCGAAGATCTGACGTCATATCCGCCCGAATAAAGAAATGACCTGTTTTAGCGGATATGGAAAATACGCCAATTTTAAAGAGATATAATTTAAAAACTAAGCCACATATTTTTTTTTTGAAAACGCAGATGCATTTTAAAACATATAGCCTACCATTTTATGAAATAAAAAAAAAAAGTGAAATTACCCTATTCTGTTACTTCTTAACTTTCACTTACAGCCTTTTCAGACACAACGCGCTATGTTTGGTTTGTCTACGGATTACCGGAGGAATCGCGAGACAGATGTTTCTGTCTGGGCTCGTCAGTCTGCAGCTTTATTTTACATGATTGAAGGAAGTTTGCGCAGTTTTAAAAAAATAAGTTTCTAGTTTCTTTTAACTAAAAATAATTACTATTTGCGTAATTTCAAAAGGGAAGCTGATGGGAATCATGTTATTAGGACCCTAGGCCACTGCAACGCACACAGTATGTCCGGATATCCATACACAAACCAAGCAGAGTATATTCTGTGTAAAATAATCACTTAATATTCTGACATACAAGGAATAGTAGCAACGAGTGTGCCAGTGGGAACTGCGGAGTAATGCTGCAATGAGAGAGGCTGTGCTGCGAGGAGAGGAGCAGGAGTGTTGCGCGCGCACCGCCTGCACCATCAGTTGGAGTTGTCCATGTTGTTGAGGCGGTAGATGGCGTAGCTGAGCACGCCGATGGCAATGCTCACCAGCACGGAGCCCCACAGGAACATCTAAATAATACAAAAACAATACGGCAATGAATATAAGGAAACCAATCAACTTGTAATCTGTAATCTAAGTTGCAAAGATATAATATATATTGTCAATGTTATAGCCGCGGGGATCAAGACAGGTTATTTGGAACCGGATAACGCTGGTTCGAATCCCGCGATGATAACTTCGACCCTGGTTCAACAGATGCCGTTGCATGCACACAAGCTTCTGCTTTCGCATGAAGACAACTGGCCAGGTAAAATAGGTTGGTGGATTGCATTCCTTTCCACAAATCTATTTAAAAAAAAAAAAAATTTTTTTTACAGTATGGGTGGTCAGTCTCATACCAAGCTATAAGTCAAGGAAGATTGTAAGAACATGTTTTTTTACAGTATGGGTGGTCAGTCTCATACCAAGCTATAAGTCAAGGAAGATTGTAAGAACATGATTTTTAAATTGTTTTTGACAGGACTGGGGACAACTGTGCTCCAAAGTATGAATCAATGCCGTAAGCTGGTTTCTACTCTTTAATGTCCCCGACCTTATTGCTCTTGCTGGGCTCCTTGTCCTTGTCTGCCGGCTGCGCAGCGGAGGCGGGCGCGCTGCCGCCCATCATCCTGCGGGCCAGCTCCCTCTCCCGCTGCCCGTCCTGCCGGCTGAGCCCCTCCAGACGCGTCAGCTCTCCCCTGATGAAGGCAGACTCCGGGCTCAGGGCCTGGGCGGAGCGCATGGCTGCCAGGGCGCCCGCAATGTCTCCCTTGTGGGAGAGAATCTGGAACACACCGCCACACACACATTTCAATCATGTTCTACCCGGCTTCTATTACCTTACCTATGTATCTGTTTGTGAAGCTAAATAATATAAAACAATGTCTGATGATGGACTCCGAACGTTTAAAATATCCTTCATCTATGTGATGCCAAATATAAAATTGATTCTCTAATCTAATCTAAGTTGCAAAGATATGTTACATTGGAGATTCACATTACATGCATTCTCACAACCAGACACGTACAAGTTCGCGCTTGCACATGCCTCATGTGAGCCTACAACATAAAAACCAAATCTCAAATGACAAACACTCTGCAACTCTTGCCGTCCTTCCCTGTAACAGGGGTGACATTGGCAAAGTGAACCATTTTTACAGCATGGGTGGTCAGCCGCATACCAACCTATAAGTCAAGGAACTGAGTTTAAAGTATGCTCGATGGTCCACAAAGTTTTATTTGAAAAGACACCCAAATATTCCACTGATTTAATCAAGCCCATCACGCTCGGCAGAAATCGGAGCCAAGTCACGTATTGAAGAGCCGGTCAGATAAGTAAACACAGTGCTTGGAGTGCGTGCATTTGCAGTTGCTGGTCCTCTGGCCTGGAACCGCCTGCCTCATCATGTAAGAGAGCTAGAGGACCATGGAAAGTTCCGGAATGCACTGAAGACAAGCAAATTTCAGGAATCACATGCACAAGCGCCCTTGGAGTGACTACATCATGAAACGGCGCTATTTAGAAATCATCAACACATCATCATCATCATTTGAAACAGAATAACGCTGGTTCGAATCACGTCTGGCCCATTTGACCATAGTTTCAACCCTGGTTTAACAGATGCCACTGCATTCACACAAGCTTCTGTTTTGTATGAAGGCAACTGGCCAGGCACAATAGGTTGGTGAATTGCATTTTACTTCACAAATCTATTTTAAAAAAGTCTGTTTAACATAACCTAAAAACACCCTTGCTGTTATACTGGTGGTGACATTTAGGAGAGGTGGATACAAAATATTGGGTAAGTCTGTCATTCTCCGACATATAAGACGGTGTACCTTCCCCTTCCTCATGAGTGCCTTGAGGTTGTCGGGCTGGCAGCTGAGCACGGTGTCCACGCTCTTGAGCGCCGCGTCGTAGGACTGCAGGCGCATTTGCGCGGCCGCCATGTTGTTGTAGACCTTGAGGCGCTCGGTGAGCAGCTCGTGCAGCTCCTCCGCGGTGCTCTCCAGGCCGCCGTCCGGTGTGGGGTCCGTGATGCCGCCTCGGCTCTCGTCCAGGAAGTCCACGGCCCGCCGGTAGCACTGCACGGCCAGGGCGGGCTCCTGCATAGAGTACCACCAGTTGCCGCGCTCACGCTTCTTGTTCCTGCAAGTTGTTAATTACATTATCAAATAAAGTACAAAGTCTTTTGATTATAATTACGTTGCTTTTAAATTGAATTTTTAAGTTATTTTTTGTAAATTATAATTTTGTGTGCTCTTTGACTGATAGGTTGGTATGAGGCTGAACACCCGTGTTGTAAAAATGGTTCACTTTGCCAATGTCACCCCTGTTTCAGGGAAGGTCGGCAAGAGTTGCAGGGCTTACGTTCATTTGAGCCCCTTCCTAGTTACGCCCATGGTTGGCGCTATACTAAGTGAGCCCTTTCTTTCCAAGCCTCTTCCAAGATACTGGAAGCACACATTTTCCAGGCTATGATGGTCCATTTTCTGGATGTGATTTTCACCGTAATTTAATATAAATAATTACAGGTTAATTAAAAAAGAAAACGTCAACAGAATAACGAGTTACACTCCAATAGTGCAATCAAATGTTAGACTCACCCGATGGTTTTCCTCTCTTTGTAAGACAGGGTCTCCATCTCGGGCTCGGGCTGGGAGCTGATGAGCTCCAGTGTGTACTCCAGGTCAGCGTTAGGGGGCACCTGCGGGGCCGGGCAGCCCGCCTCTCCAAAGCCAAACCTGGGCGGGATCTTCACCAGGCACTGCTCCCCGTCCTCCATCAGCGGCAGGATCAGGTCCAGCCCCTGGATCACCTGCAATCACAAACACTAAACAGTAATTTCATTGTACGCTGAATCTTTTACGGTAGTTGACATAATAATAAATTTTTCAGGATGTGTAGCCGTGGTCTGGTTGGTTTTTCTTCCTAACAATTTCGCACATAGGCTTCAAGTACACCAGAACCTCTGAGAAGATGGAAGCGCCTGGCTAACCGTTGATAATGCCCATCGAAGCCTATGGGCGAAACTGTTCGGAATAAAACAACCAGACCACGGCTACACAGCCCGAAAAAATTCTTTGTAATTTCATTGCTCGTAGAGGCACTTACTTTGTAATCTTTCATCAATAATCTAAGTTGCAAAGTTATATTACATTTAAAATTCATATTAAATGCAATCCAATAAGCAGACAAATATAAGTTCGTATTTACACATGCTGCATGTGAACCTACAATATTAAAACCCAAATGTCAAATGACGAGTTGTGGTGTGACCATAAAGCACAAAGCATGAACGAGATGAGAGTCTGCTACAACATGGGCTACAGAGCATTGTTACGACTGCGGAAGAGCTGTAGTGCGAGTGGGATGTTTGTGGCGGCTCAACTACCCTCCTGGAATGGGTTGCTGCGAACCCGAATGGCTGGGTTCAGAGACAGAATTGAATCCAGCGAAAACTCTCTGATCGTAGCAATCAGAGGCCTGAAATGGGAGTTGGGCATATGGCGTCATTGGGCAAGGAACTTGAAGCTTACGTAGCCTTTTTTCCCTGTTTAATATGTTCCTGATATTCTAATGTACAATGAACATGTATTTCTCTTTTCTTTCACTGTTTAACTATATATTTTGTTTGCTCTTTTTTCTCATATATTTCATCACATATTTTCATGTTTCTACATTTTTGTAATTTTCTATGTACTTTTTCTATTGATGTATTATTTTTTTATGGCTGGTCATGTATTGCACCCTCCACATGACTAAGCTGGAATAAACGCATATTATTATTATGAAATGAACATAAGCACTGCAACTCTTTTTTATGGGTGGTCACCTTCATACCAACCTATAAGTCAAGGAATACACCATACAATATTCACTAATAACAAAATATTTGTTGATCTCTTGCCTAGCCACCCAGCCATGTAACATCGCAATTTCATTGTCTATGGAATTTGCTTGGAGTCCACTTTGAATTTTGTGCATTCTAAATCTCCTCTGAGATTTAAACCTTCAATGCCTTAGAAAACTTACAATGTAGGTAGTTCAAAATTGCACGCCTGAAATTGTGTCGATGCACATCAAACGTTGTAAAGTCCTTTGAATGCTAAACTGAGCAAAATAACAAAAACTGTTACATTTAAATAATAATAATAATAATTGTACAATTTGTATACAGCACCGTTTAGTGGCACAAGCCACCCCAAGGGCGCTTAAATGTTTATAAAATGTAATTTGTCATGTACCTATGTTCCTTGAATTATAGGTTGGTATGCGGCTGACCACCCATGCTGTAAAAATGGTTCACTTTGCCAATGTCGCCCCTGCTTCAGGGAAGGACGGCAAGAGTTGCAGGGTGTATGTCCATTTGAGATTTGGTTTTTATGTTGTAGGTTCACATGAGGCATGTGCAAGCGCGAACTTGTACGTGTCTGGTTGTGGGAATGCATGTATGTGAATCTCCAATGTAACATATCTTTGCAACTGAGATAAGATTAGATAACATTTTTCTGCGCTGCTGAGACGCTCGCAATAATATCACGATGGCGGCCATGACAGTCTTTCTTGTCTCTGATTGGCTAATATGAACTTGGATGATTTTGAAAAAAAATCTCCCGATAGACTTTACATACTGTAGAGTTCTCTCTTTTTCAACCAATAATTATATCGCTATGACTTGCGGCAGATCTTGGGGTGGAGGAAAGGAGATCTCAAGGGGAGGAGAGGGAAGAGATGCACCCCTGACGTTGCAAGGGATGGGGGACTTCGATCTTGCACGGCGGTCGATACAGATGTGTTTTTTCGTTTCCAAAACACTAAAAATAATTAATCTTATTTTCTGATTTTTGAATAAACTCGGGAGTTGGAATTCAGATAGCGATCGATACGCATGTGTTTTCTTTTCTTACTCTTCAAAAATCTAAAAATATATACTTTGGTTCTTTAATATTAAATTAAATTCGGGAGTTCGATTTCAGCTTGCGGTCAACGGGTGTCTTTTGTTTCAAAGCTTAATAATATATTCATTTCGATTTTCTAAATAATAAAAATATTTTATAAATAAAGGAACATTAATCAACAAAACTTTGAATACGCATCTATTGAACTTGAAATTTAAATAATAACTTTTATAAATATTAAGCGCGGACATTCTTTTGATTTAATTTGACATTATTATCGTGAAGTGAAAAGTGCAGTGGTTATATTTCTTATTGGGATCCGGCCTTTCATTATTTAAAATTAAAATTAACTTTTTACGTATAATACAGAGTTGTTCCTGAGCTGTTTTCCTGGGCTGAGTTTCTTTGATTATACTAACAAATTAACTAAATTTCATTGAACATATTACTTTATTTCATTTTATGTTGGTGTTTTCTTTCAGAGTTTCTTATCGCTGTGTACTTGGTTATAAATATTTACTTTCAGGGATTCATCGACTTACCTGTGTGGGGGAAAGATTTTCCTGCTTTTTTTTCTTATCGATGCATAATTGTTAATTATAAGTTTATTTCAGAGATTCATTGACTTAACTAAGCGGAGGGAGGTTTTCTTCTTATCTTCGACAAAGTAGTTATTTACTGTCGCTATCATTTATGTACTAACGCAACACACACACACACCACTATTGACACTTTGCATCCAATTAGATTCTCTCTCTTGCCGGAATTCTGCAATGTTATATTGAATTAAGAAATGTATGGTTTACTTGAAATCGAGATATATTGTCTTCCGTGACCAGCTGTCCTCGTGGCCTCCTTACCGAACGGTCCTTCCTGAGATTCCTTTCTGTGGATAGCGGCTGCACCGGTTGTCCCAGCAAGTAATATATCTCGCAAGGTTTCAAGGTGATGGGACCTTTTGTCGTAGTTTATAAATGTGGGTCTGGTGTTGAATCATTCACAGTCACGGGAAGACCCTAGTTTCAGGAAAATTCCTGAAAAACTATAACATTCGATGCAGAATTACCTAATCACTCTTACACATTACGGAATGCTGTTCTCCTTGAGGTGGTGAGAATGAAAGAATGATTATGAAGGATTTGCATGCTGCATGAATTACCTATAAGTAAGGCCTGAAAGTAATCCATCTGAAGGTGAAAATGTATTCCAAACACACCATTACACATCCATCACACTAGGGGTTGGCCAAGCTAATAAAATACAAATTTCATAAATAAATTATAAACAAACAACTCTGCAGTACGTGCTAAAGCTGAAATACCTGCCATATCATATCAAGATACACAAAGATATAATGCTGATGTACCTAATGCAGTTGAATTTGAAAACCGCTGAGTGACCTTGTTCATAATATGTTCCCGACCACAACAATGTTCCTGAAAATTGGCAGCCGGCCTCTGGCCAAATACAACTGGATATGTTCCCGACCTCTGGTCGCAACGAGAGTTCCTGAAATGATCTGGGCTCACTCAGCTGGATTAATGTTCCATGATCTCTGATCATATATACTTGGAGTTTGCTTGGAGCCAACATTATTGCAGTAACTTGTAGCTGAACACACACAATCCAGACTAACCTTCCTGTCCCGTGGTTTTTTGCAGCAAAAGATTACCATCCGGAGCGGGGGGAGGGTACGTTGGGGAAGGAAGGCGGTACCCACAGGCCGTGTAGGCCATTTTTGATTGTTTAATTAGAGTCACTTTAATCGACGAGGGTGTCGAATGCTTAGATTCACGTCGCGTGTATTCGAATCCTTTCCTTGAAATAACTAATAAAGGCCTATTTTGCAGTGTCTTTCAGGTGACCGGTGGTCACAGAAAGAGGCTGTAAAAGTCATGGACCTATTACCTTACAGGGGGGGCGCACAAAGGTAAGAGATATTACAACAATGAAGAGATCGTCTTGCATGCAATTATTACTAACAAACTAAAACCTAACTGCTTTTCATCTCGCAATTATTATGTCAATTATGTTTTGTCTGAAAAATACTTTCAACAATCTTATATCCCGATTAATTAAATAGTACACCTTAAGACCGTTCTGTAATTAAAAACGCTTACATCCCCTCGCCTTAAAGTAATTGTAATTCATACTATCTCATCTCAGATCACGTAAACGGAAAATAAATACTCGTTTTAATTTTATAAAAAAAAGTAGAAATGTATGAGAGGTACACCTCCCAAAAAGTACTTGGGTTTGCCACTAAAGTAGATTTTGAAACGGTAAAACAAAAAAATAACACAACGTTCTGTTTCATTATCTTCCACACGACGAGGAGTCCTACCCTTAGCTAGATGATCACATAATAATTGGCCAAAGATAATTACTACCTCGGTAGGGGTAGATTGCTCTTCCAGCAACTGAAACTGAAGGGGGGAAAAGAATCGGAGCAGCCTAGTGCTATTCCTTCAGAGAAGGTGTGTTGCACTTGAATCCTGGTGATTCCAGGGTATCCTCCCTGCACATTCGATCGCTCCACTTTTAACTTAGGAGGAAAAATCCCTCCTTCGAGTGATTCTCTTCGACTCCTCGTCTGTTCCTCCGACTCCCTTCATCGGCAGGGGGGGGAACATTACAATACTTACAGGGTTTGAATTTTTTTTTTATTAAATTCTTATGAAAATACAAGAGGGTTTAAAATGCATCAATGTATGCAGAATTAAATTCTGATTCCGTCAAAAATACTAACTCCATTTTTGTAGTTTGTGGACTTTACATTGTTTGGTATGCATCGACACAATCGTAATGTATTGCAATTTACTCACATCGGCATCTCCCAGTTGAACATTCAAATCATCCTGTGTTTCTATGACTTGTCCATTGGAACGCAGCCTGCCCTCATATCTGATCCTGCAAATGTCGTTTCTCTGGGGCTTCACATCTGAAATGCCTTTCTTTATTATCTGAAAACACAAAAACAACAATCATTATTATTTATATTGCATCAACAATTAAGTACATGATCTTAATTTTTATTTAGTTTTTAAGTACAAGAAAATATCTGCCTTATAGCTGATTTTTTCAATGATTAGTTTAACATATTCACATTGTGAAAAATTCTGGCCATCTTGTTTTTTTTGTCAATTAACTTTCATGACTCATTTCCCCACATTTAACTTGAATCTATATCATTGTAATAATTGCATTGCATTGATTTCAATTTCAGATGAACAGGCACACAAAACATTAAGTATGTTAAAAAATAAATTCCGAGAACGGAAATCATCAATCAAAATAAAAACAGTCTTTTCAGTTTGTTCAAGGAATTCAAAAAAGAATGTAATTTGAAAGAGGATGTGAAAGTTAAAGTACAAAAGAATGTGATGAGATGGTTTGGGCATGTGGAAAGAATGAAAGATGATAGACTGACAAAGTATGTATACAAAGAAAGTGTGAAAGGAAAAAGAGGGAAGGGACGACCGAGAAAAGTATGGAGTGATCAGATTGAGGAGATTGTGAAAGAATGGGATATACAAAGTGAGCGTAAAAGAAGAAAATGCATGAAAAAGGTGATGGATATGAAGGAATTGAAAGAGGTATGTCAGGATAGGAAAAAATGGAGGCAACTCTGCAGAGGCTCTGGCCACCCCTAGCGGAATGGCGACAGAGTTACAGTTACAGTTACAGTTACAAGGTAGATTGAGAAAAACAAAAACATGGCTTCCCGTACAACAATATTGTTTAGTTTTATTGTTCCATTTTCAAATTTTGAATGATTGCAGTGTTGCATACATTTAAAAATGTAATTCCATTTTCAAACATATACTTAAATGCAGGTAGGCACAAATTTCTGAAAGAGAAAATATTTTTCTATCGAATATTTCATCTAGAATAAGCAATACGTCACCATATATTTTAGTGAATCGCTAATAATTTTGAATGCAAATAAGTGAATTAGCACAAAATGAATAATGCTATTGCCAAAGTTTGTTCACACCCATACATAATGTGCACAAGCGTCACCATCATAATGAATTAACAAGAAAGTAGGCAATGTTTACCTGTGTAGGTTACAAATATGATTATTACTTTGCTATCAAGGCCATACTCTTATACCTTTCGCAATGTTATCAAAGACAGGTGATGTTGTAAACAAGTCTTGTATTACGTAAAATTGTAAGATTAGCATATTCCTAGTACCTTTTTCATCAGTTGGCCGCTGCCTAAAACGTCGAGCCATTCCTCTTCCTCTCTTTCTTCTTTCTCCAGGTGCTCCATGTCATCGTCGGCGAAGTCGCTGGCTCCTGGCAGATCCTCGAAAGAGCTGCTGTCTGATTTGTCCACATTCAAGTTTCCGTCATTCATTTTGAGATGTTTGAAGCACGGCACAACTTTTTTGAATCAACAACAGATTTCCATCAATGTTTTCAGACGCGTTTTTGACTGTTTCCTCTAAAAGAAACAACGCGGAGCTGGTCGGTATTGTAGCGCACAAGATTGTTTTATCATTAATTCGATGAAATGACTTGCAACGCGTCGATTTTAATTAAAATTCAATGGAGTATATTTCGACATTTACCAAACCGTGACAGTACAATATTGAGTTTGCTACTTTGGACGCAATGTCATTTTGTGCTGTTGGCAGCACTGGACACAGCTGATAATGCTATGAAGTATAAAAATCTGTACACAAAAATGCTTTTACAACAAAAATGTTACCAATATTTTCTTATTCAAGGAAGGATTAGGATTTCTTTGGAGCATTTCTCGTAATTCACACATTTCTGGCATGGATTGTAAATGTTGTTTTTAAAATAATTTAAGCACGTGCATTGATAATATATGTAACTGCTAGGTATGAAAACTATTCATGTTAAAAAAAAAGTCACAAAAAATGAACTTGCAATGTTTCAAAATTTTGTTTCAGGAATCAATCACAGCAAAATGGAAAAAACCGGGTCTTACTTTTTTACTTTCTTTTTCCAAGAAAATCGTATAATTTTTTTGTTTCATTTAAATAATAATTTGAAAAGTACCTATACTTACTTTTTTATTTCACATTGAAAAAAATGCAAAAAAAAAATCGATATGTATTTTATTTTAGTTTTGTGACCGAGAATGCTGTTATTTCAATCTCGCTTGTTATATAAAAAAAAGTAATAAGAATTTGATTCAGTTTTTTTATGTTCCCGCCCGACTTGAGGAGTGGGCGGATGAATTATGACAATGTTTTTCTCCGGGAACCAAAAATAATCGTGTTAGTAGTAATGTCGCAAAAATTCTATCCCCCCTTCCTCCTTATTTAAGATACGCCCATGTACATCCGCAATATCAAAAGCGAATGTGGAATCTCATTTGATTAGCTTTCAAAGGGCGTAGGTATGCTTGATATGGTATGTATGAATGTGATGAGAATCGGAACTAAGCCCGCCATGTTGTAAAACGTCATTTTTTATAGTTCAACGCAAAGTTAATTGAGACGTTAAGTTTTTAAAGTAGGTATGGATCGATACGGCTTAAACTGAATGTTGTGAAAATTGGAATTAACCCCGCCATATTGTGAAACGTCACTTTTGATAGTTCAATGTGAAGTTTTTTTTTTTTTCTTTTAAATATTTGAGCTTAAAAATGATTATGTTGAAGAAAAAAAATACTGTTGTGATTTTACTGGGTTCTCTTTTAATTAACCTGCAATTATTTATTTTTAAAGAATTTATTTTACACGGTTTGGTTCACAATTTACAACGATTATTGATTTCTAGCTCTAGCTTTCGACTTCACGGCTTAATGTTTAAAATCGTCATTCTTGTCATTCGTCGTCTTCTATTGCAGTCCCCTTATATAGGTGCAACAGAGATCTTTCTTGCATATTCCAGATTATTCGATCTCTGTTCTAAATTACACTAGACAGCCGTTCCACTACCATGATGGATTATATTATACCAGACGGTTCTACACACACTATTACACCTGCACAGGCGTACGTAGGTACTTCGAAGCTCGTAACACTATCACCATCACACTAGTGTTAGACTGTTCTATGTAGGCATGTACAGTCGCACGTAGGCACTCCAATGATGATGATGATGATGATGAGTTGATAATTTCTTTACAGCGCCGTTTCGTGATGTAATCCCTCCAAGGGCGCTTGTGCAAACGATGCCAGAAATTTGCTTGTCTTCAGTGCATTCCGGAACTTTTCCATGGTCCTCTAGCTCTCTCACATGATGTGGCAGGTGGTTCCAGGCCAGAGGACCAGCAACTGCAAATGCACGCTCTCCAAACATTGTGTTAACTCTTCTTATAGGTTCTTCAATCCTTGATTTGAAGAACCAAGTCCGCAACAATACCCTCAAGTTGTAAGGGGGGAGCGGTAGACACACAATTTGATAGATGGGTAGCCACGGTTTTGTATATTTTTTCCCCTCTTACAACTTGTAGACCCCCATTTTTATGCCATGTCAATGTAGACCCCATGGAGTATCCCGTAGACCCCCAGAGGTCGATATCGAGATATTGACCACTTTGGGAATAACTGCTCTAAATCATCATTTGATTCTCTTTTAACTGGACGTGACTTAACGAAACTTAACTAACGCCACCATCTTGGGAAATGCCACTTTTGATAGTTCAACGTGAAGTTAGCTGAGTTTTTAAAGCTTAAAAAATGTTGTATTGAAGAAAAACAAAGTAATACTTACCCATTGATTGTAAGAGTTTGAAGGGCGCAGTCATAACAGCGGCCTCCTTCAGCTGTCATCTAAATTCATTTTAAGCCGTGTACACCTGTACATCGGCAATATCAAAAGCGAATGAGAAATCCCATTTAAATACTGCTTTAAAAGGGTGTATAGTGCTTAGAATGTGCTGCATGGGCATTTTTTTGTGGTTTAAAGTCTTTTTCCATTTCTTTCTTTTCCATTATCCATATGTCACTTCACAACAAGAAGGTCGATGTTCAACTGTTCGGTCTCTTGTTTATTGACAGTGGAACATCAATTATTCAAATCTGAATAATATTCCAAATAGTCAGTCTTGCCAACACTACACGCCCCCATGATGTTACCATCATTAAACATAGTCGTGGAGCCAACGCGGCTTCACTCTTGCTCTCTGAGGTCTTGGATCCAGCTCTAATGGGGGCAACTCTGACAAAAGCTGTAGGTTTTCTGATGATGGCTGATCAATAATCAGCTCATCTCCCGGCGCCATCCTCAGGTCCAGCACATGTCTTGGCATACCATCCACTTGTACAGTATTATCTGAAACAATGGCATCAACATGACCTCTATCCCAGGTTGTGGTGCAGCGCGCTCCTGGAGGCTTCACCAGCACCCGATCTCCCACCCGATAACGACACGACTCTTCCGTTTCCTTCCCCACTGGTAAGGACGCTGGATGCCGCCATTTGTATGAGTAGACACTTGACGACGGCGCGTCTCGGCCCCGTGTCCCCTCACTAGCCAAATTATACCAGAAAGCTGCCATCAGTGGGGATATACCACTTCTGGCTGCCACTCGCTTTACTGTTCGGTGGTTACGCTCAACAATTCCATTTCCAGATGGGCGATAGGCCGCTCGAAACCGCTGCGCTACTCCCCAACGCTCACACAATGCCGTAACCTGTTGCGAGCGGAATGCGGTGCCATTGTCCATCAATAGCTCGTCAGGTGGACCACGTTCTCGGAACACTTCGTCAAGGTTGCCAGAAATTTCACATCCGCTCTCCGTTTTAATCTCCCGCCACACAGCGAATCGTCCTGGACCACAATCAACAATAGTCAAGAATCGGCTTTTGCCATAATGCGTCACATCCACTGACAGTCTACTCCAAGTCTTCTCAACAGACAATACTCCTTCTTCGTGCGTTGTAGGTGCTGGATCGATAGACGCACATCGCTCACACGCTCTCACGCAATCTTCAACCGCAGCCCTTGTCACTGAGGAATCGACCATCTTGGCCAACTGAAGACTGCGATCAACTCCAAAATGATGCATAGCGTGAAGACTCTCCACATTGGCCACACATGCCAGTGACTCCTTTGCCAGCCACCGTTGACACACCCTAGTCAGCACGTCAGCCTTATTCTTCTCCGACGGCACAAAAGTAACGGTGATCTCCAGTGCACATTCCCGAGTGAGGTCACTGAAAAGGCCAAGTCTTCTTTTGACCAGCATCTCACTGGTTCCTGACACCTTGGCTCGACAATCTCCAACAAGGACTGACCTTAACCACCGCTCGGCCGTCTTGGAGTCAATCATAAGCTCAAGTTTAGTTAAACCCCACTTGAGAGCAAGGTTAACACCTTTAATGGCAGCGTCCAACTCGGCGATATTGATGTGGGCTAGATCGGCACCTTTTCTAAGCCATGCTGCATCCTCTACTACAACGCCTTCAATCTCGACGACAGCTCCCAACGCCAGAGAGCTCGCATCTGTCCAAACTCTGCCACAGGTAGTTAATGGCACATTCCAAATACCACGCACTGGATCCTCTAACTGCACTCTGGCCACAATGTTACGAATGAAAGCGTTTGCTTTTGCGCCAACAGAATCCTCCCAACCTTCGCCTTCACCGACACGCTTAGCATAGCTGCACGCTACTCGCAGCCAACTACACACCGGATAATGGCCCACAAGCTGACCACAAATGGAAAATAACTCTCGCTTCGAAAGAGCCTTATCCCCAAGTGAAGGGAGCTCATTCCCTCGTCGATATTCCAGTTGGCCATCGCTTCTCCGCGCGATTGCCAGCCCAAGGGCACGTCCGCCATCCAGCGCCTGCGGAACCTTAGCCTCCAAGCCATACCTCCTCAAATGTTCCGTCACCCTCTGCGCACTGACTACACATTCACTCACCAAAATATCGTCAATATAACTAGCAGTACCCCGAGCAACTGCCTCGTCCAAACTAAGAACATAGTCAAGGATCCGACTCATTATTCTCGGCGCACAATTAAGCCCGAACCCGAGACGAGTCAAGTGATAAGTCTGATTTCGGAACTTCACCGTCTGGTACGGCCATAAAGTTTCGTCCACCTCGATCTGAAGGTAAGCAGACTTCAAGTCCACCAACACGAGGGGCTCTGCCATCCGCCGCCACTCTCGCAACGATTGATCGCATGCAGCTGCATCAACACCTGGCCGACTTTCTACATGTTTATTAAGTTCGCGATAGTCCAACACAGGGCGAACTTTATGTTTATTTGCCTGGACGATCGCCATCAGAGGCAGCAATCCTGCTTGCGCCTGATTTGAAGTCGGCTTCAACCAGCCCTCCTCAATCCATCGCTGGACCTCGTCCTCGTAGGCTTCCTTACTTGGTTTATCAAAATTATTTTTATACGCGGCGACTCTGTTGGTTAGCTCTGGCGGCCCCACCTTCCACCTCCATGCAACTTTCCAGCGTCCATGTGTTCTATCGAACACGGCATCAAAGTCTCTATCTTCTATGTGATGGTTCTTTGTCCCTTCTACCGTTGCACCACACTCATTTTTGGCGAGAAATTTTTTTCCACTCGACACACAAACACCCCCCGCCACACTAATAAAATCCATACCCAACACTATGTCAGCCCCTGAAAACACCTTTTCCAGGAGTAAACAATCCAAGCTCACGGTCATCCCGAGCGCCTCCAGCTCAACGACCGCCCGTCCTGCACAAGAAATTCGAGAGCCGTCGACTGCTACGACGCTCTCGCAGGGCCTCGCCGACTTTTCTCCTGCCCACAAATCCGCCCTGACAATGGACCTCGAACAGCCCGTGTCCACTAGGGCTCTGACGCGCCTACCCTGTAGCCGCGCCTCCACCACAGGAAGCGCCGTTAATTTTTCATGGAGGCTGCCGGCGCACAAGCCTCCTTCCGCCCGTTTCCCTTCTTTGGGCAATTCTTTAACACGTGGCCAGACTCCTGACAGGCCCAGCAGGTGACGGTAGTGTCCGTCCCACGCTTCAAACAGTCTTTTATCATGTGCGGACCTCCGCACCTGTAGCACTTCAAGGGCTTTTTTCTTTCTACAGCCACCGATGAAAAAAATGGGCTGCGATACTCGCAGATGAGTAATCGCGCTTTAGCGACAATAGTTGGCAGCGGTGGCAATCCATCCCCGGATTCCAATTGAAGGCGGAGCTCCCTGGACACGGACTCGGGCATCCCAACGACCAACGAGAGCGCGAGGATGTTATCACTCAGTTTAACTCCGGCTTGCGAAGCCAGCATCCGTAAATCCGACACGAAGACGTCGACTTCCTCTCCTGGCTGCCAGCGCCTTTGCAAGAAACGACTCCAAGCTGAGAAGCGTCCGACACCAAACACACAGCTGAGTGCTTCAGCCGCCTTCTCCCCGTCACCCTGTGTCTCTTCTGGCAAGTCAGCAAACCGATCAAACGCCGCACCTCTCAAGAAAGATGCCAAGCAACGAGAAAGATTTGTCTCCTCGTACAACTTCATCATCAATCGCAAACGTCTAAGCCACGGGTCAAACTCCCCGCCGACAAATGGCTCCATCACGTCCGCGAGTCTTGTAGACGAAATAGCTTGTGGTTTAAAGTCTTTTTCCATTTCTTTCTTTTCCATTATCCATATGTCACTTCACAACAAGAAGGTCGATGTTCAACTGTTCGGTCTCTTGTTTATTGACAGTGGAACATCAATTATTCAAATCTGAATAATATTCCAAATAGTCAGTCTTGCCAACACTACACTGAACGTGGGTGACAGTCTAATCTAATCTAATCTAAGTTGCAAAGATATGTAACATTGGGGATTCACATTATATGCATTTTCACAAGCAGACACGTAAAAGTGCGCGCTGAAACATGCTGCATGTGTAAAAACCAAATCTCAAATTAATATACACCCTGCAATTCTTGTCGACCTTCCCTGAAACAGGGGTGACATTGGCAAAGTGAACCATTTTCATTGATTTATTTTATATATTTTTTAGAAACAAATTCTAATGAGATACTGTTTCTTTTCACAAGAGATCTCTTCTTCTTTCCCTTTGACTTATCCCATCATTTGGGGTCGGCCCTCCTTGTTCGAAGACGCCAAACTTTTCTATCCTGGCTCATCTCCTCTGTCAGGTTTCTCTTTTGCATTTCACAAGAGATCTATAATCTATAATCTAAGTTGCAAGGATATATTCATTTAAAGCTCTCAGATGTAAGCCCACAAACCAACAAGTGTAGTTCGCGCTTACAAATGCTGAATGTGTACTTACAAATAAAATCCAAACCTCAAATGAACATAAGCCCCACAACTTTTGCCGACCTTCCCTGAAACAGGGGTGACATTGGCAAAGTGAACCATTTTTTACAGTATGGGTGGTCAGCCTCATACCAACCTATAAGTCAAGGAATATGAATAAAAAATTACATTTAAATATATAAAAGAACAAAACCTTACAAAGAAATCTATACAAAAAAAGTCAGAAATTTCCTATGCAAAAAATGTAGCAAATGAATACACCAACACTAAAAATCACCATTGCAGATTAGCCGCCACTTCTTCCTGTCCTTGCACACTTCTTTCATTTCATCCAGAGTCAATTTATTTAAATTAATATAACGAACGTTTTCGATCTTGTCGATCATTGTCGAACCATTTTCTATTTCCAACACAGTTGAGGAATAATAAAAATAATATTAGGATGATTTATTTGGTGAGTGCTGTTTTTGTGCGAACCACACCTCAAGAGCCTGTTGGCAGGGCGCTGTTGTGTATGGGATCGCCGGACAAACCACGCCGGATTGTGTGAAAGCTTTCATACTATTTTTAATCATAGCATTTGTGACTTTGATAAATAAAAATTACCGAACGGTTGACATAAGTGCGTCCTTTTCTCTCAGTATAAAGTCGCTATGCTAACGTATACCGGGCCTAAGAGCCCGCTCCCACTTGTCGGGTGTCGGATCCGTATATTCATCGGAGGTTCCAGTTGCAGAACATTTCGGACAAAATCGGTTTCCGACAAGTGTGAATAGCTCCATACATAATGCTCTGCCACTGCAACCTCCGATTAATATACGGATCCGACACCCGACATGTGGGAACGGGCTCTAAGTGTGAAAAAGTCTCGTTTGAGAATTGGATTTCTACATAGGTTGTGACGACCGAGCGTGCAGAGATCTCTTGAGGTGTGATTCACACTACCCTTAGTACGAGTTGCAAAACTTGAGTAATGTAAAGTTTACGGCAATTATTAAAGAGGGATTCCCCCAAAATCTGACGTGTTTGTTGGTTTGAACTTGATTTTCTTCATCACTGTAACTCTTTTGCCTTAGACCATAAAGTGTAAGAAACAAAAACGGCAGATTTTGGGAGAAATCACGCTTTAATATTTTCCGTAAACTTTACTTTTCTCAAGTTTTGCAACTCGTACTAAGGGTCATTGCGTCATCACGCGTGAAGTCTTCCCACACTTTTTCTATCCGTTTAAATCATAAATCAATAAAAAAACATGTAAAATTTTAATAAGAGCTTTACGAGTAGGTAGACAAAAAAATCGTAAAATTAAAAAAAAATGTATCACGTCAGGAAGCTGTGATGACGAATAATTTATTTGACGCCAACAAAAGCGAATACATTTTTTTACCGCTTTTTCTTAAAGATCTCTTAATGTTGTTATTATTTTAATAAAATGAAATGACTGTAACCCAATTTGACTGCCAAGAAACCATTTCTTGAAGCTGAAGCTTTTTGTCTATACTATTTCTTTTTACTTAATTTGATTTACATCCAGTTTAGTTTTTTCTTTTATTTTCGCTCGGACGATGCTGTCAGAGGCAAACTGATGTTTTTTAATCTCAATTTTCTCTTATTTCTTACACTGTATTTCTCCTTCGAAGATTGTACACTTTTTTTTTCTTAATATTTCATTTATCTATTAAATTTCTCTTGCAGTGTCTTTTCCAGTACCTACCCAATTTATTATTTTTTACCTTTAAAGTATTTTTTTTTAATTTTATTTTTATTTCATAATATATTGATTTCTTTTAAAGGTCATGTTGTTCTTTTATACCTAAATGTTATTTATTATTTGTATTCGTTGACTTATAGGTCGGAATGAGGCTGACCACCCATACTGTAAAAAAATGGTTCACTTTTCCAATGTCAGGGAAGGTCGGCAAAAGTTGTAGGGTTTATGTTCATTTGAGGTTTGGATTTAATTTGTAAGTAGACATTCAGCATTTGTAAGCGCCAACTACACGTGTTTGTTTGTGGGCATGTATTTGATATGAGCTTTAAATGTTAATATATCTTTGCAACTTACATTATAATTTCAGAGCTATAGTAATATTCTGCAACTGGAACCTCCGATTAATATATACGGATCCGACACCCGACAAGTGGGAACGGGCTCTAAAGCAATGATACTCAACCTATTTTGTCTTTGGGCCACATACATAGGTATATTTGAAAAGCTACGCGGGCCGCAACACTATACTGGTATGACGAAAAAAAACATGAAACTCCCCACCCCCAATCCTTTTGGAAAATAATTTAAGATTTAAAAAAATATAAACTAAAACAGAATAATAATAGCACAAATCACTAATCATTATCAGCATACGGTTCCTTAAAAATTACACTGTCACATTATGTATTGTCATTACATACATTGTCAGCTGTTGCTGGTTCATAACCTCAAAATGGTCTGCCTTTTCATGGATCGCCTGTAGTGTGGTCCTCAGTTCATCATTACACTCCGTAGGGAGTTAATCCTATGGGGCTTCCACACGCTTGCCAACCCATCTCAAGTCAAGCGCACAGTGTGTCGTCTAGAACATGCTAGCTGGACAAAATTTTGTCTAATGGACTCATTTTGTCTAGCTAGCATGTTCTAGACGACACACTGTGCGCTTGACTTGAGATGGGTTGGCAAGCGTGTGGAAGCCCCACTACAATATTCCAATAGAATCCAAGAAGTCCGTAGCGTTAACCACTAGACTATGGAACGGTCTGTTTCAGGAAGTCTCTTTTAGTGAAGTACTTTAATAAATAAATGTGTCTTTTTTTTCTTTTATTTCAGTAATGTTTTCTTTGTAAAATTCTACAGGTACATATTTCCTTATTTAACTATTTCAGTAATGTTTTCGAAAGAATCTTTCACGCCTAGTATAAACATTGCGTAGATTCCCCACCGTCTCGTAAATATAAAAATGCATGTAAGACACAAAAGCATCCCTAACGTGTGACTCAGTTTTAATACATTTTCGTATTTACGCGATGGTGGCGAATAAACGCAATTTTCTATACTAGAGGTACCTTCCCCCTGAATCATAATTTCATTAGGAGAGCACTGTACTCTAAACCTGTAGTTTTATATAATGTTTCTTAAACTTTATAGTCTTAGGAAATAAAATCAAAACTTAGCTACACATATAATGATATAGTGTAACTTCTTGCCGTGTTATCCTCGAAGGTTTTTTGGAATCTATTTAATTTTACAGGTGACGGGGCCGGCCTTGCGCAAACCACTTGAGTTAAAGTGGGGGTTCGGGAGATGATACTCATTTCTTGTGTTGGATGAGTAAGCCTTGCCGGTATTTTGTTTTGGGTTTTGAAATAAACACCGAAACGGGAAATCATTTCTGACACCCTCGCTAGGTTCAACTCGCCACATGCGACCCCTTCGGGGATAACGCGGCAAGAAGTTACACTATATGTGTAGCTTAGTTGCAGTTGCAACTGTACTGTATCCTGCCGCCGTTCTACTAGGGGGGGGCCGGTACTTCTGCAGATGCGTCTCCGCTTTTTCAGTTTTTGGTTTTTCGAAGTTTCAGTTTTTTCACATTTTCTCGAAAACCATCACTAATACGAAACATCGGCTCCTTGTGTGACTAAATAATGTACTTTTGTAATTAAAAAAGAAAAACAAATATTGCCTAAATGAAACACAAAAAAAAAACGATACAAATGTCAACAAAAAATGTGGTGACATGATAGAAAGGAGTGGAGAAACATGGAAGAGGCCTATATCCAGCAGTGGAGAGATGGCTAAGGAAGAAGACATTTTTTGAGCTAGATTAATTTTTTAACTTTATAATTAAGATAAAAAATTGGATAAACACGGCTGATTTTTTTCACTACTGTCACTTTTTTACTAAAACCATGAAGTGTAAGAAACGTATTACAAAAAAAAACGGAAATGTTTGGGAAGCGCCGCCTTTTAACCATCGTTTCTGCAATGGCTTTCATAACGACATTCTACTCGTGCAGTTTGCATTTCCTTTTCAAGCTGTTTATTTTCATACCTTTCATTTTATTTTGCAAAACTTTTTCTGCACTATTTTCAGTGACTGAAAAATACAACTAAGCTGTAAATATAGCGCAACTTCTTTTCGCTTTGTCCCCGAATGGGTCGCATGTCTTTATACATTATACAGTCTATTATCTAAGTTGCAAAGATATATATATAATTTGAGATTCATATTAAATGCATTCCCACAAGCAGACACGTGTAAGTTCGCGCTAACACAATATGCCGCATGTGGACCTACAATATAAAAATCCAATCTCAAATAAACATAAGCCCTGCAACTCTTGCCGACCTTCGCTGAAACAGGGGGGACATTGGCAAAGTGAACCATCTTTTTACAGTATGGGTGGTATTCCTTGACTTGAAGGTTGGTATGAGGCTGACCACCCATACTGAAAGAAATGGTTCACTTTGCCAATGTCACCCCTGTGTCAGGGAAGGTCGGCAAAAGTTGTAGGGCTTATGTTCGTTTGAGGTTCGGATTTTATATGCAAGTACACATTCAGCATTTGTAAGCGCGAACTACACGTGTTGGTTTGTGGGCATACATCTGAGAGCTTTAAATGAATATATCCTTGCAACTTAGATAATAAATTATAGAGATTGTAGTGGTCATTGTCATACCAACATATAAGTCAAGGAAATTCTTTATTAATAATCAATAAGAAAATCAGAAATAAAACCATGCTTAAATAAATAATAGTATTTTTCTTTATAGTAATTTTAAGATTATTTTCTTACTGGTTGCTCGCTATCCCGTGCGAGTGTGACGTTTGCCCGCCGAGAAAATGTTCTGAATTCAGATTTGAGTAATTTTCCTGTAAACTAAGTTGCGCGTCTTCCGTAAGGCACTGTTCACACGAGATGCATTCATTCCGGTTTGTCTATGGGCTACCGGACAAAGTGTGTGAATGCTTTCATACACCGCCACACAGTACGCTGCCTTAGTTCTTGTTTATCGTAAACGCCATTGAGAAAATTCTACATGAGCAATGTTTTCATATGTACTGGACCAATGTGTCTTATGAAAACAAGAAATTTATATTATAAATATTTAAAAGAACTCTCACATTATCGAGTTTTACGGTTTTTCTTAGCTCAGATTGTGTAGAATTTATTCATAAGACAACTGCATGAAAAAGTCATATTTGACAAGATTGGCGTATACGGTAAACAAGAACTGGGGGAGTGAGTAGTATACATCTGACCCGGTAGGTAATCCATAGACCAAAGGTCCCCAAATGGTCGATCGCGGGAGGTTTTAAGCTCGATCGCTGAGGGTAGCTAAAATTTTCACATTTTTTTGGCAGTAATCCTTACTGATCCTTTGTGATTGGCACAAAGTAGTAAGAAGCGCATCTCGATGACATTGCACCGAGTCAGTAACTTCGGGTTTTTGCTGTTTTCTCTAGTGGACGAACAGGTAAATCTAGAATCACTGCTGGGTCGGGTCACGACCATCGGGAAGGCCTTCCGCCACAAAATTATAGCATTGCATGAGCGTTCTGTGATACGCTTCCCCGGATGGAAGTGTATATCTAAACGGAATGGGTATGAGGTGGGTTTCGCAATGGTCATCTATACCCGAAATGAAATATCCGTTAATAAAGCTAATAGTACCTACTGCAAATAACTGCTCTGTGCGAGTCTGCGTTTTCTCATATGAAAATAATAAAATCAAAATATCGTACTATAGTCTCACAAATGACCACCTAACAGCCTGCTAGTTTTAAGTAACTGAGAATATCCCTAACTACGAACATTTTGCGGAGGACCACCAATGTCACGCTTCGACATCAGCATCAAGATAATTTTAATTTTTATATTGTACCAGTATTATTTTAATTTCTTTTTGTAATGTTAGAGATTAAAAAGTTAATACAGACTTGACACTTTTGCACTCAATGTAGTTTTACTTGTGCTAATTTTTTTCTAAATATTTATACGTTATGAATTATATTCGGTTGGCTATCTATAATCTATAATCTAAGTTGCAAGGATATATTCATTTAAAGCTCTCAGATGTATGCCCACAAACAAACACGTGTAGTTCGCGCTTACAAATGCTGATTGTGTACTTACAAATAAAATCCAAACTCAAATGAACATAAGCCCTGCAACTCCTGCCGACATTCCCTGAAACAGGGGTGACATTGGCAAAGTGAGCTATTTTTTACAGTATGGGTGGTCAGCCTCATACCAACCTATAAGTCAAGGAATACGAGTAATAAATAACATTTAAGTATACAACAACAAAACCTTAAAAATAAATCCATACAAAAAAAGTCAAAAATTTCTTATGCAAAAAATGTAGCAAACTAATAAACCAACATTACAAATCAGTATTGCAGATTAGCCGCCACTTCTTCCTGTCCTTGCATACTTCTTTCATTTCATCCAGAGTCATAACCTTTTTCATACAAGCTCTTCTTTTATTATAACTCTGGATATCCCATTCACTCGCTATTTCGAAAATTTGTCATGACTCTGGATATTTCATTCATTCGCAATTTCGAAAATTCGGTCCATCCATATCTTTCTCAGTCTTCCTCTACCACGGCATCAATCTATTCCGACAACATATTCCTTGACTTATAGGTTGGTATGCGGCTGACCACCCAAGTTGTAAAAATGGTTCACTTTGCCAATGTCACCCCTGTTTCAGGGAAGGACGGCTAGAGTTGCAGGGTGTATGTCCATTTGAGATTTGGTTTTTATGTTGTAGGTTCACAAATGACATGAGGCATTTGCAAGCGCGAACTTGTACGTGTTTGGTTGTGGGAATGCATGTTATGTGAATCTCCGATGTAACATATCTTTGCAACTTAGATTAGATTAGATTAGATATGGTTTATTCGTCAGTCTTTCATCATTCATTCTCTTCATATGCCCAAACATATCGATGATCCATAGACGAACCGGGCAGAATGCGTCCAGTGTGTGAGGGGCCTTGTTGTTTTGTTGTAGGTACAGAGGCAACAGGAGACCCTGCCTTGCTGGGTATACTATTGATTTATTCATGAAGACGGTGTAAGGTGTACTCCTCGCTCTGTGAGTGTTGTGGCGCGCCTAGTTTAGTCCACAGCGAACAGGCTGCACTAGGATGGGAGCTCTCTGTGCGAGGAGTGCTGTCTATATCGCAGAGGAGGAGGGACTAAAGGCGCGGGGGTGTGAACGGCAGGGATGTTCCCGAATACCAGGGGAAAAATAAAATAAATAAGATGGTATGCTTTCCATGCCGAGAGCTTGGGTTCGAATCCCATTGAAGAAGTCAGAAATGATTTCACAACCCAAAATTAAATACCGCCAAGGTTTACACAGCTTTCAAAACACTTGAGAACCAGACCCCTCCGAGGCTGGGAAACCCTCAATTCAACTGAAGTAGTTGGCGTAAGGCTGGCCCCCACAGCTGTAAAAATAAATAAGTTCCACTCGCCACATGCGTAACCCTTCGGGGATAGCGCGGCAAGAAGTTACACTGTATGTGTAACTTAGTTGGATTTGCACTAGGATCTTGATTTATTGGTTGACACAAGGCTGACTAACTATATTGTACAAATTGGTTCACTTTTGAAAATGTCACCATTGTTTAAGCTGTTTCAGGGAAAGGCGGCAAGATTTAAGTTTTATATTTAGTTGAGGTTTGTATCCTATTATGTAAGTTCACATGCAGCATGCATAAGCGCAAGCTTACATACATTTAATATGAATCTTCAATGTTAATTTGCGGCCAACGATTCTTGTTTGGCACCATTAGACGAAAGAGCAGTCAATCCTTGTGAATGCTGTACTTTTTTTATAGATTTAAAAAATACATATCGACGGTTAAAAGGAAGTAGGGCATAAGCGATAAAAACTAAATTGTTCAGGAGAGCAGTTTAAAGATTGAGATTGCAGAAAAATGGCATAAGTTTTTTTAATTTTTTATCATGTTCACATGAGGCATGTGCAAGCGCGAATTTGTACGTGTCTGGTTGTGAGAATGCATGTAATGTGAATCTCCAATGTAACATATCTTTGAAACTTAGATTAGATTAGATGTAGCTAAAATCAAAACAGCTCTAAAATGAAAAAAATAAAGACATTCATTGGCATTCCTATTGAAGTGGTTTTACGATTTTTTTTGTCACAAGTGCCTTTAAGACAAAAAAGGCCAAAATCTTGTCGGTTACACCAAAACCATACTTCGAAAACGTAGTTGTTTGCTTGGGCATAAACAATAAAAAAAATCATCGTAGAGCCATAGGAGTTAGCGCATTAGAAAGAGCGGAAAATTTTAAGTAAAATAGCAATCATAACTCATTTTTGACCAAAACAGCGCTTAATTCTTTTAGCCGTCGATATGTTTTGTGATACGTTTCTTTTTATTAATTTAAAATAAATACGTTTTGTGATGTAAGGAAAACCTGTTTGCCAACTCTCAATACTTTTTCCCGAGCGCGTGGCATACTTGCTCTCCGCCTTCAGTCAGTGAGAGATTGTCGGCGCGCGAGGTTGGGCGCGACTCGTGTTTACGCAGAGTGCGCCTTCGGTAAAAGTCGCGAAAATCCGGCAAATATGCGACGAAAATATCCGGAAAAACCGGACGGGCCGCGTGCGGACCGGCTAACCGGACACGTCGGAGAATCCGCGCGCGAAACTGTGGGGAAATAAAATAAATAAATACAAAAACAAACAAGGTAAACAAATCAAAGTAGCAACAACCGCTCTGTGTGTAAGGAGACCCCGATACGTGAAAAATAATAATTATTATTCTCTTCACAATTATATATTTATCAAAATGTTATCATTGCCGAGTGTTTTGCGTTTTTTGTGTATATTTTATTTATTTACTTTTTATCGCAGTTTTTATTTGTACACTTAAATAACAGCTATCTTATTTGTTTTGAATTGTTGAAGTAATTATACTTTTTCCATAAAGATATAAAATTTACGTTTTATATTTTGATGTTTAAATTATTATTGTTGCAAAAATTAGCGTGTGTGTTTTAATTTTGAAATTTCAAAAATACATCGGAAGAAATGTGTACAAAAATAAAGTAATCAAAATATCAATAAAATTATTTGATTTGCACAATAGTAGATACATACTAATCAGTATACTTTGTATAAAATATTTTTAGTTTTTTTGAAAAATATGGCGTACGTGATAAATTTGCAAGGAAACCTTGAATGCATTAAAACCATAAAATAAAATAAATTTTAAGACACAATTTTATTAAAATTTGATAATTTAAATATGATTGATAGCCTGAAATCTGTAGAATGTTAGCAAATTAATATTTTTATGGAGTACGTCATATAAAAAAAAACTTGTTTACCTCTTACTTTGGATGCAACAGATGTCTTTCAGAATCGTGTGAATCTCTCTTGAATTTATTGTTTGAATGTCGGTGTACTTTTCACAATAAATGATGGGTAAAAATATTTAAAATTGAAACACTCATCAATTTTATTAAATCACATTTTTGAGGATTAATTAAAAAAGAAAACGCTTGCATCTAGTATTTTGTGAGTTCATTTTAAAGACACATTTGCAAAGATTTGTAACAATCATTTATTCTCGATTCTTGCTACATATCGATACCTCAAAGGTAAAATGGAATAAGTAATAATATTACTTAAGCTCAGATGGGTTTCTCAGATAATTGCATCTTTTTTTCCTATTTTCTACAAGATGATACACTAAAAAGTGTGAAAATCCTGTAGTTTAGAAATTCATCATGAGCTATATTCTGTAAACTAGATTGCAAAGACGTAGGACATTTAAGATTCATATAAAATGCATTCCCATAAGCAGACACGTGCAAGTTCACACTTACACATGCCGCATGTGGACTCACAACATAAAAACCCAATCTCAAATGAATATACCTGCAACTCTTGACGATATTTTTAACACTTTCGGTTCAGAGTTACGTTTGCACGGTATAGTTCGACGGTTGATTGATTTACTCAAGCAACATGGAGTTTCGGTCCTCAATTTATGCTACAAATAAAGATGATTCTCGAAACATTTAGTACCTCTTTGCCTTTCCATCATGCATCACAGTCTTTCATCTGTTAGTTTACCGTTCATCTTGTTTCTTTTCCCCCATTCACCACACGCGCCTAAGACGATGTGTTCCGTAAATTACAATTGATCTTCCCACACGAACGCCTCGCTAAAAACTCACAGCGTATTCTGCAGTAGAGACAGACGCACGTACAAAGCTAAATATTTTTCAATTTGACGTAAGACCTTGCCACGCTGTACATTTTCAAAATAACGCTGCTTAATATAATGTTCCTTGACTTATATGTAGGTTGGTATGCGGCTGACCACCCATGCTGTAAAAATGGTTCACTTTGCCAATGTCACCCCTGTTACAGGGAAGGACGGCAAGAGTTGCAGGGTGTATGTCCATTTGAGATTTGGTTTTTATGTTGTAGGTTCACATGAGGCATGTGCAAGCGCGAACCTGTACGTGTCTGGTTGTGAGAATGCATGTAATGTGAATCTCCAATGTAACATATCTTTGCAACTTAGACTAGATAAGATTAGATTAGTTTAGATTACACTAACACAGACAAACCAAACACATCTACACAGTATCCTGCATATTCTTAACGATATCATAATTCCTTGACTTATAGGTTGGTATGAGGCTGATCACCCATACTGTAAAATATAGTTCACTTTGCCAATTTCACTCCTTTTTCAGGGAAGGTTGGAAAAGTTGCAGGGCTCATGCTCATTTGAGGATTTTAATTTGTGAGTGCACATTCAGCAATTGTAAGCGCGAACTGACAAGTGGATGCTGGATTTTGTGTCTCCGGGCTTTGACCGTGGTCTATAGTTTTTCTTCTTCTTGATACTTCTTAAAGACTTTAGCTTGAAGACTTTAGGGCATGTACCTATTTGATATGAGTTTTGATATGAGTTTCAGGGAAGGACGGCAAGAGTTGCAAGGCTTATGTTCATTTGAGATTGGGTTTTTATATTGTAGGTCCACATGCGGCATGTGTTAGCGCGAAATTATACATATCTGCTTGTGGGAATGCATTTAGTATAAATCTTAAATGATATATATCTTTGCAGCTTAGATTAGATTAGATTAGATTAGAATGTTAATGAATCTTCGCTACTAAGACTACGAGTATACTTAGATTGATATTGTGTAGGTACCTACGACTCAAATGTAACAATATAGCCGTACTTCGCCAATTAACAATGTACGAGTGTGTCGCCCATTTAGGAAACGTGAACTGTCGTATCAGAGATTGAGAATTAAAATTGATGACTTACAGTGAATCAAGTGCCGCGAGTGTTTGAGTGATACGAAAAAAACATTCCAATGGAATGAACGTAAAGGATTCAGTGAAATAGTAACTGAAATTCAATGGAGAAACTTGTGAATTACGCTTAAGGTAAGAATTTTTTACTTTTTAACTTATTGCTACTCTTTTGTTAGGTAGATCTGTAATGTTGATTTGTAATGTTGGCGGCTTATTCATTCATAATATTGGTTATTAATATACCTACTTGCTAACTTATTTTTGTATAGATCTCTTTTAAAGGTTATGTTGTTTCTATATACGTAAATGTTAATTATTATTTATATTCCTTGACTTATAGGTTGGTATAAGGCTGACCAACCGTACTGTAAAATATGGTTCACTTTTCCAATGTCAGGGAAGGTCGGCAAAAGTTGTAGGGTTTATGTTCATTTGAGGTTTGGATTTAATTTTTAAGTACACACTACACATTTAACATTTGTAAGCGCCAACTACACGTGTTTGTTTGTGGGCATGCATTTGGTATGAGCTTTAAATGTTAATATATCTTTGCAACTTAGATTATAATTTAAGAGCTGTAGTTTCAAAACCCAGACCAAAGCTTAGTTAGAAGTCCTGTCGATAGCTTAATATTTGCAGTTGATAGAACGCATGCGTTCAAAGCCAGAGCGTTTATCTTTGATCCCCACCAAGAGTGCCAGAAATTATTTCATGATTTCTGGATTATTTCAAAACTAAAATCAAAATACTGGCAAAGTTTACCTATTCATCTTTCACAAGAAATGAGAAGTCGCCCCTGTTTCAGGGAAGGTCTTCAAAAGTTGCAGGGTTTATGCTCAATTGAGGTTTGAATTTGAATTTGTAAGACGTAGGTGTGCATGCAGCATTTGTAAGTGCGAAATTACACGGGCCTGTTTGTGGGCATGCATTTCTAAATCTAAATCTAAGATTTCTAAAATTTAGAAATTTTAATATGAAATATATCGTTGCAACTTAGATTATAGATGATGAAGATAAGTTATATAGTCGAAAGCGCTTAAGGTAGTAAAACTCAACTGAAGAAAAACCCATGTTTTACAAAAAATATTTTCTCAATTCAAAAATATTTTTTCCACAAACCCTCAAACTTTTTAATGTCCATATTATATTCATTTTATCTTTTGTGCCTTGAGATGAATGAATGAGAAGGCAGGAAAGCTACAAAATGGCCGTCTTTAAGGCCTCGCAGCCTTTCTGAGAGTATGAAACATTATTGTGGCGTCACTTAGCGGAAAGTGAAGTGCCGGGGAGCGTGTTCCCATTCCACGACCTAAAAGGAATCTTTACTCAGACAAGCACACGGAAAAAAATTAATTCATCAAGTAGTTTCAGTTTTTCCATATTTACTCAAAAACTATTGACATTTTAAAAAAACGGTTTCGATACTACACTAGACAATGTATAGTTCTATAAATAGAATGAAAAAAAATATTTCCAAAACATAGCACACACGAGAAAGTAGCTACAGAAGTGAAAAAAACGTATTTTTTAAAATATTTTTTTGTGGTCGCAATTTTTAAGTTATATATTTTGTTTAAACTTTATAATTAAGATAAAAAATTAATAAACATGCTTGATTTTTTTCATTACTGTCACTTTTTTGCTAAGACCATAAAATGTAAGAAACAATAACGGCAGATTTAGGGTATGATACTTCCGTGTGCTGTCTGAGTAAAGATTCCTTTTAGGTCGTGGAATGGGAACACGCTGCCGGGGAGCCAACAAAACAGCATGGAGGCAAACTGAAGAGGGCTTTGTTGCGGGCGATAAATATAAACTGTTATGGGTGCCACGTGTTCATGCCTCTTGCCGCGCATTCCCGAAAAAAGGGCGGCATTAAAAAAAAGTTAAACATTTTCTTCAGAATTCACTCGGTTCACTTTTGCGAATGCCACCCCCTTTGCCTAATCTAATCTAATCTAATCTAAGTTGCAAAATATAAGTAACATTAGAGATTCACATTAGGTACATGCATTTTCACAAAACAGACATGTTTAAGTTCGCGCTTAAACATGACGCATGTAATCCTACAATTTAAAAACCCGAATCTCAAATGGACATACACCCTGCAACTCCTGCCGACCTTCCCTGAAACAGGGATGACATTGGCAATGAACCATTTTCTACAGCAGAGGTGGTCAGCCGCATACCAACCTATAAGTCAAGGAACATACACAGCAAATTACATTTTTACAATCAACAAATTATAACATGTATGGACATCAAAAACTAACAGAAAACAATTTTTAATTGAAAAAACCCTAGCCGCCAACATCACAGATTAACCGCCATTTCTTTTTGTCCTTACACACTTCTTTCATTTCCTCCAGTCATAACCTTCTTCATACAGACTCTCCTTTTATTATGACTCTGGATATTCCATTCATTCGCAATTTCGGAAATTTGGTCCATCCATACCTTTCTCGGTCTTCCTCTACCACGACAGCCATCGAGTCTTGCAACATATACTTTCTTCGTCAGTCTTTCATTACTCATTCTCTCCATATGCCCAAACCATCTTAACAAACTTCTTTTAATCTACTAAAGAGCCATCTACAAAGAACCATAATCTGCCAATGCTACTAAAGAGAATGAGAGAAGAGTATACGTATGAATAAAGTGATGAATGTTAAAGAGATGAAATAGGTAGGCAAGGATAGAAAAAGTGGAGACGCATCTGCGGAGGTACCGGTCACCCCTAGCGGAACGCCAGCAGGATACAGTAACAGTAGCCCCAGTTTCAGGGAAATGCGGTAGGAGTTGCAAGGCTTATCCGCTTGACTATCCCAGCAAGCGGATGTTCATGTGAGGTCTGCTTTATTTTGTAAGTACACACATGCAGCATTTGTAAGCGCGAACTTACACGTGTATGCTGCATTTAATATGAATCTGAAATGTTAACATAGAGTTGCTGCTTAGATTAAAGATTATACACATGCAGCATCTGTGTATGCGTGTCTGATTATGGGATTGCATGTAATATGAATCTAAAATGCAACATATCTTTACAACTTAGATGTCCAATAATTTCCTCTATTTATTTTCTCGGCGCGTTAAACGTCACACTTGTATGAAACTACGATTCTCAGCAACCCAAAAAAATATATTTGTGTGCCTTTTTCCTAGCTACACGGCCGTGTGATGTCACATTTTTTTTTCTATGAAATTTGAGCCGACTATGTACTTACGCTTTTCTTCGGTGATCTGTGAAATGAATGAACTTTTTAAAATTTGATAACATTTCTCTAATATCTATTATGTACTGTTACTGTATCCTGCCGCCGTTCCACTAGGGGTGGCCGGTGCCTCCGCAGATGCGTCTCCACTTTTTTCTGTCCTTGCATACATATCTCTTTCATCTCTTCACCATTCATCACCTTCTTCATACATACCCTTCTCTTATTCTCACTCTGCAGGTTTCATTTTTTCGACATCTCTCCTATTTGGTCTTATATCCATTGCCAATTTTCTCTCATTAATCAATTAATTGTCACAGTATTTTTCTTCAATGCTCCCGATGTATTTGAAATCTCCTCTGATTTATATTTTATCGACCTATGATTTGTTTTATTGTTATTTGCCTCTTTTTTGTTATTTTGCTTTGTTATTATCCAATATGTTAGATAAAAATATTTCCTTACCCTTGTCAATCCGGGTGTGGATTTATATTGAATTTCAGAGTTATTTATTTTGCCCGCGGTCACTTACAAGATTGCAATATTATAAAGCAGATATTATATATCTATAATAATCTATAATCTAAGTTGCAAAGATATATTCATTTAAAGCTCTCAGATGTATGCCCACAAACCAACAAGTGTAGTTCGCGCTTACAAATGCTGAATGTGTACTTACAAATAAAATCCAAACCTCAAATGAACATAAGCCCCACAACTTTTGCCGACCTTCCCTGAAACAGGGGTGACATTGGCAAAGTGAACCATTTTTTACAGTATGGGTGGTCAGCCTCATACCAACCTATAAGTCAAGGAAATATAAATATATTATAAAGATATTATTAAACAAAAACTTTCTTTCTAAAGAAAAATATCAATTTCAAGATCGTTCTCAATTGCTTTTGACGGATGAGCTGTGAAAAAAATTCTGACAACCCAAAGAAAAAATACATAATTCTAAATTCAAAATCTATCATTTAATTTTATACCTACCTAAGTACCTCACATCAAATATGCACCGACTATAAACATGTAAGAATTGTACGAAGTTACGAAGTCATTGGATATTCTATATTAAGCTCGAAAATATATAGAGGCGCTATCCTACTTCTATGCAAAATATGGAATGCTCTATGACTTTCGTACATCGTCTATATTTGGAGTACTGGTAATGAGTGTGAACTCGTTACAAATTTATTTAAATTTCTTTGCAAGCTGTTAGGTAACATATTGTTGGAAAAAAACATTTAGAACATTTTTTATACCTACTTATTTATTCCGAATAACGGTGTGAATATAATTTGTAGGTACTTAGTTCTATCTTTTTAATGTTCATGCTTTGGTGACCTTGAAGAGGTAATAAATTATTCCAAATTCAAAATATTAGAAAAGGAGTGAAGCGAGCTGCATATTTATTTAAACCAAGTTGACAACTGAAAGAAACCATTTCGTTCCTTATTCAAATAATGTGAAAATAATTTCATACCTACCATGATTGTGAAATTTTAATAAATAAAATGACGAAAGTTTCGAATTAATTTTAATGTTTTGGAAATCTTGGTTCGGAACGGATGTTCTAAATAGGATTTTTTTGACGGACAATTAAAATTAGTACCATTCCAACAGGGGTGAGCACTGAGCATCCCATATATTCACATGTACTATTAAACAGGCAACATATAAAATGCATATAACCTCCAATTTAACATTAAAATACACTCGGGAACATTTTTACGTTTATAAGTTTTTCTCTCGGAGAGCAAACGTTGCACTTGTATACGGGACAGCGGTGCTCAATATCCAGTTAACATTAACGAACAACCGCAAAGACAACGTAGACGTAGAAACGTAGATAACTCGCCTTGAGAATGCTTTCTGCTCGAGAAAGCGAAACGTTGGCAGAAAAGAAAAGCTTCGAATAGACCACTGTCTGAAAGAAAACAAAATAATTTATCATGTAACAAAATGTTTGCTTACTTTTTCTCTATGAACCCGGCCGTATTGTCTGTGGCAATTCAGCCGCTAAATGTATTTGTATAACTTTTGACGAAGTAACTTTCAAATAGTTTTTATTCTTTTTAGCGCCATGTGTTCCCCATACTAGCATAGTATCACGATTTAATTTTACTTTACAATAATTCTATTAAAAAAACTGATTTATCCTGCTGCAATTAATCCATTTTAAGCGTAAAAAAACAGGGCGTATTTTTTGTGTGTGCAATGTTAAAGTGGGTTTGACATGGGTCAGAACGATGTGTGAATAGCAAGTGCGGGAAAATATTTAATTCAGATGGATTATGTATTGAAAGGGGATTCCCGGAGTGTGCTTTGGCGTTGAAAAATAAAAAAGTTTCGGAAAATGGAAAATGTACATTCAGAGTTTTCAATTGAAAATGGATGAAATCTTTTGGCGGCCAATTCTTCAAAAACTTTATAGGTATACGCAACGCAACTAAGCTACACATATAGTGTAACTTGTTTCCTGGGTTAACCCGTTAAAATTTGGGACCGATTAGGTACATTTCGACACCTTAAAGGTAAAACTAAATAAGTGACATATGAAGCTAGCATAGGTTTCTCAGATAAATGTACCGTTTTCCTATTTTCTATGAGAGAAACACTGTAAATGTATGATTATCCTATAGACTAGAAGTTTGTCATGAGCTAGTACCTACTTATAATTAGCTCAATTACCATGAGAAGTTATTCCCAATAAAATATTTTATCCGCGATTTCTCAAATCAGTGAATCAGCACTTATTCAGTTTAACCTTTAAGGTGGCGATAATTATAATGTATGCAATAATTAAATAAGTGAATTTCTGGATGATCTTTTTGATGAGCGCTGTTTTTGCTTCAATAACACGTCAATTACACAAACAAGACCCAGTTCATTTGAAGTGGATGTTTCTCAGCTGCCAAGGACTCATTTCTTGAAAAAAATTAACTAAACCTTGTCGGTATTTTACTTTGGGCTTGGACCTGGATGGACCTTTTGGTGATCGATCTTTGAGAAAGACACGAATTTGGACAATTCGTCCCCTCAGTGCTTTTGTTTTTCTTATGTCCATCAGAGGTAATTTCACATAAGCAATGTTGGTATATAGCAGAGATGCCAAAACGGTCGATCGCGAAGGGTTTTAAAGTCGATCGCCGAGGATATCGAAAAATTTCAGTGATCGTTCTTAAAACTGTAGTTTTTTGCAAAAGAAAATTTATTTTTGTTAGAGATCAACAATTTTATACAGATTTGACATCATTTGATTGTGTGCCTACTCCCCCCCCCCCCAACAGAATTTTTATGGACAGAATAAATTTCTAAAATTGCGTGCCTACCCACCCACCCCCCGTTAGTATGTGTACTGGACCAATGTCTTATGAAAACTAGAAATCGATTTAAAAAAAATATTGAAAACAACTGTCACATTATCATGTCTTACGTTTTTTTCATAGCTCAGATATTGTAGAATGTTATTCTTACGACATTTCATTGAAAAGTCATCTTTGAATCAAATGGTAGATTAGCCAAACGAGCACTGGGAAGGGAATTAAATGATCGTTTTGTTGTGCTCTGCCGGTAGTCGAACCCACGACCTTCCAATTGCGAGTCAGAAGTGCTAAATATAAAACCTAAGACCGGTCATTGATTGATCTGGTTCTTTATTTAAATTTAGAAACTCAAAGAGCTATCAATACCGTGATTTATTGTTGGTGATCTGTTTTGAACGCATCAAGATCCGGTTCGGGTCATCGATCGCTCACTACAGATCTGTGTTCTCCCCTCTGTACCCCGAGTACGAAGAATATTACTCTGGCATGACGTAAAAACAGCGGTTCCATGTAGAACGACACAATGACAAAACTACACATGACATAACGACACATGGCAGAACGACACATGACAGAACAATACGTGACAGAACGATCGAATGTCAGAACAACACATGGCAGAACATCACATTGATTGTATATCACACTGACAAAATATCACATACTTAAAACAGAACAAACCATAAACGGCACATGGAAAAACGTCACAAAATAGACAACACCATTAACGGTATGACAAAAAAGTCAGACATGAGAAACATGAGAAAATGGAATGTATGCATATTATCAGTGTGATGTATTTTCTGTGTCGTTCTGGCATGTGTCATGTGTCGTTCTGTCATGTGTCGTTCTATCATGTGTCCTTTTGTCATGTGTCGTTCTTTCATGTGTCGCTCTTTCATGTGTCGTTCTGTCATGTGTTGTTCTGTCATGTGTCGTTCTTTCATGTGTCGTTCTTTCATATGTTGTGCTGTCATGTGACGTTCTATCATGTGTCGTTCTGTCATATGTCGTTTTATCATGTGTCCTTTTGTCATGTGTCGTTCTATCATGTGTCGTTCTGGCATGTGTTGTTTTGTCATGCGTCGTTCTGTCATGTGTCGTTCTGTCATGTGTCGTTCTGTCATGTGTCGTGCTGTCATGTGACGTTCTGTCATGTGTCGTTCTGTCATGCGTCGTGCTGTCATGTGACGTTCTTTCATGTGCCGTTCTGTCATGTGTCGTTTCGTCATGTGTCGTTCTATCGTGTGTCCTTTTGTCATGTCTCGTTTTGTCACTGTGCCGTTCTAATCAGTTCAGCAGCTCTAGTGATTGGGTTGGTTTGCACCTATTTTCGGCAGCACGCCGTGGATGCGTTTACACTGAGAGTGCAGTGACGAGACCTGCATTGGCTAGAGTGCCAGAATGCAGCCGGCTGATGGAGTGCGTTGCTATTCCTGTACTCCATTTCTGACATTCCGAGACGCACTTAGAATCCAAAGCGGTACGCGGAGCACTGAAAGCAAGATGGAGAAGTGATGCGAAACCCAAAATAAGTCGCACCAATTAAACTATAGTATCGACACCTTAAAGGTAAAACTGAATAAATAACATGTTAAGCTAATATGGGTTTCTCAGATAAATACACATGTTATCCCTATTTTCCACGAGAGAAAACACTACAAAAGTGTGGAAATTCTATATATATTTTTTTTGTCATGATCATGGTCATTATAGGTTGGTATGAGGCTGACCACCCATACTGTAAAAAATGGTTCACTTTGCCAATGTCACTTCTGTGTCAGGGATGGTCGGCAAAAGTTTTTATTTATTTATTTATTTATTTATTCACAATCATACACCAACAGGCACAACATAAAAATAGCACATTAGGCAAATTAACAAAAGAAGAAATCATGTTGCACCCCATTACCGGTGTAAGCGTAATATAATGTGATAAAAAAAGCACACAAAAATATCAAGATAATTTCACTTACATACTAAGGATAAAAACATTTTTTTTTTAAAACGGAATACAACATTCAAAAATTCAAACAACAATAATAAAATAATATAAATGTAGGGCTTATGTTCATTTGAGGTTTGGATTTTATTTGTAAGTACACATTCAGCATTTGGAGGCGCGAACTACACGTCGTGTTTGTTTGTGGGCATACATTTGAGAGCTTTAAATGAATACATCCTTGCAACTTAGATTATAGATTATTATAGATGGTTCACTTTGCCAAGAGTTGCAGGGCTTATGTTCATTTGAGATTGGGTTGTTCATGTGAGAAATGTGAAAATCCTGTAGTTCAGAAGTTTTTCAGGACAACTCCATATAATTAGTTCACTTCCTATGAGAATTACACCCGATAAAAGGTTTTATCCACGTTTTTTCAAATCAGTTAATCAGCACTTATTCAGTTTGACCTTTAAGGTGGCGATATAATAAATGCAATTTGACAATAAAACTATGTATAATAAAAGTTATTTTTAGTTAACGTTAAAAATGAATTTTCACTGAGTAAATGCACAAACTATAGAAAATTTAATAAATACCATTGAACTGTCTATAATCTAAGTTGCAAAGGTACTTATATTACATTTAAGATTCATATTACGTGGATTTCCATAAGCAGTCACGTATAAGTTCGCGTTTACCCATGCTGCATGTGGTCTTACAACAGAAAAAAACCCAATCTCAAATGAATATATTTCGTTTTTTATTTGTACACAATTAAAAATCAATCTTTTGTTGGAATCGAACCTAGTTTTTTCGATTCGGGAAACTGACGTGCGTGCCATTCAGCTGCCGACCGTTTTAAATAAAAGATAAATAAAAATGTGAATGAAACAAAAAACTATAAAGTAAAACAGATTAACAAAACCCATTTTATTTACAAATTGATTGTCTCTGTCATTCTAGAAAATCTGTGTTGGATGCCAAGAATTTCGACAGATATTTTTTTAAATGTTACAAAAACTAAGTCCCACTATTAATGGACTCCGAACAATCAGAATATCTCTCGGCTATGTGACGTCACCTGTCTAATCTAATCTAAGTTGCAAAGTATGTAACATTGGGGATTCGCATTACATGCAATCTCACAAGCAGACACGTACAAGTTTGCGCTTGCGCATGCCGCATGTGAACCTACAACATAAAAACTAAATCTCAAATGGACATACATCCTGCAACTCCTGCCGACAGGGGTGACATTGGCAAAGTGAACCATTTTCTACAGCGTGGGTGGTCAGCCGCATACCAACCTATAAGTCAAAGACCCGTTGTCAATAAAAAATGGATTCCGATAATCAGGGTTTGTTTTCAGTTTACAGCACTTTCAAACTAGTAGGGTGCTATTCACACACAACAAATCTTTGGCTCATCCTGCGTCCACTTCTACACATAGTTCGCGGAGATACTAAATGCAGTGCTTAGCACTTTAGTGTATTTTTGAATGAAATAGAAAAAGTATGCAACTACCGAAAAAATGACGGTTGATTTGCAATGTTAGCGGCTAGGGAATGTAATTTTAATTTAAATTTGATTTTAAGTTTGTTTCCGAATTTTTCACGTTTGTTGATCAATAGGTTGGTATGAACCTGACCTCTCATTCTGTAAAAACTTGGTTCACTTTTGCCTATGCCACCCCGTTTTCAGGGAAAGGCGGCAGGAGTTGCAAATGTTTATGTTTATGTGAGGTTTGGCAAATGCAACGTGTGTAAACGCAAACTTACATGTGCTTGCTTGTGGGCATGCACCAAATTAGTCGGTGTTTTGGCCGAGAGGGCCAAGTGGGCTGATCTTTCTAGCGTGTTTGGAATAGAACAACGTTGGTTCGATCCCCGCCTGGGTCATTCGACCACAACTTTGACCCTGGTTCAGCAGATATTATTGTGTTATTATTAATTAATAATTCATTCAAAGAAACAGTAATGAATTATTCATTGATGATATTAATACCTGTTTCTGGTCAGGCAGAATAGGTTTGTGAATTGCATTCCTCTTCACAAATCTATTTAAAAAAAAAGAGTTTATTTGTCAATATATCATTGTAACTTTGATTAAATAATATTGTATGGCAATTATGCCGCTTTGATATGTCTTTCTTAAGCCCCGGCCAAGTGGCATCACAGATATCCCCCCCATTTTAAATCTATTAAAAAAATGCGATCGTTAAATGGTTTGCTACAACTGGTTATCCGAATGAGATCCTTGCCAGAGATAAATAAATACTTTTGCTATTTTGGCTCGCGGATCTTTGGTTTGAGATTGGTGTCAATAGAAAAAGATTTATTTTTAAATTTCTTGAGCATATTTTTAAATTGATTATTGCGCATGCGCAGGATAGAAATCATGCCTTTATCTATATATATGACGATGATTTATTTTATTTTATTTTCTACATGATAAAAGAACGCCATTTTTGTGTGTGTCACACCTCAAGGGCCCTCCCAATCACGAATGCGATATTTTATAAAGGTGCCGTTTCAGTGCTCCCTTAAAAACGCCAACAGTATCCGTTTATATGTGAGCATGCATTTGATTTGAATCTTGAATTAAAATTATTATTGAATAAAACAAACAATAACATTTAATAAAAAAAATAGTACAAATTCACTGTAAATATATATTTTTTGTATCTCTTTGTAACAAATGTAAGAAAATTATAAATTAAATGTTATCAGATTCCTTCATTTTTTTTCACTTGAGGTTGGTTTGAGACTGACCACCCATACTGTAAAAAAATAGTTCACTTTGCTAATGTCACCCCTGTTTCAGAGAGTTTCAGGGACTGCATTGTCAGCAAGTCTTTCGCAAAGCACTTAATGAAATCCTTTACTTTTTACTTTTACTTTCTTCGGCTCATAAGCCTTGAAGGCTCAGGGCCTCCCGCACCACAATCCTCCAGCACTCTCTGTCTTGTGCTGCTTCCCTTCATGGTCCCCTCACTCCCAGAACTTCGGCATCGGCTTCAACGTTGTCTGCCCACCGCATCCTGGGACGTCCGAGTGGTCTGAGCTCGTTCCCACTTGTCGGGTGTCGGATCCGTATATTAATCGGGGGTTCCTGTGGCAGAGCTTTTCGGACAACATCGGTTTCCGATAAGTGTGAATAGCTCCATACATAATGTTCTGCCACTGGAACCTCCGATTAATATACGGATCCGACACCCGACAAGTGGGAACGAGCTCTGAGGGGGCACCATCCAAGACAGTTCTGATGATCCTGGAGTCCTCTGCACGTGCTACATGTCCGGCCCACTGGAGTCTTCTTGATTTAATTACCGACACTGAATTTTTTTAAATGAAATCCAGAAATAGTTATTTATGCCACTGCCAAGTAATGATAGTCTTTTTAACACGAGTGCTAGTTTGTGCCATGAGGCGCAGCCGAATGGCACAATAGAAAGCACGAGTGTTACAAAGACTAATTACGTGCAGTGGCATACAATACTTTTTCTACGACCATGAGAGAATTAACAAAATAGTGAATAATAGTCATTATAATGTACTCGTCCATTTGAAGTAATTAAAACCTTACCTTTGTCAAAACGTGTGATTTATCATTCCCTTCGATTATCTAATCTAACCTAAGTTGTAAAAATAAATTATATTTAGGTTTCATATTGAATTCATGCCCACAAGCCGACACATATGTATAAGGTCGCGCTTTTACATCCTGCATATAAGCTTAAACATTCAAACCCAAAACTCAAATAAACATATGCCCTGCAGTTGTATTGGCAGGTGAACCAAATTTGTACAGCATAGGTGATCAACCTCATACTCACCTATTAACCAAGTAACTTTTTGAGTTTGTTTATTTTTTGCGGTGAAAATTTTTGTATTGTTTTCCTTTCAAGCCTTTTATTTTCCATTGAAAAAAGGAAAGCTTTATTTGGAGCAATCCGATAAATAAATTCGATAAATTTTAGCACTATTAACAATTTTTATTTGACTCTACACATAAAATATACTTATTTATTTTCATCTGAACAGGGCTGAAAGTCTCTTCACCACGGTAATTCCTACCTACCGAATATCACTAATATTGTATGAAGCCTAATCAGCTGATCGCTTGCGGCCATCTTGGATTGACAGGTCTTCATACCCCCATACAAGGTTGACATTTGAAATTAAAAAATGGTTCCAATTCTGACAATGCGCATGCGCACATGTTCATTTTAACACGGTTACCGGTTGCATAATGTAACATTATGCAACGGGTGTAGAAATGTATGGCATTGTGATTGCGTTAGCCGTTTTGTAATTAGTAAATTACCAAATGGGAGTAGAAAAATTAAATTGTGAGATTTCAAAATATCTACAATTTCTGGCTCCATCACACGCGACACGTGTTTTCCGACTGAGATGGATCGCTTACTAAATCCGCGTCGTTCCTCTATAAACATCCATCTGTCAAACAAGACTCCAACACGCCGCCATCTTTATTCTTTATTTAAAATTATTCTCTTTTCAAAATGAGAAAAAAAAACATTTGTGCCAACTGCTGCTGTCAAAATAATTACAATTTCATGTTGAAATGCGTGAAATTCCTTCGTATTAATAGTTTTTTGTTTATTGTTGTAGATGTATTTTAAAACAACATAAAAAGTTAGATAATGGCAAATCTACCCAACTAACACCAGTACCCTTACTCCTTAGTACGAGTTGCAAAACTTGAGAAAAGTAAAGTTTACGGAAAATATTAAAGAGTGATTTCTCCCAAAATCTGCCGTTTTTGTTTCTTACACTTTATGGTCTTAGCAAAAGAGTTAAAGTGATAAAGAAAATCAAGTTCAAAGAAACAAAAAACGGCAGATTTTGGGGGAAATCACTCTTTAATAATTGCCGTAAACTTTACATTACTCAAGTTTTGCAACTCGTACTAAGGGTACTGATATGTATTTTTAAGGAATCCTGTGCGGGAGGCTCCCCAATTCTTGAAAGTACTGGGGGTCTATGTCACCCTTGAAGGGTGCTGCAGAGGTGTTGCTTGTGTTGTTGCTTCTGTCGTGAGGCGCTGCAAGGAAGTGGCGATTGATGTTGGTTTTGATTGTTAGAATTTTAGATCAACGAAAAAAATGAATTTTGGCTATGTATCGCAATTTTAAAGATAAAACTGAATAAGTGCTGATTCACTGACTTGAGAAATCGTGGATTAAGCCTTTTATTACGAGTAACTTCTCATAGTAAGTGAAGTAATTATAAGGAAGTGCTCAAGAAAAACTTGTAAACAACAGGATTTTCATACTTTTGTAGTATTTTCTCTCGTAGAAAATAGGGAAAAGGTGCATTTATTTGAGAAACCCGTGTTAGTCTCTTATTCAGTTTTACCTATAAGGTATCCTCCGTCTTGACTGATAGGTTAGTATGAGGCTGACCCCCCGTGCTGTAAAAATTGGTTCAATTTTGCCGATGCTACCCCGCTTTCAGGGAAAGGCTGCAGGAGTTGCAAGGTTTGTGTTTATGTGAAGTTTTGTTTGTATGCCCACATGCAGAATGTGTAGGCGCGAACCTACATGTGTCTGTCTCAGTAGTAGCATCTCGATTTCTAGGCCTTAATCACTTTACATTTTTGTTTGTAAATTTAAAATCCTCGAGCTCTAAACCCTCACGGCTATAATCTTTCAGTGATTTCTGAGCCTCCTTTGCTTTGTGTAAACACTTGGGAAAGTGTAGCTTCACGGGAGGGCCTTCTGCCACTCGCATCTCACACAACTTCTGCATGCGAGTCCTGTGACACATCCCCGGATGGGATGGATATACAGGGCGTGGGTCAGTGAAGGGGAGACTGACCCTGAGAGAAGATTTTGTTGTCTGTGGGCATGCATTTGATAGGAGACTTAAACGTCAACATATCTTTGCAGTTTGCATTAAAGAGTATTGATATATTGTGCAACTTCTTACCGTGTTGGTCATATGTGGCGTGTGGAACCTATTTTCGTTTCACAGGTAAGGGGGCCGGCCTTACGTCCACCATACAGAAGCAAGAATAATAAGCGTTGATGGTTATGCGTGTCTTGCGTTGAACGTTGTTAACTCGGTATTGGAAATCCAAACAAGATGGCGGCGCGGCGTTTAGCACGGCAGGCTTACGCCAACCAGTCGTCAAATATTGTTCCGAGTCATCAAGTGTGCAAACAGACGCGGCGGTGGCAGTGACGTGCGAGGATAGAGGCAAATGGACCAGCATCCCGAGTATAACTCGCATCGACAGCGTGAATCTAATCTAATCTAATCTAATCTAAGTTGCAAAGATATTTTACATTGGAGATTCACATTACAAGCATTCTCACAACCAGACACGTACAAGTTCACGCTTGCACATGCCGCATGTGAACCTACAACATAAAAACCAAATCTCAAATGGACATACACCCTGCAACTCTTGCCGTCCTTCCCTGAGACAGGGGTGACATTGGCAAAGTGAACCATTTTTACAGCATGGGTGGTCAGCCGCATACCAACCTATAAGTCAAGGAACACACACACACGACAAATTACATTTTATACATCACTAAATAATAATATCCAAATACAAAATATCCATTTACAAATAAAAACAAATTCCAATTTAATAAACCCTAGCCGCCAACATTACAGATCAACCGCCATTTCTTTCTGTCCTTACATACTTCTTTCATTTCCTCCAGAGTCATAATTTTCTTCATACAGGCTCTTCTTTTATTATGACTCTGGATATTCCATATGAGTGAGTGAATAAAATAAAGTATAGAATGTGCGACGGCACCCCTGGAGAGTGATTTAGTTTTCATAACGCAAAAAACGTTATTGGACATCTAAGTTGTAAAGATATATTGCATTTAAGATTCATCTTACATGCATTCCCATAATCAGACATGCATACACCAGATGCTAAAACGCAACTAAGCTACACATATAGTGGAACTTCATGCCTGCGTTTCCCCGAAGGAGTCGCATTTGGCGCTTCGGGACCTATTTATTTTTACAGGTAAGGGGGCCGGCCTCACACCAACCACTTTCAGTTGAAGTGGAAGTTTACCAGCTCCCGGGGGGCCTGGTTCTCATTTCTTGTGAAGGCTGAGTAAACCCGTTGAGATCGAACCCTTGCTCTCGGCATGGAATGCAAGCATTCTACCAATTGAGCTGTCGACCTTTTTACGAGCTTGATCGTCGTCGCTACAAAGCGCCAATTCTCAAGCAAGACCCAGTTGCTGTAAGGCTATATATATATATGTATATACTCAGCCGACACAAAAAATCTCTCGGGAGCTGGGAAACCCCCACTTCAACTGAAGTGGTTGGCGAAGGGCCGGCCCCCTTATCCGTAAAAACAAATTGGTCCCGAATCGCCATATGCGAGACAAAAAGTTACACTGTATGTGTAGCTTAGTTGCGTTGTGTCCACAGACTTTCTTCTGCATTATCGGGCAACACGTAATTGTGACGTTTACCCGCTGCGAGATCACGTTACCTCTGCTGTCTGAGGGACAACACATCCGGAAATATCCGGTTATGCCCCGCACGGTAACAGCTTGTTGGTTTACCTGATGTGCGGCTAATAAACCCGCTAAAAATATCCGACTCGGTGATGGGGAGAAAATAAAATATACGGAATTAGAGACACGAGTAAATTATTTCACTTGCTGAGTAAATAATATTTAATTAAGTACCTATGTACATTAGATTAGCTTTACAGTAGAGCATCGATTATCCGAACTATCTCTTGACTTAGTAGGGCCTGTTGCACCAACCTCCAATAGATATTTGATTGAGACATCAAATTACGGTAATTTTTTTCTCGAAAGTGGGTAATAATATGATGGAATTTGAGCAGGAAAGATGATGTACATCAGCTAGTTTACGTATATGCTACCAAATCTTTGATTTGAAAGACAGAAATCACATTTTTAATTTTGGTTTTTGTCTGATTGGAGTTTGCTGCAACAGCCCCATGTTGGTATGAGGCTAACAGCCCGTGCTGTAAAAAAATGGTTCATTTTGCCAATGTTACACCTGTTGCAGGGACGACAAAATATGCTGAGGACTTATGTTTATTTTCGGTTTGGTTTTTGAATTGTAAGTACACATGCAGCATTTGTAAATGATAACTTGCACGTGTCTGTTTGTGGGCATGCAATTAATAATAACTTCAAATGTTAATATGTCTTCGCAACTCAGATTAGATTAGATTGGGATAATCCAACCGGTCAGTAGTCTAGTGTTTATCGCTTCGGACTCGTTATTGGAAGGTAGTGGGTTCGAGTTCTGTCAGAGCATAATAAAAATGCTGGACCCAGTTGTTGTAAGGTTGGATGGACCTTTCAGTGACCGGTCTTTGGTAAAGGTTTATGAATTTTTCAACTCAGCGAAGAGCACATTTGAAAATATAAATGGTATATTTTTTGTGCTCCGCCGGGATTCGAATCCACAACCTTCCATTTACGAGTCCGAAGCGTTGCCACTGGACTAAGGACCGGTGCAAGAAGTTATCGATATGTCCATCCAGTCTCACAGCAACTGGGTCTTGTTTGAGAGCCCGTTCCCACTTGTCGGGTGTCGGATCCGTATATTCATCGGAGGTTCCAGTTGCATAGCATTTCGGACAAAATCGGTTTCCGACAAGTGTGAATAGCTCCATACATAATGCTCTGCCACTGGAACCTCCGATTAATATACGGATCCGACACCCGACAAGTGGGAACGGGCTCTGAGAGTTGGCAAGTTGAATCATTTAGTAATTTAGCTATGAAGAAGCTGCACATAGTATTGTAACGAAACGTAAGCAAGAAGATTAAACAATGAACCACGATCGAGACCCGGAAGAGCAATTTATATATTGTTTTTTCTAAATGAGGCGCAATTTCGGAACGTGTCATGACGACAAAAGAGATGACATATCGCCTGAAACCTAAAGCGTTTGTTTCAGATGGGAAACAATGTCAGTCAGGTAATGACGGCCCGGTGTGACGTGGTTTTAATTGTTTTTCTACGTGTCGTGAATACGTAATGCGACGTCATTTTACCTAACTACGTAATGCGAAGCCATTTTACCTAACTATCTACGTGACACGATAAACATAACTGCTTTAAACGTTTATATTAAGTTAACTTTAAATTGGTTAAGTTAAAAGTGAAGCAAACTTCAATGATTGTATTAAACAATAAAAAATAGAAAACATTGAATGAATGCATAGCGAATGAATGTGATATCCAGAGTCATAATAAAAGGGGAGCTTGTATGAAAAAGGTTATGACTCTGGATGAAATGAAAGAAGTATGTAAGGACCGAAAAAAGTGGCGGCTGATCTGTAATGTAGGCGGCTAAGGCCAAGAATCAATTTTCATTTTTATAGATGTTTTGTAGATTTTTAAGTGTTTGTTTGTTTGTTTGTATAAATTGATGTAATTAATTGTTTGTACTCCTTGACTTATAGGTTGGTATGAGGCTGACCACTCAAACTGTAAAAAAAATGGTTCACTTTACGAATGACAGCCCCGTTTCAGGGAGGGTCGGCAGGAGTTGCAGGGCTTATGTTCATTTGAGATTGGGTTGTTTATACTGTAGGCTCACATGCGTGTCTGCTTGTGGGAATGCATATAATATGAATCTCAAATGATACATATCTTTGCAACTTAGATTTAGATTTAGAATGCATATATTTTTATCCTACACTTTAATTCGCCAAAAGCTCGTTATCCTAAAATTCAGTTTGAAGAAGATGATTCACTTTTACAATGAACGACACATATAATTATCTTTGCAACTTAGATTATAACCTTAGTATGCGCACCTTGCGCTAGCATAACCCCTCGTTTGTTTTCTTCGCACCTACTAGTGTTGTCATTGTGTTGTTGAGATGACTTCTTGTGTTGAGGATTATTGCACTTGCAGATGGCCATCAGGAATCAGACGCTCGGAGCGGCGCTTCTTGTATCACTGCCGCGGAGAGAACTGGACCGCGGCCAGTTTTATATTCAAATTCAAACAGACCAGAGGTTGTGAACCTTTTTGGAACGACGGGAAATAATTGACAGAGCAACTGCGCTCAGCGCGGATGGCAACTCGTTCGATACTCGTCGATGAAGGGCTCCCTTCAGGCACATTAGCTTCAGTAACCTCGACATTCTGGGGAGGGTGGGACTTCTTAGAGTCATGCGTTAGCCCCTGATTTGAGGATCCTCTTTTTCCTTTCTTGAGTAGAGTAACTTTAGCTGATTAACTTCAACGGGAAGGCCTTCCGCCGCCAAAAAAACATTGCAAGTGAAGTATCACCAAGTGAAGCGACTCCGCATGAGTTGCATGAACTTAGTGGGTGGAGGTGGGTCGAGTGCCTGTTCAATAAATCGTACTCAGGGTACGGAAACCGAAGTTTAAATATTTCCGTAAACTTTTACTTTACTCAAGTTTTGATAAACATGCAACTGTACTCAGGGTACTGGTATACGGTTGACCAGTAGAAAATGGTTCACTTTGCCAATGTCACCCCTTTTTCAGGAAAGGTCGGCTAGAGTCGCAGCGTGTATGTTAATTTGAGATTTGCGTTTTTACGTTGTAGTTTCACATGCAGAATTTGTATACGCGAACTTATACGTGTCTGCTTATGGGAACGCACGTAATATGTATGATTTTTAAATGAAATATATCTTTGCAACTTAGATTAATAAATCAATGTGTATATTTCGATGCTTACTCAGCCTTGACAAGAAGAGTGAACCAGCCCATTTGCAAGCTGGGAAGCCTCACTTTAACTGAAGTGGTTGGCGTAATGCTTGCCACCTTACCTGTTAAAAATAAATAGGTTCCATTAGCTACACGCAGCTCCTCCGAGGTAACGCGGTTAGAAGTTGCATATATTTTTTTTGGAAAAAGCGTTACCACTAGACCGTTCCGTAGTTGTAAATAGAAGGTCATGGGTTTGAATCCCGGCGGAGCACAAGAAAAATATCATTTATATTTTCAAATATGCTCTTGAGAAATTCATAAATCTTTATCAAAGATCGGTCATCAATAGGTCCATCCAGCCTTACAGCAACTGGGTCTAGCTTGAGAACTGACACTTTCTATAGCGACGACCAAGCTCGACCAAACAGCGATCACAAAAAAAATCGTCCTTATATTGATTTTATTATTAATTATATTATTTGTGTAGCTGAGTTGCGTTTTATTTTTTTTATAGAAAATAAGAGAAGTAGAAATGTTGCTGATAACTGCATGCGTTTGTGATATTATAGTGTTCTGTAAGATAAATAGCTGCTGCCTATTTGTGATCTCTAATAGAAACACTTGTTGGAACGGCAACGACTCGCACAAATAGAACGTGTTGCAGCAATAGAACGAGCCGCTTAGTAGTTTGTGAGAGTACAAGAATAGAACAAGTGACTATTTGATTGTAAGAATGGAATAAGTAACCATTAGACAATGAGAATCTAACAAATAACTATTACACAATGAGTATACACCTACATACATGGTTTAAACTGAACTTAATTGGGATGTGATCTATGCTGTAACTGTAACTGTAACTCTGTCGCCTTTCCGCTAGGGGTGGCCAGAGCCTCTGCAGAGCTGCCTCCATTTCTTCCTATCCTTACATACCTCTTTCAATTCATTCATATCCATCGCCTTTTTCATGCATTTTCTTCTTTTACGCTCGCTTTGTAAATCCCATTCTTTCACAATCTCCTCAATCTGATCACTCCATACTTTTCTCGGTCGTCCCTTACCTCTTTTTCCTTTTCACACTACCTCAGTATACATACTTTGTCAGTCTATCAACATTCATTCTTTCCACATGCCCAAACCATCTCATCACATTCTTTTGTACCTTAACTTTCACATCCTCTTTCGAATTACATTCTTTCTTTACCCATTCATTCCTAACTCTATCCCTCAGAGTTTTTCCTGTCATGCTTCTCAAATGCTTCATTTCCACCGTACATACTTTACTTACTTCGCTATCGTTCACTGCCCATGCTTCACTTCCATATATCAAAGTCGGTAACAATATGCCATTGTGTACCGCCATTCTCAGATAAATCGTCAATCGCTTGTTCTTTGCTATTCTTCCTATTGCTCCGACCACTTGCATTTCCTTACACACCCTATTTTCAAGTTCCCTTGTGCGATCTCTCTTAATGTTGTGAAAATATGAATGCGTGAAAAAGTATGAATGTGTTAGAAAAAATGATTCCGCGTGTGCCAAAAGTCTAATAAATAGTTAAAAAGACTTCTTATTAATGATTCATTTTCAGCTTTCCGGAGAAAAATGTAGAAATCGTAAGAAAATGTGCTAGCCCCCGTATTCTCGATCAACACTGACTCAAGTACCAATACTTATCTAATTCAAGCGCTACACTTACTCAAGGGTCGTCATTCTGGAGCGTTTTGTTTCACAAAGAACACTAAAGCAGTAATCAGACTAGTGTGCAACTCAAGGCCTTGTGCGCAACTTAGTGGAGATGTACGGCTCAGTCATTGGCTCTCGAAAAAACCCAGCTCTGTAATTGGTCAGTAACTTCCGACCAATATTCGGCGTACTTCATTCTTATCATTGCCGCTTCTTTCAAATTTCAATGACATTTGAGCTGTTGAACTTGACAAATCGAAGAAATGTCAACGTCATATTTTGAGCTGTGCATAAAACTTGACAATCGAAGAAATTGTTGGCTTTGTTAAACCCTCAATGAGCAACGTAAAAACTGTATACAGAACGACGCATTTTTTCAATCTAAAACGCCTTCTAAATTCTTCCTCGTCGTAATACGTAAATGGGTCTTTACAGTCTCTGATATATTTTCTTGGTCAAAACAATGTTTTATACTCGTTAAAATCATCTTCATCGTAAGAATTCGTTATTTTATTATGTAAATAATTCACAACCAAACAAAAACTTTGCTGACGAAATGCGACGGAATACTTTGACAGTTCATCTGTCATTGCAATATGGTCCTAGACCATACCGGAGAACAAACCCGATTCTGATGGTCAAACAATGTTAATATACTCGTAAAAATCATCTTCATCGTAAGAATTCATTTTTTCATGTAAATTCACAACCAAACAAAAAATGTGATAACAATTAAATACGAAGTAATATTTTGACAGCGCTTAAGCGTTTGTTCATATACCTGTCGACCTTACTAACCTAAGTGCTAGTATTTGGAGAGCTATAGCGCTGCTTTTACACTAAGTATTGTTCTTGAAATGAATTTCCCCAATCTAAGCGCTAGTTTGCCCTTAAGTAAGTGCTAGTTTTGATCGTGAATACGGGGGTAAAAGTCGATTGGCTATTGCAGTGTTGTTCAATCTTTTTGATTCCACCCCCACTTACACTTCGAAAAATTCTGGCGACCCCCTTAAAATAATTTAAATGATAACTTGAATGATTTTCTTTACTGAAAACTGTATTGTTACGTTTTCTGCTTTATTCTCTTTTTAATTAAAATGCCATACTTAATTTATTTTTACAGAATTTATTTTTCACAATTTATTTCACAACTTGACAATCACTGTTTATTGGTGTTACTCGGCGAATTGCTCTCGGCGACTTCTCTCTCCGTACCATTTTGATCTCTTTTAAAGTGTACCAGAGGGGGATTTCTTGCATTCTCTAGATCATTCTACCACCAGAATGTTATGTACACATACAATCACTACCACTTCCAGACAGTTCCGTCTGATCCTTTTTTGTCCTAAAGGCGCTTGTGAAAAAAAAAAAAGGTAAACATCGTAAAACCACATTAATAAGAATGCCAATAAATGACTTTTTTAATTTCTGAGCTGTTTTGATTTTAACGATGTGATAAAAATTTAAATTAAGTTATGTCACCCCTGCTTCAGGGAAGGTCGGCAAGAGTTGCAGGGCTTATGCTCATTTGAGATTGGGGTTTTTATATTGTAGGCCCACATGCAGCATGTGTAAGCGCGAAATTATGCATGACTGCTTGTGGGAATGCATTTAATATGAATCTCAAATGATACATATCTTTGCAGCTTAGATTTAGATTTAGATTTATGTATATGCAAATTTTCTGCAATCTCGAACTGGTTTTCCCCAAAATCTGCCGTTTTTGTTTCTTACACTTTATGGTCTTAGCAAAAGAGTTACAGTAATAATAATAATAATAATAATAATAATAAGAATAATCTAAGTTGCAAGGATATATTCATTCAAAGCTCTCAGATGTATGCCCACAAACAAACACGTGTAGTTCGCGCTTACAAATGCTGATTGTGTACTTACAAATAAAATCCAAACCTCAAATGAACATAAGCCCTGCAACTCTTGCCGACATTCCCTGAAACAGGGGTGACATTGGCAAAGTGAACCATTTTTTTACAGTAATGGCAGATTTTGGGGGAAATCACTCTTTAATGCTTTCCGTAAACTTTACTTTTCTCAAGTTTTGCAACTCGTACTAAGGGTACTGAACAATTTAGTTTTGGTCGTTTATGCACTACTTCCTTTTAACCGTCGATATGATGTTATAGACACCACCAGGAGGGTCGTAGACTCGTAGTCAAATTCGGATTTAAGGTCCTTAGCAATAATTAAATCAAACACAAATACTCAGCAAACCGGCCAAGTGACGTCGCAATCTTCATGCGTCAGTTTTTATCTTATTTTATGTAGACAGATAATGAATTAATTAAATTTAACTAGATAATGAATTTTATTAACGAAGTCGTTAATCATTTTATTAACCGCTAGAGTTATTGACCGATGATTAATGAGTTTTGATACAATAATTAATTTGAATTAATTATTAAATAGGTCGCTGCACATAAACAAAACACACACGTTCACAAATCAAGCCTACCATCATCACTTTGTACGTTGTGACCCACAATAGGCGAACGCTCGACATTCAACATTCTTGCGTGTTAAATTGTTATTTATCACAGAAATTGTTTGGTATCGGAACTTTTAGTGTATATATCGCCACCTTTAAGGTAAAACTGAATAAGTGCAGATGCACTGATTTGGGAAATCGTGGATACAACTTTATATTGTGCGTAACTTCTCATAGTAAGTGAAATACTCATGGAAAACTTCTGATTAACATAATTTTCAAATTTTCAAAGTGTTTTTTTCTATCGTAGAAAATATGGTAAAAGGTGCATATATCTGAGAAACTCATGTCAGCTTAATATGAAACTTATTCAGTTTTACCTTTAAGCTATTGATATAATTTATATTCAAGCAGACTCACTTATGTTTACGCTTACAAATGCTGCATGTGTACTTATACAATAAACCGAACCTCGCATGAACATAAAAATTGCACTCCTGTCACCTTACCCTGAAACTGGAGTGGCATTGACAAAAGTGAACCAAGTTGATCCAAGTGAACCACGAACCAGTATGAGTGGTCATCCAATCTATTGGACAATCCATCTTATCTAAGTTTTTAAGATCTATCAACATATACGATTCATATAAAAAGTATGTATGCGCACAATATTTATACTTTTATGGCCATCTATCTTGAAATTCGTTAGTTAACTAACTAAGGGCCTGTTGCACCAACCTCCAATCAATATTTGATTGACACATAAAATTCGATTGCTTATTTCTGGTAAGGACCTCGATTAAATATTTCTCGGAAGTGGGTAATAATACAATGGAATTTGAACAGGAAAGATGATGTACATCAGTTGATTTACGTATATGCAACCATTTTTTTTATTTGATGGGAGAAATCACACTTAGTAACCGTGATTTTTGTCTGATTGGAGTTTGGTGCCACATGCCCTAACAATTAACTGGAGGAATTCGGTTAGCTAAATATAATGAAAAATTAACTACAATTGCATTGTAGTAACTTAACTTAACTGAACTTGAAAAAACCGGGTCTAAGGAATTTACAAGAGCAAACGTGTTTCCCTGTTTCAGGGAAGGTCGGCAAAAGTTGTGGGGCTTATGTTCATTTGAGGTTTGGATTTTATTTGTTAGTACACATTCAGCATTTGTAAGCGCGAACTACACTTGTTGGTTTGCGGGCATACATCTGAGAGCTTTAAATGAATATAAATAATATATTCTTGCAACTTAGATTATAGATTATAGAAACGTGTGAAGGCTCGCAGTCTTAAACGTCATAAAACATTACGCGCAAGATTGTTGAATGGCGGGTGTCTGTCTGTTCGGGTTCATTACTTGTAAACACTAGTTGATTTCATATGTAAACACACTAGTTTTGTATGTAAAATTTTACACACTAAACGTGGGTTAGTTTTATGGAATGGCCGCATTTGTAAAGCGCCTTTATTAGCTTGTATTTAAAATTATAATGATTTAAAAACGACATGCGGGTTAGAGAATAAAACGAGTGCACAGAAATTTTTACCCCATATCGACCCCTCCTACGTCATGACTAAACTATCCATCTATGTATAATCTATAATCTAAGTTGCAAAGATGTATTGACATTTAAAATTCATATAAATGCAGTTAAAGTGTTGTACTCGTTTGTCGTAGAAAATAGGGTAAAAGGCATCGATATATAGAACTGGATGGGCTAAGAAATCAATCCTTTGAGAATTAGAAATACGCTTCCCCACTCATCACACAAAAATCCAAATTCAGTCTATCGGTAACCTTCCAACTGTGAACAGGTGTGTTACCTAATTGGAAAAAAATCTATATAAATGTCAAAATGGGTATTTTCTAAACGTGCCAACAAAATAGAGTAAATGTGCTGTAGAACACGGAATAATATTTCACTTTAATCACTATTCTATATGATTACGTTGATAAAATTTATTTTTCGTTTGTCGAAATATTTTGTTCGCGAAAGTGACAGCCATTTCTAGAACTAGTGATGTTCAAATATATAGGTACTTGCTTCTTCAAGTATGTAACTTCTATGCTCACTGTAATAGATACTTGTGGAAATCATCCCGTACACAATGAGGTTAGAACATTTTTGATTCGGAATTTATCAGATATCTTCATACTTGCAACAACACTACTAACAAATCCGTTACCATAGTGATTTCATGTGTTTCCTTGGTGATTTGTAAATAGATTGAAGACGAAGTAGAGACACGTTGCTTACATAGAAAATGAGAAAAGCATTTCATATGTCGTGAGCGAGACAGCATTATAAACAGTGTATGTTGTCAAAGACGGTGCATCATGTTGGTTGGTACTAAATCACATGTACGACTCCTCCATTTAATACTTCCTCCATGGTAAAAGGTGCATTTATCTAAGAAACCCATGTTAGCTTAACATGCAACGTATTCAGTTTTACCTTTAAGGTATCGATGTTATCTATATTTAAGTAGACGCGCTTATGTTTACGCGTACAAACGCTGAATGTGTGCTTTGAAAATAAACTAAACCTCGCATCTATAATCTTTAATAATCTAAGTTGCAAAGATATATTGACGTTTAATGCTCATATCAAATGCATGCTCAGAAACAAACACGTCTAAGTTCGCGTTTACAAATTTTGCATGTGTACTTACAAATTAAAATTAAAACCCCAAATGAACATAAGTCCTGTTGTAACTTTCGCAGATCATCCCTGAAAAAGGGGTAAGTAATATTGGCAAAGTGAACATTTTTTTACAGTGCTGATCGTCAGCCTCATTCCAACCAATAAGTCAAGGAATCCTACCGTAGTCGGTTTGTCGAAAAATAGCTATGAATATTAGGGATGGGCTGAACTTCGGTTCAACCGATTTTCGGCAGCTTGACCCGAACTTTGGAATTCGGCCGAAATTCGGTTCAAAATCCAAACATTCGGTGTAAGAGAAAGTAAAATAAATTACCTGCTTGCACCATTTTGACTGTTATAATTGGATGTCATAGTATCTTTAATAACCGTAAAATAATAATAAGGCCTTTATATACTCACTCATGGTCATTTATTTTAGTAGGAACAAGTGAACATTAATTAAAAATTTGATAAAAAAATAAATCTTCTTCTACTCCGTTACATAGATATCAGATTGGAACAAGAATGCAATAAACTTAATATTTTCTAACAAATAACAGTAACTAGAAACTATAATACGTAACTTTTTTACCGAACCGAAGTTCGGCCAATTTTTTTTGTTTTAACCGAATGTTCGGCCGAAGTCCGTATTCGTTTCAAACCACATTCGGCCCATCCCTAATAAATATACATATTTTCATCAAAGTCGATTGAGCTGTTCAATATTAACGCTCGGTATTTTCAACGCAAGCTTATGTGACTTTAAACTTACTTACACGATTGACATGAGTGCATCCTGTGAGGGTTTTTCCACTGACAGATGAACGACACAATGTTAATACAACAACCACATTAAATGTTTACTTTATTCGTTTCACAATTACAATAACCCCAACACACAATAATATTTATAATCATAATTTACACCAGCTTGTGGCTCTCTCACCAGGGAAGCTTCTTCTGTACTTTTGCATTCTTTTGTTTATTTTTTTTTATTCAAATTCAAATATAATGTTCCATTCCACTAAACAAACAAAAATTCATCTCGTTACAATCCTTTTCACTCAGTATAAAGTCGCCATGCTAGCGTTGAACATACCGGGCCTTAGTTTCAGTGTACCTAAACATTTTATTGTTCTACTGATGTGCGATGTCCTTAAAGCCTTATAAATATACATGTAATTAGTATAACGACTGCAGCGCGCTATGCAAATGCGCTCTTAACGTGTAATTACAACGTTTATGTAATAAAATAACTAATTGCAGTGCATGTACTATTCACTTTACTTCATTTTCTGAAAACAAAAAAAACTATGATTAAGTAGCAAAGATGTGCTACATTTAAGATTCGTATTACATGCATTCCCATAAACAGACACTTGTTAGTTTGCGCTTACACATGCCACATGTGAACTTACAAGATAAACACCCAATCTCAAATGAACCTAAGCCGTGCAACTCTTGCCCACCTTCTCTAGAACAGAGTTGATATTGGCAAAATGATATTCCTTGACTTATAGGTTGGTATGAGGCTGACCACCCATACTGTAAAAAATGGTTCACTTTGCCAATGTCACCCCTGTTTCAGGGAAGGTCGGCAAAAGTTGTAAGGCTTATGTTCATTTGAGGTTTGGATTTTATTTGTAAGTACACAATCAGCATTTGTAAGCGCGAACTACACTTGTTGGTTTGTGGGCATACATCTGAGAGCTTTAAATGAATATATCCTTGCAACTTAGATTATAGATTATAGATTATATACATTTTTACAGTCTGAAATGATTTCCCGTTTCAGTGTTTATTTCAAACCCCAATATAAAATACCAGCAAGGTTTACTCTTTACTCAGCCTTCACAAGAAATGAGAACCAGCCTCCTCGGAAGCATTAGGCCACCCCCTTACCTGTAAAAATAAATAGGTTCCACTTGCCACGTGTAAAACTTTTCAGGGATAACGCGGCAAGAAGTTACACTATATGTTTATAGTTGCGTGTTGTACCTTTCATGCATTTTTTTCATTCACGCGATCTAATCTAATCTAAGTTGCAAAGATATGTAACATTGGGAATTCACATTTCATGCCTTCTCACAAGCAGACACGCACAAGTTCGCGGTTGCACATGCCGCATGTAAACCTACAACATAAAAACCAAATCTCAAATGGACATACACCCTGCAACTCTTGCCGACCTTTCCTGAAACACGGGTGACATCGTCAAAGTTAACCATTTTTACAGCATGGGTAGTCAGCCGCATACCAACCTATAAGTCAAGGAACATACACGAAAAATTTCATTTTTTAAATCAATAAATAATAATATAAATGGACATCAAAAACTAAAACATAAAACAAATTTCACTTTAATAAACCCTAGCCGCCAACATTACAGATCAACCGCCATTTCTTTTTGTCCTTACATACTTCTTTCATTACCTCCAGAGTCATAACCTTCTTCATACAGGCTCTTCTTTTATTATTCCAACCTATAAGTCAAGGAATAAAAACGATTAATAAAAAAACAAACAATCAATAAGTAAAACAATGAAATTACAATTTATATTTGTATATTTCGCCCATTTCAACGATGGGCTTCTTCATCATGATACTTCACGCTGAACGTCCGGAAGCTCCAGCTCCCACAGACCACGGCAACAGATCCCGGAAAACATCACTCCAGCATCATCAGCCGGCCGTGTAAGCCTTAAACAGTTACACTTTATGTTTATCGTTGCGTTGCTGTTCCTTGACTTATAGGTTGGTATGCGGCTGACCACCCATGCAATAAAAATGGTTCAATTTTCCAATGTCACCCCTGTTTCAGGGAAGGACGGCAAGAGTTGCAGGGTGTATGTCCATTTGAGATTTGGTTTTTATGTTGTGGGCTCACATGAGGCATGTGCAAGCGCGAACTTTTACGTGTCTGGTTGTAAGAACGCATGTACCTAATGTGAATCTCCAATGTAACATATCTTTGCAACTTAGATTAGATTAGATTGCGTTGTGGGTTTCATGCATTTTTCATTAATGCGATCGAGGGGAGTGAATGTGAATGTTTTTATACTAGGGGTGGCGAAGTCGTAGGTGGTCGCGTGCAGGTGCCCTCCCTTAATGCCCCAGCATTGCCTGAGTTGCAGGAATTACCGCCTTTCCCTGAGACAGGAGCGGCTGCGGACACGCAACGTCTAGCTTTCATGTGAAATGTTTTAAAATTCAGACCCGGATCAGTGTTTTGTATTAAAATAAATCAATTTTAAATAGTAATACATAAGTTGCATTTTTAAGCGTGAACTTACACGTTTCTGTTTGTGGGCATGCATTTAATTTAATATGAATCTTAAATGTTCATGTTTTAAAAATGTAATTTGTCGTGTATGTTCCTTGACTTATAGGTTTGTATGCGGCTGACCACCCATGTTGTAAAAATGGTTCACTTTGCCAATGTCACCCCTGTTTCAGGGAATGGACGACAATAGTTGCAGGGTGTATGTCCATTTGAGATTTGGTTTTTATGTTGTAGGTTCACATGCGGCATGTGCAAGCGCGAACTTGTACGTGTCTGCTTGTGAGAATGCATATAATGGGAATCTTAAATGTAACATATAATTGCAACTTAGATTAGATGGATTAGATAGACTATCTTTTATTCGTGCCTCTTTATTTGTTTGACATCTGTAACTCTGTCGCCATTCCGCTAGGGGTGGCCAGAGCCTCTGCAGAGCTGCCTTCATTTTTCCTATCCTTACATACCTCTTTCAATTCATTCATATCCATCACCTTTTTCATGCATTTTCTTCTTTTACGCTCACTTTGTATATCCCATTCTTTCACAATCTCCTCAATCTGATCACTCCATACTTTTCTCGGTCGTCCCTTCCCTCTTTTCCCTTTTACACTTTCTTTGTATACATACTTTGTCAGTCTATCATTATTCATTCTTTCCACATGCCCAAACCATGTCATCACATTATTTTGTACCTTACATTGAGAATTCTAATATTATTTTACATGCAGTAATTGCAAGCGCGATCTAACACGTGCCTGTTTGTAGCCATGCACTTAAAATTATGGATTTTAAATGTTCATGTATCTTTGCAACTTAGATTATAGATGTATTATTTTCCCTCCCTGCCTTTCGTTAAGGGCGCTACAGTTCAATGCAAATGAGGATTTTTCCCTGTTCTCAAATCCTCACTTCAGTGCTTGTTTGGCTTATCTACCATTTTTATCAAAGATTACCTTACATGCAATGAAATTGTCTTGAGAATCACATTTTACACAGTGTGAGCTAAAAAAAAAAACGTAAAACTCAATAATGTAATAATTAAAGATTTTAAATTATGATTACGGTCGTTAGAATTTTTTTAGAATGAAAAAAACGGATTTTACTGACAGTGAATAAGAGAATGATTGCACATCAACACCCGATGTGCAGTTAAGGTGCAGTTAAGACGAATAACCCGAACAAATCTGCTATTTGTAAACATTCATAGAAAGGGGTTAATCATCTGATCAGATGTGATAAAACAAAAATTCTATCTAAAGAAAGATTTCTCATCCCCCGACTTGTAAAGGAAGCAATTAAAATACACAGGCACCCCAACTTCAACAGAGATGACAGCTACAAACTTTCCAGTATAGAGGCCAGTACTAACTTCTATGATCCACCCTTTCATCATTCGGACGATTTCACAAGAAGACATAATATCGTCCTTCTGTACAACTGGGGCTATTGCGACATCTATGGATGCATCACAGAAGGTTAATAAAAGTACCTACAACCATCGGCCACGATCAAACAACAATAATTCAACAGTTCTTGGTTCTTCTTTGTAGAACAGACACGTCTCCTGAGGACGTCCTCTATTTAATTCTCTACTTCATTCTATAAAATGTAATATTTGTTTTATTAAAACTTATAAAATATATTTCCAGTTTTCAAATGGCACATTGGTCCAGTACACATACAAACATTGCTCATGTGAAATTACCTCTGATGGACATAAGACAAACAAGCACTAGTGTCTGATCTTTCTAGCGTATTTAGAATAGAATAACGCTGGTTCGATCCCCGCCAGGGTAATTTGACCATAACTTTGATCCTGGTAATATTTTATTAATAATTCATTAAGATATACACTAATGAATTATTCATTGAGGATGTTAGTATATTCTGTTTCTGGCGAAGCAGAATAGATCGGGGATTTGCATTCCTCTTCACAAATCCATTAGTAAAAATAGACCAAAATCTACAAAACATCTATAAAAAATATAAAAAAAACGAAAAAGTAAAACCTTAGCCGCCTACATTACAGTACCCTTAGTACGAGTTGCAAAACTTGAGAAAAGTAAAGTTTACGGAAAATATAAAAGAGTAATAAAAATATAAAAAAAACAAAAAAGTAAAACCTTAGCCGCCTACATTACAGTACCCTTAGTACGAGTTGCAAAACTTGAGAAAAGTAAAGTTTACGGAAAATATAAAAGAGTAATTTCTCCCAAAGTCTGCCGTTTTTGTTTCTTACACTTGATATATATATATATATATATCAGGCTTATTTATTTTTAATTGCACATGATAAGAGAGCGCCGTTTTTGTGTGTGTCACACCTCAAGGGCCCTCTCCGATCACGGATAAGACTTTTTGAAAAGGTGCGTCTTAAGAGCTCCGCGAAATATGCCCATAGATTTGGAGTTCTTCACTCCGGGTGGCAGTCTGTTCCACTCCACCGGACCCGCAACACAGAAAGCACGGTCTCCAAAATTTGTACGGATCTGACGGTGCGGCTGAACCAAATTGATCGCACCATCGCCCGCAGATCTGAGTGTCTGCCTCCTCACACCCATCTCAACAGGCGAAATCATGTCAGTCAGATAAGGTGGAGCCACGCCATTGATGGCTTTATATACCATCAGACAAACACGGTAGACCACCCTCTCCGGGAAACGAAGCCAGTGTAGTTTTTTTAACAGCGGAGTGATGTGAGCGAATTTGGATATCCCGAATATGAGCCTTGCTGCTGAATTTAACACGGATTGAAAGCGGTTGAAATGCTTCTTTGGCTGACCACTATAAAGCGTTGAGCAATAATCAATCCGAGACATCACAAACGCACTCACCAGGGTCTTAACCGCATCTGACGGAAGACACTTTCTAATCGCCTTTATTTGGCGCAGTGAAAAAAAGGAGGAAGCTATTGTGGCATCTATTTGCCTTTCCAATGTCAGGTTCCGATCCAGTAAGATTCCTAGAAGTCTCACCGAATCGGAAGGCTGGATCAGCTTACCTCCTATAGAGAGTGCTACCCCATTGACCAATAGATGGTCACGCCTAGATGTGGCTGCCCAGAGTATCTCCGTCTTATCCATGTTCAGGATTAGGCCATTGTTCACCATCCACTCACCGACCTCCGAGATACATCCAGAAACCCTACAACTGAGGTCCTCAGCCATGTCTGGCCGACAGTGAGAGTATATTTGCCAGTCATCTGCATATGAATGTGAGATGAGGCCCCATTTTTCAACAATACTCTCAATGTCAGCAGTATACAATATAAAAAGGATCGGACCCAGCACAGAGCCCTGTGGAACCCCAGAGGACAGCGAGTAGGTAGGTGAGACACTATCACAAACACGCACCGCCTGCTTGCGTTCCACCAGATAGGAAGAGAACCATGCTAAAGCTCCGCCGGTCAACCCATACGACACCTCCAACCTCTCAATAAGAATCATGATGGTCTTAGCAAAAGAGTTACAGTGATGAAGAAAATCAAGTTCAAACAAACAAAGATTTAGGGAGAAATCACTCTTTAATAATTGCCGTAAACTTTGCATTACTCAAGTTTTGCAACTCGTACTTAGGGTCAGCTTCCATTTCTTTCTTCTTTCATTTCATCCAGAGCCATAACCTTTTTCATACAAGCTCTCCTTTTAGTATGACTCTGGATATCCCATTCATTCGCTATTTCATGAATATGCTCTATCCATACCTTTCAAACATTGCTCATGTGAAATTACCTCTGATGGACATAAGACAAACAAGCACTAAGGGGATGAAATGCCAAGGATGTCTTTAATGCAACATTAAAATGCACATTATACTTTGTAAAAACTAAACAACACAAAAGTATTTACTGCTGCTGTCGGCTTTTTTATGAGAAGCGTACAATTTTGGATCTCTAATGGCCGGAATACATTTGAAAGAGTTATTTTTTCGTGTTTAAAAATATTTATACCAGAATGAAAATGCCAACTTTGTACATTATAGTCCGGTCGATAGCTCAGTTGGTAGAGTGCTTGCATCTCATGCCGTGAGCTCGGTTTCGAATCCCACCGAGGGTGTCGGAAATGATTTCACGTTTCGGTGTTTATTCACAACTCCAAAATAAAATACCATCAAGGTTTACTCAGCCTTCGCAAGAAATAAATACCAGCCCGCCTGAGAGTTGGGAAAGCCACACTTTAACTGAAGGGGCTGACGTAAAGCCGGACCCATTAGCTCTAAGAATAAATAGGTTTTACTCGCCACATGCGACCTCTTCATGAAAAAGTTAAAATATACAGGACGGGTATTAGGAGAGTTTGAGCATTACGCGAACCTTTATGGGAGAACTTATTATTCTCGACGTTTCGCTGATGTAATAACCAACGTCTTTAGGAGGCACCTTTTATGCACGACACTTGAGGATGAACTTGATGGATAATATGTGAATAGGGCGTTGTAAAGTTTCTCAAAATTAATTCGCATGTTTTTTTCTTTTTTTTCCAGACTTTTGGTTTTGCTGGCGCACGAGAGTGAAGATCAGAAGTTTAAAAAAATTAAAAATGTGTCTCGCGTTTGAAAATAATTCTCCATTACTAATTCATCAAAATTAATGCGAGGCATTTAAATAAGACAAAAAAAATGTTTCGAAAGATAAAAATAAAAATGAAAAATACGAAGAAGCGAGAAATGTATTTTGTTTGTAGCGAAGCACGGTGGTGGGGGCAAATAATTCAAAATTAGAATAAGGTAAATAAATAAAAAAAATGAAATTTCGAAAATGGAAGAGTGTAATTCGAATTTCAAACAATTGAAAATAAAAGTTGTGTTCATTTGTTGCGAATGTAAACAGTGGAACGTTATTTTTAAAATATTTAATTACCCTTTTTGGAACGTAATCCTAAATAAATAAAGTGTTGTGATTTTTAATTGGAAAAGTTTTCCACGTCAAATAAAAATTCTGTTCCAAATTTAAAACAATGTATATATTTTTTAAATTCAAATAATGTGTTCCATTTTTAACTAGTGTTGTGTAATGTTGAAATTTATGATTCGAGTGAAAAGTTTCGAGCGCTTTTAGTGCTGTAATAAATTCGAATGTTTTGAAGTTTTAATTGATAGTTGTGGTCACGGTTAGTGGACTAGTGTTGTGCCGCGTTTTCTTCGTTAACTTTGGATTAATTGGATTACGTTTAAAATGGGTTGCACGCCCAGTATGCTTTTGGAGCATAAAAAAGGACACAGGGACAGCACTGGCTCGCAAGATCAGGTAAATATCGTATATTTTATCATCTCATTTTATAGGGTACCTAATCCTGAAGATTTAAAGATCCGAGGAATGAAAGAATACATAGTTTTCTTTATGCATGGCCATCGGCAGTTTGATTTCATCACTCCGGTTGATAGCTCAGTTGTGCTTGCATTCTATGCCAAGAGCTCGGGTTTGGATCCCACCGAGGATTTCAGAAATTAATTACAAAATAAAGTCCTGGCAAGGTTTCATCAGCCTTCACAAGGGAGCTGAAAACCCCTATTCTTTAACTGAAGTGGTTATCGTAAGGCCGGCCTTGTTCAAAGAAATATGTTCCATTCGTCACATGCGACTCTAATCTAATCTAATCTAATCTAAGCTGCAAAGATATATATCATTTAAGATCTATATTAAATGCATTCCCACAAGCAGATATGTATAATTTCGCGTTAACACATGCCGCATGTGGACCTACAATATAAAAACCCAATCTCAAATGAACATAAGCCTTGCAACTCTTGCCGTCCTTCCCTGAAACAGGGGTGACATTGGCAAAGTGAACCAATTTTTTACAGTATGGGTGGTCAGCCGCATAACAACCTATAAGTCAAGGAACATACATGACAAATTACATTTTTAAAATCACTCTTTCGGGGAGAATTCATTAAGAGAGTACACTAAATGTGTAGCTTAGTACTAGTAGCATTTCTTCGCCGGGAACCAAACTGACGACCTTATTTCCATGTATATACTTAAATATACTTCTCAGTTTTCACTTATTGTAAATCATATTTTTACTTTATTTTCCATAGGGATGATCCCCATTAACCCCCAATGATGGACGCTACTGAATTTTAACAATAATCGTCATTTGACATCAGTAAGCAGGCTTGTCTCACTGTTGGTGTTGCCTGCAGGTGCTGGGCGGCAAGGCGGGCGCTGGGGGCGCCGCCCCTGCCGCTCCCGCCCCCCCCGAGGCCCCCCGCGCCGCCCCCCGCGCCAGCATGGACTCCGACGGCTTCAGCGTGCTGGGAGTTCCCACCAAGAAGGACAGCTACGTCTCCCAGATGGGCAACAACTTCACCACGTCGCTGCATATCAAGAGGATCTCGGGTGAGTCGCCATTCAACAGGGTGCACTATTACTCCAAGATTTGTTAAGAGGAATGCGATGCACTAACCTATTTATCTTGGCTAGATTCGAGCGTCGATTATTAATTCATTGTTTAATATATTAATTAATTATTAATTTGGAATTACCAAGTAACATAATATGTTGAACGACGGTCAAAGTTATCGCACGAAAGGACACGGCGCATTCGGGGTTCGAACTTACACTTGTTTCATTGAACGCAAATTCGAGTGCCGCGCCTTATCCGCTCGACTATAACAGCGACATTTATATAAATTGATATATCGTCCTTCCATTGCTTGTTTATTTTATCTACCATTTGATTCAAAGATGACTTTTCAATTCTACACAATCTGAGCTAAGAAAAAACGTACAACATGGTAATGTGGGAGTCGTTTTAAATATTTTAAAAATCGATTTCCAGTTTTTATAAGACTCATTGGTCCAGTATACGTACAAGCATTGCTCGTGTGAAATTACCTCTGATGGACATAAGACAAACAAGTACTAAGTGGACGAGGTATTCTTCTTCTTCTTCTTCAGCTTGTTTTAGGACTAGGTCCTGTTTATTCTCGGGTTCACTCCTGGGACGCGGATGTCCAGCTGTCCTTCCACCTCTTTGGTGGTCGTCCAGGGGGTCTGCTGGTTGATGGTATCTCGTCTGCCGCTATTTTCACCATTCTCACCGGATCCATTCTTTCGACGTGATCTCTCCAGTAACGTCTTCTGTTTCTACCCCATCGCACGACATCCTCGACATCACAGATCCTCCGAATTTCGGAATTTCGTATTCTGTCTCGCATGGTCAATCCTGCGATAGGGCGGAGAGTTTTCATTTCGGTGGTTCGTAGGAGACTCTTCGTTCTCGTGGTGTCGGCTCTGGTTTCGATACCGTATGTCATTATCGGTCTAACGCAGGTCTTGTATATCTTCATTTTACTTTCTTTCAGCATGTGTTCGTTTCTCCATACAGTAGTACGCAAGCATCCAGCTACAACGGCAGCTTTATTTGCTTGTTCCGAGACTTCTTCGTAAAGGTCGCTACTGCTTGATACTTCAACGCCTAGGTATTTGAATCGCATCACTTGTTCTATTGTCTTATTGGTATTGACGAGGTATTAACATCATCAATTTTGAATACATTAATGAAATATTGATTAATAATTACTCAAAGCCATCTGTGGAACCAGGTTCAAAGTTATCGTCAATACTCAATAGTACACGCTGCAAGCAGGGTTCGAACTTGAGCTTGTTTTAATAATGCAAATTCGAGTGCCGACGCCCCCCCCCCCCCCCCCCGTGGCAGGAATTTTATGGACAAGATAAACTCTTGAAAATAGCGTGCCTAACTCCCCGTCGAAGATACATTTTGGTAATGATCTTCGATTTTCCAAAAAAAACCTAGGGAGAGAGGCGCGAAAAAAAAAATGTTTTGGAGAGGCATGGTAGCATAAAGTTATTTTGATTTTTGATGCTGCGGCTCGAAACAGGGACTTGGTGCTTCTGCCGAACCACTGTCGCAGGTTCTTCAGCCACGATGTCCTTCGGCGTCCCTGAGATCTTCTGCCCTCAATCTTACCCTGAATGATAAGATGAAGGAGACGGTACTTCTCATTTCTCATAATGTGACCGAAGTACATTAGCTTTCTCTGCTGTAGTGCGCATTCGTTGAAGGACTTCTTCATTGGTGACTCGATCACGCCAAGAGATCCGAAGCATTTTTCCAGAGTGACATATTAAGCTAACATGAGTTTCTCAGATAAATGCATCTTTTTCCTATTTTCTACGAGAGAAAACACTAAAAAAGTACGAAAATCCTGTTGTTTAGATGTTAGTCATGAGCACTTCCTTATAATTAGTTCACTTACTGTGAAAAGTTACACCCAATAAAATGTTTGATTCACTTTCTCTCAAATCAAATTTTGATGAAAAATAGTGAAAATTAACACTGCTATAGTAGAGTAGTATTACTGCATATTATTTCATACCTTTTGGTGAAATAAATATTTCATTGTTAACTCTTTAGATCTGAATTAAAATTAACATTTAAATTCAATTTCAATGAAAATAAAAATAAAACTAAAACTTTAGGGGAGTTTTTATTATGAATTTCAAATTAAAATAAAATTTCAGGCCAACTTGGCGTCTCGTTGGAACTGAGACCGGGAAAAACTTGGTTGGCGCGAACTAAAACTCGAATAAAACTGTGGATTTATATTTCCCGCTTCCATTGTCTTTTATTATAATACCGGTGGATTTCTCGTTTCCCTTTTGTATTTTTATTTATTTGCAATTCTACCAACTTTGAATATTTCATTTATTTTTTATACGGTGAAGGAAAAGTTCTGTAGAAAAAAGACGTGACTAAGCCACACGTACAGTGTAACTTCTTGCCGCGCTCTCCCCGAAAGGGTTGCATGTTACTAGTGGAACCTATTTATTTTTACAGGTAAGGCTGTATGCCAACCAATTATGAGGCTGACCACCCATACTATGAGGCTGACCACCCATACTGTAAAAAATGGTTTACTTTGCTAATGTCACCCCTGTGTCAGGGAAGGTCGGCAAAAGTTGTAGGGCTTATGTTCATTTGAGGTTTGGATTTTATTTGTAAGTACCAGTGGCGAAGGGTGCCATACAAGCCGGTTCCCATCGGCTTCACTTTTAAAATGATGTAACAAAGTACCTAGTTAAAAAATATAGGCACAAAGTAAAAAAATACATTTAAAACCAAAGAAACAATACATATTTTTTCCCCATTGAAACCATGCAGTCTACTTTATTATCATTTTTGCCTCATTTTAAACGGGAAACCGATGGGAATCGGCTTTTATGGCACCCTTCGCCACTGGTAAGTACACATTCAGCATTTGTAAGCGCGAACTACACGTGTTTGTTTGTGGGCACACATTTGAGAGCTTTAAATGAATATATCCTTGCAACTAAGATTATAGATTATGGACTTCAGTTGAAGTGCTCCCGAGGGCGCTGGTACTCATTTCTTGCGAAGGCTGAGTAAAGGAACTTGACTAAATAATTTCGGAAACAAATTCAAACGTCTATTTTGCAATTAGCTGCGTTTTAATTCTATAGAGGGCACTAAAGGCATAATATATTTTTAATTATTTTGGAAGTAAGAAGGCGTGGATATGAAAAAAAATACAATTCCGATAGTGATAAGCCGCCATCGATCATGCGGATAGTATGGAGGAGCCGTTATCGAATAAAATTGCCATTTCAAATTTGTCGATGGGCGCTTGTGTGCGTTCCCCGTGTGTGCATACAACTTAGCAATAGTACGTAGCTCTATGGTGCTCTGTCTATGGTGCATTGTGAACGCTGAGTACACCTTTAACGCGATAGTAAAATCTGTACCCAAAAAGTCTGTCTTTTACCTCAGTTAAAAAGGTATTTATAAATTGAAACTTTTAAAGGTAAAACTGAATAAGTGACATATTAAGCCAATAAGGTTTTCTTAGATATATGCATCTTATTTTTTATTTTCTACGAAAGAAAAGACTGAATAAGGCCTGATATTTTCAACGTTAGCATAGCGTTAGTGTTAGCATAGCATAGCTGAATGAAAAGGACGCACTTATGTCAAGTATGTAGGTAGTTTTCTTGAACAGCTTAGTCACATATGCTAACGTTGAAAGTACCGGGCCTAAGTGTGCCAATCCTGTAGTTAAGGAGCTTGTAATGAGTATTTCGTTATAATTAGTTCACTTACTGTGAGAAGTTGCACCCGATAAAAGGTTTAGTCCACGATTCCACAAATCAATAAATCAGCACTTATTCAAATTTACCTCTAAGGTGGTGATTTATAAAAAATACCGCACCTCATCTAATCTAATCTAATCTAATCTAAGCTGCAAAGATATATATCATTTAAGATTTATACTAAATGCATTCCCACAAGCAGATATGTATAATTTCGCGCTAACACATGCCGCATGTGGACCTACAATATAAAAACCCAATCTCAAATGAACATAAGCCTTGCAACTCTTGCCGTCCTTCCCTGAAACAGGGGTGACATTGGCAAAGTGAACCAATTTTTATATTATGGGTGGTCAGCCGCATAACAACCTATAAGTCAAGGAACAAATGAAACATAAACCCTGAAGCTCATGTTAACAGGAGTGAACTTGACAAAAGTGAACAATTACATAAAATAAGAGTGGCCAGTCTCATACCGACCTGTATAATAGAATATATAAAAATGAATGAAACAGTAAGTACAAAAAAGTTTTGTTTTTATTCCAAACACGCTAGTCAAAGTTGCCATAGCGTCATGTCCATGGGCGTTACTCTCGTGTTACTGGGTTGATGGTGCTCGGAATGGTTGCTGAGATAAGTCCATGGTCCGTGGAGTAGTCGTGCGTCACCCATTAGCCGAGATAAGCTCATTATCGGTGGCACAGCCATCAATAACCCAACACAGGGGCGTGCGTAGCACACATACAACACACATGCATAACAGACATCTAAATCTCTAGTCTGTGGCTCTCAGAAATGTGTAATTTACAGTGTAATGAAAACAGAGGCTGAAAAACCTGCGGCAGGTGTTCGGCAGAAGCGCCAAGTCCCTGTTACGAGCCGCAGCATCCAAGGTCAAAATAGCCATGATGAACGCCGATCGTCGATAGAAGTGGCACAAAAAGAAGAAGAAGAAAACAGAGGATAGAAGGGACTAGGTACTGATCGGACAAATCTATAACAATCTAAGTTACAAAGATATATTAATATTCAAAACTCATATCAAATGCATGCCCACAAACAGACGCGTGTAAGTTTGCGCTTACAAATGCTGAATGTGTTATTATAAATTAAAATCCAAGCCTCAAATGAATATAAACCTTGCAATTTTCGCTGAACTTCCCTGAAACAGGTGACATTGACAAAGTGAACCATTTTTTTAATACAGATTGGGTGATCAGCCTCATAATAACCTCTAAGTCAAGGAATGATTTTCCGAAATAAAAAATGAGTGAAGGTAAAATAACTTACGGATCGACACGGCCTTAACTGAACGTGGTGGAAATTGGAACTAAATCGCCATCTTGTAAAACGCCACTTTTAATAGTTTAATGTGACGCTATGCTACTAACACTGCTAAGCTAAACGTATAGTGTAACTTTGGGCCGCGTTTTCCCCGAAGGAGTTGCATGTGCTGCACATGTGGTGTTGCTATTTATTTAAAAAAATAAAGGTATGCCAACCAAATCAGTTGAATAAGGGGTTTCCCGGCTTCCAAAGGGGCTGGTGCACATTTATTTAGAAGGTTTTATATCACAATGGCATATTGGTTCCGACATTGATGTATGGAAGTGAGGCGTGGACAGTTAATGAATGTGAGCTGAGTAAAGTATGTACGGTTGAAATGGCTTACCTGAGAGCAATGGCTGGAAAGACACTGAATGATAGAGTACGTAATGATTGGGTGATGAACGAGTCTGGTATAAAAGAGAATATGAGAATGAAAGTACAAAAAAGTACGATCAGATGGTTCGGACATCTCGAAAGAATGGATGATGAACGACTAACGAAGAAAGTGTACAAAGGAAATGTCAGAGGAAAGCGCGGAAGGGGAAGGCCGAGGAAAGAATGGTTAGACCAAATAGGTGAGATTGCGAAAGAATGGAACCTGCAGAGTGAAAATAAGAGAAGAGTATGTATGAAAAAGGTGATGAATATTGAGGAAAGGAAAGTGGTTTGTAAGGACAGAAAAAAGTGGAGGCGCATCTGCGGAGGTACCGGCCACCCCTAGTGGAACGGCGGCAGGATACAGTACAGTACAGTTGAGTAAACCTTGTCGATGTTTTTTTTTGGGTTTGAAATAAACATCGAAACGGGAAATCATTTCTGACGCCCTCGGCGGGGATCGAACTCGGGTGTCGACGTGACGACGCGAAAATATACGTCGTCAACCGGCCGGGTTGCAAGGAAAAAGGCATACAATTATTTCGTTACTGGTAAAATGGGTGACGATGGCATCTACCAGCAAGGTGTATTCAGCCTTCACAAAAAAATGAGTACCAGCCCCCTCAGAAGCAGGGAAACCTGAAGGGGTTAGCGTTAAGCAGCCCCACTTGTAACTGTAACTCTGTCGCTATTCCGCTAGGGGTGGCCAGAGCCTCTGCAGAGCTGCCTCCATTTTTTCCTATCCTTACATACCTCTTTCAATTCATTCATATCCATCACCAAGGTCTCGAATTGCCACATGCGACCTCTTCGGGGATAACGCAGGCAAGAAGAAGAAACACTACTTGTGTAGCTTAGTTGCGTTGCTATGGACTGATGTTTCCAGGCCGAGAAAAAAGTTCCAAATTGAAAATTATTCGGACCTCATTCCGCCATTGGTTATTTTAAACCATTTAAACAAATGTGACGCGTCATAATTTTTTAAAGCCTAATTAAATACTTTTTTTTTGTTTTCGCTCTGCGAGTAATTGTTTTTGCCGCACACGTATAATCTTCACGAGCATCATGGAAATCTCTTCAAATCCCTCAAACAATGAATTTTAATTTTCTATTTTCATAATTCTCACATTTCACGAAACCTCCTCGTATTGTTTTACATACTCTTTGTTTTAAATGGCTCACAATGTGTGACAAACTTCAACTGACGCGACGTCCAATATTCGTACTATATTTTTTTGATATTATTTTATTTATTTAATTGAAGATTCATATCAAAACACTGTTTTGTATTTTCACGATTAAAATCAATTTATTATTTAATTTACAAACGTTTTCGATAAAATATCATCGTCAGTTGATTTCAATCGTGAAAATACAAAACAGTGTTTTAATTTGAAAATAAATAAAATAATATTGAAAATGAATTTTCACAGTGTTAATACACAAACAATTCAAAATATAATATTTTGTTGATCGGATTCTGAAATGCTTGAAAACCGAGGTGATTTTTCAACCAATTGTCATTCTAAATCTAAATTGCAAAGATATGTATCATTTGAGATTCATATTGAATGCATTCCTACAAGCAGACACGCATAATTTCGCGCTCACACATGCCGCATGTGGAAGTACAATATAAAAAACCCAATCTCAAATGAACATAAGCCCTGCAACTCTTGCCGACTTTCTCTGAAACAGGGGTGGCATTGGCAAATTGAACCATTTTTTTACAGTATGGGTGGTCAGCCTCATACCAACCTATAAGTCAAGGAATACTAAATGGAAAATAAAATAAACGAGTGAAATAAAACAGTGTTTCTCAAAATATTACTCTGTTTTTTGAAGTATTATATAGAAAGTATTATAAACCATAAAAAATGTGATTGTCATTCTTCTCAACAATTTAAACAATGGTAAAATTATGGTCGAATAAACTTCTTAGTGTCCTATTGAAAATGATGTAAGCAGAAAAGGAATTTAAAAACAGGAGTACAGAAATTACATAATTCGCTCACATCACTCCGCTGTTAAAAACACTACATTGGCTTCGTTTCCCGGAGAGGGTGGTCTACCGTGTTTGTGTGATGGTATATAAAGCCATCAATGGCTTGGCTCCACCTTATCTGACTGACATGATGTTGCCTGTTGAGATGGGTGTAAGGAGGCAGACGCTGAGATCCGCGGGCGATGGAGCAGTCAATTTGGTTCAGCCACGCCGTCAGATTCGTACAAATTTCGGAGACCGCGCTTTCCGTGTTGCGGGTCCGGTGCAGTGGAACAGACTGCCACCCGGAGTGAAGAACTCCAAATCTGCGGGGGTATTTCGCGGAGCACTCAAGACTCACCTTTTCATAAAGTCTTATCCATGATCGGAGAGGACCCTTAAAGTGTGACACACACAAAAACGGCGCTTTCTTATCATTTGTAAATTAAAATAAATTAGCCTGTTATTATTATAATATTCCCATTCACAAGCCTGTTAGCACACTACACAAATTTATAGCTCTTAACTTTTTAAACCACAATTTTCCCTTTCCCTAAGATCTGAGTCTGAATCATTTAACATAATCCTATCGCAAAAAAAATGTGTTCGTCTACCGAAACGTTCGACTTGGAGGTATCCACTCTTTGTCGGAATACTGAGGACACACCACCGCGCAATTCAAAAATTATACCGCTAGTCAACAAAATGGTTAATTATTTCTGTCTTATGTAACGAACAAGTAGTGTCGTAAAAGCACTACAGTCATTCAAACCCAACCATAGCGTTAAAAAAAAAACAATACAGGGCTATTCTAAGACATTTTAGTCGTCGGTTGAGCCTACGCTTTGACAAACTATTAACTAAGGATGCCTGGGCTGGAAGTTTCATCAGCACGGTCATTCTCACCTACCGAATTTTGTAATATTTGTATTAAAACAAAACAGCTGTTCAGTTGCGGCCATCTTGGATTGACAGGTCATCATACAAATGCATCATTAGTTTGTCAAAGCGTGGGCTCAACCGACGACTAAAATCTCTAAGAATAGCCCCGATAGCAACTAAAACAGCGCTTTTTTCGAACGTTAATTTTCTATGCGTTTTTGGTACGGGGTAATTTAACATATTTTTTGTATTTCATAAAATTTCATGAAAAAAATCATCTGCGTTTTAAAAAAATAATATCTGGCGTAGTTTTTACATTACCTATAGCTCTTTGAAATTCAGTATTTTTAATTTCTTGTAAAAAGGGCATTTTTTATTTAGACAGATGTGACGTCACTGGATCTTCGGATATTATGTATTTCATAGAACTGCTCCGAGGACTTCAGGTAGCCTGGCAGATCCAGATAGCCTGGCTTAAACATGCCGCATGTGGTCCTACAATATAAAAACCCGAATCTCAAATTAACATACACCCTGCAACTCCTGCCGACCTGCCCTGAAACAGGGGTGACATTGGCAAAGTGAACCTTTTTCTACAGCATGGGTGGTCAGCCGCATACCAACCTATAAGTCAAGGAACATACACAACAAATTACATTTTTAATATCAACAAATTATAGCATGTATGGCATCTATCTAAATAAAATATATTTATATCGATGATGTATGGACATCAAATTACTAACAGAAAACCAATTCTAATTTCAAAAACCGTTTCTTTCTGTCCTTGCACACTTCTTTCATTTCCTCCAGAGTCATAACCTTCTTCATACAGGAATTCATACAAATGAAATCGTTATTTTTACTTTTTGTGAAACATATTATGGTTGTGATCCTTCAAATGTACCTACTCTACACCAGCGGTCGCCAAACTTTTTAACCTCACGGACCAGTTAATTCATAATTTAAATCCCGCGGACCACTAATAGGATTTTTTAAGTGTTAAATATATTTATAAAAAAAAATTGTGATCAAAGAACACATAAAATGTACCTAGTTAATAGTTTTTATAACTTGTCACGTATTGTTATGAATTGAATCATGTTTTAATGCATCTTAAAACATAACTTAACATGATGAGTAAGTATATTCCACATTTTTCTGCGGACCAGCGAAATTTTCTCGCGGACCACCACTTTGGCAACCGCTGCTCTACACAACTATTTCTATATATTTTCAACCGTATTCCCCACCACTGCAGTTACCTACTATTTTACTATCAGATACTATAAAGCGAATGACGAAAAACACAGTAACGCTAGTATTAACGAGTGGTAAAACTTTACCCGGTATTTTAAGCACACGGGTATAAACTTTATGACTCAATAACGTAAAAAAATAAGTATGTGATTTGTACTGTCGGTTTTTATGATAACTGTTACAAAAGAATGTCATAAGATGTTTTGGGCATGTATAAAGAATTGATGACGAAAGACTTACAAAGTGTATAGGTACACAGAGGAAATGTGAAAGGGAAGATTGAGAAAAGTATGACTGGATCAGATTGGTAAAAAAAGAAATGTATTAAAAAAGAGATGGATATGAATGAATTGAAAGAGAATAGGATGAGCACGGATAGGAAGAAATGAAAGCAGCTCTGCAGGGGACTCCTAGTGGAATGGCGAAACAGTTACAGTTACAACGGTTAATTAAAATACCTAGTGCACTTAATAACAGAACATGCAGTTTGATTCTTAATCTATTTTCTATAATCTAAGTTGTAGGTATATAGTACATTTAAGATTCATTTTTAATGCAGCCTCACAAGGAGACACGGATAAGTTTGCGCTTGAACATGCCGCTTTTGAACTTACAAGATAAAAACCCAATTTCAAATTAACATAAGGGCTTATGTTACTTTGAAATTGGGAAATTCTTGCCGACCTTCCCTGAAACAGGGAGACGTGGGTCGTGTGGACAGCCTCATACCAACCTATAATTCAAGGACAGTTCTTAAATATTGTCTATTCAAACTTTTCCCACCGATCGAATACCTATCTATTACCAAAGTTTACGTACTTTGATTAAATTTTTAATCGTAGTACTTTTTTTCATATTTAAAATTATTTACGTATTTTAAGAAGAGAAATAAATGGCGTTTGATCTGTAATGTTGGCGGCTAGGGCTAGGGTTTTTCTAATTAATTGAAATTTATAATTCGAATTTTACATTTTGTACCTACTTGCTTTTAACGTTTATGCATGGTATTATATTTTGTTTATTTCAAAAATGTAATTAGCTGTGTATGTTCCTTGACTTATACATAGGTTGATATGCGGCTGCCCACCCATGCTGTAGAAAATGATTCACTTTGCCAATGTCACCCTGTTTCAGGGAAGGACGGCAAGAGTTGCAGGATGTAAGTCCATTTGAGATTTGGGTTTTTATGTTGTAGGTTCACATGCGGCATGTGCAAGCGCGAACTTGTGCGTGTCTGCTTGTGTGAATGCATATAATGTGAATCCTCAATGAAACATACCTTTGCAACATATTTATTTATTTAAATAAATAAATATATAATAATAAATAACTTATATTAGATTACGTCCCTCTCAGTTTAATTTCCCCATTATTATGTTATACACTCTTACCTTCACATAAAGGTATATTCAATGGAGGGGCTATGAATGTGATATAGTACCAAGCGACATGAAGTCTTTGACACCATACATTGTTAACAGTGCTGTCGCGCTCACGACATATGAAATGCTTTTGTTATTTTCTATGTAAGCAACGTGTCTCTACTCCGTCTTCAATCTATGTACATATCACCATGTAAACCTATGAAATCACTATGGTAACGGTGTTTGTTATTAGTGTTATTGAAAGTATGAAAATATCTGATAAATTCCGAATTCAAGAATGTTCCCACCTCATTGTGTACCTACGTGATGATTTTCACAAGTATCTATTACTGCGAGCATAGAAGTTACATACTTGAAGAAGCAAGTACCTATATATTTGAACATCACTAGTTCTAGAAATGGCTGTCACTTTCGCTAAAAAAATATTTCGACAAACGAAAAATAAATTTTACTCTCTTTTGTTGGCACGTTTAGAAAATACCCAGTTTGGCATTTATATGGATTTTTTTTCCAATTAGGTAACACACCTGTTGATATTTGGAAGGTTACCGATCGACTGAATTTGGAATTTTGTATGATGAGTGTGGTAGCGTATTTCTAAGTCTCAAATGATTAATTTCTTAGCCCATTCGTTCCTTGACTTATAGGTTGGTATGCGGCTGACCACCTAGCCAATGTCACCCCTGTTTCAGGGAAGGACGGCAAGAGTTGCAGGGTGTGTGTCCACTTGAGATTTGGGTTTTTATGTTGTAGGTTCACATGCGGCATGTGCAAGCGCGAACTTGTACGTGTCTGCTTGTGATAATGCATATAATGTGAATCCTCAATGTAACACATCTTTGCAACTTAGATTAGATTATATTACGTCCCTCTTAGTTTACATATTTTCCCCATTTTTTTGTTAAAATACGCTTTTAGGCCTTACACACAATATCTTAAAGTAATATTTTTCACTCGTACATAAAACTTTGACGTTTGGCGGCGAAAAACTTGATATACGACCACATTAGGGCATTACGCGTGCTTGTGAAATATTATATTAGTACTTCAATAAAATATTTTCGTTTTTCTCCGTCAGTAGAATTTATTTTCAATACCATAAATAAATTATCAAGAAAAATAATGTAAGAATTTTGGGAAACACGAAAACTTACGCACGCAACGTTAGGTATAAAATAATTTAATTATCGAATTCGAAGTGAATGTTTTTATTCAGCTCTGGCAACACTCGCGCAGTTGTTCCAAATTTGAAACGACCAATTGCAGTCATTCATTATTTTTCAGTGTAGGGTGACAATAAGTTGTGTTTAATAATTGTGTCATTTTTTTGTCAAATTAAGGAAATATGATAAAAAAAAATGTGTACGTAGAACTTCATTTATATGTGTGTTTTATTTAAGCCTGTGTATCTGTACAGGCTTAAATAAAATTCATCTACATAAAAAAAAAATGTTTTGATGTAGTTGAAGCTTTTGAAATAATGCTGCTAAATTTTAGCATTAGAAAATTACCTACCTGTACAAAATAGTTTCTATTTTTTTATGACGTATTTCAGGGAATGTCGGCAAGAGTTGCAGGGCTTATGTTCGTTTGAGGTTTGGATTTTATTTGTAAGTACACAATCAGCATTTGTAAGCGCGAACTACCCGTGTTTGTTTGTGGGCATACATCTGAGAGCTTTGAATGAAAATATCCTTGCAACTTAGATTATAGATAGATTGTAGATTATAGATTGCAAATATGCATTTTTTCCTAGGATTTATATTTATGTGGAAATTCACAATATGATTTAAGATATACACGGCTTAAATAAGCCATTTTTTGGAAATACATGACTAATTTAAGATGACATACGTAATTCACCAAATGTGTTATGGATTTTTTGTTGTTCAACATAAACATGTCCATGAATACAAAATAGTTGTTTTCTTTTGTTTGCCACATATTTTAATTAGTGTAATTTTTCTTTCATTTCACGAAAAAGTTATAATTTTTTGAGAATAATTTTTCCGATGTAAAATATGGTCACCCGCATTACAATGATGCGTGAAGTTTGCTGCATTTTCTTTCCGCAGGGTGCAGTCAGAGTCTACGCAGAGACGTTATCGAAGAGATTATTTACCTGCCACGATAAGATAAAAATAATTTAAACGAAGTAATTCATATCAAGATAATCTATCGGTGATGAGATATATATTTTAAAATATTATAAATTGTATTCGATACGTGAAAGTGTTTTTGTTAATAATTTTTGAGAAGGACAAAAAAATGCTGTTTGATCAATTAGTTATTTTTGTTCCTTGACTTGTATGTTGGCTGACCACCCATGCTGTAAAAAATAGTAAAATTTGCAAATGTCACCCCAGTTTCAGGGCATGTCGGCAAGGGTTGCAGGGCGTATGATCATTTATTGTCCACATGCGTCATGTGTAAGAGCGAACTTATAGGTGCCAGCTTATGGGAATGCATTTAAGATGATTTTATTATTATTAATTTTTTTTATTATTATGACCGGTCCGTAGTTCAGTGGTAACACTTCGGACTCTGAATGGAAGGTTGTGGGTTCGAATCCCGGCGGAGCACAAAAATATACCATTTATATTTTCAAATTTGCTCTTCGCTGGGGTGGAAAAATTCATAAACCTTTACCAATGACCGGACGCCAAAGGTCTATCCAGCCTTACAGCAACTGGGTCTTGCTTGAGAAGTGGCGCTTTGAAGCGACGATGACCAAGCTCGTAAAAAGGTCGATAGCTCAATTGGTAGAATTTTTGCATTCCATACCGAGAGCAAGGGTTCGATCTCAAGATTTACTCAGCCTTCACAAGAAATGAGAACCAGCCCCCCCGGGAACTGGGAAACCCCCACTTCAACTGAAAGTGGTTGGTGTGAGGCCGGCCCCCTTACCCGTAATAATAAATAGATCCCGAATCGCCACATGCGAGCCACATATAACGCATGCAAGAAGTTACACTATATGTGTAGCTTAGTTGCATTTATTATAAATCAACGGCTGAAAGCTTTTAACAGCCTTTTTTTTTTAAATCTAATGTATCTTTGCAACTTAGATTAAAGATTATACCTACATACATAGTTGGTTTAAAATGCAGGCTACGCAACAGCTGTTTACTGATTTAAAAACGTAGTAAGGTAAAGTCAGTTTTTTTCGTTGGTAGGTAAATATACTGTTTTTTATTTACCTACCCACCAAGTGAATTAAAATTTCATTTTGTCGCGTTGGCAGAATTGCCGTATCGCAAAATGGCGTCGTCGAGACACAGAATATTCATGGCGTTTGAAATGACAGCTGGAAATGTTTTATTATTTCTCTCGTATAATATATTATTTCGTGATGATTTGAGTGTCGTTGCATATTTAATGGGCCTCTCTTCAAACATCCATTAGCGGCCATTAAGGAAGGTTCTCTACCTTCTAGGATTTTACCCAAAGCTCTCTAATGCGACATTTGCCGGCATTTTAATTGGATATATTACGTGGACCCTCCACCTACGATGCCAAATTTATTTGTTGCCTCTACGTCATCATCTTAACCTTTTCTTAATCAGTCGAATTAACAAAGTCACACATCTGTATTATATTCTGCAAAGATATATTGAAGTTTAACCATCACTCTCCATGTAGGTCCCTACCTAGATCATCGTAACAAAGGTACACATTTTTTTACATATGACAGGTCCGTAGTCTAGTGGTAACGATTCGGACTTGTAAATCGAAGGTCGTGGGTTCGAATCCTGGCGGAGAACAAAAAATACCATTTATATTTTGAAATATGTTCTTCGCTGGGTTGAAAAAAAAAGACCGGTCACCAAAGATCTATACAGCTTTATAGCAACTGGGTCTTGCTTTAGAATTAGCGCTTTCTATAGTGACGACCAAGCCCGCAGAGGGCTCTTGAGGTGTGATTCACACAAAAACAGCGCTCACCAAATAAATCATCTTAATATTATATATGTAGGATAACTACTTATTGCGTTGTCTCCGAAGGGGTTCGCATATGTGGCGAATGGAACCTATTTATTCTTAGAGGTAATCCAACCTTCAGCCAACCACTTCAGTTGAAGTAGGGGGTTTCCCAGTTTTCGAGGGGGCTGGTGCTCATCTCTTGCGAAGGCTGAGTGTAACTTCCGGTAATTTATTTTGGGTTTTGAATAAACATCGCCATGGGAAATCATTTCTGACACTCTCGGTGGGATTCGAACCTGAGCTCTCGGCATGGAATGCAAGCGCTCCACCAACTAAGCTTACGACCGGATAGACATAAAAATACAAAATACATATTATTTCATCAATCAATTTTTTTTTGTTCCTTGACTAATAGGTTAGTATTAGGCTGACCCCCATATTGTAAGAACTTGGTTCACTTTTGCCAATGCCATCCCGATAATCCCAGGATTTTTTCTAGTTCACAGCACTAGTACAGAGACTTGGTGTTTTTCTTGAACCATTGTCGCAGGTTTTTCAGCCACGATGCCCTTCGGCGTCCCTGAGTTCTTTTCCCCTCAATCTTACCCTGCATGATAAGATGAAAAAGGCGGTATTTCTCATTTCTTAAAATGTGACCGAACTACATCAGCTTTCTCTGCTTATTGGTTGGCAGAAGTTTATTTGTGGAGCACTCAGTGGCGGCTCTTCATTAGGGGACAGTGGGGTATTGTTATCTTATTTGTCAGCGGTGAAATTGAAGATAAACACTCATATTTCGGGTTTATATGTTTTATTAGTTAGTTTTAACAGACACAACATTTAGCTCACACAACTTGAAAAGCCCTCCATTTTCTCTCTGACAGGTTGAGCAACCCAATAAAAATAAACTGCAACTTTGAGTTGCCAACTCGCACTACCAACTTACAACACTTCCCCTCAGTTTAAGTTTTATTGTCTAACAGAGATACAAATTATGAGCAAGAATACAAAACAAATATAGAAAGAAAAACAAAACAATCACTTATTGTCAATATGCTTTGACTTATCCGAATCCAATCCTGTCTCACTCAAACCAATGGCACCTTGATTGTCACACATAATCTCAACTGGTTTTGGCAACAAATTTCCTTGACCCATCTCCTCTAAAAATCATTTGCAACCACAATACTTCCTTCGTTATTTCACTCATAGACACAAATTCTGCTTCCATGACGGATGCAGCCGTCACAGATTGTTTTTTACATCTCCAAATAATTGGTCCATGGCACAATATTATTATAAATCCTGAAAATGATTTTCTCTCACCCTTATTATTATTATAATCAGAATCACAATAAATTTCAACTAATGGATTCTTCCCCTCACACTTAGAATAAACAATTTTCAAATCTTTAGTCTCTTTGAGATATCTTAAAATATGAACAACCTCATTCCAATTCTTTTTCTTTGGATCATTTAGATACTGACTAACTTTGCTCAATGCAAAACTGAGATGGTCTCGTACAGTTTGGTAAATAATTTATCCTCCCTACAGCATGTTGATACATTGCTACATCATACGATTCTTCAGCTGTTTCAGTTTTATCTTCAGTACTAGCGGGAAGGGGAGCACCTCTTCCCTTTGCTTGAATTAAACCAAACTCAGTAATAACCTCCTCAATGTATTTTTTCTGATCGATGCTGATCACTCCATTACCTTGAACCACATGCATTGACAAAAAATCTTTCATTTCACCAAGATCTCTCACTTCAATTTTTAACATCAATCTAATCTAATCTAATCTAAGCTGCAAAGATATATATCATTTAAGATTTATACTAAATGCATTCCCACAAGCAGATATGTATAATTTCGCGCTAACACATGCCGCATGTGGACCTACAATATAAAAACCCAATCTCAAATGAACATAAGCCTTGCAACTCTTGCCGTCCTTCCCTGAAACAGGGGTGACATTGGCAAAGTGAACCAATTTTTATATTATGGGTGGTCAGCCGCATAACAACCTATAAGTCAAGGAACATACATGACAAATTACATTTTTTAAAATCAAAGAATCAATCAAAGAACATCAACTCTCTCTTAATCCACAGAACTTTCTCTTTCACTCTAGTTCCATCTTTTACATTACCTCCATACCCAACAAACACACAATCTATAGCTCTCTGATTGAATTTTCCATTATCACAATAAAGAAATCCCTTACAACCAAAAGGTACAAGTCTCTCATAGTCCTCAGCTTTCAACTCTTTTCCACTCCAACGTACCATGGGAATTTGATTGTCAATGGCTCTAGATGGTGACATATTTCTCACAAAACAGGCAACACTCATAGCTTCAGCCCAGAAAGAAATAGGAAGTCCAGACTGTATAAGCATACACCTAATAGCATTACCTAGAGTCCTATTTTGCCTCTCTGCTATTCCATTTTGAGCTGGGGAGTCTCTGACTGTCTTTCTATGGATTATCCCATTCTCCTTGAGAAATGCCTGAAACTCTCCATCAATGTACTCTCCACCTCCATCTGATTGCAAGGCCTTAATCTTGGAATCATGTAACAATTCAACATAGGTTTTAAATTGTTTAAACACACCAAACACTTGATTTTTCCTCGCTAAAGGATAAACAGTTACATACCTAGAATAGTCATCAATAAAGGTCACTGCATATTTTGAACCACCAACAGAAGAAGACAATTTACCCATTACATCAGTATGTATTAACTCCAAAGGTTTAGAAGTCTTCCGTTCACTTGTCAAAGGAAAACCAATCCTCGTAGCCTTTCCTTTTGAACATACATCACACTTTTCATCAAGTTTTCCATGACACTCAATAACTGGTATTTTCTTAATGGCTTCTTCATGGAGGTGTCTAAGACGGGAATGCCACTCAACAGCACTCCGCAATGCCACTGCACTCCTAACGTTGCCACCCACACTGGTATCGCTGGAACATACCACTTTCACATTGTTGAAGTTATAATTTTTCTTTACATCCAAAACATAAAGTCCATCTCTGATAGGTGCAGTGAAAATAACTTCCATGTTGTCTAACTTATCTCTAGCAATACAACTGTTTTCCTCAGAAGTACAATAAATACCCTTTTTGGCTAATTTTGAAGTTGATAACAAATTGAATGAATACTCAGGTACATACAATACACTAGACATGCACAGTTTCCAACCACCACATTCATCAGTAATGTTTAGTTCAATTTGTCCTTCACCTAGCACCGCAACACTACCTTTTCCCATAACAACCTCTCCTGTGGTAACCTTCAACTCCTTGAACATATGTTTATCATTGCAGATGTGATTATTCGCAGCACTATCAATCAGGAATTCACAATTAATGTCTGATTGATAACCACTGGTGACCAAAGCTTTTGAAGTACTCACACATGACCTAGACTTTGGATTGCTGTTGGAATTGTTATTGTCCTTAATTTCTACTTTTTCTTGACAATTTCCTGCCATGTGTCCAAGTTTTCCACAACGATAACATTTGATATCACTACACTCTCTCATCATGTGACCAAATTGTCCACACAGATAACACTTCACACTCTTTGTTTGGTTGCTTGACCCAGCAAGTATCTTGTTGTAGTTTCCATTGTTCTGAAAAACATTGGAGTTGCTGCTGTTTTGACCTCTTCGATATCCTCCTCTTCCGCCTTGATTCTTGCCTTCTCGACCACGGTTTCCTTCCTTCTCCTTGGCGTTCTTGGTGACCGATGAAAAAGCATTACTAATGCCCTCAAACTCCGATTCATCTTCTTCCTGCAGCAAGGTAGCCTTAACCTTCTCCGTTGTCAGTTCTCTCTCCTTGCCCAACATTGAGATCAAAACTTTGTACTTGTCCTTAGGCAGACCAATTAAGAAAACACCTGCTAGCTGACTGTCATTTAATTCCAGTCCGTAGCCTCCACTCCTAATAACACGATTCAGACCTTGAATCTTTGCCATATATACATGCATAGGCAGGTCCTCTGTCTTCAAAATATTCATCATTTCTTTCATCTTCTCCAAACATTGAATTAACGTGAAAGAAGAATGAATTGTTTTCAGCTTAGCCCACGCTTCATAGGCAGTAACACAATCTCCTATGTCTTCCATGTATGCATCGTCGACATACCGCCACAGAAACACAAGAGCCTTCCTATTAGTTCTTGTTTGTTCTTGATTAAAATTAACTACATCCACACCCTGATAGCCAGGATCAATTGCATTCCAGCAATTTCTGTCTACTAATTCGGCCATAGCTCGTCGCGACCACGCATAATAGTTGCTCCTCTTCAACTTTGGGATGGACTCCCTTGTCTCATTGTAGTCCATCATCTTGCTTATTGTTACTGGCTGTAGAAAAAGATCTCACACACACTAATTTTCACTTTTGAGCTCCACTAAAAAGATCTCACACTCACTAACTAATTTTCACTTTTGCGCTCCACTCCTCTTCAATTCCTCACGCTCTGGGCTCATAACCTATTGTTATCTTATTTGTCAGCGGTGAAATTGAAGATAAACACTCATATTTCGGGTTTATATGTTTTATTAGTTAGTTTTAACAGACACAACATTTAGCTCACACAACTTGAAAAGCCCTCCATTTTCTCTCTGACAGGTTGAGCAACCCAATAAAAATAAACTGCAACTTTGAGTTGCCAACTCGCACTACCAACTTACAACATGGGGAACATCCCTATGAATGAAATTGGAAACATAAAATTGTATGAGAAGAAAAAACTGAGAAATCTGTAAATAATAGTGTAAACGAAGTATATCTTTCAAAATATTTTACTGACCGAAGATGTTTAAATATTTCACAATAGAACGGACGCAGTGAGTCACACGAAGGATTTTGTTGATAAAAATATAATAATATTTGTTAAAACGTTAGGTACATGTGTATTGTGTACATTCGATAAGATTGAAATATGATCCACTATCCATCGTTTCCTCGTACCTCGTTCCCTGCGCGGACGCAAGCGAAGTCATATTTCGGGCTGTTTCGGGTGGAGCGGGACTTTTATTCGGATCACCGCGATAGTTGCGCGTGTGTGTGTACATAAGTCTCTGTAAGTACGACGAATGTTCAATACAGAAGCTTTTGGCGCCCGCGTGTATGGGTTTCCCATTGTACGTCTGTAGGGACTTTTTGGTCGGACACCTATGGTACATCAACAATAATATGACGCGTTTAAAACAAAATATGAACATGATGATATTATAACTGAATGAATGAACTTATTATTTTCGTAAATTCCTCGGCCCAGTATTTGACAAGGAGCTGCCATCATAATATCACACAAATACAATATTATTTTATTGGTTAAAAGTTAGTGCTAGCGCGTTTTTTGCCGTGGGGAGATGTTAATAACAGCAGTGCTTCCCGAAGTCGAAAATATATCGTTTTTCATGGAAAGTTTACATTAAAATTTTCTTGTTTGTTTTGTACAATAAGGTTGTGGCCTTAAAAAGTGGGTGGATTCGCATTGTTTAATGATAAATGAAGTATACCATCTTTTGGTTGACTGCTCTTTTTGGTGATGACCAAGTGTGGCCATGGATATTCGGATTTCAAGTAAGTAAGTATGTACTTGCTTTTTTCAACCTAATTATCGTCTAACTTACAACAATTCAATAACATAAAAAATCTACCAATTGCAAACTCGTCTACACATTTTTAACTTTTACGTATTTTTTTAAAATACAAAATAAAAAGTAAATACATTCAAATTCAAATTATAAAAACTTCCACAATTGAATAAAATTAATGAAACAAGGGCTTGGTTTACATTTGTAGATAAAAATTGGTTAATGTGTGCTGCGTGGGGTGCTATAGGGTGGTCATCAAACTATCATCCAAAGTCATCCCCTCTCTCGGATTTTAGTTAGAGCCGCTACTGGCCGAGCACTTATACATTGGTGACCCGATCACGCTAAGAGATCTTAATCATTTTTCAACAGACACACATCTTGAACGCTTCAATACGCCTCTCCAGTGCCTGCGTGAGCGTCCATCCCTCCATACCATAAAGAGCAATAGAGAAGACATAGCCCCTCACCATGCGCTACCGGAGTTCAAGGTTCAAATCTTGATATAAAACTACTTTACTCAATTTAGCGAAGACTATAATAGTCTAGACTACATATACTATTCATTCGCTATTTCAGGAATTTGGTCCATCCATACCTTTCTACTTTTTCCTCTACCACGACATCCATCTATTCTTGCAACGTCTCCTTGACATGATTACAGTCCTTGGAAGGGAGAGCTCGCAGGTTTCTCTGCTGCAGAAATAAACGCGGGAAATGTAATTAGATGTTCCGGGTCGCCATGTTGGGCGCGCGGGCTTTCAAAACCCACTCAAAGCTAGACAATCAACAAGATGAAAGACCCGACGGTAAAGGGAATACCTCCAGGATTAAAAAAAACGTCACAATTTGTAGAAAAACATTTTCAATTGTATATTGTTGCCGACCCTGATGTATGACGGTGAATGAAAGAGAAGTAAATAAGGTATGCACCGTAGAAATGACTCATTTGAGAAGTATAACAGGAAAAACACTGAAAGATAGAGTGTGAAACGAATGGGTTCTGAATGAATGCGGAGTAAAAGAAAGCGTGGAAGTGAAAGTTCAAAGAAGTGTGATTCGATGGTTTGGACATATTGAAAGGATGAATGAAGACCGACTGACAAAAAAGTGCATAAAGGTAATGTAATAGGTAAGCATGGAAGGGGAAGACCAAGAAAATAATGGATTGATCATATAAGTGAGATTGTGAACGAATGGAATTTACTACAGAGTGGAAATAAGAGAAGAGCGTGCAGGAAAAGAGTGATGAAACTAGATGAGATGAAAGAAGTATGCAAGGACAGAGTTCAGTAGAGGCACTTGTGTGGAGGTACCGGCCACCCCTAGAGAAATGGCGGCAGAATACAAGACAAGACAAGACCTCAAGCCTACGCCTATTAGAAAACTCTACCCGCTAGCAGGCATAGCCTCCCCACACATCAGACGCAAAGTGGCCTCAAGGTTTGAACGACAAAAAGCCCTGATGAACTCACAGCACTGCTTTTTCGGATATAAGTAGTGGCTCATCATCACAGCGCTTGAAGTTGCGTCACAGTTTCTTGAGCTCTGTGCACCCTTTGACTACGAAGCCTACGAAGGAATTTGGAGCGACATGAAAACTTTGAGCAGCCAAGCGAGAACCTCCCACCTGGACAGGATCTTGAATGGCCTGTACGGAGGGCACTCAACAGGCTGAGAACGGGAGTTGGCAGAGCTCGCTGTAACATGAGGGCCTGGGGAATCTTGCATCAGGATGACATCACGCTCTGTGAATGCGGAGCCCAACAGTCCATGGATAATCTTCGGATCTGTCCGGCCTGCCCAACAAGCTGTTCACTGGCCGACCTAATGGAGGATAATGATGGAGCGGTGGAGGTTGCCTGACTTGATGAAGAAGACTTATTAACTATACTAGCAGGCCCTTCTTTAACTTGACTAATAAGATGGTATGAGGTTGACCCCCCCATGCTGTAAAAACTTGGATAACTTTTGCTAATAGCACCTCCTTCATATAGTATTGTAATGTAAATAGCAAATAAATATAAATATTTAGGTAGGTAGATATAGCATTCGTAGCTGATAAGAGTGTATATAAATAGGATTAATTAAAGAGAGATATTCAAATTTATGCACTAAAGCTTTATGTTCTGGAAGGTTCCAGCAAAATTGGCTTTTAGTAACTACCATCTTTTTAGTATAAAAAGCTGCAAGTAGTTTGCAGCAGTCAGTCGATATACGACGCTCTGCTTTTGAACAAGAAAGACATTGCAAGTGAACACCAACCGTAAAATAAATGTAATTTGCTAAACTATATAAATGTGAATTGTTAAAATAAATATAAATTGTTAATTAAATCTAAATGTAAAATAAGTACCTATTCTGTAAAGAAGACCAGTTTTTTTTTAAATTTGAAGACTTTTTGAACCCTAAAGACACAGCAGTATTTTGCAGTTAATAATAATAATATTAGGATGATTTATTTGGTGAGCGCTGTTTTTGTGTGAATCACACCTCAAGAGCCCTCTATTAGTTGGAATTTAACTTGAATAAAAATAAAACCTTCTTACAAACGTAGAATATTAATTAATGTAGAGATTATGGCGTTGTAGCCTTTATGTATTGAGCCCTATGTTTTCTGTTTTCCAGTGCTTGCAAGCGTTTACAAGCATTTCAGTCAGCCGCGGGCTTCTGTAGAGGCAAGTGGTGGTTTCCGCGTACGTCGCCTCCGAAACAAACTAGCATTATTATAGGGTATATAATAAACCCCAGTCGGTCGCTCAAAAACGATGTTAGAATAACAGAAACCACCCGGTACATAGACGTTCCTAAAATTTACTATAAACTACATCTTGGACCGGTCCGTAGTTCAGTGGCAACACTTCGGACTCGTAAATGGAAGGTTGTGGATTCGAATACCGGCGGAACACAAAAATATACCATTTATATTTCCAAATGTGCTCTTCGCTGGGTCCGGTCACTGAAAGGTCCATCCAACCCTACAGCAACTGCGTCTTGCTTGAGAATTGGCGCTTTGCAGCGACGACCAAGCTCGTAAAAAATCCGGTCGATAGCTCAGTTGGTAGAATGCTTGCTGTCTATACTGAGAGCAAGAGTTCGATCCCCAACGAGGGTGTCAGAAATGATTTCCTGTTTCTGTGTTTTTTTCAAACCCAAACAGCTTTGACAAGAAATGAGAACCAGCCCCCTCGGAAGTTGGGAAACCCCCATTTAGATTGAAGTGTTTGGTGTGAGGCATATGTTAAGACGCTCAGAATCAATTTGCATTTTTGTTTGTAAATTTAAAATCCTCGAGCCCTAAACCCTCACGGCCATAATCTTTCAGTGATTTCTGAGCCTCCTTTGCTTTGTGTAAACACTTGGGAAAGTGTAGCTTCACGGGAGGGCCTTCTGCCACTCGCATCTCACATAACTTTTGCATGCGAGTTCTGTGACACTTCCCTGGATGGGACGGATTTACAGGGCGTGGGTCAGTGGTGAGAGAAGGTTGTTGGTGTGAGGCCGGCCCCTTTACCCGTAAAAATCGTCACATGCTCCTGGGATATTGTAGACAAGGTGTTACACTATATGCGTAGCTTAGTTGCGTTTTAGCGTCCTTCTGGTTTCTTGTTATTCCACCATCGTTATGTGCCCTCCCTCTATGTATGGAGTATCGTGACTAACGGCACTTGCAGAGGTTTTGGCGCGCGTTTTGCTCTGGCCGTTATTAATTGCCGTTTCAGCATGGCTAGGAAATGCCTTGCCGTGACTTGTGCCGCCATAAAAGGCAAGTTTTTATCAGATTCTTTTTTTGTAAACGTACACCTTCCAACCCTAGCTATTTCTCTACCTAAACCCTTTGATATTGTTGGTACCATAGAGTTATATTACTCTATGGTTGGCACTGTACCCGTAGTACGTAGTACCCGTAGCTCCTCTGGCGAAACAATTTTCGAAACTGTTGCCGGAGGTGCTTTTCAAGTTCACATACATTTTTCTCGAGTATTGTGAAAAAACTCGTACTACGGGTACTGCTTTTGTTTTCTGGGTTCTATTTATGTATTTCAAAAAAATAATGTAAAAATAAAAACAACGATTATTTTCTCGAGTTGGTTTATTTCTCGAGCGCTTTCATTGTTATCTTGATAATGGTGTGATAACACCTCTGTACCCTTAGTACGAGTTGCAAAATTTGAGAAATGTAAAGCTTACATCATCATCATCACCATCATTGGCACGACAACCCGGGGTGGGTCTTGGCCTCCCTCAGCAACCGCTGCCAGCGCTGTCTATCCAACGTCTTCCTCCTCCAGCCCCACATTCCCACTGCACGGCAATCCGCCACCACTCCATCCAGCCATCTTGAACGTGGTCTTCCCACTGTCCGGCGTCCCTCCGGGTTCGTCATCACAATCGTCTTCTCCAGGCTCCGATGGTCCATTCGCTGAATGTGCCCCAGCCATTTTATTTAAATGTTATTTGTTGTGTATGCGGTTGACTGCATGTAGAATATGGTTCACTTTGCAAATGTTACACCTGTTTCAGGAAAGGTTGCAGGGTGTATGTTAAAAAAACGCAACTAAGCTACACATATAGTGTAACTTCTTGCCGCGTTATCCCCGAAGGGGTCGCATGTGGCAAGTTGAACCTATTTTCATTTGAGATTTTGGTTTTTATATTGTAGGACCACATGCGGCATGTTTAAGCGCAAACTTATACGCGTCTGCTGGTGAAAATGCGTATAATGTGAATCTAATCTAATCTAATCTAAGCTGCAAAGATATATATCATTTAAGATTTATATTAAATGCATTCCCACAAGCAGATATGTATAATTTCGCGCTAACACATGCCGCATGTGGACCTACAATATAAAAACCCAATCTCAAATGAACATAAGCCTTGCAACTCTTGCCGTCCTTCCCTGAAACAGGGGTGACATTGGCAAAGTGAACCAATTTATTTACAGTATGGGTGGTCAGCCGCATAACAACCTATAAGTCAAGGAACATACATGACAAATTACATTTTTAAAATCAATAAATAACAATATATACATTGACATCCCCATTGTTACACATCTTTGCGACTTATACGTAGATTAGAGATTTTAATCGTCTATTTTAATAATTTAATAGAACCTTTATAATTAAGACAAATAATAAAAAAAACACGCAGGCGGATATTTTTTATTCCTGTCACTATATTACTAAGACCTTACGGGGCTATTCTTAGAAATTTTAGTCGTCGGTTGAGCCCACGCTTTGACAAACAAATGGTGCCCGGTCTGAAAGTTTCATCACCACGGTCATTCTTACCTACCGAATTTTGTAATATTTCTATGAAGACAAATCAGCTGTTCACTTGCGGACATCTTGGATTGACAGGTCTTCATACAAATGCATCATTAGTTTGTCAAATCGTGGGCTAAACCGACGACTAAAATGTCTAAGAATAGCCCCGTTAAAGTTTGAGAAACAAAAACGTAAGGTGTAGGGTATAATGCGCTCTTAGCACTCGTTTTTATTTATTTACTGTTATTTTTCTTTCATAATCCGTTATCGCTCAGGCCCAAGGTTTGTTTTTTTGTAATAACACTCGATAACTTCTGAATTACAATCGGAGGCTTACTGCTGTTTGCCAGATTACTAAACAAAAGCCCAACAGGGTTATTCACGACACGTTTGATCCGCAACGTATCCATGGATCATCGTTCTCTTTTGTTGGGAAAATTCACGTTTGTTTTTACCGATTTATTGACACTTCGCTGCCTTAGTTCTTGTTTACCGTATTCGCCATTGAGAAAAAATTACATGAGCAATGTTTGCATGTGTACTGGACCAATGTGTCTTATGAAAATAAGAAATTTATTTAAAAAATATTTAAAAGAACTCTCACATTATCGAGTTTTACGGTTTTTCTGAGCTCAGATTGTGTAGAATTTGATTCATTTGACAACTGCATGAAAAAGTCATATTTGACAAGATTGGCGTATACGGTAAACAAGAACTGGAGGAGCGACTTGTGTATGGAACTGAAGCAATTAATAGAAAAATAAATGAAACTCAAATAAAATGAGATGGTTGATATTTGAAAAGATTATATATTATTATGCCGGTCGATAGCTCAGTTGGTAGAGTGCCCGCATTCCATGCCGTGAGCTCGGGTTCGAATCCCACCGAGGGTGACAGAAATGATTTCTCGTTTCGGTGTGTATTTAAAACCTCTAATTCAAATACCGGCAAGGTTTACTCGGCCTTCACAAGAAATGAGTACCAGCCCCCTCGGGAGCTGTGAAACCCCCACTTCAACTGAAGTGGTTGGCGTAAGGCCGGCCCCCTTATCTGTAAAAATAAAAAAGGTTCCACCTGCCACATGCGATACCCTTCGGGGATAACGCGGCAAGAAGTTACACTATATGCGTAGCTTAGTTGCGTTTTTATACGATGAATGACTGAAAATATCTGAATGGTTAAAGCGCCTTTATAACCTAAATCTGCCGTTTTTGTTTCTTACACTTTATGGTCTTAGCAAATTAGCTACAGTAAACGACCGCAAATGAACAGCTGATTAGTCTTCATACAAATATTACCAATATTCGGTAGGTAAGAATGACCGTGGTGATGAAACTTCCAGCCCAGGCATCATTAGTTTGTCAAAGCGTGGGCTCCACCGACTACTGAAATGTCTAAGAATAGCCCCGTTTGTGTTTTATTTTTACATTATTAATTTAAAATTAATCTTCACAATGGCTATAAACAAACCCTTAAACTTATAAACTATGTCCTGAAGATGCCTTGTAGGCGAAAGTACTGGACAGAAATAAAATACTAAAAAGTGAATTAAAACTTTGTTAATTTAATTAATTATTTATTTATTTATTTTTTATTAAAAAAATAGATTTGTGGAAAGGAATGCAATCCACCAACCTATTTTGCCTGGCCAGTTGTCTTCATGCGAAAGCAGAAACTTGTGTGCATGCAACGGCATCTGTTGAACCAGGGTCGAAGTTATCGTCGCGGGATTCGAACCAGCGTTATCCGGTTCCAAATAACCTGTCTTGATCCCCGCGGCCATAAGACCGACTTATAAACTATGTTCATTTCAAAATCCTAGTAAATAACCCCTCCGATTTCCATCTTGGAGATCCATATCATTCCCGAACCTTACTTAGGGATTTGAAAGATATAGCATCGGTTAAACCTTTTCACTCTTAAATTCCAGGTAACAAATGAGCCCATTTAAAACCTGTATTACTTAATAGAATCCCGGTATTTTTCTTCTAGGATTACAGTATAACAGAAAAATCGACGCTCGATCCTTTTAGCAAATGATAAACTCTGGGATTTGAAAGTTTAAATAAAATAGGGATTGCAACTTTGAATTTCAATCGATAGAGTAATTGTGACTATTAAAATAATATATCGATCGTCTTCATTCTATCGATCTTCTCTATAATGTACTCAGCACATAACCGGTCTGTGGTCTAGTAATAACGCTTTGGATTCGTATTCGTCGCTTTCTATAGCGACTACCTAGCTCGCAAAGGGCTCTTGAGGTGTCATTTACACACAAAAAGCGCTCACTTAATAAATCATGCTAATATTATTGTTATTATTGAATTTCGTTTTTTTGTCTCAGCCAGAAAACGTCAGTCTTCTATGGGACTGCCGTCCTTGGCAACCTATAATCTATACCTAATCTAAATTTCACATATTTTCAGACATATGGGGCTGTCCATATATTACGTCATTCGCATTACGGGGGGGGGGGGGGGGGGAGTCTGGTCTGCGGATGATGGCAAATGATGTACGAGTACCATAAGTGACGTCGTTCTTGTAAATACCAATTTCTACAAAATATAAAAAATATTATGTAAGTAATATAACATTATTAATTATTAAGCTCATCCATTATTACAGCAAGAGGGGGGGGGGGTCATTAGATAATGACTATAGGATGATTGTAAGGGGGGGGGGGTCAAAAATCGGCCAAAATCGATGACGTAATTTATGGACGGCCCCTATTGACATCTAAAGCTCACATTTAATGCATGCCTACAAGCAGGCACATGAAAGTTTGCGCTCGTTGAATTTTACACACAAAATAAACCAAACTTCACATGAACACTAACTTTGCAATTCCTGCCGCCTTTCCTTGAAACCGGGGTGGCATCGCATAAAGTGAACCAAGTTTTTTCAGCATTGTGGGTCCTCCTCGTACCAACCTATTTGTCAAAGAACACAAAATATTCGGAAAATCAATTCAAATTAAAACCAATAACAAAATGTTTGTTGACTTTTTCCCTAGCGACCTGGCCGGGTAACGTCACAATTTTGTCTCCAATATGTGAGGATATATTTTTACAATTCATGTCTGCTCATTATCAACCAGGCAAGTGTAGATTTAATAAAATGCTAGCTGCAACGCAATTAATCTACACATATGGGTCCGTAGTCCAGTGGTAGCACTTTGGACTCGTAAATTGAAGGCTTTGGGTTCGAATCCCGGCAGAGCACAAAAAATATACCATTTATATTTTCAAATTTTCTCTTCGCTGGGTTGAAAAATACATAAACTTTTACCAAAGACCGGTCATCAAAAGGTCTATCCAGCCTTACAGCAACTGGGTCTTGCTTGAGAATAGGCGCTTTCTACAGCGACGACCAAGCTCACATCTTGAGGTGTGATACACACAAAAACAGCGCTCACCAAATAAATCAGACTAATTTCATTTATTTTGTAGTTTGTTATTCAATAAATAACACTTTTTAAATTTTAAACACTGTTTTTAATTTCACAAATATAATATATTTAAAAAATGTTAAATTTTAAATTATACTACTAACGTTTTCGACTATTCAGTCATCATCAGGTAGGAAAATATTCAGTGTTATTTATTGAATAACAAACTAAAAAACATGAATTTTCACAGTGTTAATACACAAACCAAAAAAAATATAATTTCATTTATTTTTATAGGTCGCATGTGGCGTGGAAACCTATTCATTTACACAGGTAAGGCGACCGGCCTTTAATACCAACCACTTCACTTGCTGTGGGGGTGAAATAAACACCGAAACGGGAAATCATTTCTTACATACCTCGTGAGAATCTTTGGTATTGAACGTAAGCGCTCTACCAAATGAGCGAAAGACCGAACGGAGGGGAATTTGTAAATATTAAGATCTTATGCGAAAATAGCCGCCGTTCGATGCCAAATTTGATCAGTTTTCGCTGAAACGCAGCTGTTAACGTTCTCTGGCTGCAATGATCGTGCGATATTTACAATGCGCTTTGTTTTGATGTTTCGTCGAAGTCTAATTTCCCGCCTTGATTTGTGCTCTCTGCCTCATAAACTAGGTGACTTTATGATTGTCTTACAGTTTCTATCCAAATTATTACTCAATCTCATGCTGTGTTCAGCATCGCGCACAAATAGTGCAACTTCTTTCCCGAATTCTCTTCTTCTTCATATTTTTGGCGCCATTTCTATCAAAGATCTGCGATCTATATCTAAATCTATAATCATTTAGGGTTCATATTAAATGCATGCCCACAGGAAGGCACATGTAGGTTCACTCCTTCAAATTCTGCATATGTACATAAAAATAAACAAAACCTTATATGAATATATAACTTTGCAGCTCCTGCAACTTGAACAATGCCACCCTGAAATTGGCATCGACAAAAGTGAACTATTTTTTACAGCACGTGTGGTCAGCCTCGGACCAACAAGATTTATTTTTCACAATGATGGTTACAATGTACGGTTCACTCTTCACTTTCTGCTTACATATCTTCGCGTTACAATGGTCTAAGCGACTCTGCCTCCCAGCAGAATCTTTGCTCGTATTTATATATGCCGCACAGACGATTCTTTTTATTTTTTTAAAAAAATCCTGTGCGGGAGACTCCCTACATTCTAGAGACTCTAGGGGTCTATGACACTTGTTGTAGTGCCGCAGAGGTGTACGAGCATGGTCGTCGCTGCAATGCGCCAATACTCAAGCAAGACCCAGTTGCTGTAAGACTGGATGGACCTTTGGTGACCGGTCATTGGTAAAGGTTTTATGAATTTTTCAACCCAGCGAAGAGCAAATTTGAAAATATAAATGGTTTATTTTTTGTGCTCCGCCGGGATTCAAACCCATAACCTTCCCACTCAGAGTTCGCAGTGTTACCACTGAGCTACGGACCGGTCAAACCTTGCATGTTCGAGAACATGGTAGATATTTCCATAATGAGCATTGTTCTACATTATACCAGAGACGTCACACACACACATACCAATCAGCGTGCCGAGGCTCACGTACAACGAATCCACAATTCGTAAGAATACCAAGGTTTTCATGTTGTTTTTTTTTGCCTTATCTATGGTGCATCTTATTATTTGTCTCTGAGCTGTATCTTTTCGCTAGTCTAGTTAACTTTACAGTTACATGAAAACAAACAAGTCTATCTGGGATTGCAGAAACGAGGGCAACGATTGTTAAAATAGCATCGCGTTATGCTAGCTAAACAGAAGTCGTAACTCAGATTATAATATGTGCCCCACGCAAATAGGTTGGCGTGAGACGTTAACAGAATAGTGACAAAACAACACATGACATAGCATCACATGACAAAAGATCAAATTAAAGAACATCATCCCTGTAAGAAGATCACAGCGACTAGCCAACCGCTGATAATGCCCATCGGAGCAATGGGCGAAACTGTCCGGAAAGAATCTACCAGACCACGGCTACATAGCGCGAAAAAAGTGATTGTTGTGTCAAGAGTTGCAGGGCTTATGTTCATTGGAAATTGTTTTTTTTTTATATATTGTAGGTCCACATGCGGCATGTGTGAGCGCGAAATTATGCATGTCTGCTTGTGGGAATGTATTTAATATGAATCTCAAATGATACATATCTTTGCAACTTAGATTTAGATTAGATTTAGACAGGGCAAAAGATTACATGGCAAAAGATCACATGACAGAACATTATATGACAAAAAATCACATGAGAGTACATCACATGACAAAATATCACATGACATAACATCAAATGACAAAGATTACATTACTGTACATCACATGGCAAAAGATCACATGACAGAACATAACATGACAAAAAATCATATGACATAACATCAAATGACAAAGATTACATTACTGTACATCACATGGCAAAATATCACATGACAGAACATAACATGACAAAAAAACATATGACAGAAAATCACATGACAGTACATCACAATGATAAAACTACGCTAAAATACATAAAAATGATAAAACATCACATGACAACATCATATGGCAGAAGATCATATGACAGAACATCATATGACAAAAAACACATGAGAGTACATCACAATGACAGTAAATCACATGACAAAATATCACATGACATAACATCAAATGACAAAAAAGCTAATTACAGTAAATCACACGACAGTACATCACAATGATGAAACTACACATAAAATACATTACAATGACAAAACATCATATGACAACATCACATAGCAGAAGATCATATGACAGAACATCATATGACAAAAAACACATGAGAGTACATCACAATGACAGTAAATCACATGACAAAATATCACATGACAAAAGATTACTTGACAGTACATCCCAATTACAGTACATCACACGACAAAATTTCACAATGACAAAACAATGCAGAAAATAAATCACAATGAAAAAACGTCGCAAGGACAAAATACAACATGACAAAAAATATGCCATGTGAGTTTTGGTTTATTTTGTATGTACACATGCAGCATGTCTAAGCGCAAACTAACATGTGCCTGCTTGTGGGCATGCATTATATATGTACCTTAAATATTTATATATCGTTGCAACTGCAATGAGACCGGTCCGTAGTCCAGGTGGTAACACTTCGGACTCGTAACTGGAAGGTCGTGAGTTCGAATCCCGGCGGAGCACAAAAAATATACCATTTATATTTTCAAATTTGCTCTTCGCTGGGTTGAAAAATTCATAAACCTTTACCAAAGACCGGTGATCAAAAGATCCATCCAGCCTTACAACAACTGGGTCTTGCTTGAGAATTGGCGCTTTCTACAGCGACGACCAAGCTCGCAGAGGGCTCTTGAGGTGTGATACACACAAAAACAGCGCTCACCAAATAAATCAGCCTAATTTAATATAACTTAGATCATGGATTATAGATATAATAATAATTAATCTTTATTCCAGCCCAGTCACGCGGATGATGCAATACGTGACCAGCCATGTAAAAAAATGATCGAAAATATTATAGTGTTTGTCTATAATCAAACCTTTTGGTAGTTATTGCCATATTCAAATCAACCATTCAGAATGTCTGCAGCTTAGATTACAGATTGAGCTGATTCTAAATGAGCTTTATGTATTGATTTCGAAGTCTTCCAGCTAAGGGGGAGGTGGAATCTGCAGTGGGGGTTGTATTTAAGAAAAACTTCAACGTCTCCCCTTAAAGTAATGAAAAAAATGTTTGCTTCTCTTTGAAGTTGTTTTCTTCTAAAAAGAAAGAGTTGACGCTCGAGCCATCTAGAGCAGTCGTTCCCAAATTTGTATATCGCCACTTTAAGTAAAATAAATTGCACAGAATCTGCACTCGACTTTCTTGCATAAATTAACCCACTGTATGACGTATGTAAAGCTAGACTCATCTACCAACTTATGTAGTTTCAATAAAAATAAAATATTTTCGATAATAAATCAATTTTATTCCACCGCGGTGTTTACCTGCATACTCGAACAATATGTAAATAGCCATATAAATTCTTAAGTGAATAAAAATATTTGGACGATTTATTTAGTGAGCGCCGTTTTGTGTGAAACACACCTCATGTACCTCTGCGAGGTTGGTCTTCTCTAGAAAAAGCGCCAATTACACAAGAAAGATCCTTGACTTATAGGTTGGTATAAAGCTGACCACCCATAGTGTAAATAATAATTCACTCTGTCAATGTCACTCCTTTTCAAGGAAGGTCGGCAAGAGTTGCAGATTTTATGTTGATTTAAGATTTGGTTTGAATTTCCTAAGTACACATTCAGCATTTGTAAGCGCGAACTTACACGTGTATGTTTGTGGGCAAGCATTTGATATGAGTTTTGAATGTTAATATATCTTTGCAACTTAGATTCTAGATTATTATAGATGGTCATTGAACCTTTTTGTATGCAAACTAGGACTTTGTATGGTGGGTAAACTTTTTAGTTATATTTTGGAAAAGTAACGACTGATTATTATTGGCATTTATAAAATTTTAAGAATCGCAGACTTTTATCTAATTTTAACCCTTTGACTACCAAGTAAATTTTGTATGGAAATTTTTCACTTTGTATGGTGGCTATACTTCTGATACACTTTTTGAGAAAAATAATGATGGCAATATACAAGTTATTTTTATTGTCTTACATTTGTAGAAGATCATTTTTTTATTAACCCTCTAACTGCCGAGATTTTTTTTTTTTTTTTGTATGGCAACTCCCTAAACCAAGATTATGATGAAGCAATGATTATTATCAGTAGATAGCACTATTTTATTAACGAATTCACAGAAAATTTCAGAAAAATCGTTGGAGCCGTTTTTGAGAAAATCGCATTTAAAATTTTCAGCTCCGGAGTAACTTCTCATAGTAGATGAATTCATTATGGAAGAGTGCTAGTAACAAATTTATAAACTACAGGTTTTTAACACTTTTTGTGTTGTCTATCGTAGAAAATAGTAAAAAAAGTGCATTTATCTGAGAAACCCATTTTAGCTAAGTATGTCTCTTATTCAGTTTTACCTTTAACGTAACGAAATATCAGACGTTTCTTCACCTTTTTTTTCCTATCTTAAGATATTCATTTTCAATGAGCTAATATTTCCTTGACGTATAGGTTGGTATGAGGCTGACCACCCATACTGTAAAAAATGGTTCACTTTTCCAATGTCACCCCTGTGTCAGGGAAGGTCGGCAAAAGTTGTAGGGTTTATGTTCATTTGAGGGTTGGATTTTATTTGTAAATACACATTCAGCATTTGTAAGCGCAAGCTTTACGCGTTTGTTTGTGGGCATGCATTTGATGTGAGCTTTGAATGTTTATATCTTTACAACTTAGATTATAGATTATAAAACACTAGAAATGTGTGAAAACCCCGTAGTTTAAAAGTTTATCATGAGCACTGCCTTATAATTAGTTCACTTACTATGAGAAGTTACGCCCCATAAAATGTTTTATCCAAAATTTCTCAAATCAGTGAATCGACACTTATTGAGTTTCGCCTTTAAGGTGTCGATATATCTGCGAAGCGGCATACTTTGGGAACCTCTGCTTCTACGCTACCATTACCTCAACACAAACTGAAAGTTTTCTTTTATTTTGTCCAACAGTATTTTACGCGTTTTCTTTTTTGAACTTTGGTATTTTTTTTGTCACATAAATCACATAGTTAAAAGTTTTATTTTCTTACTTTATTTTCAGTTAAAACTTTTACTGAAAAAAAAAAACACATAAAATGTTTACTGTATCGTTTATGATGGAAATATTAAATCCGGTAGAAAAAAAAATAATGGGTTCAGAAGAAACAAATTAACAATATTCATGAGTAATAATGTATTTAAGATAAAACACCAAGTTTTTCTTCACGAGTTGATTTATTTCCTCGAGCGCTTGTGATGTTATCACATCATTATTGACGTGATAACATCGAAAATCCTCGAGGAAATTAATTTAAAAAAAAGTTTAAAAATTTAATTTATTTCTTCAATCCCGAGCCACCCGGATTCATATGCTTGAAAGTGTTATTTCGAGTCTTGACTGTTTTTGTCTTCATTGCTTTCTTCTCTTTTTGTCTTCCTTTTTCTTCTTCTTTTTTGCGATTTGTGACTTAAACGTGAATAACTTGTTCGGAGCTCTGATAGTTTGTGATCTGAATCAAGATTCTTATCATCTGTTTCGGCTCTTGGAACTAAGGGTGCGCGGCTAAAATACTTGTGTGCAAAAGACGACAAAAGAAGGTGCAAAAAGACTCCGGTTCATCCCATTTATCGACGGCAACCACATTCTATTAATTGATTTCTACTCAATCTTATAGAACAAAAAATTCTAATAAAATACAGTTTAACTTTCAGACTTGGCCTGAAGATGATCGAGAGATGTAAAGTTTTCTAATACACTAAATAAAATTAAATAAATAATCGAGTGAAAATAAAACAGTGTTTCAATAGAATTTTTGGTTTTATAAAATTTAGTAGAAATCAATTAATATATGAATTTTCAGTGTTTATACACAAACCATACAAAATACATTATATTCAGTTTGAAACCCTCTTCTTTTTTGAATTTACACAACTTAATTTCGGTCAGTGTTTTGACAACCAATAACAAAATATTAGCAACCTACTTGGCGTCGTATTTTTTTAGTTCTGGTTTATATGTGCCGTCTCCATCGTTTGCGTTTTTTTTATCGACGGCAACCACATTCTATTCAGTTTTAATCCTCTTTTCTGAATTTACAAAACAAAGCAATGCTGACCGGTGTCTTCAGCAACCAATCTTATCTAATCTAATCTAAGGGGCCGTCCATAAATTACGTCATCGATTTTGGCCGATTTTCGACCCCCCCCCCCTTACAATCATCCTATAGTCATTATCTAATGACCCCCCTCCCCCTCTTGCTGTAATAATGGATGAGCTTAATAATTAATAATGTTATATTACTTACATAATATTTTGTATATTTTGTAGAAATTGGTATTTACAAGAACGACGTCATTTTTGGTACTCGTACATCATTTGCCATCATCCGCAGACCAGACTCCCCCCCCCCCCTTAATGCGAATGACGTAATATATGGACAGCCTCTAAGTTGCACACATATGTAACATTGGGGATTCACATTACATGCATTCTCACAAGCAGACGCGTACAAGTTCACGCTTGCGCATGCCGCATGTGAACCTACAACATAAAAACCAAATCTCAAATGGACATACACCCTGCAACTCCTGTCGACCTTCCCTGAAACAGGGGTCACATTGGCAAAGTGAACCATTTTCTACAGCATGGGGGGTCAGCCGCATACCTACCAACCTATAAGTCAAGGAATATACACAACAAACCTATAACAAAAGATTAGCTACCTACGGTTGACGTCGCAATTTTTTCTCCCTGTTTATTTGTGCCGTCTCCATCATTTGTGGTTGTATTTGCAGAGTTGTAGAAAAGCCGACAGCTACATATTTTTGTGATTTGTTACACCTGTTTGTCACTCCAACCCTCGGGCCTCCTTCATCAGCCAATTGTAATGTGTGTGTTTTCCGTGCAGACGCCAGCTGCATGTCAGGTGAGCGGGTGACGTGGGCTGGAGGAGGAAACCCTGGGAATCCTGGAAACCAAGAGGACCATAGGAGGCTCGCCAGCTCGGCCTGCTGGCAGACCTGCTGGGGCTGTTCCTGGACTAGGAGGCGCTCCAGGGTCGACTCCAAACCGAGAAAAGGTCATCTCATTTGACCCGCTTTTGAAGGGTCGCGTTCTTGGTTATGGTATTTTTTTGGAGACATCTTTGTATCTGTCAAATATTATTGCGCTATGATTAACTGTACAAGTACTTGGTTTTGGTTTTGATTATGAGAAAGCTCATTGGTTGCTGATTCAAAAGGACAAATTAATATCTGTGTGTGGGTATGCATTTAAGATGAATTTTAGATGTTAATGTATCTTTGTAACTTAGATTATAGATTATAGAATTAATAATCTTTCTCTCTTTCAGAGAAATAAAAAAATAGGCCGTAATTTTTAAAAGCTTAAATAGTGCGTTTAGAAAAACAAACTCGCATATTTGTAAGTTGTATGAGTTTTGGCAGTGACGTAATTTCATGACAGACAAATAGTTATTGCTGTACTTTATTTATTTGCAAAAAAGTTACCTAAATTTGATCATAACTGATATGAAATAAAATTAAAATTCAGAAAACCTTGAGAATGCAAGGTACCTATGTAAATAATTAACTATTAGTACCCTTTTTTTTACGATAAATTAGAATCTAGAAAAATGGAATATCCCATACTGTTGCATTTTGGGGCTTAAAATTTTCAATTTATACACACATGCAGCATGCTTTTGCTTGTTTTTACGTGCATAGGGAGTGGACTGAAAATTGATAAAAAAAAATCCTTATTCACAGAAACGTTTTAATTTGTAAATCAGTTTTAAGTCCATTTTCCCACAAATTATAAATTAAGTACTGAAACCAACCGATCTAGTTTTCTCAACGTCGAAACCAAAAGAATCTTAGATTAAACTAAATCATCTCCAAATTGGCTAAACCAAATGGATTGAGCAATCAAAATTAAACCGTTTTAAGCTTGTTATGTTAACCAATTGGTTTATTTTGACAGATATGAAGTTTCGTTTACGGAATGCAGGAGGAAAATTCATCGTCTTTTTTACAGCCTTGAAAATTTAACAAAATATATTACTGATTTACGCCAAATCGATACTCAGAATTTTATTTAAACCATATTCTAAAAAAAAATCACGTTAAGAATGAATATAAATGATTATGATTTTTTTTTATTGAAACAAAAAACCAACATAATATTTCATTTCACAATAATCACAAAATATATTCTTTTGAGTTTGGTTTTGTTTTCAAATTACTTTACAAGTTTTTTTAGTTTATTTATTGATAGTAAAATTTCATAATATGGCAAATAAAATTCACCATTTAGGAATAAATCACAAAATAATAATTTTGTTGATAGTTTATTTCACATTTGGATTCCTTGTCTTTTATTTTTTCGAAATTCATCTTTAATTGTTATTAATTTTTTTCACTTTTATGTATTTTTGATTTAACAGTAAAATTGAATATAATTTACATAAATTAAAAAAGGTATTTGCCCATATTTTTTCGATTAAAAAAATAACGTAATGATTAATATTTGGCAACGATTCAAAAAATAAATAATTTGGATACTGACGGTGAATTTTTCTTGTAGTATTTGAAATTTTACTAATAGAATTTGGTTTTATTTTTTACTTACTAACATATTGTAATTTGGTTTTGTTTTATTTTTTTACTAATAAATGGTGAAAGTAATTAACTGGTATTCATTTATATTTTAGTAAAATAGTATCGACTAGAATTGTATTTCCATTTGAACACTATTTATATCTATATTTTTTGCTGTAGGTAGTTTAGTAGTTTTTTTTCACCACAATTTTTGGTAATGCTTTACTAACGAAATTTTACTACTTATTCCATACGTTTATGCAACAACAATATTAAATTATTCGGATAGAATCAAAGATGTTAAATCTTTGTTTTTTTAGAATATGAGATAAATACATACATATATGGAAATGATGAGAAAGTGATTTACTTTGTTAACATATATGTATTTATCATAATATATATATCTCATTTTCTAAAAAAAATCTTAAGTTACCGTTATTGGCTCTATTCGACGTATGTTTAGCAGTTTTATTTTACTACTATTTTATCAATAATATATTTTTAAAATTCTCATTTTACAAAATCTTCGACGACGACCATAGCATTCCAGGGACAGCCATAGCATTTCAGTCGGGGGGAGGCAACAAATATGTATTTTTATTAATGTTTCAAGACCCTTGCTGTCGCCCACATCAAATTCCTTGACAAAACTAAACCTTACGCGCTGATTGGACGGCGTTCGGCAATTCACCGTTCCGGTCGATTTTTTTTTAGTTGTAAGCTTTGACAGCTGACCATTGAATGAAAACTGGTATTTTTTCTACAATAATTGTCGGCCTGTTGGCCTCTGGCCTGTACACCACCTCAAATTGTCTTCTTCGAAACGAAATAAAAAGAAGAAACCAAGTCGTATCAATGTGATTTTATCAAAATAAATAAATCTTACGATGGTTCACTTGGTGAGCGCTGTTTTCGTGTGAATCGCACATCAAGAGCCCTCTGCGAGCTTGGTCGTCGCTATAGAAAGGGCCAATTCTCAAGCAAGACCCAATTGCTGTAAGGCCATTTATAATTATATGCATTTAATACAAATACTAAATACTTTCTATTTTTATACTCGTAAGTTTCTACTTAACAATCAAGAAATGAAAACGATAAGTGTAATGGTTTGTGTATAGATATTATAAAGATTAATTTTAAATTAGTAATAAAAAAAAACACAATTTTTTCTTAACGGATTGATTTATTCCCTCGAGCGCCTTCGATGCTATCACACCATTATCAAGATAACAACAGAGAACACCATTATAAAGATAACAACAGAGAACACCATTATCAAGATAACAACAGAGAACACCATTATCAAGGGAAAATTGTTGTGATAACATCGAAAGCGCTCGAGAAAATAAATCAAGTCGTGAAAAAAAGTTTGTGTGTTATTTTTAAATAATGAATTGAAAACAAAAAAAAAACAATGTATGAAAAAAAGAGAAATAAGATATGAATGTTAACAGAGTTCTATGATGTAGAGAATAGCTGATAGTAAGTGTGTGTGTGTGTGTATGTATGTGTGGGGGTTTATGTGTACTCATTATTTGCATGACCCTGTATTCAAGTGCACGACATGTATTATCAGAGACAAGTCATAATGTAATATATTTCTATTGCCAGTCGCGTGTATAATTATCCCAATACTATAATTAACAGGGTTACCACCTGCGATAAGACTCAAAGCCCCAAGATTTAAATCGATATTAGCATAACTAAATGCTATAAATAATAAGTTAATATTGTTGCGAACTTCGAGTACAGGCGCTCGTACACACATAGGTACATCAAAATGACTACACACACCAATGCACGTAGTATAGAACCATCTTGCAGGCCCTGGTACTGTGCGTAAATATTCTGGTGATGGAATAGTCCAGAAATTGGGAGAAGGATTTCTCCGTTCTAGTATATAAGGGGTCAAAATGGTAGGACAGCGAAGCAGTTGTAATAAAGCCGTTTGCTAAATAACACATATAACCAGTGACTCTCAAGTTTGAAATAAATTGTATTTTGTAAAAATAAATTCCGGCATTTTTAATTAAAAAGAATCCATCAAATAACGTAACAATATGAAGCTGACGTCCCATGCTGTAAAAACTGGGTTCACTTTCGCTAATGCCAACCCGGTTTCAGGGAAAGGCGGCGGGAGTTGCAAATTTTATGGTCATGCGAGGTTTGGTGTATTCTGTATGTACACGCTTAAAACTTGTACACGTAAATTCAAACGCTTTATCAATCAACCAAAGTTGCAAAAATTTATTAAATTTAAGATTCATATTACATGCTTTCTCATAAGCTGACACGTATGAGTTTGCCCTTACATATGCCGCATGTAGACTTACAACATAAAAACCTTATCTCAAATGAGCACAAGCCACGTAACTCTTGGAGACCTTCATTGAAACAGGGGTGACATTGGCAAAGTGAACCATTTTTTACAGCATGGGTGGTCAGACTCATACCAACCTATACGTCAAGGCATATCAACCGCTATATTCACTGTGGGTATCAAAACCCAATGCTACGCCTTTGGTTGCCTAACCAACTTCCAATTCCAATGCACGCCCCTAGTTCCACATGTAGGTAATCGTCTTACTGCGTTGTTCCTGAAGTGTGGAACCTATTTATTTTCACAGGTAAGAGGGATTGCGTGCAAGTGCATCTTAGTCTGGAGGTCAAAATTCAAACGTTTTATAGAAAATCCCGTACAGTTGTCAACCCTGTTTCTCCATTCACATTATTGTCTATTTAAATACCTAAACACGTATAATAATTATTATTATTATTTCTCTCTGCTCTATTCTGACCGAGATATGATAAATGTATCTACACTGCACAACAGAGCCAAGTGAACATCAATGCTGCGTGACAGTAGTCTCTAAATGTGCTATAAATAAAGTTTAAATTTGCGAATCTTTCAGATGCACTTGGTGTCGTTTGCGGAATAAATTTTAGCCTTTCCGTTGTACTGCACAAGAGAAATAAGTGAATATTAATGGTGTATATTTGTAGTCTGTATGTGTATTGGGAATAAGGTTGAAATTTGCAGTTCATTAAAAAACACTTGGTGCTGTTTTGCTAAATTAAATTTATTTCAATTGTTACGAAAGCTATATAGTAAGGGGCCTCCAACCAGTAGTCAGAGAGCTAGTGTCTATTTTTTTTTAAATTAAAATATATATATTTTTAATTGTGTCTAAATTTTAAAATCAAAGTCAGAAGTACATACTCAAAGTGTTCTCCAAAGAGCCCTAGGTAAAGCCTTTGTATGTGCTCAGGAGAGAGTACTGAGAAAAACATAAATATACTTCTCCTATCTATCTGGTCGAAGTTTCATTCTTTTTTGTTTATTTAAGTGTTCCGTCAAATTTTTCGTTTCTCAAAAGTGTTCCGAAAAGTTTGAGAACCTCTGCGGACCGAGAAAAGTATGGCTGGATCAGATTGGTGAAATTGTGAAAGAATAAGATGTGCAATGCGAATGTAAGAGAAGAAAATGAATGAAAAAGGTGATGGATATGAATGAATTGAAAGAGGTATGTAATGATACGAAAAAACGGAGGCCAATCTGCAGGTTGTGGCTAAAATACAGTAAAAATTGGTTCACTTTTTCAATGCCGCCCCTGTTTCAGGGAAGGTCGGCAAGAGTTTCAGGGCTTAAATGTTTATTAGAGTTTGGGTATTTATGCTGCAGTTGCCCAATGCATCACTTGTAAGCGCGAACTTGCACGTGACTACTTGTGGACATGCATTTGATATGAATTTTAATTATTAATACATCTTTGCAACTTAGATTATAGGTAGTCAGTGCTGTTTTTATCAGCTATTCATGCGTTGTGGGCTCCCGGTCTATGCTCGACCCGCAAGTCAATAATATCGGCGGCCGTATGACGTCACGAATGTTTGCAAACACTCGCCTCAGAGGCGGAACGTCAAACATTAAGTATTTATTATCAATTTAATTGTAGGTATTCCGCCGCAGGTAAAACTGAATAAGTGTTGATTCACTGTTTTAAGAAATTGCGTATAAAGCATTTTATTATATTTTCACACTTTTGTAGTGTTTTGTCTTGTAGAAAATATGAAAAACGGTGGATTTTTCTGTGAAAACCATGTTTAAAAAAAAAATGTGAAGAGGAATGCAAGTCGCCAACCTGTTAAGGTATGCTCGTAGAAAAAGTATTGTATTCCACTGCACGTAATTAGCCTTTGTAACACTCTTGCTGTCTATTGTGCCATTCGGCTGCGCTGCATGGCACAAACTAGCACTCGTGTTACAAAGGCTATCATTACTAGGCACTAGGCAGTGGCATAAATAACTATAACTTTATTAGAGGGCGATGGACAGACCTGAGCCTACCTCAGCACCTTCTATCGAAGGTGTTTTTGAGATGAAATCGGACTATGACTGTAACTGTAATTCTGTCGCCATTGCGCTAGGGGTAGCCATAACCTCTGCAGAGTTGCCTCCATTTCTTCTTATCCTTACATACCTCTTTCAATTCATTTATATCCATCACGTTTTTCATGCATTTTCTTCTTTTACGCTCGCTTTGTACATCCTATTCTTTCACAATCTCCTCAATCTGATCACTTAATACTTTTCTCGGTCGTCCCTCACCTCCTTTTCCATTCACACTACCTCTGTATATAAAGTACTTTATCAGTCTATCATCATTCTTTCCACATGCCCAAACCATCTCATCACATTCTTTTGTACCTTAACTTTCACATCCTCTTTCAAATTACATTCTTTCTTTACCCATTCATTCCTAACTCTATCCTTCAGAGTTTTTCCTGTCATGCTTCTCAAATGCTTCATTTCCACCGTACATACTTTACTTACTTCGCTTACATTCACTGTCCATGCTTCACTTTCATACATCAAAGTCGGTAATAATATGCCATTGTGTACCGCCATTCTCAGATCCATCGCCAATTGCTTGTCTGCCTCCCTCACCCCCGTTGTCTTTTACGGGCCTTATATATATATTTTATTATTATTATTTTTTAGTTTTGTTGACTCAAAATACCATGTATGTTACCGCACTGGTTTGTTTTAATCAAAAACAGTCGATCGTATAGCGAACGCTTATATTTCAGTGTGTAGGCATAAACAATATATTAAAACAGTTTATACCTAGGCGTACTTCTGTTCCAAAAACGGCAATCTAATGATTTATTTCGTAGCTTAAAAATATACATAAACAAAGGAAATAATTTCCCCATCATTTCTGTATATTTACTTAATGATTGAGTAGAGCCCTAGATTGCTGCATTTGATTCTGTACAACTTATATTGATAGGCTGCGTTGGTCAGTTCTACACGTTACGTTTGCACTCATTTATGTATGGAAACTTAAACGGTCACTAGAGGCACTGATTAAGTTTTCATATATTTTTGTATGTTCGGGTTGAAATTCAATTTATTATGCATACGCGTAAGTTGCTGGGTCTATTCTCCAACACAACTCTACTTTTGGTGGTTGACAGGATAGAACGGCACAGTGACATAACGACACAGTGTCAAAATGACACAGTGACAAAACGACACGTGACATAACGACACAGTGTCAAAACGACACAGTGACAAAACGACACGTGACATAACGACACAGTGTCAAAACGACACAGTGACAAAACGACACGTGACAAAACGGCACATGACAGAACGATAGATGACATAACATCACAATGTCAGTGCATCACATGATAAAACATCACTATGACAAAACAACACAGAGAATAAATCACTTTGACTAAAAAACACAAGGACAAAACATAACATATACCATTTATATTTTTAAATTTGCTCTTCGCTGGGTTGAACAATTCATAAACCTTTACCAATGACCGGTCACCAAAGGTCCATCCAGCCTTACAGCAACTGGGTCTTGCTTGAGTATTGGCGCTTTGTAGCGACGACCAAGCTCGTACACCTGTGCGGCACTACAACAAGTGTCATAGACCCCAAGAGTCTCTAGAATCTAGGGAGTCTCCCGCACAGGATTTAAAAAAAAAAAAAACATACTGAAAAAAACCATAAACGGCGCATGAAAAAACATCACATGGCTTTGTCATTGTGATGTTCTATCATGTGTTGCTCTGTTATGTGGTGTCGTTCGGTCATGTGACGTTCTGCAATGTGTCGTTATGTCTTGCTTCGTTCTGTCATGTTCCGTTCTGTCATGTGCCGCTCTGTCACATGTCGTCTATCATGTGCCATCCTACCACTGTGTCATTTTGTCATGTGTCGTTTTGTTCCTGTGTCGTTCTACCATGGAATCGTTTTAGTGATAATTAGCCAGTTTGCAACGCAACGCTAAAAGGAGCGGTCGCGTTTTTTTCCACTCTCCAAGTTTAATGCAATCAAAACAATCTCCTCTGTGAGTTTTTTTCGGCGCCGAAATAGAGATAAAAATGTGTTACATGTGATCACAAAAAAAAACCACATTAGAATTGTGTGTAACTTATGTAAAAAAAGTTACGTGTGAAAGTGGATTAAAAGTTTTGTGAAATTAACCTACAAAATTTCAAAGTGTTTTTAAAGTTTTGTATGTTTAATCATCAGTGTTTTGTTAAATTAATTAATTATCAAACAATGTTTGACTAAAATGCTTGAAAGGGAGTTAAAGTTATTGTGTGAAATACACAATCGAAATTTTTTCACGTGAAGTTGTTAAAACATTTGTGAATGTTATTGTTAAAATGTTGCATTGTTGAACATAAAGTATTAAATACATGTTTAAGTGCTTAAATTTTGTTAAAGTTGTGATTTTTTAACACAAGTTTGCAATAAAATGAGTGATTTGTTACAAGCACGCATTCAGTGTAAGTTAATTGATTAACAAATCAGTTTAATATTAGTTATAAATTAATTATTACAGCATAATTTTTATCTTCGTTGTTGATATTATTAAAAATCATATTGGTAAAACATTCAAGGTGATAGATAATTAATAAGATGATATTTTTTCATCTTATTTTGATTATATAAAAAAAAAAATCTTTTGAGAATAATATCAAAAGTAGAATAAGAGATGAAAAATATTAGAGCTTTAGTACCTACCTCAATATGTATTTATTTATTATTATTATAGAAATTATTTTTTAAAACAAAGAATCTAAAATCGGAATAATAATATTCTCTATAGATTGATCTGAAATAACAATAATATTCAAAAACACACAAAAATATTTACATATTTTTAACATACTTACTTTGGTAAATGTGAGAAAAATTAAAATATAAATAATACATATTTTTTTGCAGGAATCTTACTTTTTTTTAAACTTTGGATTTGTTTTTTTTATGATGTCTGCACTTGAATGGGCATAGACAAAATTATGTAGGTACTCACCCGGCTGGGTTACTAGGGAAAAGGTAAACAAATATTATCTATTTTTGTACAATAAAAGCACACAGTTTTAGTTCACTTTTATAATTTGTTGACCTTGAATAATAAGTTGGTATCGAATATCTAAATCTAAGCTGCAAATGTATTATTTAAGATTCATATTGAACGCATTCCCACACGAAGACGTGTATAAGTTCACGCTAACACATGCCGCATGTGAACCTACAATATAAAAACCCAATCTCAAATTAACATAAGCCCTGCAACTCTAGCCGACCGTCCCTGAAACGGGTGACATTGGCAAAGTAAACCATTTTTTCAGTATGGGTGGTCAGCCTCATACCAACCTATAAGTCAAGGAATACAAACAATTAATTTCATTTAAGTATATAAAACAAACTGCTATAAAAAAAGGTTCACTTTTTCCAATACCACCCCATTCCAGGGAAAGGCGGCAGGAGTTGTAAAGTTTACGTTCATGTGACGATTGGTTTATTTTGTATGTACGTTGTGTATGTATGTATAAGCAGCATATTATGTGAGTGCGAATTTCCATGTGCTTGCTTGTGGGCATGCTTTTAAGATGAGCCTTAAATGTCAAGAGATATTTGCAACTTAGATAAATATTATGTATAGATTGCTACGGACGGTAGTCCCATACAAAACTGACATTAGTTCGCAGAGAAGGAAGTTCCAAATTCAAAAATATTCCGAGTCCATTTTAATTTAAATATTTGTCTAGGTCAATAAAATGAAAGAATTACTTAATTAAAGTTTTCGCGTGATCATTTTGTTGATGACCCAAAATGTTTAAACATAGAACATTTCAATTTATTTTAACGAACACGATGAGCTGTCAAATTTATTCAAATTTTAAATGAGCTCGCGCGCCCGTGCTCTGTTGTTCCTTTTTTGAAAAACGTTTTGTCGTCGATTCCCTTTGAGTTTCTTTTATGGCTGTTTTATTAAAGTGTTGCCGTTGCGCAAAATAATAGACAATTTATTTTCACTGTCCTTTGAATGAGGAATTTAAACTGTAGGTATATATTATTTTATATTTACATATTATACTGTATTTTTTAAATTACATATTGACGTTAATATTATTATTATTGTTATCATTCAATTAAAATCTAATGTTTCTTTATTGATAAGCTTATACGATTCGATTTATATTGATTTAATCATGTTTAAAATGTATCGACTTTTTAATGGAGTTCATTTCTGAGTACTGTTTGTTTCAATAAAAACTTGGAGGCATCTGAATGAAATAAAAAAAAAACAAAGTTCTATGATTTATTTACTCATGGTTAAATCTGTGAGCTCAAATTTTTTTTTTTCAAAATCCAACCCATTTAATCATTAAGAATTATTTATTTCACACATCGTACACCCAGTGCTTGTTTGGCATATCTACCATTTAATTCAAATATGACGTTTAAATGAAATTGTCTTGAGAATCACATTTTGCACAGTGTGAGCTAAGAAAAAAACATAAAACACGATAATGTGAGAGCTGTTTTTAAATATTTCTAAAATAAATTTCCAGTTTTCATAAGACACATTGATCCAGTACACATACAAACATTGCTCATGAGAAATTAACTCGGATGTACTAAGGACAAATAAGAATTAGGGGGACGACATATTTAATAAGTTTTTAAAGGATTATTTTATTTTCAAAGTAATTCTAGCGCTGAGGTCAACCCATCCCATTTTTTAAAATCATTTTTATATAATCATTTACTTTTAATTACAGTATTTTCAGTATTTTTTTTATTACAGCCCTCAAACAATAAAACGAACCAGGTTTATATCGTAATAATGTTTTTTACGGTAGGTTGATAATAGATTTACGCAGGCCTTTTTTTATTGAGCATAAATTTTGATAATTTCACCTTATCAGCTGTTTCATGCGTCGTATCTGTAATCCCGATCAGTACTCCGAGTACGAGTTGCAAAACTTGAGTAAAGTAAAGTTTACGGAAAATATTAAAGAGTGTTTTCTTCCAAAACCTGCCATTTTTGTTTCTTGCACTTTATGGTCTCAGCAAAAGAGTTACAGTGATGAAGAAAATCAAGTTCAAACAAACAAAAACGGCAGATTTTGGGGGAAATCACTCTTTAATAATTGCCGTAAACTTTACATTACTCAAGTTTTGCAACTCGTACTAAGGGTACAGTACTCCGAGTATAAAACATCACCTATACTCCCCTCGATCGCGTTTATAGAAACAAATATGAAATGTACCACAACACCCCTAGCGAGTGATTCAGTTTTCATGCTCTTTGCTATTTCCACACGATGGATACAGGTTAGAATATTACAGTGACAAAACGGCACATGACATAATGACACATGACAGAACAACATATGACAGAACGACATATGAAAGAACAACACATGACAAAACATCACAAAATATCACATACCTAAAACAGAACATACCATAAACGGCCCATGAACAAAACATCACAAACATTTATTTTGACTATGATGATTCCTTGACTTATGAGTGAGGTTACTTACCTCACCCGTAAAAATAAATGCATACTATGCCGTTACCACCCCTAGTTGTAGGTTAATTAAGGCGACATAAGATAATAAATGTTTGTGTACTATGTGATGTTTTGTCATGTGATGTTTTGTCATGTGATGTTTTGTCATGTGATCTTTTGTCCTTGTGTTGTTTTGTCATAGAGATGAATTTTCTGTGTTGATTTATCATAGTGATGTTTTATCATGTGTCGTTAGGTCATGTGTTGTTTTGTCACTGTGTCGTTCTAATTGTCGCCACTGAGGTGATAGAGATATTAGTGTTGCCAACTATGCTTCTAAAACGTCACAACCTCAATGTTTACTTCCCTGCGGTTTTTGAGGTTTGTTTTAATTATACAACCAACGTTCTATTTATTTTCAATTATTTATGTGATAAATAGAAAACACATTGTTAATCTTTTTTGTGGTCTATGACGTATGACCTTATTTTTATTCATTTCTCCTGATTTCTAAATTCAAAATAGATAACGTTTTTTTATATATTTAAAATTGATTTGTGAGGAGGAATGCAATTCACCAACCTATTCTGCCTGGCCAGAAACAGGTATTAATATCATCAAGTAATAATTCATTATTATATATTTTAATGAATTATTAATAATTATTACCCAATAACATCTGTTGAACCAGGGTCAAAGTTATGGCCAAATGACCCAGCCGGGGATCGAACCAACGTTATTCTATTCCAAATACGCTAGAAAGATGAGCCCACTTGGCCCCCTCGGCGAACAAAAAACGTCATAGTTGCATTTTAATGTGTAAAAAAAACTCAAGGGAATGTAAGAATGTTTCTAGAAAGTCGGTACTATTGCGAATTATAATGGCTGCCAGTTGACAGATTACACTCTTTATAAATATTGTGATCGCTAAAATTTATAAACTTTAAAGGAAAAAGGCATTAGTGTAAGACATTTTTGACTTTAAGATATTTAAGCATTATGACCGGTCATTATGACCGGTCCGTAGCTCAGTGGTTACACTGCGGACTCTGAAGGTTGTGGGTTCGATTCCCGGCGGAGCACAAAAAATATACCATTTATATTTTCAAAATTTGCTCTTCGCCGGGTTGAAAAATTCATAAAACCTTTTCCAATGACCGGTCACCAAAGGTCCATCCAGCCTTACAGCAACTGGTTCTTGCTTGAAAATTGGCGCTTTGCAGCGACGACGATCAAGCTCGTAAAAAGGTCGATAGCTCAATTGGTAGAATGCTTGCATTCCATGCCGAGAGCAAGGGTTCGATCTCAAAGGTTTACTCAGCCTTCAGAAGAAATGAGAACCAGCCCCCCCGGGAGCTGGGAAACCCCCACTTCAACTGAAAAGTGGTTGGTGTGAGGCCGGCCCCCTTACCTGTAAAAAAAAGGTCCCGAAGCGCCACATGCGACTCCTTCGGGGATAACGCAGGCAAGAAGTTACACTATATGTGTAGCTTAGTTGCGTTGCGTTTTTTTTTATGGCATGTGCAGAGGGCTCTTGAGGTGTAATACACACAAAAACAGCGCTCACCAAATAAATCATCCTAATATTATTATTATTTCATTATAATTGGGTGTCAAAACACAAAATGCATTCGGACAAAATTATCTTTTTTCGCATGACAACACCACTGCAACGTTTGACAAGACTGAGACAAATGTGGTCTATAGTATCAAGTATGTATCAATGGAGTGATTTAGTTTCTGCTCCTCTGTGTTTTTACTCAATGCTATCGACCGGACTAATGTTACTTTTTTCTGCGGAACTGTTACAAAAGCTGTTTTATCTCGGCAGCGTTAAATTCCACAAATAAAAAAGGCGCTAAGTGTGCGCGCTGATACGCGCGGCCTAAGTGGCGCGCAACCTTGGCTGATTACTCTATTTTTACATCTACACATTTTAAACGTCACTAGTGAGGTCGACGCGTGCTCTTGCCGAGTCGCGTACACAGATTTGTAATAATAATAACAATAATGATGATGATGATGATGATGTGAAAAGTGTTAAACTGCCTGCTCTCAAGAAAACACAAAACGCAACAATTCTGTACCATATCGCCGCCTTAAAAGTTAAAACTGAAGCGCTGATTCACTGATTTGAGAAATCGTGGAAAAAACTTATTTTTATACGGGGCTATTGACAATTTAGTCGTCGGTTGAGCCTACGCTTTGACAAACTAATGATGCCTGGGCTGGAAGTCTCATCACCCCGGTCATGTTTACCTACCGAATTTTGGTAATGTTTGTATGAAGACTAATCAGCTGTGCACTTGCGGCCATCTTGGATTGGAAGTCTTCATGCAAATGCATCATTAGTTTGTGAAAGCGTGGCCTCAACGGACGACTAAAATGTCTAAGAATAGCACCGATTGTGTCTAACTTCTCAGGACGTGCTCATGGAAGAATTCTAAGCTACAGGATTTCCACACTTTTTTTAGTATTTTCTCTCGAAGAAAATGGGTGCATTTATCCAAGAATCTCATGTTAGCTCAAGAGCACTTTATAACCTAAATCTGCCGTGTTTGTTTCTTATACTTTATGGTCTTAGAAACAGAGTTACAGTAATGAAAAAAATCAAGCATGCAAATTAAGTTTTTATCTAAATAAAAAGGTTAAAAAAATAAACAACTTAAAAACTGCCACTACAAAAAAATATTGAAGAAAAAACGCGTTTTTGACAATTATATTATTTTTTTTAAAACTGAACAATTTTAAAGTTTGGAGAGAACTTACATAATTCTCTACGTTTCGTCAGCGACGTAGCCGACGTCTTCAGGAGAACATCCTCTCTGTACGGCGACTGAGGATGAACTGATACAAATACTACTACAAAATACTACAAAAAAACACGTTTTTTTCGCATTTTTATCGTTTTATTTCTATGTACTTTGTTTTGGAAATATATTTTTTTCTTATTAATAACAGAACTATAATACATTGTTTAGTATCGTATAAGGCCATTTTTTATAATGTCAAGATAGATTATAAGAAAACATGGAAAAACTGAATTTTACTGAATCAATCCACCGTCCGGTCGATAGCTCAGTTGGTAGAGTGCTTGCATTCCATGGCGTGAGCTCGGGTTCGAATCCCGCCGAGGCGAGGGTGTCAGAAATGATTTCCCGTTTCGGTGTTTATTTCAAACCCAAAAATAAAAATACCGGCAAGGTTTACTCAGCCTTCACAAGAAATGAGTACCAGCCCTCTCGGGAGCTGGGAAACCCCCACTTCATCTGAAGTGGTTGGCGTAAGGCCGGCCCCCTTACCTGTAAAAATGAATAGGTTCAACTCGCCACATGCGACCCCTTCGGGGATAACGCGGCAAGAAGTTATACTATATGTGTAGCTTAGTTGCGTTTTTTTTTTTTTTAGTTGCGTAATCAAATTTCTTGTAAGTATATTTTGGTGGTGTTATTCACGCACAGAAAATACATGGCATAACCGCCAACTAACGTGAATTTTCCGTACGATCCATGGATAGGCTATGGATCATATGTGTTGTGAATAACCCTATACTTGTACTTCTACGTTCTACCCATCCACTATTCCACCAGGGGAGGCCAGTACTTCTCAAGAAAAAAAACATATTCAAGGGAATATTGTATGTTCCGACTGTTTTGTTATTTTTTCTACCTTTAATTATTATTCAGAGAATTTCACACCTATCCCAGAAATTAAAAAAATATCTTCGACTGTTAAACCAGTTTTAAAAGATCAAAGTCTTCTTATTCTTGTTTTTAATTCACATTAATTACAATTTCACTGTATAATTTCTATAAATACACACATAATAATGTATTTTGACAGTTAAATTGTTTTTACGCCAAGCCATTAAATAATTATTTAATTAAATGTTTAAGCAATGATAATTATTCCTTGTTTACCTACCACACCGAGCGTCGAGCCATTCCCACGGTGTTGCATTACGAAAAAAATAAATATTATACCATTTGACTTTGACACGTTGGCAGCATTGTTACGTATCAGTGCTACCAACTTACAAGTACATTTATATTGTCTCTGGTTCCTTATTTGAATTTTGTTCCGTGTTTGAATTTTGACACTTAAGTTTATACCTACCCATTTTAATTTTGATTCTTGACTTTAAGGTTATGTTGTTTGAATACACATAAATGTTATTTATCATATTTTGTATTCATTAACTTATAGGTTGGTATAAGGCTGACCACCCCTACTAAAAAAAATGGTTCACTTTATTTATGTACATCCCCTGCTTGAGGGAAGGTCGGCAATAGTTCATTTGTGTTTTGGATTTTCATTTGTAAGTACACATGCAGCATTTGTTAGCGCGAACTTACACGTGTCTGTTCATTGGCGTACATTAAATATGAATTTTGAACGTTAATATATCTTTGCAACTTAGATTATAGAAAGGCATTGTCCAAGGACGGCCCTTTATGTGTGACCTAGCACAGAGGTCACGTCACGTCCATTTTCTGACACTTATGGTTTATTCACAACGATTAAAATACAAGCAGCGTAAACGGAACTTAGCGATTAACCTTTTATAAAGCTCGTATCTAGAATAATAGTTCACTTTGCCAATGTCAACCCTGTATTAGAGAAGGTCGGCCAAAGTTTTTTTTTTTTAATAGATTTGTGAAGAGGAATGCAATTCACCAACCTATTCTGCCTGGCCAGAAACAGGTATTATTATCATTAATTAATAATTCATTACTGTTTATTTTAATGAAGCGCGAACTTGTGCGTGTCTGGTTGTGAGAATGTATGTAATGTGAATGTCCAATGTAACATGTCTTTGCAACTTAGATTAGATTAGATTAGATAACATCGTTGCTAGTTGCTAGGTTCGTGTTGATTTGAGGTTTGGATTTTAATTTATAAGTACACATGCAGCATTTGTAAGTGCAAACTTTCGTGCGTCTGCTTATGGGCATGCATTTTAAATTAATTTTAAATGTTAGTTAATAGATAGTGGTGTGATAACATTGAAAGCGCTCGGGGAAATAAATCAACTCGTGAAGAAAATCTTTGTGTTTTATTTTTACATTATTAATTTAAAATTAATGTTCACAATGTCACTACACAAACCCTTTAACTTTTACTTTTATAGGAAAGTGTTTGAAAGATTTGTGTAACTTTTGTACCTACTAAAGTATTTTTCGTATAATATCAGAGACGGCAATCTGGAATTAAAGAAAAAAAACAGAAGGTAAAATACGTTCATATTTGAAAACACGTAATGTCAGTTTTTAACAGATTAAAATGGGTTAGGTATACGAGTATGTAGCAGTTATTTGCGTTAAATAAGTAGATAATAACTATGAGGTGCATTTATATCTATTATCTTTTGCCAATGCCACTCCGTATTCAGAGAATGCGGCATTAGTGGATTTAAAAAAAAAAAAAAAGTTTTGTCAAGAGGAATGCAATTCACAAACCTATTTTGCCTGGCCAGTTGACTTCATGCGAAAGCAGAGGCTTGTGTGCATGCGATGACATCTATTGAACCAGGGTCGAAGTTATTATCGATATAACAAGGTCATTTTCCATATTTACTCAATATTGATATTTTAAAAAAATTGTTCCGATACGTCACTGAACAATAAATAGTTCTGTCATAAAAAAGAAATATAATATTTCGAAAATACAGCACACACGAAAAAGAAGCTATGAATTTGAAAAAAAACGCGTTTTTGTAAATATTTTTTTTTGTGGTGGCAATTCTTAAGTTATACATTTTGTTGAAAGTTTATAATTAAGATACAAAAATAATAGCGCTGAGCCTAAGCGCTGTCAAAATATTCCGTCATATTTCATTGTTATCACATTTTTTGTTTGATTGTGAATTTACATGAAAAAATGAATTCTTACTATAAACATGATTTTTACAAGTGTATTAACATTGTTTTGACGAGTTCATTTACATTGCTTGACCATCAGAATTGGGTTTGTTCTCCGGTATGGTCTAGGACCATACTTCAATGACAGATGAACTGTCAAAATATTCCGCCGCATTTCATCAGCACATTTTTTGTTTGGTTGTGAATTATTTACATAAAATAATGAATTCTTTCGATACAGTTGACTTCAACGAGAATAATTGCATTATTTTGTTCAAAAATAGAGTCCCAAGAAAATATATCAGAGACTGTAAAGACCCATTTACGTATTACGAAGAGGAAGAATTTAGAAGACGTTTTTGATTGAAAAAATGCGTCGTTCTGTATACAGTTTTGCCGTTGCTCATTGAGGGTTGCAAAGCCAACGATTTCTTCGATCTGTTATTTTATCTTCTATTACAGGTTTTTCTTTAATCAGAGCCACCAGCAGCTCCTTTCCGCTGGAGAAAACAACATATTTTTGGCGCTGAAATCGATCAAAACACTTTACATTGGATATTACATAAATGTATTTTTAAAAACTAATAGAAATTGTAAACAAACAAATTCGTACTTACGGTTTACTTAAAGTAGTAATTGCGTTATACGTACTTATTTGTTGTCAAGTTTTATGCAAAGTTGATATGACATTGAAATTTGAAAGAGGCGGCAATGATAAGAGTGAAGTACGCCGAATATCGGTCGGAAGGTACTGACCAATTACAGAGCTGGGTTTTTTCGAGAGCCAATGACAAACCCGTACGTCTCCTGGGGGTTGGGCACTACGCTGATCACTGCTTGAGTGTTCTTTGTGAAACAAAACGCTCCAGAATGTCGACCCTTGAGTAAGTGTAGCGCTTGAGTAAGGCACTTAAATCAGTTTTGATTGTGAATACGGGGGTAAGACCATAAAGTGTAAGAAACAAAAACGGCCGATTTAGGGTATAAAAGAGCCTTAAATGTCAATAAATCTGTGCAACGTACATTACAGATGATTATAACTACGACAATGACATAACCGGTTTCAGCTGGCAAGACGTGTGAGTCGTACAGCAAGGCGGACCACGTGGTCACCGTGTCTGACGTCACGTGGTCCTATCTGTAGTCATTTTGTGGGTCATGGCCTCCCCGCGATCACTATCTCGCTGTTCGTGAATAACTAATCACCTTATTTACAAGCGAACACTGCGCGTTCACTAACACACCGTAGCGGACACTTAGGATCAGCTGTTTTTGTTTTTGTTTTTAATAAATCCTGTAAGGGAGACTCCCTAGATTTCAGAGACACTAGGGGTCTATGCCATTTGTTGTAGTGCCACAGAGGTGTTTACGAGCTTGAGAAGCGCCAATACTCAAGCAAGATCGAGTTGCTGTAAAGTTGGGTGGACCTTTTGAGACCGGTCTTAGGTAAAAGGTTTTTTTAGAATTTTTCAACCCAGCGAAGAGCAAATTTGAAAATATAAATGGTATTTTTCTTGTGCTCCACCTGGATTCGGGTTTACGAGCTACGAGTGAACTCAAATTACTTTAAGTTCACTTTAATAAAATTTCAATTGAATTTATTTCACACAATTTGCTTACGTATGGTTCACACTGTAACTTCTGTACTGTACCCTTAGTACGAGTTGCAAAACTTGAGAAAAGTAAAGTTTACGGAAAATATTAAAGAGTGATTTCTCCCAAAATCTGCCGTTTTTGTTTCTTACACTTTATCTATCTATAATCTATAATCTAAGCTGCAAGGATATGTAAGCATTTAAGGCTCATATGAAATGCATGCCTACAGACAGGCACATGTAGGTTCGCGCCTACACATTCTGCATGTGTGCATACAAATAAGGAAAACCTCACATGGCCATAAACCTTGCAACTCCTGCCGCCGTTCCCTGAACCGGGGTGGCATTGGCAAAAGTGAACCGATTTTTACAGCAAGGGTGGTCAGCCTCGTACCAACCTATCAGTCAAGGAGCTTTATGGTCTTAGCAAAAGAGTTACAGTGATCAAGAAAATCAATTTCAAACAAACAAAAACGGCTGATTTTGGGGAAAATCACTCTTTAATAATGGCCGTAAACTTTACATTACTCAAGTTTTGCAACTCGTACCAAGGGTACTGGTGGCTTCACGGCTCGGGTACTAATGGGGTACCGCCTGCTTCACATCGCAACAGTCCGTATTTATTGCTAAAAAAAACGCAACTAAGCTACGCATATAGTGTAATGCCTTGCCGCGTTATCCCCGAAAGGTCTCGCATATGGCGTGTGGAACCTATTTATTTTTACAGGTAAGGGGGCCGGCTTTACGCCAACCACTTTAAGTTGAAGTGGAATTTCCTAGCTCCCGACCCCTGGTACTCATTTCTTGTGAAGACTGAGTAAACCTTGCCGGTATTTTATTTTGGGGTTTGAAATAAACAGCGTAACGGGAAATCACTTCTGACACCCTCGGTGGGATTCGAACCCAGGCTCACGGCGCGGAATGCAAGCATTCTACCAACTGAGCTATCGACCGGAAATAGATACCTATGTATTAGTTTTTATTGAGCGGTCCGTAGTTCCAGGAAGGTTGTGTGTTCGATTCCCGGCGGAGCACAAAAAATATACCATGTATATTTTCAAATTTGCTCTTCGCTGGGTTGAAAAATTCATAAAACCTTTACCAATGACCGATCACCAAAGGTCCATCCAGCCTTACAGCAACTGGGTCTTGCTTGAGAATTGGCGCTTTGTAGCGACGACGATCAAGCTCGTAAAAAGGTCGAGCTCAATTGGTAGAATGCTTGCATTCCATGCCGAGAGCAAGGGTTCGATCTCAAAGGTTTACACATCCTTCACAAGAAATGAGAACAAGCCCCCCCCCCCAGGAGCTGGGAAACCCCCACTTCAACTGAAAGTGGTTGGTGTGAGGCTGGCCCTCTTATCTGTAAAAAAAATAGGTCCCGAAGTGCCACATGCGACCCCTTCGAGGATAACGCAGGCAAGAAGTTACACTATATGTGTAGCTTAGTTGCGAGTCACTTTTTCATCTCTGAAGCGAATAAGGCGCATAATTAATTTTAGATGACTTATTTTTTTTTATTTTTAAGTTTTAATTTTTTCTTTAAACCTATGACACCTATTTTTAATGACTTGAGGTCATTTTTTTAATGAACAAGAGATCCAAGTCTATTTTAACTCAGTAGAAACAACAGCTCTATTGCTTATATCTATAGATGCTATAATCAAGTACCGCCCAAGTTCACTTGAGTCAATTATGCTTATTAAATATGTAATTTAATTAATTTGGAATACGTTAATCAATATTATCGGTTAATCAATTAACGGATTAAGCTAATACTTGTATCAGGATCAAACTGGTATTCGGGGAATTAATTGCCATTGATTATAATCAGAATTGATATGGAGAGAATGAATGATGAAAGGCTGACGAAGAAAGTCTATGATGCAAGAGTAGATGGTTACATAAGTTACACTGTATATGTAGCTTAGTTCATGTTTTGCGTTTTTTAAATCTATTTTTCTTTTAATTCATGGTTTGTTACAACAGAGGTCTACACATTTTATTTTAGTTAATGACAGATTAATTTGATTAAATTTAATATTTATTTTAATTATTTTGTGTAAGCTAAGACTTTCCGATTTTTCGTGTACCTTGACTTATTAGGTTGGTATGAGGCTGACCCCTTGTCTTGTCTTGTATCCTGCCGCCTTTCCTCTAGGGGTGGCCAGTACCTCCACACAAGTGCCTCCACTTGACTCTGTCCTTGCATACTTCTTTCATCTCATCTAATTTCATCACTCTTTTCATGCCCTATTCTGTAAAAACTTTTGTTAGTGTCACCCTCGAGTCAGGGAGGAGCGGCAGGAGTTGTAAAGTGTATGTTCATGTAAGGTTAGATTTATATTGCATGTACACATGCAGCATGTGTAAGCGCAAACTTACATGTGCCTGCATGTGAACTTCAAATATCAATATATCTGTGCAACTTAGACTATGATTGTATTGAATTTTGTATCTGTTTTCTAGAACTTGTAGAAATGGTCATTTTGTTATGCCCTTTCAAAAATCGAACCTTTCAGAAAGTTAATCACTATATTACGGTTAGTTAATCATTATATCACTATATTTCAGAAAGTTAATCACTATATTACGGACCGTTCTTTTCACATATTAATTTTCTCGTTTCCTCTCTAGGATTGCTTTCAATGGAGACTTTATTTCTTTATATTTTCTTTTTCTCGATTTAGATCTTTTGGTGTGTGATTCACAAGAAAAAAAATTACGTGAACTCCAATTTCAGTCACTAAAACTTAAGACTGAAATTTTTCGTCAATCAACACCACGATTCTATTTTGATAATCTATAACAATATAATCTATAATCTAAGTTGCAAAGATATATTCACTTAAAGCTCTCAGATGTATGCCCACAAACCAACAAGTGTAGTTCGCGCTTACAAATGCTGAATGTGTACTTACAAATAAAATCCAAACCTCAAATGAACATAAGCCCCACAACTTTTGCCGACCTTCCCTGAAACAGGGGTGACATTGGCAAAGTGAACCATTTTTTACAGTATGGGTGGTCAGCCTCATACCAACCTATAAGTCAAGGAATATGAATAATAAATTACATTTAAATATAAAAAAGAACAAAACCTTACAAAGAAATCTATACAAAAAAAGTCAAAAATTTCCTATGCAAAAAATGTAGCAAATGAATACACCAACATTAGAAATCAACATTGCAGATTAGCCGCCACTTCTTCCTGTCCTTGCATACTTCTTTCATTTCATCCAGAGTCATAACCATTTTCATACAAGATCGTTCAATAAATAATTGGACTACTTCAAAATGGTGACACTTCACGGGCTCGCTTGTATTCTAGGCGGCCTCGCTTTGTTTGTCTCCATCCCGACAGGGTTGGGCTTATTGAGGATTTGAATGAACAAACAAGAATCAGTTTTGTTTATTTGCTTGTTTGTTCGCCCCCCTCCCGCCGCTGTTTGTTTGCTTGTTTGTTTGTTTAGCGACGCCTCGTCTGCTATTGGGTTCACCCAGCTGATAATGCCACTATTTAACTGTGAATTTCAAGCGTTTCTGTGAATGAAAATTGAATCGTTTTATTGTGAATTCCATTTGAATTGCTTTCACGGCTCGGGTGACGGCCCGAC